>CM073129.1:12609249-13229249 GCA_037039145.1 Fundulus diaphanus | reverse complement strand
GCTGTGTCCCTATGATTCCTCACAACTGATTTAGTGGGATCACACAGATGGGAATAACACAGATTTCATAGCTGGAAGATCCACAGAGAAGCAGAGCACCGTGACTCAGAATAATTGTGTTTGATCACATTTTTATTTATTTATTTTTGGACAAGAAAAAAAAAAAAAAAGACACTTCTCCTGCGTCAAAATGGCCTCAAAGGAAGCTGCTTATTGTAGATTTTCACCCTACAGTATGTTGTAGATTTTAATGTGGAATTTAACTGCAGCTGTCATGTAGTAAAAATCTTATTTTTTTTGTATCTCACTCATTTCTGCCATCTCAAGATCCCTCTCTTCAGTGTGCAGTTTACGCCAGTTTATTGTTCCAGCATTCAGTGATCAGTTTACGCTACAGATGTCTTAAGAGTCTCTGAATATGACTGCTAGAGTTGGCCCCAAGTGCTGCATTGTCTTAAGAAGATGTCACTTATATGCCTCTTTGAAACAGTTTATAGATGCCACAAAAATCACAGGGGGGGGACAACCATCTATATTAATATTTGCGTTACAGCAGTCCATAAATACAGCTAATGTGACAAAGATAAAAGGGTAGACACTTCAGGACTCTTCTGAAATACAACCATTTTAATACTTCTTCAGTGTAGTTCTTTATAAATATGGAATAGAAAATGTGAATGAGTGAATACTACACTTGATATTAAATTTGACATACAAAGACTAGCGATAGTTTGGAATATTCTGAAGTCAGATGCTGTAAAGTTATCACTAGTGTACTTAACACAGAAAGTAAGAATATTTGTGCTTGGTAGATTATTTGATGTAACAATGCTTTTAAGCAATAAACCCCTTCAAATTGAACCTCCCTTTAAATAGTGCCACATGTGTAAAGAAAATGCATTTTAGGGTCAAGCATCAGAGAATTTGTGGGTTACGCCAATGAAAGGTTTGTCATCTATTGTCTATACCCGCGCAACCGTGCAGGGTCCTGGGGGGAGGCCGGTGCCTATCTCCAGCGGTCATTGGGCGAGAAGCAGGGTACTTTGCCAAGGCCAGACAGCTTATTTTGCTCCTGTCTGGTTTGGTAACCTTTATTCCATTGAAAGATTGACATTTGAGGACACAAGACGTATTGTTAATTTACCAGTTTATCAATTAATCAAACAGGAACTGTAGACAGGAATTGTAGACAACCACAGCAGTAACCTAGTAATTCCTCACCAAACTAAGCAACAGCTTGGTCAAACACTGCTGTAGGATGGCATCCCATTTCTAAAATAGCATTTGTCACAAGTCAGCCAGTGTGGTTGTATTGGTCACTCTGACACCGACAGCCCGCCCGAGCTGATCCTTCAACTGTTCGGTGGGGTCGAGGTCAGGACTGCTGGCAGGCCATTCAAACCTCTCCACTTCCAAAGTCTGGAGGTAGTCTCTGATAAATCCTACTCTGTGGAGGTGAGCATTAAAATATTGGAGGATAGAGCTCAATCTCTGAGAGTGGCGATGTGGAGATTCTTACTGGTTGGTAAAACAGCATTTTGATATGGCTCTGCTCTTAGATTGCCTTCAATGACGACAAGTCTTGTTTTTCTTGTGAGGGAGATGCCACCCCATGTCATAGCACTGCCTCCACCAAACACTGCTTGGCATTGGCTGAGTGGATTAGGGAAGATTTTTGCTGGTGCGACCATAATACTAAACCCTACTGCCAGTCCAGAGAGCAAATTCTTTACATGTACGGCAGCATTTAAGTGGCAAAACACAGGGTTTTCAATTACATAAGATTTAATGCCAAGAAGCATTGTTCTAAAAAAAAAAACATAACCAAACACAAATTGCCAAGGTTAGGTCCACTTCCTGTTGTAGACACATTTTATACTGCAGTGAGTTCAAAAAATAAAGAACTCAACTGAGACACTGAAGCTTTGTAGCTAGCCAGACAGATCACTAAGCTCAAGCTAATTTCAGCAATTTAAAACAACTTAACTTAAACTAGTTAAATCTGTGGGATACCAAGCTGCACTAGTGGACTTTGAACGCTACACTTTCACAAGTGACTTTTTTCAGCCAAGTAATGTCCGTTTTACTACGCTAAACTTACATTGGTTGAGGCTGTTGGATTTGTCAATATGACTCCTTAAGATGTTTGAGAGCGGGGTAAACTTTTATATTTTGCAATATATCATTACTGCAACTCCGTGAAAGGATGAGGGTCTTTTCTATTACAGATCTCACAGTGGTTTGGAAATGATCCCAATTGGATTTGTACATGGTCTCTGCCAAAATAACTTTAGCAAATTTACCTGGACGTTGTTCTGCTGAGAACACGGTGAAAAACGCATCTGACTCTTCTCTTCACCGGGTGAATGCAGTTAATATCAGCCAATGTAGCACTTCATCCAATGATATAAGATTTTTAGTTTAAGTTTTTTTTTTACTGAAATTAGCTAAATTGGGTGCACCCACATGAATAGCTATTAGCCTTCCACTGCTCTGAGAATTTCTTCATTTCTTCACTGCTGGGATTTTAGCTCCAACGTTTCTGCTTCTTGGAAGAAATCGACTTTTTAGAGCAACATTTAGCCAAACACTGATAAATGAGTTTATTTCAATCACGTTGCATCGTGTTCTGTTCTCTTCTCGTCATCTTCATTTATGAACACAGAGATACAAGGTGGTAATTAAAGTAAAATCTTCGCACCCTCTTTTTTTTTTAAGCATTTTGCCTCAGGCATGATCCTTTTAAAATACTGCCCTTTTTTCTGAATTATGACAAAATAAAGTCAGAAAACTTCTTGGAAATTACTAATTTTAAGCTAATCAGGGCATGTTTTTATGAGAACATACCATATTAAACGCTACCTTTACCACGTGAACAAGTTCCATCAAGAAACATGTTACTTAAAGTAAGGCGTGGAACTTCAAACAGTGGATGGTTTAATGCTAGAACTGAGCAGTAAGAGGCATTTCAGAAACTTTAAGCTACCCAAATGACCTTAGTAATAAAATAGAAAATATTCAAGAATTCTGGATATAAGATGGCATCTTAGAATATGGCAAAGTGACAGGTGATTTATGTATAGGATGGCTATGACGAGCCTACCTTGAGAGAAATTTCCAGATTTTTGTCAGTAGTTAGCTGTGAACTTACAGCTTTTATAAAATATTTTGTGTGTGACAAAACATCACAACGGATACTGCTTTGTATAAGGGGTTTGGATGATAAAAAAATTAAGGTCTACTGTTCTGATTTTGATTCTAAATCTGAATCTTTTTGATCAGAAGGAGTCATGAGTCGCTATGAGAATCTTATGGTATATTAACCTTGAGAGAAAAAGGCCATGGTTCTGTGGAATTTACACAAAAATGGAAGTCAACCTAGCTTTTATGCAAAAAAGAAAGGCAACCATTTTGTCCACAGCTCTTCAAAAATTATCTAATGATATTAATTTATTATCAATACCATAACATTTATCTACAACTGTCATTCAATTATAATAATAATAAGATTTGAACTAAGTGCTTATTGAGCAAAACATTTTTCATCTTAGCCCGTCTGCTCTTTAGAGAACGATACAAATGTAAAGAGCTGATATTGGCTGGTCAGGCTCGCAGATCAGGTAGCGAACCTGCAGTCCGTTGGTTAGCAGGTCTGCCGCTCATAGTTTTAGAACAGCATCAGCTTTATAAATGATGGGTTACTCCCAGCAGTATGTCCTGGAAATATTTCTAAACAGCCAGATTTGTTGTTTTTTTTCTCTCTAACAAAGGGGGAGACGTGGTAGCCTTCTTTCTCTCAGCTGACTGGCAGTGTGCAGCAGCAGGTGGGGAAGAGGTAGTGCTGCACTTTTCTATACTCCTTACAGCCAGAGAAAACGTCTGTCGCTCTGGCAGTTTCTCAGCCTTAAACTGTAAGAACAGTATGATGACACATTTTAGTAGTTTTCGCAATCCTCCCGTTTCAAGTATCAACTTGGTTATTTTGCTGGATCAACAGTTAATAAAGTTTCAAACACAGAACTACACTGATATCTAGAGTCGAACCTAGAAAACATAAGAAAATGGTGTGTGTTTTTTTTCTTCGTTTTCATGTTTTAAAAAGTGTCGATGGGACTACTGATTCTACGGTGAGGACCTTTGAAATTTGCCCATAAATTTCCCAAAGACATGCAGACCACACACTGTCCTCTGGGATAACTGTTAGAGCTTTCCCACATTATCCATGTAGCTGTGACATTAAACTGGTATTTATCCTTGCGTATAAATTTTAACGTAAGCATGCTTTCACCTCTATGTCGAAAGACCTGGTGGTTACTGGTTTATCAGATTCCATGGGAACCAAGGAAGTACTGTAGTTTGTGAGTTTCCATCGAATGAAGTTGTGGAAATTTGAGCAAAAAGATATCACCCGCTTTCTATTTATTTCTTACCAGCTAGAGCATTGTTATCTTTTGACTGAACTCTGATCAGTTGCTGTACCTGTTGGCCAAATTTTGGCTTTCCTTGGCTTTAGCTACTTTACATTACCCCACCAGTGACACTGATTGCTGTGGTTCCAGTGACAAGCGGGATTCTACCATGACAAACTGTGGTTGCACAATATGACAAAGCAGTCTGCTGTAATCCAGGGCACCATGGGGGTTTTTATCCCTCTCAGAGCAGCCCTTCAGGCTGACATACTGTAACAGAAACTCCCAAAGCTTGGCTTAAGTCATGACAGGAAGAAAATTAGCTGTGCGCATGGATAATTGTTTTATATGACAAACTGACTTGCTGTGCCCAAGCAAAAGAAAGGTACAATCATACCATAAACCCTCCTAAGATGATTTATTAATTTCTCTGAACTATCAAATGTCCGCCTCATTGTTTACATTTTGGGCCAAATTACATAAAGAATTGTGCAAAATAACCTTTTAATGTGTCATAGCTCACTGTAACCCATGCCATGAGCTGTTAGGGATGCTTTCTTTGTGGGATAGTTTGCTTTTGTTGTTTTTCAACAAGGTAGTGAGAGGTGTGCATGAGTAGTCAATGACTTACTGTCTGTAGACAGCAGTTAGAACAATCCAGGAGATTGGAGAATCGTTTCACGCTCCCCAATAATGCAACAACCGGATTACCAAAATAATTTCTTCACATTTGGTGACTGGCACAGAGCTTCAAAAGGTCTGCTTTATTGCTTTAAGATGGAGATAACAACTCGGTAATAAGATAGATACATTTTTGCAATGCAAATTGTTTCTGTGTAGAATCAAATGACAAAATAAATAGACCATGGTGCTAACATTCTAACAAACTGAGCAACTGCTATGTATTATGCATTGCAATAGGTGTGTTTAAATGTGTTTAATAAACCACTCCAAAAGAATAAAGTTAGCTAAGTGGATTAGGTTTAGCAGTTAATTTAGCCAACCTTTGAAAAATAACCTTTTTTTTCAAAGGTGGTGGGATTCAGGAGTGTGAAAGTGTTAAATAAACAACCCCAATTTTGTTTCGGAGTGAATTACCTGCCCAACCTTGCCTCTTTTAAAAATTTTCTGAATCTCAATTTGGTTTTCCAAATTTAGATTGGTCTGACCACTGTCTACTCCAGCTAAGACATCTGAAAACTGTAATCAGTTATTATTTTGATACATTCACTGTGGAAAAGTCAAAAACTCCATCATAAATAATCTAATAACATATTTCGTCAATATTTAAAAGTTGCCTATTTGGTAAACGAAAGAACAGATGTCCACCGACTGAACCAATCAGATATTGTTTCACTTGGTTTATAGTGGATTCCAGTGCATTCCTTTCTTATACACATAGATTGAGCAGATAGCTAGATGTACAGTGTGTTTTAGAATGGTAGCTAGCTAATTCTCAGGAAGCTGTGTACTAAGTACTGTATTAAAGGCTCATTGTGGAAATTACAAAACAAACAAGTCAAATATAAGAGTGACTCGTTAAATCGGTGAGGTCACCATTTAAACGATGCCTTGCTCCGCAATGTCTCTTTTGATAAAGCGTAGAATAGAATAGCACTGATCTTGTTTTCCTATCTGGGCCTTTAAGACAATATGACAACAGCCCTTATGCTGAATCTAATGATGCTGTCTATGGAGGCTCTGCACAGACCCCTGGCCTATGTCTATCTGCTGTCGTAGTGTAATAGTGCTGGGCCCTCATTTAAGAAATGTTTCTGTTTCACCTTGGAATAGCTGTCAAAAAATAACAGACATTTGCAGCACTTCAAAAAAGAAGTATACACACATTTGCTTTTGATTTCTGTGCAATCATTTGAGCAGAACTCGTGTACTGTTCCATACCAAGGGCTGCATTAGGCAGTCAGTGATGTTTCTCACACACTGTAGTGTGCATCTGTCATTTGCTCTTTTTTTCCACAGGCCCAGGACATACTGTATTTCATAACATACAAACGCCTAGAATATGAAGAAAACATAGCCCTGAGGCCTAAGTGGTCGTGTGAGGCTTCCAAGAAACAGTACCTGTACGATCGTTGTTCTGGTCTTCTTTCCGGGTACTTTGTTTCTGAGGACTTGACAATGAACCTATGGGGAAAAAAGAACCTTAAAAAGGAACTGACGATACCTTAACCCTGATGAGCACATATTTGTACCACTCCAGGTGCCTCTAAGAACTCTTGAATTAATTCTGATGTGGTGCAGAACCAGCAAAACAAGTAGTGACACGGTAGTTGTTGTTTTTTTTTTCTACTAAAGACTACTTACTCAGACTGAGCTCTGAAACTAGATGGGTTATTTGCGGATTTGAGGTTAATTCAGTTTCAAACGATGAATTAGTTACTTTACTTTGTGGAGACCTTTTGCTATATAAAACTTAAGAGTGAAAAAAATTATTTTAATTTATTTCTAATTTGCAATTGGACTCAAAGCTGAATTCACCTCAGTCTAGCTTTGCAGGATCATTTAAAGATGTGAAAAAGACTGAAAGCGTGTAAAAGAGTCAGTGAGAAGTAATTTCCGATTTCTAGCTGCAAGCAAAATGTTTGTGGATTATGTAAATGTCATGGACATGTCAATGATTTGTCATCTTTTTATCATGCAATATCATATATAAAGACGTATTGTGTGGGGCGGGACAGATTGGGAACAAAAAAGAAAAAAGAAAAAAAAGAATAATGTTCAGTGACTTATGTTATTCTAGTTGACTTTCTGTTAACTCCTGAAATGCAGATGTTGCCAAAATGCCATAAACTATCATGTGTTACCATGAGAAAAAAGACAAAAAAAAAGTTTTGCTTTTGTACAACAAAAGAATGATATACAGATATTTGTCATGTATTTCTGATGAGATCTTTGTTTTTATGTGTTTACGGCAGACTCTTCTGTTCTGTTATGATTTTACTTTCAAAATATTTAGGTATGAAATATGACGGTTGTGTGGTCTTACTGGACCTAAAATCCTCAATTCCGTTTGGACTCACCAATGGACCGCTGCTTTTGGAGATCTCAACACCCAAAACGTTTGAAAAATAAAAAGGAATGAGAAGTGTTTCTAAAGTTGCTTGATCATGAATGAGCACACAGAGTCTGAAAGGGGCCTGTTGCTTGTCATGGTTAAGGGTGACATACTGATTTTGATTTGACAATTATGTCTAATTCCTATTTGTGAATAGTATTCAACCTCACAGTGATGAGAAATTCTGTTATTAAAACACATTTTGAAAAAGGTAAATAAAGATATTTTACATTCAAAATCGGTTGTGATTTCTTTATTTAAGCTACACAGGTTCAATGCTGTCACAGCTTAGCTTTAATAGGAAGGGGAACCATCTGTCCATCCAGCAGGGTGACAGTCTCGCAACATCTGCATCTTTCCTTCTCTGCAATAGTCAGTCTCATCACAGGATCCAGAGCTTTGTAGATTGGTTCCAACAGTACCACCCCATGTTAAATGCAGGGAAAACAAAGTAGCTGGGGCTGGACTTCCACAGGCGCAGACCCACCTAACTGAAACTAGTTAACATCCAGGGAACTGATGTGGAGAGGGAACTCTGCAGGTCAGAGTGCTTGTATTCTGAATGAAGCCTGGTGCATGTAAATGCATGTTATTTTCTGATTAATTGATTTTGTGCCCATCTACACAATTTATTGTGATTGTTTTTTTATTTTCCAATCCGATCAAATTTCAATCTGATCAAGGACTTTTGCACATGTAAACATGTCTTATTAGGCCACACTCTACTTCTTTAGATGATGGAACGAAATGCTCAGTAAGATGTTCAAAGCTGTGTGGGTGGTTTTATTTAGTCTCAGGTAGTCGACTAAAAAAAGAAAAACGAGAATGCCTTTGTCTACTGGAAAAATCTCCTATGAATTTTCTAGTGTCAGGGTCCGCCTCAGGTCCAGTCTTCGATCGGAATAGAGCTGGAAATCAGCTGGCTCCACACAACTGGATTTCAAAGCTGCACAGAGCTTTCTTCTTCGAAGGAATGAGGCAGTTATTCTAGTTGACTTTCTGTTAACTCCTGAAAAGCAGTTTCTCAAAAACCCAGATGGAATGTGCTCTCAAAATGCAATGTGACGGTACGTTACGGGTGAAAAGAGCATTGCTCGAAGCCTGCTTCTTGCCATGTATTGCGTGTGAGGAGCTAAGATGCTGGGGGTGCAGCAGAGGACGGACAGGAAGGCAGCTGCAAAGCCTGCTGGGACAAGCAGTCAGGGGCGTTTTAAAGGGGGGGAGGGGGTTAGGACAATTCCATGGCCCCCTGACAGTCAGGGGTCCCAAAATAGAACATTTAAATATATAAATGTGAGCTTTTGGGGTGATTATGATTTTTTGTCATGGGGCCCATAATTCTTGGTGGCACCCCTGCATGGAGTTACAAATGTTTTGCATTTGCACAGATCCCACACACTTTGGGCACAGTTTAGACATTTTACCTACGTTTTATTTAAGGGTGTACTCCAAAGTCAAATTCCTAAAAAGAAAGACATTAAGAAAAAATAAATAAATAAATAAAACAAGCAGATAAGTAAAAGCAAACTACAGTCTATAACAGACAAGACATTGCTCGAGGAAAAAAGGTAAGAACAGGCGCTGTATGTACAGAAGATTTTTTTTTTCCACAGCAGAATAGCTGACAACCCTGACTGTAAAGTGTCAACCCAGTCTCACTGAAAAACGTGTAGCATCCACGTTTGTCTACAGGGGGAAACGTAGTATTGTCACAATTTAGCTCCTCAATACGTGTCAGTTCTACGTTTTATTTGGCCTACTCATTTACATTGGCTTGCAACCAGGTCACGTGACTATGAAGTGTTCCCCAGCGAAAAAAGAACATGGCTGCCATTGCACGTGGAAAAATAAACATTTAAGCAAAACAACTGTGTTTATATAGCCTCGTGAGACCATCCTGATCTCGCGAGCTTTCAAGGTTTCACGCACAGATCAGTCTGGCTACTTTCCGTTAAAGAAAATTTAGAGCAGTTCACCAAACGAACGTCCAATCAGCGTTGGCTTTGAGGCGGGTTGAGGTGTGAAGCAACGAGAAGCGCGACAGTTCAGTTCTAAAGAACATGGAGGTGGTTGTGTTTTCGTCGTCGCTCTGTTAGTACGTCATATGCTTCGTTGATCTGATTGGTTTATTTGGCCCGTCTATCACCAACATAGGCCAATCAGCTAACCAGTATTTTCGCCCCTTCCCAAAATTACTTCAACGGAAGGTTTCCAGATGGATATGCGGAGCAAATCCATCTGGCGGAGTCAGGTTAGTGTTTATATGCATTTTGATTACATTTCTAGCGAGAAGTATGGATATTATTTTCATCCGAAAAAAGGCCAGCCCTATAGCCACATATCCCACCCACTCACCTAATGCACAGTTTGTACAATTTCCATTAAAACAAATACTTACACTTATACAAGTGAGACTTGTAATCTTTTTAAATAAAAAAAATAACTCCATTCACCAACAACAACATATGACCCCCTTGCCTCCCCCTTCCTCTCTGCCCCTCCCTCATAGCCAGACATTTTCCTGCTTCCTACTGCCCACCTCCTCCGAAATTTCTGATCTCATCCGTAAATCCAAGTCCTCAACCTGTTCTCTTGACCCTCTCCCCACAGCTCTGGTCAAAACCTGTCTCACTTGCCTCCTCCCCTTTATTACTTCAATTATTCATTCCTCTCTCTCCTCTGGTATTGTCCTCTCACTTTTCAAAACTGCATCTGTCTCCCCGATTCTGAAAAAACCTGGCTCAGATCCCACTTACTTTAATAATCTTTGTCCCATCTCAAATCTTCCCTTTATTTCTAAAATACTAGAAAAAATAGTGTCTGCTCAACTCCACGCCTATCTTACCCTCAACAGTCTTTACGAGCCTTTCCAGTCTGGTTTTCGCCCCGCCCATAGTACTGAAACTGCCCTAATAAAAATCACAAATGATCTCCTCATAGCTGCTGATTCTGGACTCCTCTCCATCCTCATCCTCCTCGATCTTAGTGCGGCCTTTGATACCATTTCTCACCCCATTCTCCTCAATAGATTATCCTCTCTTGGCATCTGTCACACCCCTCTTAACTGGTTCCGCTCTTATCTCTCCGACCGCACTCAGTTTATTCAACTCAAATCTTTCACATCGCACCCTTCCCCTGTCACTACTGGTGTCCCTCAAGGCTCAGTTCTCGGCCCCCTCCTTTTCATCACCTACCTCCTTCCCCTTGGCAATATTTTCTGCAAATTCAACATTCATTTTCACTGTTACGTGGATGACACACCAGCTCTATTTATCCAGCAAACCCACCTCCTCACTCCCCCCCTTGTCCCTTACTAACTGCTTACTTGAAAGTAAAGACTGGTTCACCTCAAACTTCCTTAAACTAAACAGTGATAAAACTGAACTCCTCCTCGTCGCCACCAAATCCACCCTATCCAAAATCAATAGTTTTACACTACCCATTGACAACTCCTTGGTCTCCCCCTCCCCTCAGGTCAAGAGTCTAGGTGTCATCCTTGATTCCTCCCTATCCTTTCAGCCACACATAAATAACATTAGCTAGTCTCCATACTTCCACCTATGCAACATTAACCGCCTCTGTTCCTCCCTCACCACTCACACTGCTTCTATCCTTATCCACAGCCTCATCACCTCCCGTCTTGATTATTGTAACTCTCTTCTTTTCGGCCTCCCTCATAAATCCCTCTATAAACTCCAACTTCTTCAGAACTCAGCAGCTAGTGTCATCACCAGAACCCCCTCTTTTCATCATATTACCCCTGTCCTTCAGCAGCTCCATTGGCTCCCAGTTCAATTCAGAATACAATTTAAAATCCTTCTTCATACTTTCAAAGCCATCCATAACCTTGCTCCTCCATATCTATCAGACCTCCTTCACATCTCCACCTCCTCCCGCTCCCTCAGATCCTCCTCTTCCATCCATCTCATCACTGTACCCCCAGCTAGTGGTGTTGTGCTTTCAGCCATGTGGGATAAAATCAGACTAAGTTAAAAGCCACAGGAAACGTGACTTTTACAGGATTCAGGGGACTGCCCCATCATAGCAGGGTGCCAACACTGCTGTGTACCAGGCTCCCCCAAGTTTATCGTTCTCTTTGTCCGTGGGCCCTTGTGAGTAATGGTTCACACTGGAGAGACACCTGGGTCTGAATGGAGTTCGGCCGGGCTAAGTAAAGTCTGTTTTCTGTGAAACCAACATCAGAACTTAAACAGCCGACTGCCCTGGAAACAGGCTGCTTGGAACCTTTCGTCAGCTTTTGCAGGACAAAAGCTGATCTGAACATCGCCCCTTCAAGCTGTGCAGAGGCCCTCAGGACACAGCCACGCGGGGAAAGCCTGTAGATTTCCCAGCTGTGTTGTTGTTTTTATTAAGGTTTGATCAAGGTAAAAGACTGAGCTTACCTCCCGCTAGCCATTCTGAAACAATACTTTGCTGATGTGTTTTGGGTGTGTTTTACAGTTATAACAAACTTTATCACCATAAAGGTTTTATACACCAATGGGACATTAATGTTTGTGTGTTCCGGTCCGCTCATCGTGACAAAATATGGCTCAAAGTCTTTCTACGCGAGCGCAGAGGTCCCGCTGGCATTAGCGCTGTTAGCTTCCCGCATAAGCACTATAAATTACCATAGGGACCAAAGTGCTGTACAAAATTACATAAAAACATTTAAAGCATTAAAATGCTATAGTAAAGAAAACAAAATATAACTAAAATGCATTAGCGGCCATGCAATAAAAGACTACTGAAATAAGCAGAAGCTAACAACTTCTCACATGGTGTCAAAGGCACAGAAAACTCCATTTAAACTATTTTATTTTGTCCTTTTGTTATTTTGTGTGTACATAGTTCCTTCTTATCTTGATTTGGCTTAGTAGTTTAGTTGAGTTTCACTAGCCCAGTAGAGAGGATTTGTTGATTGAAATATTTGTTTAAATCAGGTGAACAACATTCTATAGTGGTGTTCTCTGGGTGTTCATTTATTTCTGAGCCTGACATAATATTATTTATATAACGCTTACCAGGTCTTCTGCAGTGTTGATGTTGAGTCACACAGCCAAAAATATCACACAGACCCAACTGTACACAGATGCACACACAGGCTCTGGTGTGACTTGTGACTAGAGACTACACTTACTGTCACAGTAAGTACCTGCAATTCATCAGTGGCTTCCTCTTCTGTGAGGTCCATATGGAGCAGCTACAACACTGGGCTCTCAGCAGTGCTCTTCACCGAATCAGGTCTTGTATCTATTTTTGAAATAAGATAAGTACCACACAATTAGTTCAACAAAGTATTAAGTGGGCAGGAATCGTCTTTAAAACAATGCTAAAATATTGGGATTTTTTTTAACCGAGATCATAAGCAATCATTTCAACCTTTCTGCCTTTGATGTGATATTTGGTGTATCCTGTACAATTCAAACACAAATTTGCTAATTGGAAAAATGTAAAGCTGCCTAACCTGGTTGTACAAGTGTGCATATTCTTAAAGAAATTATTTGTGGAACCGCTTTCCACTTTTTGAAAGGGGCCAGTTGGGTTGTTTTTGATATCCGGTAAGGAGGCCGTCTGGATGAAGTGTTTCAGCTGCTGCCCCATGGGACTCAGTCTTGGCAAAGTACATTTTAGAGTTCATTTTAAGATTATTTTATTTGTTTTTAAAAGTTCACATGGTCTTGCCCCATCTTACCTCTAGTCAGCTGACCAGCTGCTCCTGGAGGTACCAAGGTCTAAACTTAAGCTCAGGGGAGACAGAGCTTTTAGTGTTGCCGCTTCTAAGTTATGGAACGTTTTGCCGTTCCATATCAGAAGTGTCCCTTTACTGTCCACTTTTAAAACTCGCCTTAACACACATTTTAATTCCTTTTTATTCCTTGGCTTTTAACAATTTTACTCTTTTTTTCCTTTTTATGTTTCTATTGTAAGCTTTAGTTTAGCTTTATGGAATCCTCCTGTATTTGAGAATTAAACTCGGGCCAGATGGTAATTCAATATCAATATCAAATAAAAAGGTGCTTTGGTGAAGTTTTAGTTTTAAGGTGTACAAACCAATGTGACCAGGTCATTGTACCTTTTTACAGTTTTCTCTCGCAAGATTTGTGTAACTTTAAAACGTAGGAGAAATCATTTTTTACATAAAAAAAAACTTGCCATTCAACAGGGTTTGTTTTTATAAACTTTTGAAGGACATTGTACATGTATTCTAATATTGCTTTCTGGGTAAATAATATACTTTGTTAAATTCCAAGATAACGCACAGCAGTAGTTTATTTTAATTTAGGCCTAAGGATTAAACAATTGTGTGCTGCTTTAGGCAGAGTAGAGAGCTCAACTTGGACTTGCCCACATCTCTGTGAATACAATCAGTCATGTCAGCGTTTGTGTGGTCCTAATCTGCAGTCTCTGCTTCTTACAACAGCCTGTGGACCCACCGCACTCTAAAGTCAAACCTCTTTCACTTAGTAACATTTAGCCTACCGCAGTCAGTTTCACTCAGTCATGAAGAATGGGTTGACCTCAACCTACCTGACTGTTACCACAGACATTTGACTAATCCCTTCACTTCTTTAGCCTGTCGCCAAGATTTCTATGGCAACCTCTCCAGGATGTTAAACAGAACTCTGGGGTTTTTCAGCAAGAGTGCAAATGACAGGATGTAGGTTAGGTGAAAAACCCCTTGTGCAGTTACCTCACAAGGTGATGAAGGCCTTTTAGTTCCTTTCATCTTTACTGATGAGAAATGTTTACTAGGCTTAGTGATCAACAAATTAGATGTATTTGCTACCATTAAACTTTATGCTCTTTTATTTATTTATTTTTTAGCACACTTAAGGTGAAAAAATGAAATAAACCTTAATCCTTCAAATCTCATTCACTGTACATTGCGGTATTTGCAATTGTGGCACATTCTACCTTCAATGGTTTCTTAAAAAGCTCTGTGAACAATTTTAACATCCATAATAGTAAAATAACCATAAAAATGAAAATTGTTTTTGCTAGAATTTCTTCTTTGGAGTTTCAGGAATATAGAAAGAGCAGTGTTGTCTCTGTTAAATGATTTAATGGGACAAAAGAAAATGTTTAAGCATTGAAACTATGTGGGAAAATAAATAAACTAGGCAGTACATAATTGAAAAAGCAATATGAGGTGGCAGGTGGGGTTGAAATTTGAAGATACTGTCAAGGTGCTGTGGTTTTGAAATGAGTTTATGTTTCTTGCATTGTCAACGGTGGAACAGCTGTGCAATGATTCAGTCGACTGGCAGCAACAAGGTCCTAACGCCAAGGTAAAAAGAAAGTTTTTTTATATATTGGAATTTTCTGAAAACTTCATTTCTGAAAATTTACAAGGTTTGTAAATGTTTCAAATGTATTCATGAGTTTACAAAAAAATTTGACTCTATCTAAAAAAACTGTCTGAATTGTGAAATACTGTATTGGGGGGGGGGGGGATGGGGACAAGTGCACCCTTGCTGCTTCCATGGGATTTAAGAGCAGAATTAGTTGCTCAGGTGCAACTCATCAGATGCTCTTTATCTCAGGGAAGGGGGGTGTGCACAAGAGGTTGGAGATCACCACAACAATAAACTTTACTTGAACATAAATCTATCCATGATCAGTTGCCTGCTCCTGGATTTTTGAGTGTGGTCTATCTGGTCCAAATTCCTTCATCTTTAATGTTTCCTCCAGCAATAAGCTCATAAAATATTATATTGTAAAGAAAATGACAGTATTCCTGTGCTGCCATCATTCTGTCCTTTTTTATGTACCCTGACTCTTAGGTTTGCATTGTGTGAGTGACATTTGTGCCAACGCATCTAAGCGTCCAGGGGCGTGACTTTGACTGACTTGAGTCATGAATTAATCTGATTGGATGATACAAAAAGCGCTGACAGGCTACGGGTGCAGAGAGCTGGTCCACCAATGAAAATCTTTAGGTAACCAATCAGAGTCCAGCATGAAGTCCCATGGATTTTTAAACCAAAAGTTTAAAAATGTACATACACACTCATCTAACCACTGGTCCTTGCCAATGAAATGTTACTCAAGATAATATAAGAAATACATTTATTGTCCCACAATGGGGAAATTCAGGCAGATAAATTCAATTAAATTAAATTTTATTTATATAGCACCAACCATGAAGCATGTCATCTCAAGGCACTTTACAAAGTCAAATTCAATCAGATTATACAGATTGGGTCAGATTATACAGATTGGTCAAACATTTCCTATATAAGGGAACCCAGTCGATTGCATCAAAGTCCCGACAAGCAGCATTCACTCCTGGAGAAGCGTAGAGCCACAGGGAGAGTTGTCTGCATTGTCCATGGCTTTGCAGCAATCCCTCATACTGAGCAAGCATGAAGCGACAGTGGAAAGAAAAACTCCCCATTAACGGGAAGGAAAACCTCGAGCAGAACCAGGCTCAGTATGAACGGGCATCTGCCTCGACTGACTGGGGGTTAGAGAAGACGGAGCAGAGACACAATAAGAGAGACAAAAAAGCACAGAAGCACACATTGATCCAGTAATCTGTTCTACATTAGATGGTAGTAGCGGGTGATCTGTCTTCCCTGGATGATGTCACAGCTAGCAGAACGCCAGACCAGGTGTACCTACTATGAAGAAAAAAGAGAGAACAAAAAGTTAAAAGCTGAAATGATGACAAGCAATGCAAAACTGGAGAACAGTAGAACTCAGTAGAGTGAGAAAAATAGGCCCTAATGTCCTCCAGTAGCCTAAGCCTATAGCAGCATAACTATAGAGGTAGCTCAGGGTAACATGAGCCACTCTAACTATAAGCTTTGTCAAAAAGGAAAGTTTTCAGATTAATCTTAAAAGTAGACAGGGTGTCTGCCTCACGGACCAAAACTGGGAGTTGGTTCCACAGGAGAGGAGCCTGATAGCTAAAGGATCTGCCTCCCATTCTACTTTTAGAGACTCTAGGAACCACCAGCAGACCTGCAGTCTGAGAGCGAAGTGCTCTGTTAGGAACATACGGGGTAATCAGAGCTCTGATATATGATGGAGCTTGATTATTAAGGGCTTTATTTTAAATTCTATTCTTGATTTAACAGGAAGCCAGTGAAGGGAAGCTAAAATTGGAGAAATATGATCCCTCTTGTTGATTTTCATCAGAACTCTTGCTGCAGCATTTTGGATACGCTGAAGACTTTGAATTGCATTTTGTAGACTTCCTGATAGTAAAGAATTACAATAGTCCAGCCTTAATGTAACAAATGCATGGACTAGTTTTTCAGCATCACCCCTGGACAGAATGTTTCTAATTTTGCCGATATTCCGGAGGTGAAAAAAGGAAACTCTGGAAACCTGTTTAATATGGGATTTAAATGACATGTCTTGGTCAGACAACATTTTTTACTTTATTACCAGAGGCCAAGTTAATGCCATCCAGATTAAGTGATTGATTAAGAAGTTTATTTGAGAACTCTGGTCCAAAGATTACAACTTCTGTCTTCTCAGAATTTAAATGCAAGAAATTTAAAGTCATCCATCTTTTGATGTCATCAAGACATGACTGCAGTCGAAGTAATTGATTGGATTCATCAGGATTTATGGATAAATATAGCTGAGTGTCTTTAGCATAACAGTGGAAATTAATCCCATGCTGTCTGATAATTTTGCCAATCGGAAGCATATATATAGTAAAGAGAATAGGCCAAGGACTGAACCCTGTGGTACTCCACAGGTGACCCTAGAGTTCGAAGAAGATTTATTATTAACATGAACAAACTGGAATATGTCCGATAGATAAGATTTAAACCAGCCTAATGCTTTCCCCTTAATCCATACAGTATGCTCAAGTCTTTGTATGAGAATATTGTGATCAACTGTATCAAATGCAGCACTGAGATCTAACAGGACAAGTATAGACACAAGTTGATCTGAGGCCATGAGAATATCATTAGTGACCTTCACCAGAGCTGTTTCCGTGCTATGATGAGCTCTGAAGCCTGACTGAAACTCCTCAAGTAGGTCATTACTTTCTAAATGTTCACAAAGTTGATTAGCAACTACTTTCTCAAGAATTTTAGATAAGAAAAGAAGATTAGATATGGGTCTGTAATTTACTAACTCATCTTGATCAAGAGATGGTTTCTTAAGTAAAGGTTTAATAACAGCTACTTTAAAAGCCTGTGGTCAGTGGCGTATTTAGGCCATTTTTAGGGGTGCTCAAGCACCCTAAATCTTAGCTCAGCACCCCTAAAAAATTACTGATTCAGAGTATTCCTGCGTGTCGGTTCGGCTCTGCCAGACAGGCGTACATGCACAGGTTCGCCCGGAGCGCCTCTGTTTGAAGCGCTCGGCGTTCCCACGGTGTCATTTCAACGCTGCTGTGCGCCAGCGGGGGCGGGGCCTGGCGCTCCACGCAGCCAATCACTAACGCGTCTGGCCTTTGATTGACAAGATAGACACCCCCCTTTAACTCCACTCTCATTGGTTGTGCTGCCTTAAATCCCGCCTTCCCTCTTCCTGATTGGCTGTTTTCTATTGCGTTGTGCGTGCCTGTGCGTGCGTGCTTGGAGCGCAAGATTTAAGTGTTCATTCATACTGGGATACTGCGGTTACTACAATTAATACTAGGCTACGAAACTGCTATATATATATATATATATATATATATATACAATGGCATATATATATATATATATATATATATATATATATATATACAATGGCATATATATATATATATATATACAATGGCATATATATATATATATATATATATATATATATACAATGGCATATATATATATATATATATATATATATACAATGGCATATATATATATATATATATATATATATATATATATATATATACAATGGCATATATATATATATATATATATATATATATATATATATATATATACAATGGCATATATATATATATATATATATATATATATATACAATGGCATATATATATATATATATATATATATATATATATATATATATATATATACAATGGCATATATATATATATATATATATATATATATACAATGGCATATATATATATATATATATATATATATATACAATGGCATATATATATATATATACAATGGCATATATATATATATATATACAATGGCATATATATATATATATACAATGGCATATATATATATATATATATATATATATATACAATGGCATATATATATATATATATATATATATATACAATGGCATATATATATATATATATATATATATATATATACAATGGCATATATATATATATATATATATATATATATATATACAATGGCATATATATATATATATATATATATATATATATATATACAATGGCATATATATATATATATATATATATATATATACAATGGCATATATATATATATATATATATATATATATACAATGGCATATATATATATATATATATATATATATATATACAATGGCATATATATATATATATATATATATATATATATATATATACAATGGCATATATATATATATATATATATATATATATATATACAATGGCATATATATATATATATATATATATATATATATATATATATATACAATGGCATATATATATATATATATATATATATACAATGGCATATATATATATATATATATATATATATATACAATGGCATATATATATATATATATATATATATATATATACAATGGCATATATATATATATATATATATATATATATATACAATGGCATATATATATATATATATATATATATATATATACAATGGCATATATATATATATATATATATATATATATATACAATGGCATATATATATATATATATATATATATATATATATACAATGGCATATATATATATATATATATATATAATATACAATGGCATATATATATATATATATATATATATATACAATGGCATATATATATATATATATATATATATATACAATGGCATATATATATATATATATATATATATATATATATATATATATATATATATATATATATATATATATATATACAATGGCATATATATATATATATATATATATATATATATATATATATATATATATATATATATATATATATATATATATATATATACAATGGCATATATATATATATATATATATATATATATATATATATATATATATATATATATATATATATATATATATATATTAGGGCTGGGCAAGTTAACGCATAATTTCGCATTAATTCATTAGACTATTAACGTGATATTTACTTTATCGCGCATTAACGCATGTTGCTCACGTGCTTTTATTTTGAATCAGAACAGTAGGTGGCGATAATGCGCCAATAACTTCACTGTCAGCCCAGCCTCAGATTCAAACAGGAAGAAAGGTGCTGGCTGGAAAAAGGAAAACGCTGACAAAGCTGACATGGGAAGGCGGTGTTTCCCGCAGGAATTTGCTTAGGCGAGGCGGTGAGTTGGCGGCCGGAACAAGTTTTGTGCGGATGACCGGCGGAGCGGGGGGGCACGCGAGAAAGCAACAACAAAAAAACGCGTGTTAACGTCAAATAAACATGCAAGCATATCACGTTAGCAAATTCTTCCAGCAACGAATTTGACAGAAACAAGTTAGTTGTAACCACTGCCAAGTTAAACTTTCTTATCACCGGAGCACCTTGAGCTTAACATATCACTCAAATGCCAAACACACTGTAGACATCACCAAACAATTCAATGACTCAGAGAAGCTAACCAATGTAATGGCGAAGTGGATAGCTACTGTAGACCTTTTTTTGTGCTTCACACTTTGGTATTGAACATAAAATAGTAATACTGCTCCCTGCTGTTGCCTCAGAAATTGCCTGTTTTTGGTAGATTTTTTCCCCATAAAGAGAATTTCCTGTCAGTGGCAATAAGCTTTAATTTATTATTATTGCTATTTTTTGTTTTACATGTTTAAGTTGAGCTTTACACTAAATATGTGTTACTGATAAGTGCTACAAATGTTACAACACTTTTGTTCATATGGCAGCAGAACATTAAAATAAAAGTTCTGTTTACACTACTTTTGAATTCATTCTTGGAGTTTGCGCATACAATGCGATTAATCATGATTAATCAGGCAAATTATGCGATTAATCGTGATTAAAGATTTTAATCGTTGCCCAGCCCTGATATATATATATATAAAAATAAATAAATGCTTCTCCACAACTGGGTATACATCCAAACTGCAAAATTTGTCTCTCTTGTAAGCAAAGCAATACGGCAATAAGGAAAGTGTAGTAATAGCAGCCCTTTTTTCAGCCAGCTGACAAACACTGTGCAGCAGTGCCCTAACTCTAGTTTTGTGTCTTTAGGGAAATTATTCCTTACTTTTATCAATATAGCTAGTCTAACTATTGCCATCATGCAGGTTTTACAAATGCACAAGGTTTTATCAAGTGAAAACATTTCAATCTGTTTGTCACTGCTTTTGGATGGGCCTATATTGTAGCTTGTTTGACGCGCTTTAGCTCAAACGTGTGTCAACTCTAAGAATCTTACATCTGGACTAAACATGGAAAGCCTGTCGTTCATGCCAGGAATCACAGTCAACACTGGGGGCTGAGCACCCCTAAAGGTCAGATCCTAGAATCGCCCCTGCCTGTGGTACATATCCATTTACTAAGGATAGATTATTCATGTCTAAAATAGGGCCACTGATCAAAGGGAATACCTCCTTAAGCAACTTGGTTGGGATTGGGTCTAACATACAGGTAGAAGGTTTAGATGAAGCTAAGATTTTAGATAGCTCAGAAAGCTCTACTGCTTCTAAACAGTTCAAACACTTTGCAGGTTCTAAAGATTCCTCCAACGCTGCCTCACTTACTGAGGACGAGGTAATCATGTTTGGGAGGATGCCAATTATTTTATTTTTAATGGAATCAATTTTATTTATGAAGAATACCATAAAGTCATTACTGCTAAGAGCTAAGGGGATGGATGGATCAACGGAGCTGTGACTCTGAGTAAATTTGGCAACTGTACTGAAGAGAAAGGTACTGAACTGAAGAGAAAAGTCTAGGATTATTTTTATTCTCCTCAATTAATGATGAAAAATATGCTGCTCTAACTCTGCGAAGGGTCTTTTTATACAACAATAGACTATCTTTCCAGATTAGGTAGGATTCCTCTTGGTGTGTAGAGCGCCAGTTTCTCTCCAATTTCCTAACATTGTGCTTCAAGGAACGCAGCTCTGAATTGAACCAGGGAGCCAGCTTCCTGTGAATTATCAGCTTCTTTTTCAAGGGAGCTACATTGTCTAATGCAGAACGCAATGAGGAAGTCACACCGTTAACAAAGCCATCTATTTGTGAATGGAAAGAAACAACATTGCCGCTATCTGCAGGGCATTTCTGCAATACTGAGGATATTAAAAGGGGGACAGACTTAAAGTTTGATACAGCATTATCCGATAAAGATCTACTATAACAGAACCTTCTTTTTGGGGGTGGAGAAAATGTTATTAAAAACATTATCAGATAAAAACAAAATAAAAGCAAGTAAAAAACAGTTGGAATAAAATGTGGAAAAATTTAAACAAAAAAAAACAGAAAAATGTAAACTAAAAGCGAATATTAATCTAGTGTTTCTTGTCCTTGCTGGCTCATTGAAGGATTGTTGTAAATCTTTTCTGTTCAATAAATAAACAATATTAGTGACCCTTTATTTGGAACTTTATGTATCAAAATTAAATTACATTTAACTTATATAAAATGGATTTTCTTGTGTGTTGGTTTATGCTAATTTATCTAAAATTGATCAAAGTCAGGTTGTATACATCAAACAAAAATTATTGTTGCTCCCAATAGGTGTTGAATTTTTGTGCCCCACTTAACTCATCATGCCAGAGACACCACTGATTAAGGCAGGAGATGAACAGACGCTCTACACTTGTTCGGTTGAACAGAAGTTCCAGATCTTTTCTTTTGAAGTCAACCATTGCCAGCAAACTACGGGCCTCCACGTGATTCTCTTCAAGAGCGTTTTAGCTTCCTGCAAAATAGTTTTTTGTAAAATCCTAAATCCTTTCACGTCTAGAATGTTCGCTGGACACCGATTTGAGAAGCAGCAAAGACACCAAGAGGTAGACACCAAGCTTCGCTGAGTTATGTTGCATAACTGCAGGGTTGACAGGGAGGCTGGTGGTGAATGGTTTCTGCAGTGCCCCTCGGCTACCTTCAAGTCTCTTGATGTCTGGTTTGTTTTCTCTTCAGTCAGAGCATGGTGTGTTAAATGGTTACCGGCCTTAGGCTGTCAGGAAGGAAGGGGCCGACCACAAACTGTCCTGTGGTCCATCACACATCCAGTGTGTCCACATGTGTATTTGGGCATTATGGAGACAGGGGGACGAGTAACGCTTCTACTCCAAACTTTGTAGTCATGAAATAACTTTGAACTTCCTGACCTCTTTCTTTTTTCAAAAGGAAATAGTCTTTGTCTATCCTTGTAAAATTGGTCTCGATCATTTTTCAGGTGTTTTGGGAGAATTTGCTGCTATCCAGTCCATTTTCCTAGTACCTGACAATGACACTATATTTTGCAACGTGTGTAGAAAAGTAGAAGGAAATGGGGAACAAAATGTCACACAGGACCTGAGATGCATTATTCCTTCCTAGAATATTTACTGCTTTCCAGGTTTTTAGCTACCGCCATGTTAGTGTGTAAGAAACACTTCACAGATTCCATAAGGTCATTACTGAGTAGGCAAAGATGGAGCCAAAATAGAAAAACGATGTGTGAACTAAATAAATACAACCCAGGATTTTATAGTATAGAACCACCTTAAGCAGCATTAAGTTGAAGTAATTTCTTTTTCTCACACCAGAGGTGTTCGAAGTACGGCCTGGCAGCCATTGGTGCACCTTGGAATAATTGTTGTGGCCCCCAAATGCAGCTCTAGAATGGTACAAATTGGGCTCTCCAGCAAATGACACTGATGCAGATGGAAATTTTTTTTAGATATTTTTAGGAAGCTTTTAACTGACAACATTAACGTTTTAGGAAGAACACAAATTACTGTTTGTTTTTTTGCCCCTAATTTACTTTTATATAGTTAGTGGGCCCATAACCATCAAGTCACTTTATGTATTTAAAAAGAGACTTGGGCACACCAGTTTATTAAACTTAGCTAAACAGAGCAAGGATTTTTGAAGGAAATTCTCATCATCATTGCTTTGAATAGACAACGTAAAAACATTCTCTAGACCAACAAAATAGAAAATATTTGATCCAAAAAGTTAGGAAACTTGACATATATTACTAAAGCAAATATCTTAACCCCTTTTTCAAGTCTGCAACAAAATGATTTTTATTTCTACAAAACCACACTACCTTGTTTCATTCAAATATTGCGTTGTTAAACAGATGCAATATTAAGCAGAGGTAAGAAATGAGAAGTTACTCATTGCATCATCTGGGGTTAAATAACTTGTTATCAGCTGCAATAACTAGGGGCTTGTCCTCATCTGCTCAGTTAAATCCAGGTAGCAGTTTCTTTCTGAGGACAGGTAATATATATATATATATATATATATATATATATATATATATATATAACAACTCTAAAGTGTGAGAGGGTGTACTTTTTTTTGATTTCCCCTCTTTTTTTAACCAAAAATCCCATTTTGTCACACTGTTTTATTTGTAGTATTTTCCCAGTTTCAGAAGAGTGAAAAAAATCCTCTTTGTGACAGATTGATTGAAACCCGAACATTTGAGTAAATGATACTGTTGTATTTATTAAGTTAAAGCTGCCAACACAAGGCAACATCAGACAGACTGCACGTGGTTTTCTCTGTAATGTTTTACGACTGCATTGACCAGTAAAGGGAGCTAATGGCTGTACCTTGGTTCATCAGTTTTTCTTTTAAAGCAGTCAAAGCAAAAAAAAAATTAAAATCCTATTCAGATTTGCTTATCTGGTGTGTTTGTCCGTTTACGAGGAATCGAGTATAAAGAATAAGGGATGACTCCAGACTTTTGCTCAGAACTGTGCAGGCCAGGCTTTTTGGCAGTAAAGGAGTCTTTACTTTGTGCTTTACCGAGAGCAACATAAACCTTTAACAGAAAATGTCCTGTTTAAAATGTGACACCCTTTTTTTGTCTTTGTCCTGCAGTTTCCCAGTCTGGTGGGAATATTTCAGCTCTCCCGATAAATCCTGATCTGTACAGGTTTAGATATAATTTGTCAATTTATGCTTATAAAATGAGTGGTTGGGATTATTTGGCCATCAGATAAAGACCAATGTCAGCAAAGAGGGCTCTGTTTTCCGCACACGAGTCAGCAGTCATAAAAATAGATTAAACTTTGAAGAGTCAGCATCTGTTTGTACCAGCTTGAAGGTGATAAATAATGAAGGAAGAAAAGCATGGTACGCACGCAGAAAGGAGACCCCAGCTGTTCAGAGACCACCGATGACACTGCTGACCAGCACGACAAAGCACTGCCCTTCTTTACACCCATGTTTATGTGGCATCAGCTGAAGCTGACACTTAGGGACGCATGAGTACACAGCCAAGATCCAAACACACCTCGCTCTGAAACAAAAGCTGGAAGAAAACAGAAACTTAAACATGTGGATACACTTTTTTTCCCCCCCTGAGTAGTGATGTTCGACTATAAATATTAAGCAGTCTCTACGAGACCCTCAAAAGGACTTGAACAGAGCATGCTGGAAGTTGGGACTAGACTTTAAATAATTAAGCCACTTTAAATTGTTAAGAGTATTCATTTCACTATGTCGGAACCAGCAAATAATGTCCAGCCGTTCTCTTTGTTGCGGACCTTTGCTCTCAGCTTCACCCTGGTCCTTCTGGTTTGCAGTGACACCTCGGAAGCCTCAGTGTACCGCAATAAAGGTAAGCACATCTTGCTTTTTTTTTCCTGGCAGTAATTACTCAAAACCGTATAATGCCCTTGTCATGGCAAAAGTTAGCAAATTCTGATCAACGCTAGTTTGCTATAGTCAGCAGCTGAAGCAAGTCTAAATGGCTGACCGCAAGCTTTCTGTCCTCTATGGTCTGACCTTGCGTTGGGTCTCCTGGGGCTCTTTGCAACGGATCAGTGCGTTTCCTCTGACCCCCTCTCTCAAGGTGACAAAGCGTATGTGGAAAGCTTTTCACAGCCTTAGGCATGGGAGGAGAACCTACTGAGGACACTAGGTTTAGCCATTAGCACGCCTGAGCCATTCCAGGGAGGCTTCACATGTTCCACTGAGAGGGCAAAGTAAAGATCCACCCCGTGGAACATGTGTGAAGTGCATTTTCAGCTAGCACGGCCATGCCTTTGGATTCCTGGAAGACGTGACTCCAGCAGCTCAGACGGCTATGTCACTGTGCTGTCTGTTTCCCCCTCAGGTAGCTGTTCGTACAAGGATAAGTTCTTCAAACCCGGGGACACCTTCAGGAGAGGCTGTGACAAGTGCTTCTGTCATGAGTTTGGATTCTACTGCTACTCGTGAGTTGGCTTTACCTCTCTTCAGCACATTTGTTCCTTGATTTCGAAAAACCTTCGGTGACTCACAAGTGCTCCTCGCCCCTATGCAGGCCAATGAAGCCCACTTCATGGCCCAAGAAGTGTCAGCGGGTGCGCACAGACTGTGGGTATGTGGTGGTTTACAAGGAAAACCCACTGGTGGAGTGCCGCGCCTACAGCTGGATCGGCTGAAACAATGGAAGGACTCGCTTTGAAACTCACACAACGTTCAACGTCTCGTTACTTGTTTAGATTTGTCCTACAGGTTTGGGCATTTCGCCTTTAAAGATGTAAAGGTTTTAGTGAGGGCAAGTCAAATAATTATAAACTGTTTGATGTAAAACACAAAACAGTCGATAGAGCGGGATATTTTGTCCAGAACCAAGGTTAAGTTGCCTTGATGTATGCTACAGATTTCTTTGCTTACTCCACTTGCTTCGTTTTAACTCTGGAGCCGGGAATTGACACCAATTTTTGCAACAGAGGATATCAGACGCAAAGGCATATCCATAGTTTTTAGCCATGTTTGAAAATAAAAACTGGTGTTTTAATGCAATGCCACTAAGCAGATGGTGCTTAAGCTTACAACAAGGCATTGAAAGTGACGGATGATAGATTACTTTGTCATAACCATTACATGAGATTTAAACAGCGGCGATACATGGACAAAGAAGTATGTTTGTTGAGGCTCGTTCTGCTGTCATCGTGCCGTTTTAAAATTGATTTAGTCAAGCCATTGCTGCTGCTACTTAATATTTCTAGAGCTGAAAAGTTTAGAAGCCAACGGATTGCATGGTCTATCAGCTATAATGGGCAGAATGGCAGGGAGCTAAGAGAAGCTGAACTGGCTTTATTTCTCCATCGAGGTGCCAGAAGCTCATGTCAAGAATAAATGCAAGATGATGCTGACAGAGACTAAGAGTGGGTAAAAAGCTATTTCAGATTATAATGTTACAACAAAATCACCATATTGTTTTTTTTTCTATATCTGCAAGTTTTCTTTCACCGTGTTTTAGTTTTGTTCTTTTTATGTTTCAACAGGGGGTCAATTGAGAACAAGCATTTGATGTAGACTCCCACCATATACAGCATTAAAATCAATGCTACGCATAAGCTTGAAAGCTCCTTAGTTCTACGTGCAGGAAAACCAAACTTCACCTCTTTAGTATTGCATGGTCTGTGTTAGTATTGATTGTGTCCCACTTAACTCACCTGTGTAGTTCCATTCATTTTTCATAATAACGAAGGACTGATTTGTTCCAGTGCTGACAATGTTTTACTGCAAAGTCAAGTTAATTCAACTCAGAAAGACTATTAAGCCAAAAGGCAAAGCTAACAGTGCAGCATTTATTCAGCATTTTGATTAGACTCCACTTACAACCTACTTAAGTCGTTGTCCTGCTTCAGAAACGTAGCGCATGGCTTTCAACGTCTTGAAATCTTGTAACAGATTGCAGACACGTGGCCCAATGGGACTGTGACAGAATCACAGACAGAAAGCTGTAAAAACTGTTGGGAGTAGAGTTTTGTCAAGTACTTTCATTTAAAAATACTTTTCTTGGCACCCTGAAAAGATACCTGGAATCAGATCGGGACAATCCTTCAACTGGCAATTTCTGAAAAAGTCAGCCTGTTAAAAGACCCAAGATATTTTATGTTCTTTTCAATGTTTTTATTGAGAAAGCTTTTCTTTTATATTTTGCTCTGATGAATCTTGACTCTGAAGTGTTTTCACAAATTAGAATGAGATGTGTGCTAATTGTGAGCTGTATATTTCCCTTTACCCATCAGTACCAAATATCAAGCATCTATGTATATTTTGCTTTAATTACATTTGAGTGCAATGAAACTTGTGCCATGTTTTTATTACTTTTATTTGTACAGGATATCTTCACACGTTAAATTGAGAAAGAAAATCCCAACAATTGCACTAATACATTTTTTGCTTAAAGGATTTACACCTTGAATCATTTTCCCCTCTCCCAATTCTAGGAGTAAGTTATTACTGTATAATTTAAGTTCTAAATGTATCAACAATACATTTGATGTGTTTATGCTGTAGATGCTACATTGAGCTGAGATAATTAATTTGAATACTGTAGAATTTTAAATCACATCTCAAAACCCACTTATTTAAACTTGCTTTTTGCCTATATTTCTATTTTTAAATTTTTCTTTGTAAAAAGTGTCTTTGAGTGTACAAAAAAGAGTTATATAACTTTGATGCGTTATTATTATTATTATTATTAAGTAGACAAATTTAGGTTTAGGTGTACAATATCTATGGAACCATGGCAGCAAATGTTAAAGTTAAGGATAAATGTTTCCAACAAGACAAAATAAGACTTGCAATAGTACAGGTACATCTAAAAAAAAATATTGCATTAAAGTGCAATATTTTTCCCAGTCATCTCAGAAAGTGAAATTAATATACGTATTATACAGAAGTATCACATGTAGAGTAATATTCCAAGCCTTTGTTTCTTGTAATTTTGATGATTATGGCTTACAGATAATAAAAATTAAATTCAATGTCTCAGAAAATGTAAATACTGTGAAAAAGTTCATTATTGCAAACTCCTGGTGTCACACCCTAAGCAGCAAATTGATTTAAAATACCTGCAAAGGTTTCCTGAGCCTCTAAACCAGGGGTCACCAACCTTTTTGAAACTGAGAACTACTTCATCAGTACTGTGTCACACGAAGAGCTACCAGTACTGACCTTTAGTTAGCGAGTCAGTGCTCACTAATAAAAATATTTGCAATGCTTTTTTAAACATATTGTCATTTTTAAATCTATACAACCGTGATTACAAAAGTAGAGCAACAGACTAAAATAATATTTCAGCTCCAGCTAACTGGAGGCTTGTGCTAGTTTTAGAACAGGCTCAAGGGGACCAAATGTGGTCCTTGGGGGCTACCTTGGGGGCATCATGTTGGTGACCCCTGCTCTAAACAGTCTCTCACGCTTCATTAGGCAACACAACCATGGGGAAGACTGCTGACTTGACAGATGTCCAGAGGCCAGTCATTGACACCCTTCACAAGGGGGAGAAGCCACAAAAGGCTGAAGAAGTTGGTTGTTCACAAAGTTCTGTATCCAAGCATATTAACAGAAAATTGAGTGGAAGGAAGAAGTGTGGTAGGACAAGGTTGACCAGCAAGAGGGAGAACCACAGCCTTGAGGATTGTCAAACAAAATGCATTCAAGAATTTTAAGTTTCCACAGTCAGCGATGGTTTGGGGTGCCATGTCATCTGTTGGTGTTGGTCTACTGGGTCCAGAGTCAACACAGGCATCTAAAAGGAAATTCTAGAGCACTTCATGCTCCGCTCAGGAGACAAGCTGTATGATGATGCTGATTTCATTTTCGCCTAAAACAGTTCTCAAAGTTACTTTTATGTAACAGTAAGGGTGATATATTCAACTTGTTTCACAGCTTTTCACTCCTCTCCTCTATTGCTGTTTCCATTTGAAAAAGTCTCTTCGTCCCACAATGAACCATGGGATAGGGTGGTCCACGAAGGATACGCCGGACCCATCCTTCAAATCGAGGACAAGAACAAATTCTTTAGCCGCATTTGAAGGAGCCTTTGAAAAATTGTGAATTGGGACAGCCTTCGCTGCAGTGCTGTGACGTCATCGGCCTACAAATACGACCTTCGAAGGAGGCAGCCCCTGAAGTGAGACACACCCTGAGAGACACCAGACCCAACAAGGCAGCTATCCAAGCAATGGATAGCTGCCTTGGATCCATTTCAGCTATGCAGAGCCACAGGCAGGTCGCTTCTATGCCACGGCACATTGATGCTGAACTTCATGCAAGAGGAGCCCCAACCAAGTATTAAGCTCATAGAAATGGACAGAATTTTCAGAACCCAGACATTTGTGATTAAAACATCCTTTTTTTGATTAGTCTAATGTAATGTTCTTATTTTCTCAGATAACTTGGGGTTTTCTTTACATGTAAGCCATAATTAGCAAAATAACAAGAAATAAAAGCTAAAAAATATACTGCTCAAAAAAAAATAAAGGGAACACTTGGAGTTGCATTGTGTTGTTTAAGGGTTCCCTTTATTTTTTTGAGCAGTTTATTTTACTCTATGTATAATTAATCTCTATAAAATAGCAATTTCCCTTTATAAAATCACTGCAAAATATATTGCACTTTCATGCAATACGTTTTGAAGATGGAGATGTACCTGTATGCTGGCTAACATACACGTCACCCTTAAAGATAAACTCTGAACAGGGTGACAACCTCACACATCTACTGCAGTTGTTACCTTTACGACACAAACTGGGATTTCTGAGCTTTTGTAAACTGTTTCAGTCTGAGACAAAGAGATGAGATGAAACATTTTATCACCTGTCAGAATCACACGCTGGAATAAGTAAGCAGAGGAATTATCGAGCCGAAGATGGTCTGCTTGTAAATAAAGGGGGAAGATTTTTGGCAGGGGTGAACAAGTTAGTAAAGTTTATTTATTAAGTGCTTTACGCAGACAAAATCATCACGCTGTACAGAAAACCAATAATATAACTGTTCAAATGAAGTGCTGATAAAAATCAGAGAACACAAAATAAATCTAAATACTCAACAGAAATCCTGCTTAAACAAGGGTTTTAACTGTATTTTAAGAGTCAACATGAGTGCAGTCATCTACAGCTACCATCCTGCAACGTTTAGATGAGTCTCTTCTCCTACCCACCTGAATCAGTGAGTGGCTTGTTACCAGGCCTCTGCAGCGCTCCGTTTCTGAATGCTGAGGAGGGAATTTGATCCAGGTGCACTGGAGAAGGGATGCACCTGAAATTTACAGAATAGTAGCTCTTGTTGGCTGGACTTGGGCACCTGAGATTACTGTGAATCAACACCGTGTCCATGTCTGCCTAAGTCATTTCATATCACGTTAGTCTCTTTTACAGTCTTACATATTCCTGTTTTCTTTTAACACAAGCTGTGCAGTACCTGGGCTACATCTAGGTTTAAACCAATTTATGTTACTTTTACAGATGAACTGGGTGTATTTTTTATAAACTTGAACTGCTTGAAACTAATGCCTCGGGCTGTGCGGCTAAATCAGCAAAAGAAAAACAAAAAAATATTTTAATCTACAGGGTAGCTGTTGATTTAATTGTTTTAGTCTTATAGTGCTGTAGTGTACAGACAGATTTTCAGATGAAAAGCTTTTGGCCAGTTGTACTTGTCCATAGTTCAACGAAACCAAAGACCATTTTTCACATTGTCGGTTACAACAGCCGTGTTTTCCTATGTGGAGGCCACTCACACTACATTTAAACGGATTGTGTGCATCACCGACAACACTAAGTAATTCTCCGGTTTGACCTACGAAATATTTGGTAACCTAAGCAAGCATTATTCAAGCTTTTTAACATCTGATTTGGGTTTAGTCCACCGATTATGTCTGATCATTTCTTTAAAAAAAAACACCCAATTGTTCCTTAATAATCACAGATGATTCCTCCGATATTGCTGCATGTGTTGCCAGTGTTTACACTCATTGCTTGTTCTCTAGAATGGGCTAGGGGTGCATTTCATGACATCACTGCAGATACATTACTGTGCTCTGGACACAATTAGGATGCGGTGCAATAATTCCAGCCAAGACATTCTGTAACATGTAGCATGAAGGCTACGCATTTAAAATTCACTCAACGTGCATTTAGCATTCCTTTAATAAAGCATTAACCTTGCCTGCGAGCTTAATTCTCGCGGTATTTGTGCGTTCACAAACACAAGAGATTCCGTCTTGTCCCGCTCCCGCTCCGATCGTTTGTGACCGAACCAATAACGGTTTGGGCCGATGAAGTTGCAGTATTATGGTTTAAGGCGGGACATACTCCTGTGACGAAAACAAGCGGTGTCGAGCCTCCAGCTGAACCAAAACAAACATGGCAGCGCAGGAGGACACACGCGTACCTGCTGCTATCACATCTGTTGGTTCCGAATCCACAATTTCTTCTCTGAAAGAGCAGCAAAAAGTGCCTTGAGCAGCGTAACTTGTGGTTTCTCATAACGCCTGCATTCTACGACATATTCCTTAGATTCCATGACTGGCTAATACCAACCTTTTATAGGCGGGCGCTAGGTGTTGCTTGCCCAATCAACTCGGAAAGTTCTGCTAAATATCTATCCTTTACTCAAACGTATCCGATGGGAGCAGTCCCAGATTGATGAGCAGAACGGACAGTGCTACACATTATCAATCTGTTGTGTTTGCTGTAAAAAAAAAAAGGTATCTAAATGAAAAACTTTAATCATATATAGACTTAAATAATCCAATAAATACTTGGATGAATTATTGAATAACTTGATGGTCAGGATAGTTCAGGTTCAGGTCTAAAAATCTAAAGACAACATAAATCTTGGGATTTGTACCAATGTTCTGATAACAAAATCCAAGGAGAACAAAGGCAAAGAGGAAAATGCCCAAAGTCCTTATGAAGGTCAAGTGAAGAAGATTCTCCTTCTGATGGTACCAAGCGCAACAGGAATTCCCCAAATATGAAAATTCAAAGGTGCTGGCGCTGAAAGCATCTGGCCATGAGAAATGTCCATGGCCTTCAGACCTGTAGGCTCTGTAGAAGGTTACCCGGACGTCAACCATGGGTGTCGAAGGCACTGGGCGGCAGTCGCTCTTCTGTCAGAGTGATAATCCAGCATACAGAGAAGGAAGTCTGAGAATTTCGAGGCCTCCTCTAGCAGGAAGTTATATTTCTCCACCAGAACATCATAAAGTGTCCAAGGTCTCAGTGGACCAACACGGCGGAGGTCACCTGCACAGCAAATAGAGTTTTTGAAAACACTCATAGGCTTTTGTTAGCTCATAAAATAGAAATGAAGCATAACAAATTTAAACTTGCAGAAAAAGAAGGTGCAGATGTACCTCTGCTGTTGAAGTATTCAGTTGAATATTTACCCGACAAGGCAACATCTGGTGGAATCTTGCCCAGGAGCTCAATGATCTGGGCGATATGGTCTGAGGTAGATGGAGGCACATTATGCAACACATGCACAGTTTCAAGACAAATTAGCATCTACATCTAAAAGGAAGGCATGCAGTAATCCCGTTTAATCCTGTGTCAGTGTGTGTGTCTCTTCTCTCTTAGTGTCAGCTCACTGAATTAAACCCACCTTCCTCCAGGGAAATGAACGCGCCGGCTTTGGGGTGGAACAACGAGTCTCCGGTGACCAACTCGAAGGCCTGGGAGAATTCATGAGAACATTCAGGATGACGCGTGTGGCCAATTAGAGAAGCAAACCATCCCAAGCTGTGACTCGGCTTTTTGTTTTTCAATCGGAATGAAAGTCTCACATGGCTTTGCTGTACTGTGCTAGCAGGAACCTTTACACACGCCTGGTCTCAGGAATGCTGTTCCGTTCAAGACTGAAAGTTAGTTAAAAAAACAAGAGCTCGATGTATTCTCTTTGCAGCTGAGACAGTGTTTACCGTCAAAGCTTTCATGTGAACACACAACACAGGAAGCACCATTCGCAGGTCACAGTTGTAAAAAAATTTTTTTTTTAAAAATCGCCACATCCTATATATATCTCAATAGGGTGGCACCATTGTTGTCGATGCATTTGTTTTGGTTGGCCAGTTGATGCATTTGGTTCAGAGAATGGGGTTGACCTTTCTGGTTCAGTACTTGATTGGTTTGAGTCTTACTTGAAGGAGAGGGACTTTTTTGTGTCGTAGCTTTAGACCAGGGTTGACAAAAATCGAACGCGTGGTTCCATCTTGAACATCCTCCTATTTTATACATGCTTCCACTGGCGCAGATTATAAGAAACAAAAACAAAAGTTTCCAAAAGTACACAGACGACGCACTGGTCTACGTCACAATGTAACCAGGTGACTGTGAACCCATTTGAGCATTAAAGTTGTAGTTGGTAATCCTGTTACAAAACACTTTTAGTTATTCTGGGTAAAATGGTCCTTCCATCCTGAAAGTAGTCAACACATTATGTATTCAGAAAAAGAAGGTTTAAAAATGTGATCTCTGTGGGAGCTTCAGACCTGTAAAAATGCTAAACACTTGGTCAGAGTTTTGGTACTTCTGGGGGGGGGGGATCTCCTTATCTATTGGTTGTCCCACATGCCAATCATTCTGACGCGCTCATGTAACACCAGTGTGCGTTCTCGTTCCTTGTTAGTTTCCTCTTGCTGGCTGCGCCTGCACACTTCTAGTGTTTATGCATTGGGCTGTTACCGGCATCTCTAGGGAATTTCATGGAAACAGAATTGTATTAACTGAGCAAATTGTTGACTCAATACTGATTTTACCTGCTGTTGTGATTCATTCGTTTCAAAGATTCAACTGATGATCAGAACGACCGTTCTGAACTCTCAAAAATAAAAATGCCTAAAGTTCTTAAACAGATCCATTGCCTCTTGAGAGTGACATGTGAATGTTAACTATCTGATGAAATGAAACAGTAACTGTCAGACTGTGGTCAGTTCAGCTCACCATGCAGGCCACACTCCAGATGTCAGCCGACGCACCGTACCCAGAACCAAGCAGGACCTCCAGAGAGCGATACTGACGGGTCTGGATCTCCTCACAGAAATGCTTGTACTGGTTCAGCGCAGAGAGAAAGAGACCGAAGGTTAGACAGAAAACAAAGTAGACATCACTCTAACCTGTAGAGTTTGGGTATAATTTCTGACTTTAGTTTTACGGTTGTTATGTGAGAACTCTCGTTTACAAAATTACTTTCAAACTGTTTCGAGAGTAAAATATGAAATAGGCCATCATGTAATCATGGGGTAAACGTGAAGGGTAAGAAGAGTTATGTTTACAAAGACAAATGTTTATGGGAAACCAGGAATACTAACCACCCAACAGGAGCTTCCCAAATCAGCAATTTTCACTGAAATTTCCTTCAAGTTGTGCAAGTCCATATGGTCAGTCTCTGAAAAAGACAAGCAAATTAGGATACAAATTTTGACTCATTTGAATTAAATAACTGGGAAGATATTTAAAGCACTATAAAAAAACAACTAAGAATACTTCAGGTTTTTCCCCTTGTCATTTTTTAGGCTTTGCTTTAAGGATATATGTGGCTCCTATACGCAGATGACAAACGTTCTATATTTGAAGGCTGACATTGATTCAGATGGAGGACCCAGACCTTGCAGGGTCTTGTTTGATGGCTCATAAAGCAGAGCTACATTCTGTCCAGCAGAGACTCTCTAAAACTCTCCGCAGAGTGTGTGTGAAAACAAGAAAACAACTGTGCCTGTGCTCTCCGGCTCCTTTCCAGCTGCTGAAGAGATGGAGCTGCTGCCCCCTGCTGGTACAATACGGGTCTGCTCCGTCAGGCACAGCAGAATGTTTTCTGGCTTGATGTCGGTGTGGATGATCTTACATCGACTGTGAAGGTAGTGTAAGCCCTGGAGAACCTGCCGAGAAACAGAGATGATGTTGCTTAAATGAAAGAAAGGCAGATGAAAAAACACAATTTCCATTACCAACTCTTTGTCTTGAAAATGGTTAATCAATAAAAAAAAAAGAATCAAGAACCCTTATTGTCATTATGTGTTACCATGATGAAAATTTGATGAGGCACACACCAGCTCAGAATGCACATAGTTACACATAACACGCAGACACAACAGGACATGATCTTTCCCTTTTCCGTCCGTCCGTCGGTCCGTCGGTCCGTCCTCTTCCGCTTATCCGGGGTCGGGTCGCGGGGGTAGCAGCTTCAGTAGGGAGGCCCAGACGTCCCTCTCCCCAGCCACTTGGGCCAGCTCCTCCGGGGGAATCCCAAGGCGTTCCCAGACCAGCCGAGAGACATAGTCCCTCCAGCGTGTCCTGGGTCTTCCCCTGGGCCTCCTCCCGGTGGGAAGTGCCCGGAACACCTCACCAGGGAGGCGTCCAGGAGGCATCCTAACCAGATGCCTGAGCCACCTCAACTGGCTCCTTTCGACGTGGAGGAGCAGCGGCTCTACTCTGAGTCCTCCCCGGATGACTGAGCTCCTCACCCTATCTCTAAGGGAGAGCCCAGACACACTACGGAGAAAGCTCATTTCGGCCGCTTGTATCCGGGATCTCGTTCTTTCGGTCACGACCCAAAGCTCGTGACCATAGATGAGGGTAGGAACGTAGATCGACCGGTAAATCGAGAGCTTCGCCTTTTGGCTCAGCAACGGATTGGTACAGCGCCCGCTTCACAGCAGATGCTGCACCAATCCGCCTGTCGATCTCCCGCTCCATCTTCCCCTCATTCGTTTCCCTTTTCTTTTTCTTTTATCTGTCGATTGCACCGGCCAACAGCACTCACCGAGGGGCTTAAGCGTGCACATAGTCCTTAGCAGCTGACGGACTCATTTTCAAGTGAAAAAGGCAACATTCTGCAATACTGTGCAATAGATGCAGAATTGTGCAATTTGCACGGATGTCTAAACAGACAGTCCCTGAGAGATTGAAGGGTGTGAATACACATTTGCAGGTGAGAGACAGTATAAATGATTTTCATCAGACTAGAAACCTGCACTGCAAAAACTGAACTAAAATGAGTAACGTTTTTTTGGAAATGAGTGTATTTGTCCTTGATTTGAACAGGTAAATAAGATAATTTGCCAATTGAATAAGATTTTTGCATTTTATTTAATAATTTAATTATTTCAAGTGCAGTCTAATTATCTTATTTTAGGGGTCAAAATATTCATTCCATTGACAGATCATCTTATTTACCTGCTCAAATCAGGGACAAATACACTAATTTCAAGAAAATGTTACTTATTTTTAGTTCCGTTTTGCAGTGGGTGTTACATGTAACAAATTATGAACTGGGTTGATGGCTTGTTGGTTTTCAGCAGGGGGCGATAGTTCTTACACCTTGGGGAAAGAAGCTGTTTTTAAGCCTGTTATTTTTTTATTTTATTTACTGTTCCTGAAGCGTTTCCCTGATGGAAGGGGGGCAAACAGGACATTGCCTGGGTGGGTGGGATCTGTAGCAATCCGGCTGGCCCTTTTCTGGACTTGTGCAGCACAAACCGTGTCTAGGTCCTGGATGACTGATAAATGTATAACCTACCTGAGTGAGTATTTGCTTAACCCAAGGCTGCATCAGGCCTGGCCTCCCAAAGCAGAGCTGCCAGCTCCTAAGGTTGGGCCCTAGCAGCTCCAGCACCAAGCACACGTCTCATCGTCACAGGTTAAGGATAGATTTCTAATATACATGCTTCCACTGCAGTGCATTAGTGCATGTTGGGTGAGACTTTAAAATAAATAAACAGATTTTGGAGGTTGCAGCACTCATGATATAACCTCCTGCATGAAGTTTAGAAGGCTTGGTGAAAGGAATGAAGGATACGGATCCCGTTGACCCCAGCCAGCTTGAATTCATCGAGCAGCTGAACGATCCTTTGGCTGGAAGGGTGACAGCCAACGGGACCGCTGGACTGATGAACAAGAGGCAGAAAGAAACAGTGAAGAGTGAGAAAGGGAGGATGTGTCTTTGTGTGTACAGTACATGCAGCATGCAGACCCGGACAGAAAGAGGCTTGAGAAGGAGCTGACGTATCGTAGGAGAGCCTGCTCATCCTGCCCCGCCTGAGTGAACTCTGCGCCGCTCTTCAGCACCTTCACGGCGACTCGCCGGCCTGACCTGCCAACAAAAACACCGGAGCAGTGTTTTGTTTTCATTCAGTGTGGACTTAAATGACTCAACGTCAATACACCTTTCAAAGACTTGTTGACGTATTTTACATTTTGCAGCGTTGCAAACACCAACCGTACTGTATTACACTGGGCTTGTACATGACAGACGAGTGTTACATGGAAGCAAAAGAGAACATTATTTTTAATTTCTACAAATAAAAATCTGAAAAGTGTTACGTGAATCTGTACTCGGCTTCCCAGATTGCACCTTTCACTGTGCTCATGCCGCTTCACAAAACAACTCAAACTCAGTCTGACTTGGAGAGCGCCGGTAAAACAGCTGAGTTGTTGTCCTGTTGAAAGGTGGACCTCTGTCCCTTCATCTAACAGGTTTACCTTCTGTATTACCTTGATTTGAGCTTCAGCCATCTTACCTGTTCCTGCGTATGAAAAGTATCCGTAGCAGCAGGACACTACCACCGCCAATTTTTAGCATGGGTACCATGTGTTCAGGTTGATGCAGATAGAGTTTTCCCCAAAAACATGCTGTTTTGGTTGTAGGCCAAAATGTTCTAGTCCAATCACAGCACCTCCTTACACCTGTTGGCTGTTTCCCCTACATGGAATTGTGGCAAACTACAAGTGATTTTGAGCTTTTTTTCCCCCCAGCAAAAGCTTTTTACTCGTCTCTCTTCAGTAAAGGCAGTGTGGCACGCCTGACTAATAGTTTTCCTCTCAACAGATTCATCCACCTGAGTTGTGGCTCCCTGCAGCTCCTCCACAGTTACCATGGGCTTCTTGGTTGGATCTCTGATTAATGTGTTCCTGTCTGTTTAGGTGAACTGCCATGTCTGCAGAAACGTCATACTTTTTCAATGTCCAAGTGGCAGATTGAACAGCGCTTTGTTAGATGTCAAAGCTTGGAATGTTGTCGCATAACTTAACTCTGCTGCTAACTTCCCCCCAACCTTCTCCCTGACCTGTCCACCATGTTTCCTGGTTCTTCGTGATGCTGTTTGTTCACTAATGTTCGCTGATAAATCCATGAGGCCTCTTTACCCAATTTGATAAGCTTTGAAGGAAATTGGCTGCACTGGATTTTATTTAGGAGTACCAAAGTAAAGGGTAAAATACGTGCCACATTTCTCACAGACATAAAAAACATTTTGAAAAGCATGAGTCCTGTTCCTTCCGCTGCATTGACGTTCACGGTTTGAACATCACAACACCTGAAAAAGTACCGAGCAGGGACCTTTGCAAGGTACCAAATACCATTTTCATCTTTTTTTTTCCATTTCACCATCTTCGCAAAAACCCTGGTTAATCTTACCGGAGGTCCCTGCAGAGCCACACTGTGGAGAAAAAGCCCCAGCCGAGCTTAGACTCCACCTGGTACCTTCTGTTCAAAGTGTCACCAATCTGGACTGGATGGTACCCACCTGAGGAGACACACGACGGCAATGAAATCCAGGATTAATCACAGGAACAAGTGGCAATAACCAGCAGCAGTTTGTCTAAACTCGCAACAGATGTCTCCCAAAGTAATCTGAATATATATAAAAAAGAAGAAAATAGAAGCAGGGGCCTTTTTTCACATGTTTTAAAGAGCTCAAGCTATTTCTGGCATAACAACTTCCTCAGAGCTGTTGGTGAGTAATATGTTCAGACCTGCCTTCAGGAAACCCAAGCAAGATGATGAATAATCCTGTTCATGACCTCCTTTAACCCACATGACGTGCTGCTTTTTTTCCACATTATCAAAGAATTTGAAATTGGATCTCTCTTTCTAATAGATCAGAACATGGTATCAGCTGCTGTGTAATTTATGACCGCGTCAGGCGTTTGTAGGATACAGCAGAGGACAGCAGAGGTGCTGATACCTGCACAGTCACAACACAGAGGAGCAGGAAGCAAGGTCAGGAGAAAAAACATGCAGATTACTGCAGGTTAAATCCCAGAAACCAAGGATCCGGGAGCGCTGTGAGAAACTATTTGTTTTCACGGATCTCAACCAAGTAAAACTGGTCATCTCGGTCTATGGCTTAAAATAAAATCAATTTTCAGTGCAACTGGGACCTTAACAAGTCTTGAAACCCAACCGATTCACAGAACTAAGTGTTTCAGGTTATGGTGCTTGTTTTCTCTGTCAAGAATTACTTCAGCCAAAGAGATGTGTAAAAACTCATAGTACTGCCTGATTATCAAGAAATGATAACCAAATAATAGCCAAACGGCTCTCAGTCTCTGTCAATTCTTGTTTTATGAATACCAGCCTGGTGAGGTGTGGTATTTTAGAACAATAGATGAGGAGAGAACACTGGCTTCTTCTACCAGCACACATATAATCACAACCCTCCAAAGTCAAGATATTAACAAAATACTTCAACTTACACTTCATCAATTTAGTCATTTTATTGCAATCCCTGGCACTGAAATCTTTTTAAAATTGTGAGTTTCACTGTTTTTCATTTGGTAAAGATATTTTTCTACTGCATATAAATAAAATGCATATGGAGGTATAACAAAACACTTATCGGTGACTTTTTAACTGCTGTGCAAAAAAAGAATAGAAATTGATCGGAATCAGTGTTGTTGCCAGTTTTAGACACTCTCTGTCTCGAAAAATCCCGACATGTTTGCTCATATATGATGTGAGAAAAATAATCAACCTATTGTGTTTCCCCTTCATGAATAGTCATTATGCGAGATGTATAACATTGTTGGCCACCTTAACATTAGTTTGGTATCCAAGGGACAAAGGTGGAACACAGAATAAAGGAAAGCCAAGAGGGTTGAATGCTCCTACAGGCAGCAACCAACCACAGTCTTCTGAATGAATAACCACTGGAAACTGTTTTAAAGTGGCACAACTTTGTTTTGGGCTTTGCTATCTGAATCATCAGACTGGTCGTAGCTCTTCACAGGACCCATTTTCTAAAACTTGAACCTTCAGGTGAGTGAGGCATTCAAAACACTATAGAGTTAAAGCCAAAATTATTCATATACCCTCGCAGATTTAGACTTTAAAAAACCTTTTAAATTTGCCAACACGTTCCTTCTGACTGAAGTGGCCCAGCCACAGGCTGAATCTGACAGTGAATTAATAGATGGTGAAGAGGCTGTTCAACCTCAGACTTGGTGCTCATTACCATAGAAATCCAAATATCAGGGGAAACATGCAGAAAGCTGCTCAGCACTTAGCAGAACGGTTTGATCACTTTAATGTCAAATATTTCCCATTGAATAGGGGTGTAAATCGTTTTCGACAGGCCATTTTTCAATAAAAGGTGAATAGATGGACCTTTTTTTCTCCAAAACGGACACCTTTTACACCGTTTCGTCTGTGACAGAAGCAAACCTCAGCATGGGCTTCACATACCATAACAGTATTCTGCGGGGTCTTCGCAGTCCGGACCTTCCTTAGGACAGAGCTGCTTGTGGCTTTCAGTGGCTCCTGAACGATCAGACGGGCCACATCTACTCCTACAGGCACAAAACATTGTGTGAAATAAAACCTCTTTAAGCCTCCTGCATCCCCCACTTGTTCATTCCACTGGTAAACCCCACAGGTATTTCTGTGTCAAACTCTGTGGCGGGTTCCTCGGGTTGGGCCAGCTAAACTGTGACCCTCTGCAGTGGAAAAGCACTGCCAGGCTCAGAGAGCGTCGGAAGTCGCCCTATTTCTGACTGCCATGCCGTGCATTTAGCCACGCAACCCGAGAACTCAGCCTCCCAGCTGCTACAGATATGTAGCGCACCGACTGGCTGGAAGGCCTCGAGTCACGTCATGTCTGGAAATACTTAGGACAACTTGGTTTTTCTTTGTCGGAGGCATCCGATTGTATTCATTTCATTTTATTCAAAACTACCCACTGGCTAAAACTAAATAAGTTGCTTCTCTTAAGCCTGTAATGAACCTCCTCCATTGTTCATTTCTGTCTTCTTTGCAGAAGACGGAAAGCAGTTTGTAAAAGGAAAATATTTCCAGAGCATCTTCAGTTTAAGGAAAACTGCTTTCAATCCAAATTGGAGAAGCACGTCCGTTCTGCAACTTGCTGGAATTTTCTCCAAATGTTGTTGGTTTTGCATAATCTTCCAATAAAGCCCCGGGGAAGCATGCATGCCAGGAGCCAAATATACTCACGCGTGATGCTGCATCGTGAGGAGCCTCAGGATCCAACCCTTAAAGTTGTTGGATATTGACAGCCTCCGAGGATCAAAAGCTGGCCTCACACTGAGACAACAGACAAATACAGTGGCGAGAGAAATGAATGGTGCTTTCACCTTTGATGCTGCAGCAGCTGAAAAGCAGCAGAGAAACAGGGGGTGTACATGTGGGGGTGGTTGGGTTGATCCCTCCCGAGGCTGGCTGCACCAGCAGGAGTCAGCAGGATCTAAACATGGAAGTCTCCAGCAGACACCACACTTGCCTCCTGTCCAAGCCCTCACCTGGCTTCTGCCAGATTTTCCTACCTCAGTCTCTGCGGATTTTATTGCAATACTCGCGTCCCTCTGTCGGCCTTTTCTCCCAGTCCTTCACTGTAGGAAAAGCACGGCAGAGGGCCGAGGAACGAGAAGAGAGGAATGTCACATAAGGCCAACAGACATTGGGCAAGAGCAAGGGACAGCTGGCGTTTTTTTTTTTTTGTCTCATTGGAAGGTCCTTTGGGCTAAACTTGGCATTAAAATGGAATCCCTGACCTCCAGCACATGATTAAGTACCACAATGAAGTCGGCTAGATGAAACGCCAACAATCTGCCTAGTTCTAGATGATTTTGAGACGTTTTCGCTTTTATTTCTATATCAAATACATATTTAATGACGATTGGGGAGAAATGGTTTCTGCAGCTCTAACCAAAAAATGCAGATATTTTAGTAATTGTTTTTACATTGGCTTGCAAAAGCCTTCTTACTGCTTGAATTTTTCACCCACTTTGTCATTCTACAACCACATACCTCTGTGTATTTCATTGGGATTGTATGTGATAGAACAGAAACTAGTACATAATTTTGAAAGTGGAATGCGTTCAGCCCCATTTATACCCCTGAATAAAATCCTGTGCAACAGATTGTCTTTAGACGTCGCCCTACAGGAAACAGATTACTTTGAGGTTTATTCTCTGCATAAACCAGCTGTTCTGTGAAGGCCTAAGAGGTTTGTTGTAGAACCTTAGTGAACGAGGAGAACATTAATCCAAGCAGCCAAAAGGAGGAGGAGCTGCTGAGATCCGCAGCTCATGTGGGAGAAGAAATGGACACAAATGGGACCTTTATAGAAGTGGCACGAAGAAAGGCGTCAGCAACCATGTGTACAGTTTGATACAAGCCATGAAGGGAACACAGGAATCAGTCGGATGAGACCCACACTGAACTTTTTGCCCTACATCTAAATCAATATTTGTAATGGAAAACTGATCACTGAAGACATCACTTCCATCATGCTTTTGTTTTGGTTTTGTTTTTAGAAGGAGCCACATACAGGGTTCAAGGATACAATTTTATATCTTCACAATTACAGTATGAGCTTCTTTGTGTCTGTCTATCACAAGAAAATTGTCAATAAAACACACTGAAGATAGTGGCAGGGTTGAAGGAGGAAGAATGCTCTCCCAGGTGCTGGATTCTGGAACAAACCTCTTGCACACAGCAAATATCATTGATAGTTCTCAGACCGAGGCTCACTCAGAGGAACAGATTAAAGGTGTCGACCTCTTGTGAGCAGCTGCTTCGGCTGATGATTACGCTGCCACGCTTTCTAAACACGGAACACGTGTCTGTGAAGAATGAGCAGAGCACTGATGTATAAGAAGCAGTCATATCCTTTGCCTTCAGATGTTACCTGACATTTATCTGTTGAATTCAGGGTTTCCAGATGCATCCCAAGATGAGGGGAATGAGTACAGATGTGAGTTTATCAGGTCTGGACATTGATTGGATTGGACTTAGTCCTACTTGGTTGTTTGCATGAACACAAGTTAGCAGTACAAGTGGCAAAGACTAGTTTTTAAATTTAACTATACTGAGGCAAAAAAGATAAGTATGGACCTTCAACATCAATACGTTTGTCATATTCATAAGGTAGGAGGGAACTGAACTGGTATGTTCAAAGGCTGAGTTATTAAAGGAACTATCCCTGATTCAGCACAAATTTGTACCATGAGTGAGGAGAACAGTTTAGTTTGAGCTGTAAGCTCCACCCACAACTCTTTTTTCCCCCATGAGAAGCCCCCCTTCTCGCCCTCCTGCTTTCTTCCCAGTCAACATGCATGAGACTAAATACATCTCAAGCTTGTGTAAAATCCTCTGGAGAAAAAGAGGCTATATAAGTTTAGTCCATTTACCATCAAGGGACTTGTCTTCGTTTTCCTTGACATAAATGGCTACGTCAAGGAATACTATAGTTATACTAGTTAAACTGGGTAAAATCCTTCCGTCCTGAAAGTAGTCAATACATCATGTATTCAGAAAAAGTAGGTTAAAAATACTTCTCAGCTGCATGCCTGTGGAAACTCTAACCAATCTTTGCCGTTCGGTCTCAAGGGCATGAGCTCCGGGAGATGACGTCACGCAACCACTGGGCGCCATATGGGCAGAATAAGCTTGTACACAAACTAGAGTAAGAAAGTCATCAACAGTTTTTCAGTTTAAAGACAATGGTTGATGCGTGTTGTGCCCCAGGATGCACAAACCACAGAGGGAAGTCGAAAGCATTTTATCACATCCCTAAAGATCCTGTTAGTGTCAGGGTTTAGTTTTGACTTGGCTTTTGTTTTCTATTAGTTTTCAGTTCTTCCTCCTTGTTAGGGTTTTAGTTATGATTTGACTTTATTTTCTGTTAGTTTTCAGCTCCTCCACCCCCTCACTTAGCTTTCCCTTCACTCCCTCTGCAGTCAGTCACACCTGTTGGTCATTAATCAGTCAGACTCAATTCACCTGCCAGCCTCCCTACTTAAGCCTTCCTCTGCTTTCACTTCTCTGCCGGTTCGTCATCAGACCATACTCACTCTTCGCCTGTCTGCCTGGTTTGCTCCTGCTAGCTGTTTGTTTCCTGCCTCAGTTTTACCATGTTAGTCTCTGCCTGCTGCTGGATCTAACCTGTCTCCCCTCTGAGCATCAGGAAGAGCTACTATCTTGCTGTGGTTCTGGCCTACAAGTATTCACCCTGCCGTTCTGCTAATCCTGCTGTGGTTCTGGCTTGCAAGAATTCATCCAGCCAAGCTATAAATCCTGTTGTAACTCTGACCAGCAAGTATTCATCCAGCCAAGCTATAAACCCTGTTGTGACTCTGACCAGCAAGTATTCATCCAGCCAAGCTATAAATCCTGTTGTAACTCTGACCAGCAAGTATTCTTCCTGCCAAGTTATACATCTTACTACTGTGCTGTGGTTCCCTCTCTGCCGTGCTGTGGATCCTGCTGCTGTACTCTGGTCTCCAAGTACACTCTCTGCCGTGTTTCTGGTCCTGCTTGCAAGCTCCTGCACACATCTACGCCTCTGCTCCAGTTCAGTCCTGCATCTCTGGTTCCACCTGCCATTATTCATCCTTCTTACAATAAACTTCAGGCGAACGTAATTTAATATTATCTTAATTTTATCTTTTACAACAGTATTGCTAGCTATTGCGTTACATTTTTGTGTCCACAGTTTTCATCGTAATGATTTGCCAACGCAGAAAAAAATAAAATAAAATTCCGCGGCAGTGAAATAGCGGCATATTTGCAGGATAATATGGAAATATATAGCCAGAGCTATTTCCTAACGCTGGCAGGTAAACGTTTCCATAGTAACAGAAAGGCCTGTATAGTAAACAACCAAAACTTTAGTGATCATGACTTTTTCTGTATATAATGTTGGCTAAAATTTGAAATCAGTAAACTGCATAGGCCCAACTTTTACTCTTTGTATGATCCAGTACAGTGGCTGACTGAATGATCAATCCCACCGCTTCTCATTATGCAGTGTGCAGAAATATTAAGCAAGTGAGTATTTTGATCACATCGTTATTTTAAGGCATGTTAAGGGAGGGGTCATTTAATCTTTGTGAATGATTCATCTGTAACAAAAATCGCTGTAAAACTCGCTATTATTTCACCTACTAGTTGCTGTCTAATGTTATGGTAGCCTATGCTAGCATAATTGTAGGCTACTTACCCTTGTAGTAACAATGAAACAATCCCGTTGTGGTAAACTCCACAGCAGAATCTCGGCCACAAATCCCAACTGAGTCCATTGATATCCTTAAGACTTTTGTAGACCTTCAGCGATTCTCCGGTGTAGTGGGAGGGAAAGTTGATTAGGTAGTTGTAAATGTCCGGGTGTTTCAAATTCGTGAGTCCTGCGGCGCCAGCTACTGGGTCAATTGTTTGAAAAAGCACACTAAGAGCTAAATATGGATCACTAATTTCTAGTTAGTTGAGTTTAGTTGTATATCGCCTTGTATCGCTATGAGAAAGTTGACTGGTCCCATTCATTTCTCTCTATGCTTCCTGATCCTAGTGAGCTAACCTACACAGGTTATTAGCAGCGGTTTTACAGTACAGTGTGTGTGTGACTGATTTGATGAGAAACAAACTTTCAGAGGAGCAAATAACCTGATTGTTTCACTCATTTAAAAATGAGTAGCTGCCATATTAGCTGTGGCGTGCACAGACATTTTAGGGGGCAGGTGCTCAGGAGGGGGTGGGAGGGCACTTTTAGCGTGCGCAAGGAGGTGGCTCATTTCGGGGCATTGTTTCAGTGGTTTTTAATGGCTCAGGTTTTCAAAAGATCATTTCAAAACCGACCTCAGTAAATTCTTAATAATATTCAGGGCAGTCAAACTTTTTTACAGTAGCAGGCTACACACTATCAGGTAGGAGGGTAGGCTATCAGGTAGGAGGGTGCACTTATATATAGATATATATCTATATATAGATATATATCTATATATCTATATATAGATATATATACTTCAGACTAAACAGTGGCTCTGTGACTACTGTAACGAACAAACAAATAGCAATAGCGTAGTCGGTGTTGCCAAATTAGGCAGGTTTCCAACAAATTAGGCTTTTGAACACATTGAGCTGGAAAAAAATAGCTTATGGGCAGATTGTAAAAAATTTCCGAAGCTTTTCATAACATTTGTTGGGCTTTTAGAAAGAATTACTAACAAAATATATCAAAATAGTCATTATTTATTTTTTAAATAAGTTGAATCTGTCGATCTGACATCATCAACGAATAATAGTTATAATGAATAATATTGATTGTTATAATAAAACAAGAAAAGACTAATGGTTAATCAAGTGTTTGGTCAATGTAAACGCCCAAGAGGGGTTGAGTTCTACTTAAAAATATTTCATGACTGCGTGTAAGAGAAATGTTTAATTGAGCTATACAGAGAGAAATTAAGTTTATATTAAGGTAGATTTACAACTCATGTTGGGAAGCTATAATTTATTTTTTCTGGGTGAAATATCGTGATTATTAAAGAGATCTTGTGTGTTATTTGGTTGTCTGGTTGTACATTTTGTTTGGAGCCCATATGCGCAGTTTTTTTTTCTTTGCTTCAGCTCAGTTGTGTGCTAATGGCATGTTCTTATGTGTTTAATAGTTCTGTGCTTTTAACATGAGAGAGTTTGAGATTTGGCCTTTGGACTAACAGTGACATAGGGTAACCTGTAGCGCTGTGTCTTAACTCAAAAGTCCAGCATAAGCTACACGCTAATAAAAATGAGCGCTGGTGTCAGGCTGAACACTGACTAAAGTAACAATTCTGACTAGAACAGGTTCTGTAATTACAGCAGCTATGAGAACAAGGAGCAGAACAAAGCAGAGTTCCCTTCTACCTGCAAGTAACTCAAGTCTCTTCAGTTTGGCAGCTTTAGTGCTTGATTCTGCTCCTTGGGCTCCTAGCTGTCTAGCTAACCCTGCTAGCTGTCTAGCTAACCCTCCTAGCGTGAATGTTTACTCCAGTTTAGACTTCAGTGCTGACATTTCAAACAGAAATTAATAGCGCTCCTTCCAGCTCGCTCTCTGCTTTGTTGTCACTTCTTGTAATTGTTTGGTAATCAGACCAAATTTCCATCCCGCTCTACCGACACCAACGGTGACCACAGCACAGCCGAACTGCGGCGGCGACTAAAGGCTACTCGGTGTCCCGCCCCTCTCCAGCTGTGATTGGCTAGCATGTTGCCTTCAGTCGTTGATTTGATTGGTTAAATTGTATTATTGACACATCAAAGATAGTACTAAAAGGTAGATGGCCACTCCGAGATAAAAAAAAAAAGAAAAGAAGAAGACGGCTTCCAGTCCAGGGTCTGCTCCGCGCTCAACCAGAAGGCACAAATATCGCTCCATTATATAATCGGGGAAATGTAGGCGGTGGCAAGAGCTGCTATAGACGGCGATTTGGCGCCGTTGACCGGCTACTTTTGACTGCCCTGAATATTAATAATAAAAAAAAAAAAAAAAAAAACGAGTTTCAAAAGGGCATTTTCGTTGATAAAGGGCAAACTTCCTAGTGCTTTAGCACCACCTAGTGTCTATGTATGCACGCCCCTGCATATTAGAATCTAACTTCTGTGTTGGTTAGTCTTCAGACTATGCAACTTAGAATTCTGACTTGAGTGGGCATTAGTTGCATTTTATTATTTGTAACTTGGAAAACCTGAGTCTTGCGTAAAAATTAAATGCTTTATTTTGTTTGGGAAGCTAATAATTTTGTCCCATTTCAATAACTTGATTTGGTTCTCCATGTCTGTGCTCCTGATCCAACTTCCATACTAATGCTTTGCACGTGGGTTGATAAAGAGACGAAGAAATGTTTGCAATCATTAAGGAGCGAAAACAGCAGCACCAGTCCGAAGGGTCAGCATTTTGCTGCCGTCGAGTCATTTTGGCCAGCTTTTACACATCAGTTCAGCATTTTGTTAAACTGCAACATCAAAGACTAAGGAAGAACAAAAAGGAAATGTTCAATACACAGAGGGAAACAAACAGGACCTATTGAACTATTGCTAAACCATAAAATAGGGACGATCATTGTGGGGACTGTTTTGCGAGTGCGTAAAGCTTCAAAACACTATTAGTAAGACTGCATCGTTTAAAAGGATGCTTCAGCAGATGTTTTGCTATTACATACAGCGACACCTTTGAGATACGGCGTTTGATTTATCAAAGAAATAAAAACCTTTTTTTTCAGGGAAAAGCTAAATTAAATCAGAAGCTCCAGGTAGGTTTGAAAATGAGATTTTCCCTCTAGGCTGTAATATTGCAGGACTTCATTTTAATGAAGACAACAAAAAAATATGAAGCCTTTCTTAAATCCTCCCTCAGCTGTTGCACTGCCACTCCGGTGCAGATTTTTCCTGTCCCCTTTTGTGCCCCTGCATAGCGATGGGTGGGTCAAGCTTAAGCTTAAAGCTCCATGGTACCTGGTAGCATTTTCTACTTCCAAAGGGTTGTAATAAGGGGCAGAAATCTGTCTATTTATATGTGTGTAACAGTGAGAAACCAGCACCTGCATGTATTTAGATCACTGGGTTAGGGGGAAGATATGTAGTTGGAAAAAAGGAGCCTTTGAGCATTTTAAACCACTTCTGCAGCCCACTCAGGCATCTGGGAACAGTGTTCCCTACATGGGTTTTGTCTCTGCCTGACATTTTGCCTTAATTCTTTTAATTTTTTCCGTGATGTCACAGAAGGAAACAGTAAGTGTGAGGTTTCCTTAGAATACAGTGTGACAGATTTTTGCCTTGACTTGATATATGTATTAACCTGAGTGCAGCAACTGGTGCTGTAGCAATAAAGCAGAAGTTTACAGAGCTCTAATCTGGGTTTAACTACAATGCATAAAAATATAGAAATCCTACTGTATGCAAACGACTAAATCTAAAGAAACTATATAAAAAGATCTACTTTTAGCAAAAAGGAATAATTTTGGTGATGTAACTGACCTAAGAAGGGAAAGTTTAGTCCTAAAATTAATAGTTGTCTTTCATACAGTATATGTAGCAATATGGTTTAAGATGAACGTTGTTGCTTTTGTCTTTCCATATTTAGGTTAGTGTGCAGAACTTTTCTGTAATAAGTGCAAAACCTCCCTACATCTGGTAATAATACTCCCAAAAAGAGCAATACATATGGTACATAAAGCTGGTTATCAGTATCGTACTCACCCACTGTTAAGCACATCTAAAATATTAGTGTGTTAGGATATACAGGGGTTGGACAATGAAACTGAAACAGCTCTCATTTTAGTGTGGGAGGTTTCATGGCTAAATTGGAGCAGCCTGGTGGCCAATCTTCATTAATTGCACATTGAACCAATAAGAGCAGAGTGTGAAGGTCCAATTAGCAGGGTAAGAGCACAGTTTTGCTCAAAATATTGCAATGAACACAACATATCCAGGGTGATGTAGCATACCACCAAGAAGGACGAACCACATCCAACAGGATTAACTGTGGACGCAAGAGGAAGCTGTCTGAAAGGGATGTTCGGGTGCTAACCCGGATTGTATCCAAAAAACATAAAACCACAGCTCCCCAAATCACGGCAGAATTAAATGTGCACCTCAACTCTCCTGTTTCCACCAAAACTGTCCGTCGGGAGCTCCACAGGGTCAATATCCACGGCCGGGCTGCTATAGCCAAACCTTTGGTCACTTGTGCCAATGCCAAACGTCGGTTTCAATGGTGCAAGGAGCACAAATCTTGGGCTGTGGACAATTTGAAACATGTATTGTTCTCTGATGAGTCCACCTTTACTGTTTTCCCCACATCCGGGAGAGTTACGGTGTGGAGAAGCCCCAAAGAAGCGTACCACCCAGACTGTTGCATGCCCAGAGTGAAGCATGGGGGTGGATCAGTGATGGTTTGGGCTGCCATATCATGACATTCCCTTGGCCCCATACTTGTGCTAGATGGGCGCGTCACTGCCAAGGACTACCGAACCATTCTGGAGGACCATGAGCATCCAATGGTTCAAACATTGTATCCTGAAGGAGGTGCCGTGTATCAGGATGACAATGCACCAATACACACAGCAAGACTGGTGAAAGATTGGTTTGATGAACATGAAAGTGAAGTTGAACATCTCCCATGGCCTGCACAGTCACCAGATCTAAATATTATTGAGCCACTTTGGGGTGTTTTGGAGGAGCGAGTCAGGAAACATTTTCCTCCACCAGCATCACGTCGTGACCTGGCCACTATCCTGCAAGAAGAATGGCTTAAAATCCCTCTGACCACTGTGCAGGACTTGTATATGTCATTCCCAAGAAGAATTGACGCTGTATTGGCCACAAAAGGAGGCCCTACACCATACTAATAAATGATTGTGGTATAAAACCAGGTGTTTCAGTTTCATTGTCCAACCCCTGTAGTTCGGTTTCAGACAGTACAAAAAATGTGCTATAATCAATTACCAGAGAATATTCAAAACATTTTCCATTCCCGGCAAGATGTTTATCCATTTTGGGGAAGGTTTGAATTGGAAGCACCACCAGGAAACACACAGTTTGAAATTATTATTCAAAAATGTGCTAATCAGTGGGAATAGAAATCTGGGCTGAAAGGTGAATGTTGTGTGTGCGTGACGCATTACTAATTCAATAATGTGTATCTCCATGCGTGTACAAATGGTTAACATTAAACATATACTAATATCTATTTAATATAAGTATAATATTCAAATAATATACAATTTTACATAATTTTTACATAATTGCCCTGTGAAAGACTGGTGACCTGTCCAGGGAAGATCCTGCCTCTCACCCAATCACAGCTGAAGATAGGTACCAGCCCCCGCCCCCGCATGGATAAATGGGTATAGACAATGGATGGATGGCTGTACATCATTTCTGAAATTGATTATAATTTATATAATGGTAATTACATACTACCGCATTTCCTTAAATCCATACATTTTCTCAAAATTGACGGTGTGTTTTATAATCCGGTGCGTCTGAAAAATACGCTAAACAAAAAAGGCAGGGTGACGTAGGACGAAGGAGTGGAGAGAACAGTCCTACACTTTTACCCACTCTTTTTACTGGTTTAAAGTTTTCCTTTAAATCTAGAGCTAAATGTTTTTTTTATACATTTTGAACTTTCCAAAAATAAATAAATAAAAAATCCAAGCATTCAGTTTAGTAGAGTACTAAACTGAAGGCTTGGATTTTTTTTCATATATATATATATATATATATATATATATATATATATATATATATATATATATATATATATATATATATATATATATATATATATATATATATATATATATAGTACCAGTAATAGTTCTGGGCAATTGGTTACTAAATGGGGATAACACTACAACAAATCTTTTGAAAGAAAACAAAAAAGTACAAGCACATACCTAAAACATCCGTGTACATATGAACCGCTTTATTGCATCAAATGAAGCTGTTAGGCTCATCCTATCAGTTAGTCAGAGAAGGCTAAGAGTGGAGATTACTGGGAAATCTACAGAACAGACATCAGACAATCTGCATACACATCATCCGCAGGCAACATTAATGTGCAAGGTGAAAAAAATTAAAAAGAGTTTTTTATGTACAATGTTACCGCTTCTAGCAATGTGAAATCATAATCTCCAACTACAGTAGTTTATAATGAAAAAAAAAGACTGATTCATCTGATAGTGCCTTTGATTTTGACTTGATCCTTTAAAGTTACCTTATAGAAACACCACGCGGTACAAAGAAAAGGCACAGCTGCTTTTCTACGACAAAGACAAGAATCACAACAAATACGGTTGTGTAGGCCTGACAGGAATAAAAACCAACAGCATGAGCAATAAAATAAATAAACAATAAATTAAATTCAAAAACAACAGCTAAAAGCCTTCCACGTGTGGCATCGCGGAGCAAGAGGCACATCGTTTCAAAAGTGGTCCTATCGACTGAAATATTCACAAGATAAAAAGCTTCGCTCTGCCACAAGGCGGCTAAAATCTGACATCCACGGTGACAGCAACAAATGTTAATTAAAGCGAAAAAACCGGGCACAGCTGATTTATCAGTAGAAACATCTGTGGAAAAACACAACAGAGGATGCAATCAGCTCCTTATTCACACAGTATTACCAAGCAGGGCTGAATTGGCTCATTAAAATAAAACTCCCCCCTCCCACACACACACACACACACACACACACACACAAAATAAAAATTAAAAATGGAAATCCATTGCAAGAAAAACAGAATGAATAAAAATTGTGCAGGTAATGTAAAACAAATGAAATTTAGAAAATGTATAAACAAAGAATCTACAAAAGGTATTACTAGGGATTTAAAATATGTCAATATTCCTTTTTTTCCTGCAACAGTACATGAGCTTCTGGAAAAGAATTCTTGGAGAGAAGAAACTAAACAATCTAAATTCATGTTGGGACTGAGGGGCTGATTAATGTGTAGAGATTCTCCAATCACAGATTTGTGGCTGTTTGTCTGTAGAGTTTCAACCTGGAATACTGATTTTAGCCAATTTCATAAGTATATTCTACAGAATATAAATCCCTATAACAGCTTTTCAGATCTGTTTCAGTTCTGTTGCGGAGCAACAGAGGTTCCAACAGCCCAGAAGAATAATGGAGCCTTCCTGTTATCTACTGATAGTTTTGCTCTCTCTCACAATCTTGTCTTTTTTAGATAGTTTTCACATCTCTGTGCTTCTTCTAACTTGATTCCCAACCACCTTATTGACACAAAATTAGCCGTTTTGGATCTTCAATCAGTAACGGCTATCATACCTAAGAGTGTTGTCAGCGTGGCACGGTTGCTCTTACTGTGATGCATTCACTAACTGGAAGTAGGACCCAGTTTTTAATTATATGTAAAAAAAAAAAAAAAGAATCTCTAGATTCCTTTCAGAAAAATGGATTATTTAAGGTACAGTAATGAGGTGATATGATCCAAATTATTTTGGGCATTTCAAACAAAAGAAATAATGCTACAAAATGTACATCAACGTTTGAGAAAATGAGCCAAAACAGCCGTCTTTTGACAAATGTAGAAAAACAAGACCCAGAGTGGTCCCTTCTTGTAATGTAATCGAGGCAGCAACAATCTACAGAAGTAAAATCAATGGAAAGAAAATCCACAGAGACATAAAGTAAGACTTGGAAGAAGGGCTTTAAAACAGGAAGAGCAAAAAGCAAAACCATATTCCTTAAAAACGCCATGTAGCGTCACTGTGTGTGTATCCAGTACGTAAGACTTAGAGAGAGAGGAAAAAAAAGAAAGCGCTTCAACAGTCTCGACGTATAGGGCAAACTCTTCCCCCTGGAATAAAAAGCCAACCTTGTCGGGTGGGAATGTTCTGTGGCGTTTGTCCAGATCACCGTTTTTTTCATAATGTCTCTTTATTTCAGACTTAAATCCGAGGAGGAAAACCAGTAAATGTAAAATGTTTTGACGTGTGCTTCGTTCCACATTCTTTTTCCCGCGTTTCCCTCCGTACTGAAGTGGCGTCTCTTTTCTCCCGGTGAGAGGACGACTTGCATCAGCAGAAACGTGCTCCGATTCTTCAATGTCAGCCTCTCTCTCTGTGTAAAGCCGGTCCGTCCAGCGATGTCACAGTTCGGGTCGCAGTATTTCCTTGTTATCTTTTGTTCTTAGAGAAAAATAGCTTGTTTTTTTTTTTGTTTTTTTTTGTCCAGGAAAATCAAAGGACACGTTTTTCTGACGAGGCCTTCCCTTCACGAGTCAAGACAACATCACCCCTGGCGCCAGGGTCATAGGTCCGTTACCTTGTTCTCCACAGCAGCAGCGATTTGTTGGAGTCTGTAACCAAGCTGCATCTTTTGAGCTGTAGCGTCCTCTTCCAAAGCTGTGATAATCTGGCAAAAGATGCAAGGAGTCGGTTGAAAAAAAAAAGATAGGCAGAAGAAGCAGCAGCAAGTCGTACATTTGCCGCAACGCTTAATTTATACAACTGCTTTTTGGTCAAGGACAGGGAAACAGTTTTGTAATTAATCCCAACCAATAATAAAGGGAAGAGAAAATTTGAAGAATTACTAAAATATTATTCACCCTATAAGAAATAATTTGTGCATCCTGTACAAGCCCCCAGGACTGTGAGAACCAGCCCAGTTACACGAAATACCAAACAACTGATAAACAGTTGGATGGGTTGAATGGATTAAAAAATGTTACTTTAGCAGCAAAAACTACAGATTTCACACAGATCTTAGAAATCGGGCATTTAAACCCCATCCCAACACAAAGAAAACACTAATGTTGGAGAACAGCCAAACATCTGAAGAGTGCTTAGGCTCCCACTGAAATGCCAGTGGAAACGAGAGAAAGCAAAAACTAGGTCCTCTCATCATTTAGAACCGGTTTCACACCATCTCACATCTTTAGTCACACCGTTCAGTCGGTTTAAAGTCCCACTTAATTAGAGGTAAGAGAAACAGCTGAAGCTATGGGACTTTTGTATTGATTCACTAAGTTCAGATTAACACAGTCCAACCCCTCCCCTACTTGTTGCTGTGCACTGCCTTTCAGCTGGTTGAAAAAGGGCACCAAGCTTATCCGGTAGTGATTATGGTTTACAAGACAACTTTGGCTCTTTTGAGACAATCATGGCACGTAAACTAAGGGAACTTCATAATTCTTAAGGTGAAATGTCCTTTTTTTGGGGGGTTGGTAGGAAATTACAGGCTGGCTAGCTTGACTAAACCAGCCAATATCAGCTTGTTATGCTCTCACTGTTAGCCCAGATTCCACATCCTCCGTGACCGCTACATTTTGTACACGTACGTGCACATCCGACCGACACAGCAACCACATTGTTATTTAATTAATGAGAACGGCTCCACATTCTCCGTGACTACCCTCAGCGGACCTGATCTCTGTCAAAATACGGAACAAGTCCCATTTTCTGCTCCTGTCCGGCCCGTCGGGCTCCGGGCCGGGTCAAGCTCCACAATTGCAATCGTAGCAAACGGGAAAAAGAACGTCAAAAACCTCCAGTTTGTCAAAGTTAAATGGTGTAAATAAAGATTGTTAACCACAAATTAAGTCCATTTTTTAATAATCAGGATAAAATTAATTGGTTTATTTAAATATTGGATGCAAACCACTCTTTAAGCATCAAAGGAAGCGGATTTGCCATTTAATTTGAAACATAGTAATCTTCTCCAAAAGAGATTTGCATTCTGCTTGTAATGAGATGACTGGACACTCTCTCCTCGGGCCCCAAGAGACTTCGGAGAGGAGCTAGACGGAGTAACCGCGGATGTAGTAGGCTTTGCTTCTCACCGACTCGGGGAGGCGGTCTGGAATGGAGCGAACACGTAGGGGAGCGGAGGACGTGGAATTATGGGGTTATGCAACAAGGAGCCAGATGACATGTCGATACCATGAAACCGTAGAACTTTAACTCCGGGTTATCAAAGTGCAAGAATGTCATAGCGACCCATATCTAATGCAGAGTATATGATGGAGCTTTTGGGATACCCACCTGATCATAGTATTTGTTGATGTACTTGTACAACTCATGTAAAGCCACGTGGCAGTTGACCTCAGCTGCATAATTCTGTTTTTGGGGACAGGAAAGCATTATATCACACATGTCAATTTGAAACGTTTTTATGGATCCACGCCGGCTGTCGGGTCTCGATACTGTTTACGTACACGGGAGAGTTCTGCAAGAGCCGAGTTCATCTCCTGGTCACTGGCAGAAATGGTCTGCTTGATGTCAGCGTAGTACCTGCAGGAAGAAAAACATCATTATGAAGAGAACACTGAACGGAAGAAATGCTTATTATATTTATATAAAACGACTCTTTTTTTTTTACGCAACTGTATTTTCTTTCAAGTTAGTTTTCTTCTGAAATCCTGACAGATCTGTGATGCATCGGAGGACAGTACACGGAACAGAAATCCAAGCGTTTATGCAGCGGTTAGTCTTGAACTAACCTCATGAGGTCAATGAAAGCAGCCAATTTGTTGGACAGACTTCTGCTCAGCGAAGCTTCAACGTATCACTAGCGTTATCTGCATGGTTTAATGTGCAGCTGACAGTAGTAACTGTAGCAGTCTGCTTGCAGACTATCCATGCATGGAAGCCCCGCAGGCTCAGTCTACCTTATGTCTGCCACTAACAGATGTCCTCAGCTTCACTCCCTCCCTCCCTCCCTCCCTCCCTCCGCAGAGTTTTTTTGTGCCGGGGGTCACCGGGGCGACTGGCTGCTATATTCTTACCTCTCCACCATCTGCTTGTAACGTGGGATGTCTCTGGCATACAGCAACTTGTTGATGGGAGAATCCTGCACAGAGAGGACAAATGAAGTCCTGAAAGATCAGGTAAATGGGCAAAATATTACGACTTTTTAAAGGAATACCTAAATCTCTTCTGTGTGCACAAGAGAGCTTTAGGTCTTCCTGCTACGTGTCATTTATTTATTAACTAAGCTCTTTAGTTTTCATTACAACCCACTTTAGTGAGCTGGGACTTTATCACTTTGAAGACAGGGTTCCTGACATTTTTTAGGCTCCATTATTCTTCTGGGCTGTTTTTTAATGCTCAACGTGTTTCCACGGTCACATTTCCAGACTTATCTGCATCTTTCCGGTCCACATTTTTTATAAGCGCAAAACCTTGCCATGAAATTACGGCCGATATCTTTTCAGTTGTCAGGCTTTGAAAAGGAAAGAGGGAAGGAAGGACAGATGGACGGAGTGATGAATGGGTGGATTGACAGATGTATAAGCGGATGGATAAATGGCCAGATGGACTAACAAACGGATGGACGGACGGATAAAGAGATGAATAGAGAAAAACAGATAGATGGTTGATTGGGGGGAATGGATGGATGGATGGAAGAGGGATTAAAAGGTAACTAGAAAAAACGCGACCGCAGCAGGTTTGTGTGAGCGTTTGTTGTGTGGATTGACTCGGTTCTGTCGGATCTCCTCACCCTTCCCAGCTTGTGGTCAGCAATGGTGCAGGAATCCATGAAGGTCTGGGCGATGACGGACAGCACGGCATCCACGTGGTCGGACGTTTGCACGTCAAATATGAACTGGGGGTTCTTCAGAATATTGATCCAGAACCGCAGAGGTAAACTGTAGGAAAACATGAGACGACTGATTCAGATAGTGGAACAGGGATCATCATGGAGGTCCACTTTCTGGACCGCGTTTAGCAGGAGTGTTGTGTCCTAAAAGTTTACTTTTCGCCAACTTTACCAGTTTCTCTATATTAATAAAGGCTAAGCAGTGGACTGGGTAGCCACTGTTTCTCCATTTCAGAACACAACCTGAGAGCAGAAATACTTCATATCAGTGAGTTTGGTATTCCAAGTTAAGTGTTGCATGAATAAACTCCAACATCTGAGGTTATGCATTAAACAAACACGTTTTTGTAGCTAAAAACAAGAGCATCACCTACGTATCTCTACAAAACTATGAATTTTATGACACAAATTTAATTTGTTATACTTTTTCAGTATGTAATATCCACGTTTGGAACCTTGGACTGCTGCTGCAACAATGCCACTACGTTCAGCATAAAGTCAGCTGGTAAAAGAGGATAATCTTGTTTTTTCAAATTTTTTGTTTTGATTAAAAAAGGAACCTGCAGGACATCGTTTCTTTAAAAAAAAAGCCTGGAATAGCCTAATTGATCCAATTCTTATTACTTCATAAACTAAAACATTGATATTTACCTTAAATGCCATAATAAACTCCTACTAAAACTAATTTAATGATCTATGGGAGCAGGTTTTAGTGTTGACTGGAGGGATTCAGACTGTGTTTTCTAACATATTTGGACATCTGGATATTTAAAGGAGCAATAAGCAAAATTTTAATATCATCAATATTAATATTTAAATATAGCTAGAAATAGTGATGTGAAGAACTAATGGTAGTATTTCAGATGGACTATGGTATGATGTCACACACCATCTCTCTATGTTGTTCTCCAGGCTCTTTTCTACATAGCCGTGCGTGCATGTGAACAACTGCCACTCAGGACTGAGCCCCTCCCTGCCCTAGAATACCACCATCAGATGTTGGAGCACCATGACGAAGAGCACTCCATGCAGATCAAAACGTTCTCTTGCTTACAATATTACAAACTAATGAGTTACTTCCTTATTTGCTAGAAATGTTCCTCCGAAAGGTGATGCTGTTTTGCTACATTTTTGTTTTTTACAAATATGCGCGTGAGAAGGGAAAGCAGGTGCCACGCGGCAGCTATAGTGGAGCTAGAGAGAGAGGCGTGGCTTGATACACATCTTGTTTTGGTCTACAGACAGTGCTCTAGCACCACCTAGTGGTGAAATATCGCTCATTGCTCCTTTAATCTTAAGTTTAACAATACAGAAACATTGAGGTTTATACCACTAAACAACAAAAGCTTTTGTGTAAAATGTTAATCTGTGGTTAGGCCAGACTAAGGTTTGCCACAGAGAGCATAGACGAAGAGCACGACGTCTGGAATAATGTTCTTTGAGCATTGATGAGTCCAAATATTATTTGGACACCAGAAGACATTAGAGGACATGTTTGGCCTGAACCAAAGACAGCATACCAGGAAAAGACTCAAATACAAGCTGTGAGTACGGAGAAGGAAACCTGCTGGTTATGGAAATGTTTTACACAATTAATTATTTTATGTATGAGAGACAGATCTGAACCCTGGAAAAAGACAATAACCCACAACATACCAGTTTATCCACCAAGGACTAGCTGAAAACTATCGTGGCAAGTCCTGGGGTGACTTTAAACAAGCGCTACGTGCAAGAAAGCCCTCAAACATCTCAGAGCTGAAAGTGAGGAGTGGGATAAACTTTCCTCCGATTATGAGACTTCTAGATTAGTCGGAAGTCTAGAGTGTCTGAAGGTATTTTTGCAAAGTAGAAATACCTTCTCAAATACAAAGTAGAAATACCTTCTGTTTAATACCTTCTGTTTAATACTTCTTTATACTAGTTAATAGGGTGTTCTAACCTTTTGAACATCCAGAAAGACACAGTTATTTATGTTGCTTAAAGGAGCAATATGTAAGAAACTGACTGTAAAATCAACCTAAATCATTCTCATTCATCAGTCAGGATGGAAGTAACATTTCCTATAAACAATCAGTCCTCTCCATCAACAATGTCTTAGTCAAGTTTTTCTCCTTTCAAACCTAGAGGTGAGGTCCGGAACTACTTCGGTTCAGCGTGTAGCCCGTGCTTACTTCCTGGTTCTTGAGCCAATCATATTAAAGTTCCCAGGGTTCCCAAAACAGAGCACAGCATTTGGTATTTTACCTTGGCAAAAGAGCAGCAGCCTGCAGACATGGAAGCCAGTGAGAGAAGTAGAAAAGAATACAACATCATGTACCTATCCTGTGGAAGTAATAATTCAGTAGAGTTTCTCTGTTGAAGAAACGCCATAATAGGCTGTCAGTTGTGTATGTGTTGTTCCGATCTAAAACACTGTCATTACTACTTATTCCTCCTTTAAGTGCCATTAAATAGGGGAATATTTCTTATATAAAGTATATTCCTATAAAGTATCAAATATTTAATGAGCTGTTTTTTTTCTTTACATATGACTTATTTTTTTTGCTGCATTTTATGCCTTTTGAGGAAAACAGTGAGGGTTCATTTGAGTCGGTAGATTGTTACAGATGTTCTGTTTTTTGTGCAAGACAGGAAAATTGCCAAATTGAGCTAAATTTCCTTGTATAGCTTCCATGCCATTCCCCCCATATGGCAACCAGAGCCAGTTGGCCCCTCCCTCCCCCTAACAGCCACACCCGAGTCACCTGTTAGTCTTCCAGATGTGGATGGTCTCCGGGTCCGCGATGTTGTGCTGCAGCGCCTGCTCGTCCAACAGGTCGAAGAAGTACTTGACAGCCAGAGGCACGGGACGGCTGGTGCTCAGGATGGCAGTAAATAAATCATCCACGAACTTCTGCAGCGTGCCCTGAGATAGCGCAGAGGACGTGACAGTAACAAATGAGTTTCAAAATAGAAGATATGAGGCTTCTCCTAAAATGCTGCAGTTTCCAAATCTGAGGCAAGCCAATTAAAGTCAATTAACATAAAGTGAATGAATATATTAGTAAGTCTGTGGAAGACGTCCTTAAGAAAAGGGAGCAGGTCCAGGAAAGCACAGTATGCTGTACGACAGGGTCGACTCTTTTCGAGATTCTTTATAGTTTGGGCTCTATTGTCCCAGGTGTTCTAGTACTCTTTTGAAGTAGTCCTACGACATATTATTCAAGCCGCTTGAAGGCCTCTCAAAGTTCTTTCCTCTTTTATAAATTCTTTTCTGTATCATCTTTTACTTTCAGGGGAATATTTGTTGCTTAATTCTGGCCAGTTAATCATTTAGGTATAAAAAGTCTCCTTAGCTCAAGAGGTAAGCCGCTGCTGTGTCTAAAACCAAGACAATTGGGCAAAGAACCAATTTTGAATTTAATCTTTAGTGAATTGGTTACCAGAAACCTGTCAAGAGTACTTAACCAATTTTAATTTCTTGCCACGGATCTTCTCCTAGTGCAGCAACTATATGTTTGACACCCAAAATAGCCTTTCAGCAACAACAAGGTGATCCCCACGGAGGATTTAACTAAATGCATTGTGTAATATACGGGGGGTAACGAGGGGCGATTCGCCTCTCACGACCACCTCCCGATCAGGAATCGGACGGTCGGTTGAAAATCAAACATGTTTGAAATTCAGTCGGCCCTCGTGAGTGATCGTGAGCAATCGTGAGCGCGTCCTGCTGCGGAGTTACGACCGTCTATGAGCTGATTTCCCCCGACCTTCCACACTGCGCACGTGTAAACAAGATTCTTCTTCGTCTTCTCAAAAGAAAACATGAAAACATAGGAGAGGAGAGAAGCATGACGGCGGTACGTGTGACATGAAGTCAAACTACGGAGGAGCAACTCGTAGAATTGCCAAGGCAGTGCGTTTCATTTTAGTGACCCTCATATTTAACAGTGAGCATTGACACTTCCGCCTTTTTCTTCTTCTACTGTTGACATTTGGCTTCTAGATAGATGAGCCCGACAAGCACCATCTCTCTGAAGGGCTGAGACCAACATCTGGTTTTTGAACGTACTGTGTGAGCGGTCACGTCGCATCAGAGCGTCGGGCCGTACAGTGTAAGAACAGATATTATGAGCTGTGAACGTTTGAACCCTGCGGTTTCGTTGTACAGTTAGAGATGTATATGAGTACCACGATTGAAAATATCGCACAGTGTATGTCCGCGATTACTTGAACTAAACTAAAACATTTCCAGCATATCTAAATCTAGTGCTTTCCTTGACAAACAGATGTTGAAAATTCAAAAGAGTAGAGCATTGCAACCTTTGCTGTACTGCATTTAGCCTTACTATAATCAATCAATCAATCAATCAATCAATCAATCAATCAATCAATCAATCAATCCATTCTCTCTCTCCCTCCCTGAATAAACTGCAAGCACGTGAATTGCTCAAGTCATTGCTGGGTTTCCTTAGGAACCTTTTTACCAATCTGCCTGATTTGATTGAACTGGCTCTGTAAAGTGCCTTGAGATGACTTCTGTTGTAAAACGGCATTATATAAACTGATTAGATTAGATTAGATTCCTGTGCTTCCTCTAATGCCTCAGTGATCCTGAAAATGGATCATTCTGAGTCTTCTTCCATCAGCAACAGTGTTCGGTGTTCTTGTCAAGGTGAGGTGCTACTGCTTGAAAACGACTGGAAAAATAATGGATTTTTAAATCTACTGACAGTAGATGTGCAGATTCAGGTCACCAGCTGGATTTTTACAGCAGCTCTAAAAACCTTGATACAGATTTTCTCTAAAAAAAACTTTTTTTTTACAATACTACAAAAATCTTAAAATTTACAAAGGGTCGCTAAAAGTTTCGCACATTATTGTGGGCTGTTGAGTTTGACATGATAATAAAGAGCCTGATCAAGAAATTAAAACATCTTTTGTTCAACTTAAGATCCATGATTTTAATTTATTAACCCACTGAAGACCTAAAGGAATGTAGTTTCACATTAATAAATAAACTGTAGTATAATTGCACTCTCTACTCTGCCCTGTGGTGACTGTATTACATACAGGTTTGACTTTAGCTTCAGACATGTACTTTTTATTCTCCAGCGCGGCGCGTCTCACAAAGTTTGTCTGTAAGCGTACTTTCAAAGCACAACAAATGCTGCAAAACATTTTGGCTTGTCATACATCAAGAAGATGAATATTTCAGATGCTTTTAATAATGAAAGCTCACATTAGATCACAATGGATGGAGGTTTCAGTTCGAAAATCTAGGCTGAGGAAGTCCCAGAGCCACGGTCATTAGGACTGCTGTGCTTCAGCCAGCTGAGCAGAGTTAAATATGAAGGACGGTGTGAAAAATGCAAACCACAGAAAAGGTCCTTTTTAAAAAAGAAAAAATGGCCGCTCGGTCTGAGGGAAACATAACTAACGTTTTATTGCATCATTAGTAAAGTATGAGAACAAAGTCACACAGTGATAATTCATGAAAGACTACTGGGGAAGATTAGATTATTGATGTTTAAGCAACCAATGCTGATGGCAGCTGTAAACATAGCGTTTAAAGCGTCGTTCTGAATCCCATTCCTGTTCCTGCTGCTGACTCACTTCAGATTGGGTCCGGTTACAGAACTACATTTACTGACTGCAGCCGTTTAATTTGTTGTCTGGTTGGTTGGTTGGAATTCCCCCAATCGCCCGGCGCCTCCCAGTTCTTCCTACTCGGCGGTGTTACCTTCATGGAGAGCAGCCGTGTGAGGTAGATCTCAGGGATGGCCTTCGCTCGCTCCCCTCCTTTCTCCCTCATGCTGCCTCTCCTGTGCTTCGGCAGCTCGGACTCGTCGCTGGCCTTCACCAGATGCCAAAGTCTCACGCCACCTTCCTCCCCATCATCCAACATAGGGGTCTCTGTAGGGAGGGGGAGAACAGCTGGATCAGCATGGCTGGTACTAAGAGAGACAAAGTAATTCTCAGTGTTATAACACTATTATAATATCTATACTACATTTCATATATTGTTAATGTATAATATATTACTAATATGTTATTAACTATGTTCTGACATCATTACAATATAGGATGTTAAACAAATACTGATATGGATTAAAAAAAATATTTCCCACTTTTTATGCACAGCATCTTTGTTAATTTTCTCTACATTTATCTTACAGTACACCTTTAACTCATTTCAAACGACCTATTGATGAACCTATTTACCAGCAGAACACGTACTGTCAAACTCTCCGCCTCAGAACTTCAGTCTAAGCTGTGGAGCATGACCCAGAAAAGCCCAACAGTGACCCCCACTGGTCATTTTGGCCAAGTAAAGACAAGTCATCCCAGATCATATTGTGCAGAAATAAATAAAGGAATTTGCATATTCATCTTTAATATGCAGTGACTGCAAAAAGCAAATCAAGAAGCTGAGAGATTCTCATCTTATTATGTTAAATCGTTTAACATTTCCAAATTATAGTAGTGTGTACAGTTAAATCAGAAAATGACTCCACCAATATTAAACATTCCATTCTTTTAAAAGTGAAGTTTACATTAAAACATCTTATTTTGTATTTCTCTGTAGCTGAGGAAAACGTTAGGATGCAGTGTTTGCCCCTCTGGCAGAGAGACGACTCCTGTAGTGCTCGACCGTCTGATGTCGCTCCGAGGAAAGGTTTCTCCATTTCTCACCCTCAGCTGTGACATGTTTGAGGGGTTTCCTGCACGTGTAGCCCGTTATTAATCACCCCCACAGGATCTCAATAAGATCTCAATCTGAGCTTTGACCCGGGTCCAGAACTGGGTCAAAGCCCTTCAGATCGTACCATGTTGTTCACACCCTGCATTATTTTTTAGCCATTTTAGTTGAGATGAAATATGTCCCAGTTCATTTCTCACCTGAAATCTTTTTTCTATTACTTGAATTTCTCAATATTCTTAAAACGGATATTATATATCCACATTTCCAAATATTTTAGAAAAACATATAAGGTGTCTTAGCTGTTTGCTGTGTGCTCTTGAGTATTTCTGACTCACTTTCTCCAGGCATATAATCGTGGCTGTCATGAAGGTGGTGCTTGTTGTTTCTGGGGACGAGGGCCACGGTCGCTCCATCAGGAACCTGCATCAAACAGTGGCATTACAGCTGTAAAACACGCTTCCCATGCAGAGGCGAAACACTCACAGGGACAAACGGTGCAAAGGGCTACAAAAGCAGTTCTTCCCTTTGAACTTTTCCATATTTTGTCCCATTTCAACCACAAACCTTAAAGTATTTTAACAGGAATTCATGTGATAGACCAACACCAAGCCGTAAATCACAAAGAAGGAAAAGGATACATAGTTTTCAACACTTAAAAAAATAAAAAAATGTATTTGCATTCTGCCCCCCTTTACCCTGGTACCCCTGTATAAAGTCAACTGCCACTACCTGTGTGGAGAAACGTAGATAGAAAAGTAAAAAGTAGTAGAAAAGTAGCGTGGCACATCACCCTGAACACTTCTTCCCCAGAATGAATGTGGTGGCGCTAGAATCATGCTGTGGAGATGCCATCTACAGCTGAGACAGGGCAGCAGCAGACCTACATACAGGCCAGTTCTGAAAGGAAACCTGTCAGAAGCTGCAAGAGTTGAGAATGAGGCGGCTGTTCGACTTCTGGCAGGACAACAGCCCCAAACATGCTGCCAGAGCTACAATGGAATGGTTTAGATCAGGGGCGGAGAACATGCAGCTCCTCTTCTGGTCCTGTGAAGGTCGCAGTGACTTGACCGATCCTACAGGGTTCTCGTTTTAACTGCAGTCTGTCTTTCATTCTGAAAAGATTTTAACTTTAACTTTCCCTTCTTTATTCAGCGAGGACGATTTACACACTTGGTTCAGCAGTTATCCAATATATCTTCTAGGGGGAGCAAAGTTAAAGCAGGAAGGTCCATTACTTCATAACACACTCCTGTTAACCCTGTTGACTTCATAAGTCACCTTTAGGTGTTGGTACAGCACACCAGAACGCTACCTCCCCCACCACATTGAGGAAAAAATAACACAAATATTTCAGCCTTAACTACTCATCTACTGAGATCTACCCGCTCATTAAAAAAAAAAAAAGTCAGATGGAGTCAGAATTAAAGTCACAGTGAGGCTGGTTTGTAACTAATATTTTTTAAATACTTGTTGAGAGAATAAATATTGAGACTGACCACCAGGGGACACTGTCTATTGTGAACCTGGGGACATTCTGTGGCTTCAGCTGTTTTTATTGTCAGCTAATCAGTTAAGGAGTAATACATCTTGATACAAAACTCTTAAAACTGTTTTGGTTCTTGTTGTAAGGCATTTGAGTTATTAAAACTGTTTGAATTTAGATTTTGTTGTGCTGCTCTTTGCGATGCGCCTGGATTAGAGTCTAGCTCTTGGTGTTGAACTGGTTGGTCACCTCTGCTTTAGATCAAAGCATGTCTAGGCAAAGTCCAGACCTAAATGTAACTGGAAATCTGAGCTATTTTGCAAAGAAAACGGGGGCTGAATATAAATGCACGCCACACTTTTCAGATTTTTTCTTTCTTTCTTTCTGCAAACGTTATTAAAACTATGTAGGCTTGTCCCTCCACTACCTTACTTTGTTGTATTCTTTAAACATTAAATCTGATTGAAATTCCATGTACGTTTGTGGTTATAATGTGAGAACATATGAAAACAAATTTCAAGAGGTACGAATACTTCTGCAGGACACTGGAGGAAGTTCAGAGAGCTGCTCGCACCTTGTAGTGCTGTAATGTGTTGAGGCGCTTCCAGGAGCCTTGCACCACTGATGTCAGGTCCTCGTCTGACAGGATGAGGTGACCTGCAACCCCTGCCCGCCACTCTGTAGGGAAGAAATAAAGAGTCAGTCTTCTGCTGATGGCTGAACAAGTTGTCAATACAAGTCAGCACAAGTCAACCAGTTAGCCAGTACCCCCGGTTAACAGTTGAATGGCACTTTCAGACCCTCACTTTTAAACTCAGCTGCACTAACCAAGGTGTAGTGAGTCGACGTGCGGCCGCTGTGAAAAGGACATTCCTTTCCAGGACTGCTCCAGAACTTTCTCCTTCACTTGGGTGATGGTGTCGCAGTCCAGGACCTTTGCCGGGACCGTCTGATTGGTGGCGCCTCCGCTGGCAGCTCCAGCCGGCATCGCAACATTCAGAGTCTGCACGGGGACATGGGGAGGTTGTTAGAGATATTGTTCAGGCCAGGGGCTTGAGAGACGTTTCTCAGCAGGGCTGGGTATCATCTAGGATGAGCCGATTCGATACCATTCTCGATACAGCTTCGCTTGATTTCAGTTGACTCCAATTTCCATATTTATTTATTTCAAATTAATGCTCAGTCATTCAATCCACAAAACCATCCAAATATTATATTTATGTTCAATTTATTGAACACTAATATATTAACAGGAAAATAAAGTGTATTTCGTTCAATGCATTTAACGTATCACAGAAACCCAAAATGTGCCCAAACGTCTGATTTTTAGGGACGAAGGCGCTTCTAAAATCCTGACGGCCATTCTGCAAATTCGTCTCATTTGCACTTCCTCGCTGTGAACAGAAATGGCTCGCTTTAATAACGCCCCCTAGGGGTTGAGAGGTATATCGATATTGAGAGCCAGAATATCGATATTAAATCATTTTTAAAAACATCGATATTAATCTTTGTATTGATTTTTATGCATAGCCCTATTTCTAAGTATCATTTTGAGGTTTATTGTTGCTAACGCGTACTCTGGGCGTGGGCAGCCTTAAATGAATGCACTTTTAATTTAGACATTACAGTCAGGCAGTCTTGTAGACAGCTCAGGGGTCCGATCAGGTAGTGACACAGTGTACCGTAATGCTCTGAATCTCCATTGAGTGGAGCGGCTTCATTGCTAACATAAATCGTACTTAAACATTTTAACAGATTTGTGAGCGCATTGCTCCACATAAAATCAGTCAGTAAGCACAATGGTATTCATATATAAGGTGCACCGGATTATAAAATGCATCAATTTTTGAGAACATTTTAGGATTTTAAGTGTACCTTATAGTCCGAAAAATACGGTAATTTATTTATTTTATTTTATTTATTTTTTGTCATACACCAGCAAAAACGGAGCACCTACCTGAAGTGGTATAAAAAGACAACATGGATTTGAAATGACTTATAAAAGCAACCTGCAGTGTGATGTTGATTTGGACTCAGCCTCGGTCTGACGCGCGCTCAGCCAGACTGGATGGACGGCGTCTGCTAGCATCAATTTCCTCGTCACAGATATCGGTGTGGACTTTGACTGAGCCATAGTAAAACATGATCTAATCTGGAGCTTCACAATATATTGCATCACATCATGTTTGCATTTGCAGAGTGTGCAATACCTCACACTCTGCAAATGCAATGCAACACTTACAGTGGCCACACTGCAAGAGCTGAGGAAAAAAATGTATCTCAATAAAATCCCAAAATCTAAAAAAAAAAAAAGCAATAGTGTAGTCAAGTGTTGCCAGGTTGGGCAGGTTTCCACCCAAGTAGGCTTCTTTTGAACACATTGAGTAAGAAAAAATAGCTTATGAGTGGGTTGTAAAAAATAGGGAAGCATTTCACAACATTTGGCAGGTTTTTTAGAAAGAAAATACTGCAAACAAAAAAAATAAAAATAGTTGTCCTTGTGAGGCAGAAAGCTAAAATCTGCCACATTTTAATAAAATTCCATCTCCTTGAACTCATTTTATTAGCCAATTTATTATTGAAATGTGTGGACTCTGTCAAACCTGACATCATCAATTCATTTTCTGTGGTTAATCAAGCGTATTGGTCAATGTTGTAAACACGCCAAGTGGGGTTCAGTTCTACTGATCAGCTTAAAAATGTTTCATGGCTCTGTGTTAAAGACTGACCTGTAGTGAGAGAAAGGAATTTTATATTAAGTTAGATTTACAACTCCAGTTGCTCTAATGTGACTGTTAAAGTGATCTTGTGTGAGTTATTTGGTTGCCTGATTATACAGTTTGTGGGCAGCGTGTATGCATAATGTTTTTCTCTTTGCATCAGTGCACGTGTGCACTAATGGCAGGTTCTTTATCATGTGTTTAATAGTTCTACGCTTTTAACACAGTCCAAGAGAGGTTGAGATTTAGTTTTTTAAATAAGGTTGGGAGGGTTTTACGTCGTCTTTGGGCTGATTAGTCAGACCTGGCAACACTAAGTGTAGTGCTGTGTCCCTTAAAGTAACTCAAAAGTCAGGCATAAGCCTGTGTGATAAACACAAGCACTGATGTCAGGCTGAACACTGACTGAAGTAACCATTCATACTAGGAGAGGTAACTACAGCAGCTCAGGAGCACAAGGATCAGAACAAAGCAGGGTTCCCTTCTGCCTGCCGTAACCCGGGTTTAGTCTGTTCTCAGTCACTACTCGGTTCTGCTCCTTGCCACTTTTCTACAGAGGTCAGATTTATAGTGTGCACCACGAGCAATTAGAGGAAAAACAAAAAAAAGTACAACAGATAAAAATACTATTACGACCCACTTTATGAAGAAGGAGATATTAATATAAATTAATAAGAGTCCCTTAGAAACAATGCGAGTGACACTGGGACCCTCATCCTCACCAGCGTCCGGTACTCCACGTCCTCTCGTAGCAGCCGGTTGTCATTGAGAGTATACTTGGCTTTTCCTGTCACGGCGTCCACGGGTCCCTTGTCCACCTGGTGTTTTATCGCTCTGAACAGCATGTAAAACGACTCCCCCGCTGATTCCTGGCAGAAAGCAGAGAGGATTTATTCATTCAGGAACTCTTCCAAGACCAACTGTTCTCCATCTCAGCGGCCAGGTCCGACTGTTTCCGCTTAATGACTAAATCTGGTTTACAACGGCTTCAGTGCAGGCGATCTTTGGAACCTGTTTACACCTTGTTTTATAGTAGATGATGCTTCATTAGAAAACACAGTACAGTGGCTAAAAGAAAAATTGATGAATTAACCGGTCTAGAGGCTGCACCCTGAATCTAAAAGGACAACCTGGGATAGACGGGAACTTCGCTCTGCACGCTTTTCTCCCACATTACCTGGTTGGGCTTGACTTGGCTGAACACTATTTCCCAAGTTAAACCCTGCCCCTATTTATTGGCATCTAATTAAAGTAGTTGTTAAAATATCCCTCTTTAAAATGCCAACCGCATTTATAGTTTGGTTTCTGTTTTCTAACATCCATGTGAATCAGACCTCATTGTATTGAATGAACAGCTAAGAGACACTGCATACGTCTTAAGAAGAAAAATCTAAACAAATGTATACTATTGAATAATACATTTAATTTAATGTATTTAAACTTGCTATTTTCCTGTTCATTATTCTTTTTTTTTGGGGGGGGGCTTGTTAAGAGGGACTGAAAATGATATGAATCAAAGTAGATCATTATGCATTGAACCACATCATATCATCATATTATAGTTTTGTCAGGGTGAAATATTTTAAGAAACTACATTTTTTGTCACGTTTGTGCTGATTAACATCGAATACTGCTTGATCCCAAATATTCTGACGCTCCGGATCGAACATTCCAGTGTTTTTCCGTACCATTAAAAATATGGCAATGTTCCTTTAAAGCAGACCTAACCCTAACAGTGCAGTGAAAGTGTGGGTGATGGTCCAAAATTATATTCTTCTGCTCTTGGAACCAAGAAGTTAATTAGTTCGCACATTTGCTTTGAGACACGGCGCTCCATCATTGTGGGAAAACGTCCGCATCGATCTGTAGATTTTGCTTGGACAGTTGTAAAAAGCGGCTCCTGGAGGACACATTGATGCCTCTCTGTCCATGGCAGTGTTAATGGGCAGAACTGTAAACTGTGCCTTCATGCAGGACTTTCCTTTATTTCACAGACACGTAACGTTTCAGATGCCCGAAACGGGATTAATCAGAGAGCTAACTTTGCCCCAGTCTTGGTGCAATATGGCCTTCTTTGCTGCCCCTTGTCACAAGACGGTAGCTCAAAAGTCTCCTGCCTCACTACCCGCCCAGATGCACTCTCACCAACATGCTTAAACAAGCTCTGCACCGGTGGCGACCCTTCTGCGTTGCACGCTCCATCAGGACGCATGCCCGGTGCTCGTTAAGCCTGCTTCTCTACACTTGAACCACTCCTTCTAAAATTCTTGATGATCCTGAAAATATTCATTTGGCTAAATATGAGGGGAACCTTGATGGAATGTGAAGTCAGCTGCTTTTGATAAGGACTCTAAATTGTTGCCATATTGACAGATTTTTAGATACGATGGTTGCTGAGCCCCCAATAGGTGGCGGGGTGTAAAATCCGGCAGTACATACCCTCAGAAAGGTGTAGAGGCAAATCGACATCCAGTTTGTCAGCAGCTTCTCCACCACTGATTCCGTTCTGGGGGGGAAAGCAGACAATACAAGCAGGTGGGGGGGAAAAAAAAAAAAAGATTTCTTGCTCCATTCTGGTAACGAGGGCTCACCTTCTCAGCATGAGTTTGGGATTTTTGGCCACATACTGTTCGACCAGGTCATTCAGCAGCGTTTTGAGGATGTCCGTGAAGTACTCCAGTTTACCGTGCAGGGCCACGGTCAGCAGAGAGGCCACGTAGGCCCGGTCCCTGGGGGAAAACGTCCGCTGAACCTCGAGCGTGTGGATAAACTGCGGGGACAATGAGCGGCAGAAGATGGGACAACAGCTGCTGTGGGAGCATCAGCAGAGAAAGTGCGATTTGCAAAGCAGTCTTGCATGTTTTACTTTGGTGAGGAACAGTTTGCTGTTGAGCAGGTTGGACAGCTGGACCAGGCCCTGCTCCACTGTCTGTCTTCGGCTCTCCGGGACGTCCAGATCTCGTCTCAGTGGCGAGTCCTGGTGGCCCGGGAAGAAAATGCGCTCTGCGTAGGCCCGATAATCGAGGAAGGGAATCCCTGAGCCCACTAAATCGCTGGACATGTCCATCATCTCTGTCATCAGGTCTGCAAAACGGATAAGGAACTCAGCTGGTTTTCTAGGTTTACTCCTGGTGACTGAGCGTAAGTTGGCTGGAGGAAGTGACGGTACCTGTGAACTCCTTCTTACAGCGGTCCCTGACACTGGTCTCCAGGTTTTCTAGCTGGATCTGGACCTTCTTATAGTCTCTCATGGCCTGTTTGCTCTTTCTCCTGATCAAGACAGCCACAGTGCACAGATCACACTCCGGTGAGGACATGAGGCAGGTCTGATGTAATCAAAGCAGAGTGTTTTCAGGTTTACCTGTATATGAGCACTATGATGAGCACAATGAGAGCCACAATGGAGGCTCCCACGCCCACTCCCACCTGAGCCTCCAGCGGAAAGGTAGACTGTGCCTGGATGTCGTACTGCACTCTGCCCAGGGAGAAGTTCAGGTTTCCCATTTTCACCTGAAAGCAACATTCACACATAAATGTTGATACTCTGTGGTTCATCTAAAAATACTCATCATGTCAACATAATTCTCATAGTAAAATGATTCTCAGGTTTTGTTCCTTCTTGCAGTGGATCACTTAAACTTCAGTGTATGTTATTGTGATTTTGTGTGAGCTGACACACTATTGTGAAGTGAATATTACAGAGTGAAAAGGAAAACGTTTTTAATACTTTTTTTGCAACGGAAAATCTTAAAAGTGCAGCCTGCATTCTTTGTCTCAAGTCCTTGTCAGACTCTCTAAGGTTTTCTACCAGGATCGCCTTGTATTTAGCTCCAGTCATCTTAACTTCAACTGAGCATTTTCCTGTTCTTTGTTCTTTGTTCACCAAAGGAGTAAATGGATCTGAATATGGGTTGTTATCAAAAATAGGAAAACCATCCAGAATTTTCTGTCCCTTTAACATTTACGCACCATTTGTGTTGTTCTATTACATTAAATCCCATAAAACAATATGACATTCACAGTTGTCATGGAGAGTCTTCTCTTTGCTACAGGACTCTCTTTAAAGCATTAGACACAATCTTTTCAAAGATGCTCTCACTTAAGTAAAACTATTACAATGATGCTTTTAAAATAATACAGTTAATCTTAATACATTAAAAATGGATTATCTCATATTCAACATTTATTGCCATTTTGTCAGCCATGTTTAACAGGTTAATTTATAAATTGCTTTGTTATAGAAGCCCCTAGTGCATCAGAATGAATTATGAGTTTTAAAAAGGACTTAAGGAGAAAACTTCAGTTTTTAGGGAAATCTTAAAGAGAAGAGGGAAAGCTGCCACAAATTACATCTTTGCAAACACTGAAGTATATGTGGTTCTCGCCCTCAGCTCTCTGTCTGTCTCACTCACAGTGAACTCAGGCAGACTCTCCATGCCGTCCTGGTTCCTATTGGCTGGGATGGAGGGCTGCTGGGCGGGCGGCTCACAGTACAGGTGGTTGTGTGTCAGGGTCTTCACCACACACAAGCCCCCTCCTATCCTGGCCACCACCTCCTGCTTGTACATGGCGAGATCCAGGTTTTCTCCCTAAACGGGGGGGGGGGGGGGGGGGAAAGAACTCTATTTGTATTGATGCTTTCAGTAGAGTTGCCGCAACTGAATCCTGTCAGGAAAACCTTGTTAGTGGAACTTAGCTGGAGGAGAAAAAAAAGATGTTCTAAGACCAGAAGCAACAGAGCAACTAAAGAGGAAGGTGAGTGAGCGGAACTCGCCTCGACGGAGATGATGCTGCCGGGCTTGTGGTGGTACGGCTTGCTCGGGTCGTTCCTGTTCAACACGAACAGCCTGGGATTGGGCTCATAGCTGAAGGCCTCGCCGCCCACAGCGCTGAAGTCGAAATGGAGGCTGTCCAGAAGGAAGTGAACTTTGACCCTGGCCCCTTTGGCCTCTGAACCCACAGCAGGAGTCGGACACAAGATGAGAGTGGAGTTGTGCACTGTGCAGCGGGATTCATACTGAAGGGGAGAAAAGGGAGCTTCAGTGCTCGCATCCGAACACGCGTCAAAGTGAAGGCAGAAAATACAGCTACACGCACTTGTTTCACACGGCAGAGCGTTCCCTCTGGGCAGTGTGCTTCTGGAACAATCCTCCTCCATCTCCTCAGCGGACCCCGGTGGGTCTGTCCTCTGTTAAGGTGGTCTTTAACCTTCTTCCCGACGCTCCGTCTCCGTCTGGGAGGTAGAGCATCAGGCGGACTGAGGGTCACTCTCATCTTTGGCTCCTGGACCACATCCAGGTTGTGGCCGTCGACTTTGATTATCCTCCCTCCACTGTGGGGCCACAAGTCGTCATCATCGGTCTTCATATTTAGACTCGCATACATTTTAAACTCAAAGTTCGCTAAAGACCTGCAGTTTGAGTTCACCAAAACAAACCGCCAGATCTTTTAAAGCAGCTACACTGTAGCAGCGACTAGGTTTTACTCCTATTTACAGTTAATTTATTTCCCTAGAACCGGTAAATAAAACTAAAATAGTTAATAAGGTTAAAAAAAAAAGCTGATTGTAAGAAACCTAATTAAAATCCTTGCCTTTTGTCTTTTGCTTTCTGGGCGATATGAAACAGACAGATCCCGTCTAGCAGTAGCCGAACACAGTACCTGAGGAAGCTTTTGGACGGCGCCGCCTTTGTAATGTTGGGGTTAGGCGTGTAGTGATACACCAAGCCCTGCAGATGGCGCTCTGCCCCGCCAAAGCGGACCATGATGCTGTGCTCTCCTGTTCGGTTGCTGCCTCTGGTCAGACACTTGATGTGATCCTCCTGGATGTCGAGCCTTGAACATGAATGTTTTTGTTTTTTTCCATCTTTCATCTCCACATCATCACACACAAACCAAATACACTGATCGTCTGCAAGAATAATAAGTGATTTTTCTTAAAATGCCTCTTGGGGACCCTTACACCATGCAGGGCACTCCTCCGATCAGAACCCCGATCTCTCTCAGATGCCCCGTCCTCAGTCTCTGACCTTTGATGGTGAGGGCCGAGCCCCCAGCTTTGGGCCCTCTTAAAGGAAAAATGCTCCTGAGGACAGGATTCTGGAGATGCAGGCAGGAACGGAGGGGCAGACGTACAGCGCAGGATGGAAAGATGAAAAGGCACAAAAAGGGGGAAAAAAATTAAATCAATACGTCTGTAACAAGCATGTGATTTATTGGGGAGATAAAACAGAACACCAGGGAACTGTGGGAAGCACGTGGCGGTTGCCTCACAGCCATGTCATTTATTAATTAAGCTCCTTGTCATTGGGGTGGTTTCATTAAGGTTGTTGTGAAGGATCCGGGTGTTTTACGACTATGCAAATAAGCAGACAAGTTGTTCTTCTTGTATTGCAGCGCTTCTCTTTTCACCAGGCACTAATTAAGAAGAGCCACAGGGGGAGCTGCTTTTCCCCTGATTGGAGGGTTATCTTAAAAGCTTTTTTTCTTTCATGCATGAAACGTCTCAATGCTCGCATTCAGTCCCCGCCACATCACACTTGTACCACATTCTTCAAATGAGGCAATTTTGGCTGTTTTTTTCATGAAAACACCAAAGAGTCTAAGGGATTAGAGAGACAACTTAGTACAGCTATTTTCTCAAGGGATCGCTATATATAGTATGTATCTATAGACACAATCCCATGTTTGCCTTCTTAAAGATGTCTTTTGTTTTTGCTTTTTTTGCTCCCTAAAATGCTTCAGATCATCAAACAAATGGTAAAATCAGACAAAGGTAAGCAAAGTAACCTAAAAACTAAAAGATTTCAAATTGATTAAGGTAAAAAGTTATCCAAAGTAACGTGGTCCTATAACGTCTCACTGGCAGTTATTGCAAACGCCTGACGGCAGTGGCTGCGGCCGGGAGAGGGGGGCACCACCAGTTGCTAGTTTAGGTGGTTGATTACTTTATTATGTAGGTTTAGCTTGGTTTGGATAGCTTTTGCCCAAATAAATGAAATGCTCATTTGAAAACTGCATTTTGTTGTGACTCAGATGATCTTTGTCTGTTATTAATGTGTGCTGGATGATTTGAGACATAAAAGTGTGACAGAAACCTAAAACAGATTAAAGCTGTAAGTGGGCCAGAACTTTTCGGTGACATTCTATAAGCCCAGCTGGTGATCTTGAACATAATAGTTGACAAGTCTCCTAGTTGTGTTTCCATCAATACGTTCATATTGAATACATTAAGATATGCGTTCTGGTAAGGCAGGTTTGTTAGACTGAACGTGCCTTCTGAAAATAACCTTCAAGCGAGTATTAAACATACTTATTAAATCCATATTTCTGTATTAAAAATCTATTTTCCCCACTCAGATTGAATCCTCGGTTCCATTTATACTCGGTAGTTGGAAATTTCAACTAGAAAGGCCCCTACAGCCAGACTTAAGAGTTGGGAAGTTGGTGCAGCAGGATCTTTCCCGACTTCTGCATTCATGATGGCTGCTACTTGCAGCAACATTGAGTAAAACCTCACCCTGTGACTGTTTTTAGCAGTTATCTATTCTTTATGTATACCGTTGTCATTGTTATTGTTGTTATCACAACAGTGGCCATAGAGGCTGAACCAGCAATGAAGAATCGTCCCCTGTTGACGTTTAATGTTTCATGTTCAGTTGAACAGTTCAGCACGGCTGAAAAAATGCAATGAAATGTACTTTTAAAAAGCTCAGGTTGGCTATTTTTGTACGTGTAACAATCGCGTCCACGTTTTTTCCTACTGTCCGACAAGAGGGAAACTGGAACGCAAAAAGGCGGAGATGATGTAATCTGTGTCTCGTCAGTTTAGAGGCAAATGGAACGCACAGTGATGCTAATCTCAAATGTCCTACTCCATTAGCTGTTATCGGAAAAATCCTCACAATTAATCCTTATAATTAATAATCATAAAAAAAAGCTATAAATATGTTTTACTAAGCAAATTCAGTTACAGCAATAAATTAATTTTACAATAATGTTCTAATTTATCTAACGGGTCTGTATACTAACTAAAAAGCGGAGAACCCAGTACACTTCCTTGAGATATGCCAATGTTATTATCAAACATTTTTGAAACGGTGTCATCTGTATGGAGTCATGACAGTACTGACCTGAAAACTGAATATCTCAGCTGACCGCCCATGTCCTCCTCCTCTTACTCTGACCGAGGCATGGCCCTTCTTCTCCACTTCGCTGGCTTTAGTCTCACACACTATCCTACAATATACAATCAGAGCAGTTACTATGAGAAAGGACGGCTACAGCGCACGTGCATGCCGAGCTGCGCTAACGGCTTGCCTCGAGGAGACTTCGTATCTGCTGTGGATGACGCTGCACGAGACTCCGGCCACCGTGACGGAGCTATCGATGTCTTCAGCCCTCTGACCAAGATTAGAGCCGGAAATGGTTACGACTGTGCCTCCCTCGATTGGACCGGATACCGGGTCCAGCTAAAAACACAGGAAAACCTGAATGTTATGTGTGATCATAATGAACACTAAACCAGTAAGAGAACAAAGCTGTTAGCTCTTTTTTTTTATACAGCACATCTATCACACTGAAAATAAACAACTGATGATCAATTTAAGAAGTGGAAAACACCAATACAGAACTGTAGAGATAAGCACAGATATTAAGTGCCGTTATTTCAATATTAATATTTGAAGCAATTTATTAGTTTTTTTCCAAAAGATTCCAAAAGGGAAAAAAATAAAAAACAAAATCACTGCAAACTCTTCTGTTTGTTTCAGATCTTAAATTACTCCCTAAGGTGTTATAAAAACAACTTTTGTAATTGTCATAAAAGTGGATGATTCCAGAACAGAAAACCTTCTAAGAAAACTACATTTGCCCCGTCGTGTTCCCTGTTATTCTTCAGTTTATCCTGCTGCTACATCTCATCCAGCAGGTCCATCATGTCCAAACTCGACTTCTAATCTTTAAACTCATCTTCATTGCAAATGAAGGAGGTATGAAGACAGTTTGAAATGGATTATCTGCTTTGAAATGTGAAACTTACATCATTCCTGTATTTTACCTAAAATAATCTGCTTTATAGCAGTAGCATCATCTCACTGATTTTTTTTATCTGATATTCAACTTGAGTACATTTATTCAATGGGTAGAAAAATTCTAACCTGACCCTAGCCAGATGTATTTCTTTTTTGAAGGCTGGGCCTTATCAAAAATCCTTGCATATGATTGGATAAGCCACTTGTCTGTCATCTTTATCGACGTGCTATTTCAACCACTCACACCGAAGCTAACCTGTGACGCTGATGAGAGCGACGCAGGAAAAAACAAAACTTTTTTTTTTTTTTTAAATGTGTTTGCGTCTCTAGTGGCACGCGTTTTATTGACAGTGACATTGAGGACTAAAGGCCTCCTAACATGGTTCGCGCTAACCGCTCCGCCACGGGCGCGTCCGCCACGGGAGCGCCCCGGAAAACAAAACCTGCCAAATCCGGTCGGGAGAAGGGCGAAAACATCGTTTCCACCAACAAAAGCCTTCAGAGCCGTTCTCTGGTGTTCTTTTAATGAAACAATATTAGGTAGATTGGACAACACGGAAGAAATAGCAGCATCAATGTTAACGCTTGCTTCCTCGATGCGAGCCGCCATTGTCTGAAACAAAACAGTCTCACGGTCGCTTCTCCACTACGTCACATCTATGAAACTCCAGCCCTGCGTCCTGATTGGCTGGACAATAAAATTGGTTGGAGAAATCACTCTCTATGGGAGAGGTCCCAGATGGATGTTAGTGAAGCTAGGCGGAGCTAGGCGGAGCGATATCAATCTGCCTAGGATCAAGTTAAAAATTCAAAGTTAATAAAAGATTTACCATAATCAAAATCTTTTGCTAATAGTTAAAGGTATTGTCTGTGATTTTTCTGGAAACGTAAGCAAGAAACACCCAAGTTCCTTTTTGGAATAACTGCGCATAGTTTGCATTTTGCGACTCTCAGCCATGTTCAAAGTAAATGGTGTGAGCAGTGGAGCAATGAAGCTAACCGCTAAGCTAACAGGATACATAAACACTAGCAAGGAACGTACACGCACACTGGCGTTACGTGAGCGCGTCACAATGATGTGGCATGTGGGACGACCAATAGGGTAGTTCATTGTTATTGTTTTGATGCGGGTTTTTCGCGCATGCGCGCCGGATTGGTAGGCAAAAGGCGAACACAATGGCAGACGCAAACAGCGAAACTGACGAGTTCTCCACGTATTTTTCTTCTTTAGATCGCGTATTACAAGATCGTTTTAAGAGTAAGTTGATGGTTGATGGTATCAGGTTGCCAGATCCACACAGCAAAAGCCTGAAGGGACGGAGCCAGTCTGTGAAATGCTGGCCAAGTGTCCGTACCGCGACATACAGCTGCCTTATACTTCGGTAAAGTTAGAAAGATATTCACAGATTCGGCTTTTCCGGATCAATAACTCATCGGCGGATGATTTATTCTACAAAACAGACACCTCTCTGTAACCACAGCAAGGCAGACAGTGAGCTGCAACCATAGTTTCCTCAAAACGAGTCTCCCACCGCGCAGAGAGAATTACATTGGACCCAGGCCAGTACAGACAAGAGAGCATGGAAGCATGAAACCACTGGACCCGCCCGGTAGGTTAAAAAAAAATGTTCACTACAGATTATTTTGGTGTTTTTGTCTTGTTAAAATGGGTGGGGGTGTCGGCGACATTGCAGCGTAAACACAGAGCGGCTGCTGCTCCAGGCAGCCAGAGAAGCCGCTTCTGCTGGTAGAAGCGGTAGCGGTAGCAGAAGCGGCTGCTGTAGCAGCAGCAGAAGCGGCTTCTCCGGCCCCTGTAGCGATCGCCACCTCCCCTCCGCCGCTATTTGAGTAGAACAATGACTAGAGCAGAATTAAGTTGTATTTACCGGAGATGAAGTGTAGGCTGCAAATTCTATCGTAGTCTGATGTCTCCCCCAGTCCATTGGTAGTGTCTGCCTGCGCTCTTTTGAAAATATCCATTTCTTTCTTCGGTAAACGACAGAAACGTACATCCAACGATTTGGAATGCCTCTCTGTGCAACCGGGAGCACAACATGTCGTAGGCATTGTTTAGATTCCAAAAATAAACTAACTAAAAGTACGCTCTAAATCACCCGTTTTGTCATGTAGTAGACGAGAGCAGCTGTGCTTTTTGCCTACCCCGCGGACGCGGATGTAGCGCTGACATCACGCGTGACGTCACGCGTGAACTACCCTATAGATAAGGTGATACCCCAGGAACTCGAGGGACAGAGGCGGGTGAGGGCAGGACCAATCTTCTGACCAATCCCTGCCATCCGTCAGAGTTTTTGCAGGCCTGCAACTCTCAGAGATTTTTTTCATTTCCTTTTCTGACATAATATATTGACTAATGTCAAAATAGAAGGACCATTTCACCCAGTATAACAAAAGTGTTTCTGAACAGGATTATCAACTATAGCTTTAATTAGAACATACAGATTGTCCTGGGTCCACTCTTATGAGCTCTTCTCTTCAGCTCACCCTCCATGTATTAGAAGAGTTCGATCAGATGACAGAGATGTCTGTGGCAAAAAGTGAATTTTGTGAGCACAGAACTATTCTTGTGCAGATTTGTTCATATTTTTTTTTGGATCGCTATTCTGCTGAAAGATCAAACGACAACCTATTTTTAGTTTTACTAGTCCAGTCTTTGTTAATATCCTTGTATTGCATTGACAACCATTCACTCTAACAAGGTTCCCAGGACCTTTGGAAGAAAAACAGGCCCACAGCATCACAGATCCCCGGCCTTACTTAACAGTGGAAAATATGTGCTTTCCACATATTCATCCTCTGTTTTTGTAAATGAAATCTTATCTGTCCAAACCACACAGTGGTGTTTCAGCAAACTCCACATTTACATCTGTGATAGTAGGAACACTAAGACTAAAGATCATTTCTCCTGACATCACTACCAAACAACCTATTGACATTTAGACAGATTTTATGGAGCCTTTGTGAGCCCAACATGCCACTCTCTGCTGCAGTTACCAGGGGGCTTCAAATGGACGCAAAATTAACTCCAGTCCTGGTCCAGGATTGCTCGTCACGGCTACAGAGCTTTGAAACTTTTTGATAATTCCTCCAACTGGTGATATGGGAGTTTAAAGGCGAGTATCTTTTCTGTCTTTTAACCACTTTCTCAAAGTCAACACCCATTGACTAAACTGTAATGACATGTTTTCTTGTCTTTCCTATTTTGACGGATTCATTTTTAAGGCTGTTTCCACAACTTTCTGTGGAGTGTCCATAAGAGTGGAGGGAACCGATGTACTCAATGTACTGTGCACGTTCCTCTTCAGACATCTTTAATGACTATATCGCGAAGATCGAGTTCCCGTTTTACGCCAACGTCATTTGCCGTTGCGTCTGATTCATAGCAGACATCCCACAGCCTTTATAGTGTAATATCTATTCCCCTTAATGTAAAGAAATCCATAAATTGGGCCCGAAAGGAGGTCAAACGTTCTTACAGAGTGAATGACAGGAGCAGGACAGGTGTGCTTGATCTCATCGAGGCAGGAGTCTCGATACACACAGCTGGAGCTGGCAGCTCCACCGCACCAGACACAGCCATACTTCGGGTCAGCCGTTCGACACCGGCTGCAGTCGGATCGACCCACTGAGCAGTTGAACAGGGTCACTGAGGCAAAAGGCGATGAAGAAAGAGGAAAGGAGAGGATCTTTACTCAGCAACTAAAAAAAAATGTCTGTAAGATAGTGACACATCTTTGACACACACCATGCAGATCCTCAGCGCTGTCAATGAGGAAGTTGTTTTTTCTCCTCACGTTGATCGTTGCTGAGTATTCCTCCATCAATAGGGAATAAACGTACTGCAACAGAAACAGGGTCAGGGGTCATTCACATATTCACCACCTATTGTTTAAACTGCATGAAAAACCAGCCTGGATGTGTAAATGTTCCCTTCTGTGTGCCAGGTGGTGGTAAAATGCCCATGTAAAAAATATAAAACGAACAAACGTCAGGACTATCCTTAAAAGCCAGGCCTGGTCCAGGAAATCCCCCAGCTGAAATGAAGGTAACAGATTCTGCCAGAGTGACGTGTAAAATACCCAAGAAGCATTGTGCCAGAAGCTTGTGTAGGCTACAAAAGACCATACTGGAACTTGGAAAGGGGCATTTAAAATGGCCAGTGTCACTCTCTAGGTTTTAGAAATCTTAAAACTATGTAGTAAACACATCATAACAAGCTTTTCTATCAAAAAAAAACTTTACTGGCTCAAACAGAACCTTTGGGACTTGTATCCCTGATAGGAAGGCACCTCCATTTACAGATAACCAGAGAGTGGCTGTTGCTTCCATGACTAAAAAGACCTTTCTAAGAGTAATAAGTCAAATGGGTGTGTGGCTCTATGTAGATCTTCTCCTTATTGTCATTTGAGCTAGAAACCCTTTTTACCTTCCTCCTGGCTGTCAATGTGTTACACGCTGAAACTCTGTTTGATTTCCCACATCATCACTCCTCAGCAAACTCCGGCTCAAGATTTCTTGCAAATTTTCTGCTCGATTTGCTTCACTCTTTTTAAGATATTACAATAAATTTAGAAATATACTGTACAAGAAATATATGTAGACCAAACAGAACTGGAAAGACAAACTGACAAATTTTAACTACATATTTTGAGCATGTGTGTTAAAGAAAATCCCCAACAAAGTTGTGTTCTTGATTCTTGTTTCTAAAAACCATTGAAGTTGGACGTTGTATAACCAGTCCAGGTCAAAAAAACGATCTAAAGCCCCAAATTTATTTGACATTCATTAACATCTGTGGAGGTAAACGTCTGACTGGAATTGTATTTAAATGATGGTTCATTACGAAATGTTAATCCAGTTTATTCTTGTACATTTACTAAAATAACACCTGCTTAGACATCGAACCAGATGTTAAATATCTAATAATCATGTCGACTCATTATTATTCCAAGACCTAGGCAGGGATTGTTACTGACCTGGTGTGGTTGACAGGTGATAAAGAAGACTGATGGTTGACCAGCATCTGGCTCTATGGAGGCCTCAACAACTACCGACTGATTCTCCACGTCCAGCACACACTCATACTCCAACCCTTCGTCCTGGAACACGTTTCAACACAAAGGGAGCAAAAAGGAAGAAGAGACAAATCCCTCTTTGCTTCATAACTCCAACACTAAGGACATACCAGATACTTTCCCCGTGTCTACAGTGGATGGAAATATAATGTGCTGCAACATTAAGGGAAAAGATCTCCAGCAGTTCTATATTTATTTTTCTTTCATTTTTAAGCACATGTCTTTTTACCTGAAACAGGTGTAGGTGTTGGCCCACCAACGTGATCTTCCTCTCCACGTTGACAGGGAGCAGAGAAGAATCCTGAACCCTTTCCACACACGGGCATTCCTGGTCACACATGGGAGAACATTAAAAACTTGACATTTGTGGTCTGAACATTACACGACGTCCCGTTCAACATGTGCCGGCATGAGTTCCACGTGAACCACTGACAGTTTCTTTTACAATAAAGAACAGTTGGAAGTGAATCATTTTTTTTCCCCCCCATCCCTCAGACCGTGAAACAGCCATGATCTGCTTATCTGATCAACTCTGCCGATAATGAAAACATCCACATCCTCCACACTGTACAAAAAGGGCTAATCGTGTTGCCAACAAAAAAGATTAAAAAAAAATCGTGCTATCACTGTATTTTTGTAAAAACTAAAATGGAAACAAGTAAAGTAGACAACAAAGCAGGGACAGGAGTAAAACATATGACCAGCGATATGCATGTGGAAGGAAATGCTGAGTTAGCTTAACATTACTACCTGCCTGTGGAACTAAATGAGGTGACCAGAAACGATACGGAGAGAGTGGTTGAGTCAATAAAAGCTGTCAGGTTAATGCTTTAAATTACTGCGCTGCATCCACACATTTGAAATTGCATTGATTTCTCGTCAGTCAGTGCAGGATTTATAAAGCAGCGAGCCTTTAAAGAAACCTGCGAGTGTAGTGCAGTGAACACTGTGGAGCCTAATATTAACGCTTTCACCCTACCAAGTTAAGAAAGTCTAATAATAGTTTAGGATATTTTGGGGGGGGGGGGGGGGGGAAGAATCGGTGAAGTACAAAGCTTTTTTCTGTCAGCTAACAGGTTAGCATAAAGACGAAAGAAGAAAGGAAAACGGCCAGCATTGATTTCTGTTGAAGAGCTTGTTCCGGTTTTGACCTGGAGGCCTGAAACAGCGCCCGGTGTTGCTGGTAGAGGGATGTTTGTGTGATTGCAAAAGACCCAAACAGGCAGTTTCCTAACACATTCCAGCATTTATGCTAAGCTAACAGGCACACGCGCTACACACGGCATTTGTCGCGCACAAAAAAAAAACAAAACCCAAATGGGCTGCAGATGATGCGTTCACAGCACTGTCCATTCAGAGCTCAGTCTAAACCTATGAAGGTTGTTTGGGCGAATTTCACAGCTCGTGGCCATCAGTAATTCCTGCTGCAGTTCGTGTTAACAGAGGAGCAGGACATTTGGGGTCTGTTTCATTTGATCCATTCATGGGGTGGTATCTAGAAACAAAATGTTTTCCAAGAATAAAGCAGACAGCTGGAATGGACTCAGGACGGTGGAGCTTTGGTTGCAGGAGACAGATGAGCGACAATCAGAACAAATAGTATTTTCATCAGAAATCTGGAAACTTGTTTACTTGTTGAGACGGTGCGATACTGAGCGTATATGTTGTGATTGGGGATTAAGCAGACGTGAGTCTCCTCATATTAGTCTTGGTATATTGAAAACATAACAGAACAGTTAGTTTTAACCCACTAACTGAACAACAGTGTCGAAACTCCTCTTTCATTTATTAACAAAAGCAAAACATTTATGCCCAGTCGGTTAAAAATCAGACGGAGTTGACTTGATCTGCTCTTCCTGCGTCAGTCTCGATGCAGGGGGTACAAATGACAGTGAAACATCATGCCTCTCCATACCTGGCCTGTCAGTTTAGATGGAGAGCCATGTCTTGTTAGACTTGCAAGACATGGCTCTCCGTTTTGTGATAATGGATTGAAGAGTGCTCTGTGAGATGCTAGAGGCTTGTGATGTTGTTATATAACTTAACCGTGCATAAAATTCCTCCTCAGCTTTCTCCCCGACATGTCTGCTGTGTTCCTTGGTCTCCATGATGCCGTTTGTGCACCAATTCATTCATTCATTCATTCATTTATTTACACCATGCTGGATTTTATTTAGTAATAAGGGGACTTCCGGTTGCATTTAATTTTATTCAGGGGCAACGGCGTAAAGGGGTGTAGTTACAAATATGCACTGCACTTTTCTGATTTTCTTTTAAAAAGGAAAAAGAAAACCACAAAACCAAATATTTGATCACAAAACGATATAGTGAAGCTTGTTTTTGTATTCTGACACACTCGGAAAACCTTACAGCGGTGTGAGTGCTCCGGATGCGGACTGTAAGAATGTGTCATTATTTTTTTTTATTTATTTTTTTTGTACAAAGCACAGCGATTTTCTGCACCCTGCTCCCAACGTGGCCTCTGAACTCACCAGAGTAAAAGACTCAGAAGAAGAATCAGACTGGAGGTATGTTGGAGATTCAGAGCTGACGTCAACAAACGTTTCTGGCGATTGCGTCGAGGTGAAGGAACGGGCGACAGATGGCGTCGTTTCAGGGTCCGTCTCTGTGTCTTCCTCTGGCTTGTCCCCGCCGCTAAGCCCCGGAGGTGAGACATTCTCCTCAGAAGTGGCCAGAGGAATGGCCTCCTCTTCCTCACTGATAGAGGGGTCTATTAAAGGGGCCACTTCACTGGAAGTAGTAGAGCTTATCGTGGGAGAAGAACCCACGGCTTCACCAGAAGGGTCTAAAATTCTCAGGAGAGTGTCTGTGTAGCCACTGGTGCTGCTTGGGAATGCCGTAGGCCTCATTTCATCCGTGACATTTAAGGTGTCCTGGTCTTCTAAAGAGCCACTTAGAGAACCGACAGCTTCTTTTGTGACTCCCTTTACGCTGAAGAGGGCCCCGTCTGCGGTGGAGACGTCGGTGCGAGTGGTGCTGGCCTGGGTGGAGAGCCTGACGAAGGGGGAAGTTGTGGAGTGGGAAGCTGGTGTGCTGGATTCAGTATTAGGCCTGGTGTGGGGGGGTTCTGTGATGGCTGCTGAGGAGACAGCTGCTGTGGTGGCGGCAGATGTCTCTGTGGGTGGCAACTGTGTTGTTGCAGCGGTTGTCGCTGTTGTTGTTGGAGCAGTGAGAACAGAAGGAGGTGATGGAGTGGTATTTCTGGTTGGTGGTGGGATGCTGGGTGTTTGTGGTGTGAACTTGATGAGGGTAAACAAGCGAGGAGGGGGAGAGAGAAAGAAAAAGCAGGCGTGGGGGGGGGGGAGGGGTTGAGACAAAATTAGGATGAAATGAACGGGATATGCAGAAACATAATAGAATTTTCAAATAATATGGAAAAAGTGGTTCATGGTTTAAATTAAAAGGATATAAAGAAGAAAATGTAACCAAATCAAGACAGACAGACAGTAAATGCTGAGTGTGGGACACTCCAGAGGATGAACCAACCGCTTTTAGTCGTGGCGTCCTCCAATGAGCTGCAAATGAAAAGTTTCTCAAAGAACCTGAGCTTAGATGACTCACATGTTGGTTGTGAATGGTGACTCCTTGACTGCAGGTCAGCTTATGTGTGCAGACATGCTCATGGATACACCAGTTACACCCCCAGCGGCTGCTGACACACCCTTGGCACCTGGCCGGAAAGTGGGGAGAAAGACATTAGGAAAGGATTAGGATCAAAATATCAATGTTTGGAAAAAAGGTATAAAGAATAATCAGAAAACAGCACAAATCAAAACTTACTTATTGTTGATATCCTCTTAACACATTTTCTTTTAAATAGCATGCATCATTAGGTGGTAGAGTAGCGATGCACTGATCTGAATTCTGTGGCATATTTCTAATCATTGGTTTTTGTAAACATCTGACCTCCTGATATGGCTTTTGCCTTGATTCTACTTTCTTTTTTACTATAAGGAGCATCAAGAACGGCATTCAAAATATTGTTTTCAAGTCTTCCGGTCACAAGTGGTGGTTGATCTATTTTTTTTCAAGGAGCAGAGGCTACATCAGACTGTATGACAAGGAGAAGCTGCAGTAAAACTGGATTTTATTAGTACTTTAAAACAAAAGACAAACTGAGTCAACATTCTTCAGCATCCTATGTCAGTGATTAGCAGGGTTAGTTAGCATGTGTCCCCTGGAGAATGTAGATTCTTATCTGAAGTCAGAGATTTCCAAAAGAGCTGGCAACATTTCTAAGTACAGCATGTTTCAGGACAGACAGAGGTTGAAAGCTTCAAAGGAAAAGAAGGAGCGTCTTTTCTGTTCTTTATTCAGCCTTCCTGTTATCTGTTGAAAGCCTGGTTTCCTTGTAGCCTAACTGAGCCACAGACATGTCACAGAAAATACAGTTTTCTTTGAAATATCGTCTCATATCGTCTCATTAAAACACCTTGCTGATACTAAAAAGAAGTCCCTTCGTGGTGTAGTGGGTAAGTCTACATCTTTATCAAGAAAGGTAATTAGATGAAAAAAACTGCCAAATCAGTGAGTTGCACCGATTTGCCCCTGAATAAAGGAGTTACACACTGAAAATAGATCATTTTCAGTCTCCACATAGAAGCGGCATCTGCGTCTGAAGAGCGTTTTTGTTATGGCGACTTGTTAGTACCTAAGTACTGTGTCTTTCCTGATCTGAAATAGATCGAATTTACAAGTTTCCAACAGGCAGGTTGCTGGTCAAAGCCGATTAGCCAGAAAAATCAGCCAGTTATGGCCAACGGGCGATTTTTCACTGCATCTCTGTTTCATGCTTTTCCCAGGATAACGTGTTTACTCACGGTCTGCGCCCAGAAAGCTCCTGCACCAGGCTGCAGTTGTAGAAGGTGAATTCTGTCTCAGCTACAGTCACGTTAATGAAACGCAGGGCCAAGGTCACAGTCACAAACTCTGCAACGCAATAAAACAAAAATGATGGATTTAAAATAAAACAGGTCAATCAATCAATATTGGCAGCATTCGTTGTAATCCTTAAGTCTGATTTCTAAAGACACACAGCGGCTTTTAAATACATGGAATATTCCAGGGAGGCAGCAGATTTCCTTGTGAGCTTTAAAGGTGCGCCGCTCTGCGCCGCAGGGTGGACAGCAGAGCGCTTCAGACAGCGCTTATACCTTTATCAGATGAGACAGCATTTAGAAATAATAAAACTTGTGTTGTGGTCGCTACCCTCAGTGCTGGCACAAATGTTTCTTTCAAAATCTGTTTGTTCAAAAACTCCAACTTTAATTTACTTCAGTAAATTGCACTGAACAGATGAACATAACATCTGTTACGTTCATCTGTACATCTGTATCGGACCGCGGTGAAGTTGGGTTTAGGTTGGTTATTGGATATTTACGCTCTGTGGCTTCGGTGGCCAGCGAGCTCACTGAGAGCGGCTGCCCCTGATCAGCCTCCCCGTCTCGGCTCGAATGGGAGGCAGACACCGCAGACATTGCGGAAGCCGCGGAGCACGGATATCCAACAATCAACCTAAAACTAACTTCAGCGCGGTTCGACTTGGGGTTAGAATTGTGTGGTACCTCCCCATCTTTAATTATCTTTAGCCACTCTGATTCTCTCATCCTCCGGGAATAAATGGAAACTTCCATTGGTTTCTGAGAAGCCTCGGACATAACAGCTCCTCTTTTTAGTAGCCTTCCTCTGCAAGTGGAGTAGTCAGACATGCTAGCGTGACTCACGCCATTAAATGATCCGGCTGGTATCAGCTGGGGGGGGGGGAGTAGAAGTGAGGGGGAAGGCTGTTTGCTGGATGGTGTGCTCTGATTGGACAATATGAATTACATAGAAAGATAACCTGCGTAGAAAGATAAACTGTTCTCTGATCTGACTGTTTTTCAGCAAAGAAACAAAGATGGCCGCCCATGAGCAGGTCCTTTGGGACTCACTCTTGACATTCACGCGGCCACATCAGTGCAGAACACACCACATTATATCCCCAAAACCACAGAAAAATGAAATTTGTTGTCATGGCCCCTTTAAGTAGTTGGGCATTTTAGCATTTCAATAAACCTTATTTTTGCAGGTTGTAGTGATTATACAACATAAAGCTGTAATAATTTAAAAACAATCAAGTACTGGGTAAATGAAATAAATTGTTGTAAATTTACTCAAATCCACACAGGGATTGATCAACAGCTTCTCGCCGTTGATCAAAACTGACCGCAGCTGCCAGATTTTTAAAAACATGTTTTTATTTTCTTCACAGTACTCCAATTTACTCAAATGAGTCAAAATTGTAATGTATTAAAAATGTGACATCTAATGCAAGTAATACGCCATCAGATAAAAGGTTTTACAGTCAGACGTGACAAAGATTGACAAATATAACCGCAAGGACAAATATGTTTGAGGATTCTAGGTGAGGCTTTCCAACGTGAGAACACTGTACCCACTGCCAAACATGTTGGTGGCAACATCATACCATGGGGAAGTTTTGTTGTCAGGAAAACAGGCGTGTTCTACAAACTTGACAAAACAATAAAGGAGGAAGGTTACCTACAAATCCTTCAATTTCACCTTTAACAAATCCATCACCGTTGAATATGACTGGAAGCAGATTTAGGACTTAAAAAGGACATGTCATATAAAATCAACTTTTTTAGCCCTCAAATACATTTTGTTGTGTACTCTAGGAATGGAGAAAAGTTGATTGTAGTCTCTCCAGGTGCTGCATAGATATCTTTATATTCAGTTTGGGTGATATTTTTTAATCTGTTCAGTGTTCTCTATTCTCAGTTCCTGTTTTTGAACTATTACATCACAGTATTTGCTGCGGAGCTGCAAAACAAGGTAATAGACTTCCAGCTAACCGATTTTGTGAATCCAACATTTTTATTTTTCGCAGCAATTTTTTATTCCAAACCTCATAGAGAGGTCTGACCCCTCAAGAATAAAACTTGTATGCCTCCCGCCGAGGTAACAGCGCTGTCATGGGCAGAGGGATGCTTCCCAAACAACCACATCTTTAACAAATTCCTCAATAAGGATGCCGAAGCTACAAGTAGATAGGTAAAAATGTTTGGTGGTTGGGCGTTTTCATCCACACGACTCATTACAACGTCCCCAGCATTCTGCAAAAATGGCCGAATGGGGTGGAGCGGAATGCTCTGCGACCTGGAGTGGGGCTAGGTGTGAGATGCCTCATTTGCATTTAAAGAGACCATGCCGAAACGAGTTGCTCTCAGACACACCCCAGAGCAGGTGTAAAAGAGGGACCGTGGGGGCGCAATACTGAGGAATTTAAAGCAAAGCATTGCAGTTCCACTTTATATAGACCCCGATTTAACTGTGATAAGAAAAAACTTAAAAGGCACGACATGTCCCCTTTGAGACGTAAGCAGATTTAAGCACTTTTTTTTCCAAATGAAGGCATTTTAACAACCTGTAAATCACTCTCATTAGAATTCAGGCCTTTAAAGTTTTTTTTGTTTGCCCATATGAACTGAAAAGAGAAAACCAACCATCTCCTGGAGCAATCGCAGGCAGGTTGCTGGCGTCTGGGGTGGAGCATATCACACCAGTGGTGGTGAGCAAGGCTGGGGTTTCTGTGTCCTGGAAGAAGCAGGAGTAGGCCTCGTCTTGCCGGAGACTGGGCACACCCTCCACTGACAATGCAATCTGAATGGGAACAAACATAACATGGAAGCAGGATAAGACACCAGAAAGAAAAGCAAAGAGAGCAAACTATAAATGCAGTGTTGCTGCTGAACTGTACTAACGTAGGGGTTTAATGACTAAAGCTATGATTTAAAACTATATTAAACAAAACATTTAGCCGCATCACTCTTGTATTTTAACCGTCCTGCCGCCTGTATTACATCTGCTTTCTCTTCACGGCTGATGTTGTAGAGGCTGAGGCGCTGTATGCTGAGGCACTGCTGCGTCTGGTTGAAACTCCACAGCCATTGGCCCTGCACAGACCCTCGCTGACATTCCCACCGCTGGCCACAGCTGAAATACCACAGCAGGTTTACGCACAAGAGGGTGGTTAACGGGAGCGATGAGGAGCAGAGGAGAAGCAAACTCAACACTCAGAACACTCACCGTCCCTCAAGCACGCACCAACCACAGTAAGGGTCTCTGGCAGAAAGACACGACTGGCAGTCCAAGTGATCTCCGCATTCTGCTACGGGACGCTTCTCCAGCTAAAAATGACACATGGGCTAGCATAAGTTAAGTTTTAAGGTAGAGCATTACATAAATGAGGCTCAGATCAATCCAAATGTTGAATCTGTTCAAAACAAAGTTTTGATATAGTGCTGGAACAGCGGCAAATGAACAATGCCTCAGGACTCTTGCGCTGTGCTGCGCTGTGCTAGATGCTGGATCTGTGTTTTCAAGATGTTAATTCATGCTGGGCTGTTATTGTTAATATATTAAAATGTTCAATAACAACAATGTAAAAAAGTAAAGTGAAGACAACCTCAAAGTGGTACACCCTGAAAAGTTGTTTACTGAATCAATAATTCAATTCAGTTTGTTTAGGCTATATCCCCCAAATTCACAACAAATTCCATCTCAAGGCACTTTACCATGACGCAAACAACTCCAACATACACACAGAAATATGAAATCAAGCCAATCCCATCTATACAGACATCTTCAAATTCAGTTACACACATAATTTTATTCTAGGTATAATAAAATGCAATCAGTTTCAATTTAGGCCACTTGGTTAAAAAAAAATCTCAGGGGAATAACTGTGTGTAAGGAAATAAAGAGAAATTTGAGCTTTTGATAAAGCCTCAACATAGATCGGTTTGCGTCATAATGTTTTAATTTTGTTTGATTTCCAGCTTCAGCTTCAATTTATACGGAGAGCACTTGATGATCTGTTGCTTATTTTCTGCACCACATAGTATTTACTGTTTTTCCTTCCCTTTTTTTTACATCTCGTCTTCTTGTAAAACATAATTAACATTTCATTTTTAATAAGGGGTTAAAAACATTCATGTTTTGTTTTTTAATCATAAAAACTGGATTTATTAATCATCTTAAACATGTCAGCCCAGCTTGCGTTCTGCTAACTTTATCCATGGATTTTTCCCATAGCAACACTGTTGTTAATTCCCTATCTGCCAAGAAAGCATGAGAATTTATGTTGTCCACTTCCAGGACACATTGTCCTTTAGGTTTTAAAAGTTACCAATCACAGCTAATTGTTTCCTAAGTTTGAGATAGCTTCAAACTATCGAGCTGGTTATCTTACATAATAACTGTTCATTAATATTGTTTGGAATTACAATTAGTTACAATTTTTTTGTAAGTAAGCTTTGGATTATATAAAATGCACATAAGCTACATTTAGACATGATTTCTAACTAGCTAATCTAAACATACTAAACATTGCTAGCTAGAGCACACCAAAGAGTTTAGCTACATAGCTAGCTATAGTCTAGCTAACAATTAGGAACATCATTACGGTTTGTCACACACCATTAATGTTGGATTTTTCCCCCACTAATAGCAAATTTTAAAAATCAGTTTTTTTTCAATTGCCACTGTTGTTCTTGGCTATAGGTGGGTTATTGTACTTGGAGGTGTCGCATGCTATTGGTGCAAGTGATAGTAAATGAATAGCACAGAATTAATACTACCAGCTGGAAGACTGGATATGCAGTCTGCTAAAGGTTAATTATTTTTAACTAATCGTCAATTTGTTTAGCTGAAACAAACAAAGTGACTGATCATCTGTGCTCAGCTACATTAGTTTTCCTGGATTAGTATTTTGATCCATAAGAACATACTCTGGACTAAGAATTTGAACTGGGAATGTCCTGTTCCTGATCAAATTCAGTATCTAAAATGGCTACCATGCACAAAAAACATTGTCCAGAAATATAATAATTTATTAGTACTTCTGATGTTTGTCCTCAAAGCAGTGCAAAGCAGTATTTTTCACTCGCCAACTAACTCTGATTGAGACATTTTGCCATTCAGAGCATAGACTTGCAGTTTCCTCATCATCATTTATCAGAATCTACTGCATCCCACTTATACTCTGTAGGGAGCGTGCCAAGACAATACGGGTTGCTTGTGCAGATCAATACTATTGTTAGGTTTGACCTCACACCTCCTGCTGACTGTTGTGCCAGTCTGACTGGGGTTAGTGACCTCTGACCTCAGCTGCCAGCTGGCTTCTCCATTTTCATCATAGCCTGTAGTTCTACTTGAGGGAGACTCAGCTTGAGGAAATAGGCATGAAAAACTCTGACAAACCATAAATTGATGAATGAGAAGCCATGTTCATTCTTATTTATGAAGACATCTGGGTAAGTGACTGAGGGAGATCTCTGTATCTGTTTATATGCCTGCTGAATAATTTAAATAAAAGACCCATGAAACTTGACCACTCAACTCTCAGTGAATAGATTTGTTTTTGTGAACTTACTGCGGTTCTGGTCATTATGTAGATGTGTGAGCCACGGTCATCAAGTAGCAGATCACTGTTGATAGGGGAGTTGGGTTGTATCGTTGAGTTTGCGTACACCTCCACCGCCCCATCCTTGCCAAGATAAACCTGAGCAAGAACACACGAAGGAGGAAACATTTTGGACATTTCAGTACATTTAATGCTTTAGACAGGAAGGGTTGGATATCACACTTGTGAATTTATTTTTCACTAACTGGATTGAATGTCATTTCGAAGTATAGTCCACAAGGCTGCAGCGCTGAAATGCAATATTTGACAAAAAAATAAAATAAAAAAAATAACAGAAATGAACTAACGTCCCTGGCTTGCAGCTCAAACCCAAAATCAAATCACACTTGCATAGGATCGCAGCAGAAGTGGGCACAGATCTGATTATCTGATTCCAAATCTAATATGGAGCACAGGAAGACACCTCTGGCTTGAGTGATCCCGGGCCTTCAAACTCTCAGGTTACCTCGCGTTAATAAGATCACCACGAATAGAAAAGAGAATCCGTCGGCCCATTAGGAGGATGCACTCAACACATAATGGTAAGGGAAGTTATTTGCAATGATTAGCAACCTAGGATAACAACTGTTTCCAATGTTATATTTAGTATTTAGCATATCTCTCCCAACAGTCTCATGCAGGCGTGAATACCGAGTTTTCCAGAATCATTTCATGTCCGTTGAGGCTACAGAGTGTTTCTATGATGAAGTCATTTAATGAAAAGCATGGGAGAATAACAATCTTTTTATAGATACAGATGCTATACGGAGATTTCCCTGGACAGAGCTGTAGAGGTTCTAAAAGTAGAACTCGAGCAGCTGCACTGTTTTACCCAACTTCAAAACTTACATAGTGATTTTCACATTTTTCATAACCTTAGAAACATATTCACATTTTGTGACATTACTAATGAAAAATGTATGTATTTTATCTGGATTTTATCTCTGTAATTTAATCTCAGTATAAATCCAGCTGTTCGGTTTCTGGCCTTAGAGGTTTGGTAGAGAAGACTAGAGGAACATCTACCAGCATCATGAAGACCAGGGAGCACAGCAGACAGGTCAGGGTTGATATGTTTAAACCTTCCACCTAAACTGACAGGAGATTGTTTTAAATATCTGTCAAGATTTAGCAGAACAATTCTATATATCCAGGGATGTTGTTTTGAAGCCTGGCCCACAAAATCTTTTTGATTTAATTCATGAAATTCTATTTTACAGCCCAAGGTAAAATGAGAGTTAATTGTTCCGTAATCTTTCAGGAAGTAGCCATTTCCCAGACACAGCAAACCAAGCCTAAAACCATAATACCATCAACAATTAGTGTCAGAAATGCAATAAGGCTCATATTCTGACATGCAGTCTTCTCCAACCCCCAAACATCATTGTTCTCATGTAGGTTTTTGGCTTATTTTTGTAACGGTTTCTCCAACAGCACTCTGACTGATCTAGGGCACTTTGAGACAGGAGTGTTTTTGTTTAGAACAAGATGCTTTTCTTTGAGGCTTTGCAGATCATTGTTTTTTTCCTGTTATCATATTTAGTTCATAATGTCAAGCTAATGGAAGATTCAGAATCACCTTTATTGGCCAAGATTGTGTGCGCAAACAGGGACTGTTGACTTTGGTTTCATGATGTGTACAGACATTAAGGATAAATCTCTAAATTTTGAAGAAATAGAAGATAAAAGAGCAATATGTACGTGTAAACGGACCAACTTGATAAATCTGAATATTATTTTTAAAAAGCTCATTTATTACAAGAAAGTTTATGATGTAAAACACATTAAATGGGTTAATTACACAACAAGTCTATTTCTGTCAATTATGATGATTTTCTGCTTAAAACTAACGAAAACCACACATTTAGGACAAGAACATCACATAAAACACACACGTGTATATATATGTATACAGTGTTGGGTAAGTTACTTTAAAAATGTAATCCATTACAGTTACAAGTTACTTTGTTTAAAATGTAATTGTAGTGTAACTTTTTCAATTACTTTTAAAAAGTAATGTAACTAATTACTTTTGATTATTTTTTGATTACTTTAAGGTTTTAATGAGTATTGACCCATGTTCAATAACTAATTACTTTTGATTATTTTTTGATTACTTTAAGGTTTTAATGAGTATTGACCCATGTTCAACATTTAATTTTTGAGAACTGAATGTGAACCTTAAAAAAGCACTAAGCTGAAAGGGAACTGCAGACAGGCAATCACAGGATGTCCACAAGAAGAGATGCCAGCACCAGGCATGTAAGATTTTCTCAGACTCCTCTCATCGGGCCATACTCTTTTCTGCTCCTCCCCCAGGCTCTACCATTTACGCAGTTTGCAGACTAACACAAGCAGGTTCAGAAACCACTTCTTTCCTACAGCGGTCACCTTATTGAACTCTTCCCAAAGACCAGTCTTTCCTTCCCCTCTATCCACAGTAAATTAACATTTATCTTTGTTTAAATGAAAAATGAATATACGAACAAACTTAAATACACTAGGTGAGTTGTTTAGAATACAAGAAAATGTAAGTTTGTTGTGACAGTTACTTATAAATCTAATGGAGAAGGCATCCGTTTAATGAAAAAGTTTCATGTGTGTGTGACACATTAAGTTTAAAACAAGGAGGATGGATTTTTCGGCAACTCCTTGCCAAAAATTGCATCCCCTGCTATCTCAGAGGAATTGACACTTGTATGACTCTATTCCTGTATATCCATCAGTAGTTAAAGGACAAGAGTCAGCAAATGCAAATTCTGTAAAACAATGACAGCACAATTGTTGCTGTATGATCTGAAGCCCCATTTGGAGCTTTTAAACAGGCTTTGAAAAACTTTGATAATTTGCTGCTGTAATATTATAGATTTTTTAGAATAAAAAGCTAGCAGATGTGCATAATCAAAAATAACAGAAATACAATTATAGAGCATTCAGTATTGTAAGAAAGCCCACACCATTTCTGGATAAATACGTTATTGTATGAGTTAAGTTCTGTTCCGTTTTCTGCCTTTTTCGTTGTAAAACTGAAATGTCCCATGCTCCTGAATGCACCATAGCTTTCGGACGCTCACGAACGCAACACTGTGAACGCTGAGCTGTGTAGACGCGCGTTTGATTTTCCGCTTAAGACAAAGTTTTGCAGTTTCACAACACACGTCGGCTCTCACGGTTTATTGTTGTGTGTGGATAACAAGAGACTGCATGATTGCAAAGCGCCTTGTTGCATCTTTCTCTTCCTTAAAATGAAGCCAAACTTTGGATTGCTTTACCCGATGGGGCGCCTTTTTTTTTTTTTTTTCTAGACTTAAATTTCCATTGCTTGAAGGCTGTCGTTTTTGATGCGCTGCTTGAGCTGAAATAAAACCGTGAAACGTCCGCTCGCTTGCTGTTCTTTCAGAAGGCTCCACCAGCACAGGATGGATCATCAGAGTGATAGAGACAAGGAGCCGTAGCGGGAAACGGCGATACAGGGCGCGAAGCAATAAAAATATCATTACATATTTCGCAAAGGTTTTTCTTTATATTTTTAAAAAAATTTAACTAAATTTGTAATTCTTAATATTTTCAGAAGTAACTGTAACTGAATTACATATTTTCTCATTGTAACTGTAACGAATTACAGTTACTCTTTTTTTGTAATTAAATTACGTAACACCGTTACATGTAATCCGTTACTCCCCAACACTGTATATATATATATATATATATATATATATATATTTAGGTACCCCATGCTAGTAACGGGTTGGACCCCCTTTTGCCTTCAGAACTGCCTCAATTCTTCGTGGCATAGATTCAACAAGGTGCTGGAAGCATTCCTCAGGGAGTTTGGTCCATATTGACATGATGGCATCACACAGTTGCCGCAGATTTGTCGGCTGCACATCCATGATGCGAATCTCCCGTTCCACCACATCCCAAAGATGCTCTATTGGATTGAGATCTGGTGACTGTGGAGGCCATTTGAGTACAGCGAACTCATTGTCATGTTCAAGAAACCAGTCTGAGATGATTCCAGCTTTATGACATGGCGCATTATCCTGCTGAAAGTAGCCATCATGGGTTGGGTACATTGTGGTCATAAAGGGATGGACATGGTCAGCAACAATGCTCAATTGGTACCAAGGGGCCCAAAGAGTGCCAAGAAAATATTCCCCACACCATGACACCACCACCACCAGCCTGAACCGTTGATACAAGGCAGGATGGATCCATGCTTTCATGTTGTAGACGCCAAATTCTGACCCTACCATCCGACTGTCGCAGCAGAAATCGAGACTCATCAGACCAGGCAACGTTTTTCCAATCTTCTATTGTCCAATTTCGATGAGCTTGTGCAAATTGTAGCCTCAGTTTCCTGTTCTTAGCTGAAAGGAGTGGCACCCGATGTGGTCTTCTGCTGCTGTAGCCCGTCTGCCTCAAAGTTCGACGTACTGTGCGTTCAGAGATGCTCTTCTGCCCACCTTGGTTGTAACGGGTGGTTATTTGAGTCACTGTTGCCCTTCTATCAGCTCGAACCAGTCTGGCCATTCTCCTCTGACCTCTGGCATCAACAAGGCATTTCCGCTCACAGAACTGCCGCTCACTGGATGTTTTTTCTTTTTCGGACCATTCTCTGTAAACCCTAGAGATGGGTTACAGTTGGACAGGTGTACCTAATAAATTGGCCGGTGAGTGTATGTATATATATATATATATACACACACATATATATATATAAAACATTTTTAACAGAAAAATGTGATATTAAAGAAAGGTAGGTTTAACAACAGCTTAAAGGTTATTTTGAAAGAGATACTTTTAGTCTGACAGGTGAGTCTCGTCTGAACAAATATTCTAATTTAGTGGATAGGACTGTCTGTATGAACATCCAACACTGTCCCTCTCGCATTAGCTTACCATCAGTTGAAGTGAGAAGGGCCTCCTCCTGCTCCAAGACCATTATAAATTATAAAGGAACGTTTCTAGCTGGAACACTTATCATGCACTTCAATGGTAATACATTCTTCTAATCTGAATCTATAAAGCAACAGGTACAAGTTTTAATGGCCATCGTGGCATCGTTTCTTATGAGTATTGTTGTTTTAAATGTGAATTAAAAATCTGACTTTATTTATCAGATGAAGGATTTCGGATAGAAGCAGAAGGCAGTATGAGAGGAGCAGAGGTGTTTTAAGCTTCCGTGAAGATCCAGTTCAGCAGTGTGGTTGGATTTTGAATTTCATAATCACATTGATTGCTTTTGCAAGGTGGTTTGTCTGCCTGCAGAGCAAGCAGAAAAAGGTTGACTAAAGAAGCGTAGATGTAAGAAGTGAGATGTGTCCACTCACCATTACATGACATGCAAAGTGAGATTGCTTTAGTAGTGAAAGGTGCAAAAGGGGAGCAATAGTACAATCTTATCCGTTAATCCATCTTTGTATTTTTTGTAGATGCATCTAAGCATATGGGAGGAAAATAATAAGAAGATCTGTGAAACATTACAATTCCAATTTGGATCATTGTTGAGTTGACAAGGTATAGACAAACACACTGATTTGTTCCATGACTTAGGAAACCTTGAATAAATCACAAATCATAGTTAAGGGTACTAAAACAAATCCCTCAGGAAGAATTTAGGTACAGATGGTGGGCTTAAAATTGACCAACACATTTGATGTGTATTGATGTTTTCACTTGATAAAACGTAATGTTTGTTACTGGCCTCACAACCGGTGACCGCTTTGATGTGTTTATGATGTTTTTTTATGTTTTCATGATGTAAAGTACTTTGAACTACCTTGTCGCTGAAATGTCCTATACAAATAAACTCGATTTGACTTGGCTTAAAACGAAAAAAACAGCCAAACAACAATGTTGCAAGACCTTTGGAAAGCCATTTTCAAGAAAAAAATCTGACTTCCTGGTAGCAAAATACAAAGCTGAGGGATGACTGAAGTTTCTTTTTCTTTTTTGCGCATGCGCACAACGACCAAACAAGGAGAACCAACGGAGCCGAGCGAGTCAGCGATGTCCAGCTGAGGTGTGAAAAGAAATAGGTTAAAGGAGCAATAAGTGAAATTTCATTATTTTAGATAGAAAGAACAAAAAATGGTTTTGTGAAGAACTAAAGATATATTTTTAGATGAACTATGGTTAAACGTCACACACCATCTCCCTGTGTTGTTCTCCAGTCTCTTGTTCACATAGCCGGGTCGGGCGCGTATGCACATACGTCCATATGAACAGCTGCCACTCAGGGCTTGGCCCCTCCCTGCCCATAAAATGCCACTGCCAGGCACAAAATGGTGGCATGCACCCTATCGGATCAAACTGTTCTCATACTAACAGCATTATAAATTTATGAGATACTTATTCACTAGACATGTTCCTCCAAAAGGTGATGCTGTTTTACTGTGTATTTATCCTTTGCAAATATGCGCATATAAGACGATGGGTGAGAAGGGTCCAGTTACATATATTTATTTCCCTCTATGTAATCCAGGCAGGATCCCCAACAGCTTCGCTCATCATTATTAATTTGTAATAAGGACACAAGGCGTGGTTGATCTCATCTTTGCTTTGACTGCATACAGGTTTCAATACGAGGCAGCAGATGTCTGCCTGTGAGACAGGTAAGTAGGAAGGGTCTCACAGCAACCACAGGGAAGTTAGCTTTAGGTTGGACCTTTGCGCTCCGTGGCTTCAGCAGCGTCTGCCTCCTGTTCGAGCCAACACAGGGAGGCTGATCTGGGGCTGCTCCTCTCTGGATATTGGATAGTTGCGCACCACGGCTTCAATGACCAGCCAGCAGACAACCTAAAACTGACATCACCACAGTCTCACGGCAACCCCTTCCTGGCTGCCTCAAAACACAAACGGCAGAACGATTGGTTGCTTTCACGTAAATTCACCAATAAGACATAAAAAGTTGGTTGATTTTTTGCTTGACGCTTTGTCTGAAAAGTGCAATAGCGCTTGGTATGGCAGCTTGGTATGGCAGAACAAGATGGAGCTGTGTTTCTTTCTTTTTTTTTAGATGGAGCTGCTTTAATACCCCATAGCAGCAAATAACCAATAGCAATTGCCAATAGCAATACGGATTCAAAATTCAATGCAAGACCAGCGTTTAACCCTGGTAGGGCACTACACTAACAATTTTAGACACAATAGCAGGAGTTCAGCAAATATGCACTAATTTGTCAAGACAATGACCAGGATATGTAGACAGTACTATAAGACAACTGTGTTAATAGTTTTCCCTCTACCTTTCACAGAATACTGGCATATAACCCCCCCCCCCATAAAAAAAATCAATAAAAGTTGATTTGGGGGTGAGTTACCCTTTAAGTGAATATGGTAAATTGCTGCAGGATCTAATCTAAAGCCTTAATCCAAGTGACCAAAACAGGCACACACACACACACACACACACACACACACACACACATACACACACACACACACGCACACACACACACACACACACACACACACACACACACACACACACACACACACACACACACACTCACACTTGTGTTATATGCTGAGGACTTTGCCTTTACTTCCAGACTTTTTATTCATTTCCAACCCTTTCTATACCCTTACCCTAATCCTAAATCTAAACCCAACTGACACCTTTGTCCTAATCCTAAACCCTAGTCCAAAAAAGTGAGTACCAAAACAAGGTCCTCACTTTACATCAAAGTCCTCACATTGGGGGTAAAATACGAAAAGTATGTTCTCACTCAGCTGTAAGTACAAGTACACACACACACACGGATGTGTATCTGGATAAAGAGGGATTTGACTTTGTGTGATACTATAATCCTGTTATAACAGCTTGCTACAATGGGTTACACAGAGTTCTGGTTTGATCTGCTGAGTCCAATGTCTAAGTCTAGCTCCGTGTCTCCCTCTTTTTTCCTCACAGTCTGATAACAGAAAACCTCACAGAATACCTCTGTTCTCTTATCTCGATCCCGAGCAGCAAGCAGAACATCTATGTAGATGTTAAAAAGATGGGGTTATATGTCAGTGTTCTGTGAAAAGTAGAGGGAAAATAAACTCCCAAACCGAGAGAAAGGTAAAGGAAAAAAGTCTGCAAATTGTTAAAACTACTCATTCCATTTCAAATGCTTAAGTCAGAAAATGCACTTAGTTTCCAACAATCACAGTGTCAGCTTGAGAGCAGAAAGTGCATGTCTGAGCTCTGGGATCATAAGGGTATGTTATTCTGTGTGTGTTGGAATGCTGTGAATCAGAACGGTACAGGCTGCACTGAGAGACTGCGGTGATTAGATATGAGTCAGCTCCCCATTTCAAGGTTTTAAGCAGTCTAGGTTTCAAAACAGTTTAAAACCCCAACCATTGTATGGCTGTATAAAGCTTAGCTGAGTTACACAGTGCCCCTCCCTCAACTGCCACTGCACACGGCTGACCAGCTGGCTGACGGCTAACGTATAAAAAAGAAATCTCTGAAGAAACTCTGAAACATTTCTATTTGCAAAAAACAAAAACAAGTAAACTTTGTAGTGAAACTCAAAGGCATACGTTGGATGTGTGATGTTGAAGTGAGCCGAGACAGATAATCATTTCAATGGCTCTGGTTAGAACAGGCGCAAAAAGGATGACAGAAGGGTACAATATGCTGCACAATGAACCAGACAAAACATGTTCGAAAAATTAAAAGATGAAGTTCAACCTACACCTTGTCAAATTGTTATGTTTTATCATCTTGGATCAATGGTAAGAATTTTAAACCTTTATCTGAAAACAACCACGAAGCTGGATCCGGCTTTGTCAAGTGGAGTTACGGTGCGTTCACTTTGCTGGAATTTGATCCAGAGACAAGCAGACACAGCTGTGAGGGCAGGGTTGTATGAACAGAGCATTAGCTAAGCACCTTCTCTTGCAAGTCTCCATTGAGTGTGAGGTTAGAGCACTCCCTTAATGGGAAGCAGCTAGATGGATTAAATATTTCCACCTTAATGGTGATGAGTCAGGAGCGTCTCCCTGCCCTCAGCCAGGTGCAACGTGGGGGGAGGAAGACTACCTTGTGAAGATTTCCTTTGGCGTCTCCCAAGAAGGCAATGCTGTGTCCCTCTCTGACGCTGACAGCCACAGCGGTGAGACGGGCCACGGAGGTTTGCCAAACAGCTTTAGCTTCCAGCGGTATTCTGCTGGCCATGGGACTGGGGGTGTGGTCCCAACCACACGGGTACGCATTGAGGGTGTTCTAAAAAAATGTGAAAGGGTAAAAAGTGCTGTCAGTAGGTATTATACAAAAGACACAAACATAGATGGCTTGAGAGCTTTAAACTAAATTTTGCTCTTATTGCAGAATCACAATCACACTAAAAATGTCAAAAATTCCTACCTTAAGTTTGAGTCAATTTATTCAATGGGAAACAGAATTTTCCTATTAGGAAATTATTGTTTTCAATAAAATCACAAGTGGCACAATTACTTGTACCTATGCTGACAATACTTTACACGCACCATTAAAAAAAAATGAAAGAAAAACTTATCACGTCAGCTAAAAACTGATCTGCTCACCTACTGTAAGTAATAGAGGACCTCTGGAAGAGAAGCAGGACCACAGCTTTACAGACCCTCACCCATCCCTCACAGTTGTGATGGTTGCTTATTCTCATAATCGTAGTTTGTTCACCTCAAACCAGGCTGAAGTGTTTGCTGTTGAAAGGCTCAATCTAATACCTGTGTCACAGTAATGCGTATCAGCTAGGGTTGGGAATTGATAAGATTTTCACGACTCCGATTTCCTTATCGATTCTGTGAAACGATTCGATTCCTTATCGATTCTCTTATCGATTCCTATTTGTGGACATTTTTTTAACCTCTTAAACAAAAATAGACATGGTATTAAGCATTTAAATTTAAAGTAATATTAATTTTACATTTTAGAGACATAAAAAGACAACAAATAAACATTAAAGTATGGCTTATAGGTTGGGTTCTGCAATGGTATAAGATGAGTATACAACTCATCTTTAGAACCAATCTCTGCTCAAAATGGTGATCTGCACCGCCTAATCTACTTTCAGCAGTTATCATCAGTTATTGCAGCCATAAACTGCAGAAAATACGGGCAGAGCGGCTCCTTCTGAGTTTACTCTGCTCCTGTCAGGATGAGCTGCAGTGCGTTATGAGGCGGAGGGATATTTCAGCGTCACTTAGTTTAGAGCCCAAACAAGCCACTTCACTTTCAGAAACAGCCCAAAAAACTGCAACCCCACAACTCATGAAATTTACAAGCGACTTTAGAAATAATACGACCAAAGTCGCATAAAATAAGTGGGCTTCACAACAGTACGCATTCTATCGAAGTGTGTCATATCACTCCGCCCCTCTGGTCGGTAAACAAATGTTCCGGCAAATTCTACATTATAAAAAAGAAAAACCTACCGAAAAGTCTCGCTCTCATGTCATCTTGAAAACATTCTTCTTCGAAATGTTGGCTACAGACGACGTTTTTTTCTCTCTGGCCAAAAGTTCGATGGCAAGTTGGCAATCCAACAAAAGAGCCTGTGGTGGATCATGAATTGGAAAGGTGAAAAAATTATTTTTTTTCACTTTTACCCGATGTATTGCTACATCCAACTGCCATGCACGTGGTCATTGTTGCTTCAACAATAGCTCTCATGAATTTCAATGGTGAAGTCCTCTGGAAATCCGAAATAATTGTTGTTGTAGAGCGCAGTGCCTTACCGCAACATTACGTCACAGGATGTGATGTCGGGCAATAATGGCTGCCCCCATACACAGTGATCGAGACGACAATTTATGCTTTTATTTTCTTATTGATTAATGTTAAATTCATTAAATCACCACGAACGTATTAGTTTTAGGTATAGCTAATGATCCACTGATTTTTCCTTGTTGACCGGACTTTCGATCGCTTTACCCGGTGGGGCGCCATTTTTTTTTTAGACTTACGTCTGGTGACGTCGTACTTGCTTACTGAATGCCGTGTGAGTAACTTGCGTAAAAAACGTGACGTAAGTCGTGCTGCCCGGCTCTGGTGCTGCCTGGAATCGATAAGAGAATCGTTAAGCGAGCTGCCAAACGGTGCCATGGAATTGGAACACACGGAACCGGTTCTGAACAGGAACCGGTTTTCGATTCCCATCCCTAGTATCAGCCTTTCATTGAAATGGCTTTGAAAGACATGACGGCATAGGAAAACACTGCTCCCACATCAACTTCTGACATACTTAACACTATAGCATTAAGAATCACAAGCCAAGTAAGGCTTTTGGACATGCAGAAAAGTTCAGCTCCTCTCAAATGAAAAGCAGTATGCATGTGTACACCACTGCAACAAAATCAATGCAGCCATGACAACAAAATATTACCGAACCGCATGCAATGCAATGGAAATGCGTTACTCCTAGGACTTCCTAGGAGTAACGCATTTCCAAATGCACCAAATGCACCTGGCCTATTTATTTATTAATTCAGTTAATAATTATCTGACACTTGGGGCAACTCAGGGTATAGCAATTTCATACCCAGATTGTTAGTTAATTTAAAAATAATCCATCTATCCATAAAGGTAATATACCCAATCAGCAAGGTACTGAATTTCACACCACTTATCCCAGCATACATGCACTGTTCAGAACCAGAGACAGCGGTATGACAGGACTTGATGTTCCACACAATCCCTGTCTTTGCCGCATGTTTACGCCCCCCATTAACATTTTCTATCTGAGATGCAACATGGAAAGATAGAAAAGAATGTGAGCACAGCTTTGGTTTGATTTGACCAAAGCATTTGGTTCCAGTAAAAGTCCCAGTGAAGCGTCGCAAACTCCATGTGTTTGTATTGGTGACAGTAGGCCAGAAACTGCTTATTTTTGTCTGACATTACTTAAAAAAAAAGAAAGAAAAAAAAAGGTTGGCATTTGGGTAGCATACAGCTTTGGGCATTGTTCCATATTAATTAACGTTCTACTTAACTGAACCCAGAAATGGGCCTCTGTATAAGATCGTATTTATACCCCAGAGAAACAGGAAGTGATGAATTACTAATGTGAAGTTCCTACAAACACTGATATACTTATAAAAGTAAAGGATCAACTTACATTGGCATTAGCTTCATTTATTTATATGAGACAAACAATTTCTTATCATGCCCCACCTGCCACCTTTGACCATTTTAACCAAAATTAAAAATATAAATGTTCTGCCTCTTTAAGAATATGGTATATTAATAAAACTGTGTGCCTGAAGCCCTTTAGAACAACAGGAATATTTCCTTATGATTGTTACAGATCCTCTGAAACCTCTTATTTCAATAACAGGATTGCACCATAGATTAAGCACAGTGGTTAGGAAACACTATGTAAAGTAACAACTATTATACTCTGTAGCAAAGGAAAAGCATTCAAATAATTGTCAAAGAAGAAAAAATGTAGAGAGGAACTGCTCGTCTTAGCTTTTATGTTTTGTTTGTATAAAATAAGTTGACTTATCATTGTTAGAGAACAGTATTCTCATGAATCTTTCTCTTTCATCCTTGTTCTGTCTGTGCTCCATTTCCCTCTCATCAGCTTCTGTGCCACAGTTCGTCTGTTCCCATGTTTAGGTTTCCTCCCCTTTCTGCTCCCTCTCCATCTCTGTCCTCCTATCTTTGTTTGTCAGTGCTCATTAGGCAGCAGAACACATGATTCAGGGTTGGTTTTCTTTATTGATATCTAACGATCCCATTAAATGGTTCTGAGGCCTGATGGGAGCCGAGCGGCTGCAGATCAGAGGAAGGGGCTTCTCTGGACAGCTGCAGCTGGGTTAAACTGTTCCTCGGGCATCTGGGAGCTCTGCGTCTTTCAAAGACGGCCTCATTACCAGACTTCCATCCATTACTCGTCCCGATCGTGCAAGCCCAGTCGTTCCTTGTTACTTTGCTCTGCATTCCATTTGTTTTACCCTATGCTGAACACTTAAGACAAGTGAGTCAATACAGCTAAGGTGCAGGCATTATTCTCGTGATATATAGGGGTAATGCATGTACTCTAAAACCTATATCTCAGCAAATGCCACAGGCATACAGTTGCAGTTAGAAACTTGCATCGTGGGCCTCATCATGCGAATGGATGCCATAATTTGGGGGCTTTAAATGATTTGTTGGAAACTTTTCTTTTTCAGGGTGAAATAAACACACATGATACATCTGTAATATTTTCAGAAACAAGAATTTGGATTCAAAGGTGGAATTCAATAAGGATTTTGTTTTCTAGCCCATAGACTCAAAACATACATACAAGGTGGCATACATGCATACCCTCTCACTAACATTTGGTTAAATGTCCCTTGGCAGGTTGCACCGTATACGCATGTCTTTGCAGCCATTAACCTTTTGCCATAATCTGAATTATATTTTACCAAGATTCTTCAAAGGGAATTTAAATAAAACATGCAAAGTTAGTAGTTACAGTGCCTTACAAAATTATTCACGCCTCTAGGAATTTTCCATTTTTTTCTTGCCTCACAACATGGAATCAAAATGGATTGTTTGAGAGTTTGCACCCTTTCATTTACAAAACATGCCTACAGCTTTGAAGAGACTTTTTTTTGGACCAGTCTCTATGGGCTCGCCACATCTTGCCACTGGGATTTCTGCCCAAGGCTAAACTGCTCCAGCTCCTTCATGCTGGATGGTTTTTGCTTGTGGACAGCAATCGTCAAGTCTAACCAAATATCCTCAAATGGATTGATGTCTGGACTTTGACTAGGCCAGTCCAACACATGTAAATGTTTCCCCTTAAACCATCCTAGTTTTTCTTTAGCAGTATGCTTCGGGTCATTGTCCTGCTGGAAGGTGAACCTCCGTCCCAGTCTCTAATCACAGTTAGACTGACACCGGTTCTGCTCTAGAATGTCCCTGTATTGAGCACCATCCAGCATTCCCTCAACTCAGACCAGTTTGCCAGTCCCTGCTGCTTAAATACTGTACATCCCTACAGGAAGACGCTGCTACCAAATGCTTCGATGTGGGTATGGTGTTCTTTTGGTGATGGGATGTACTAGTTTGGGCCAGACATACCATTTTTCTTTTGTGGCTGAAATGTTAAATTTTAGTCTCATCTGACCAAAGCCCCTTCCTCCACACATTAGGGGAGTTACATCTTGGCAAACTCAAAACTTGCCTTCTTATTTTTAACACTAAGGGCTTTTTTCTGGCCTCTCTTCCAATTAGCTCCATGGAGCTAATTGTGGTCATATGGACAGATCCTCCAGTATCTGTTGTGGAGCTCTGCAGCCCATTCAGGATGACCTATGTACTGCCTCTCTGATTAATGCTCTCCTTGCCCGGTCTGTGAGTTCTGCTGGGCGGCCCTCTCTTGGCAGGTTTGTTGTGGTACCATGTGCTTTCCATTTGAAGACAATGGATTTGATGACGCTCGAGGGAACCACAAAGATTAGATTTTTTTCTTTAACTCCACCCTGACTGGTACTTCTCAACAACTTTTGTCCCTGAATTGTTTGGAGGAACTCCTTGGTCTTCGTGGTGTGATGCTTTTTGCTTAGTGGTGCTGCAGCCTGGTAACCTGACTCTCGCCAGATGTATGTCGCTCCGCCTAGCTTCACTCACATACATCTGGGACCTCTCCCATAGAGAGTGATTTCTCCAACCAATTTTATGGTCTGGCCAATCAGGACGCAGGGCGGGAGTTTCATGGATGTGACGTAGTCGAGAAGCGACCGTGAGATTCCAACAACAATGGCGGCTCGCATCGAGGAAGCAAGCGTTAGCATTGATGCTGCTATTTCTTCCGTGTTGTCCAATCTACCCAGTATTGTTTCATTAAAAGAACATCAGAGAACGGCTCTGAAGGCTTTTGTTGGTGGAAACCATGTTTTCGCCCTTCTCCCGACCGGATTTGGCAAGTTTTGTTTTCCGGGGCGCTCCCGTGGCGGAGCGGTTGGCGCGAACCATATTAGGAGGCCTTTAGTCCTCGACGCGGTCGGCCCGGGATCGACTCCGACCCCTCTTCCTTTCAGCTCACTGTCAATGAAACGCGTGCCACTAGAGCCGCAAACACATAAAAAAAAAAACCTGCGTCGCTCTCACAGCGTTGCTCTCACAGCGTTGCTCTCACAGCGTCACGGGTTAGCTTCGGTGTGAGTGGTTGAAATAGCACGTCGATAAAGATGACAGACAAGTGGCTTATCCAATCATATGCAAGGATTTTTGATAAGGCCCAGCCTTCAATAAAGGCAATTCCTATGGAGATGTCCCAGATGTATGTGAGTGAAGCTAGGCAGAGCGAGAGTCAGGTTAGCAGCCTGGGGGCCTTTTAGAAAAGTTGTGTTTATAATGACAGATCATGGGACACTTGAATCGCACACAGGTGGCCTTTAGCTAATCATGTGACTTTTGTATTTTATATATATATATATATATATATATATATATATATATATATATATATATATATATATATATATATATATATATATATATATATACACACACATATACACACACACACACACACACACACACACACACTTAAACAACACAATGTTACTCCAAGTCAATCACACTTCTGTGAAATCAAACTGTCCACTTAAGAAGCAACACTGATTGACAATCAGTCTCAGCTGATGTTGTGCAAATGGAAAAGACAACAGGTGGAAACTAGAGGCAATTAGTAAGACCCCCCCCCCCCCCCCCAAATAAAGGAGTGGCTCTGCAGATGGTGACCACAGACCACTTCTCAGTTCCTCTGCTTTCTGGCTGATGTTTTGGTCACTTTTGAATGCTGGCGGTGCTTTCACTCTAGTGGTAGCATGAGACGGAGTCTACAACCCACACAAGTGGCTCAGGTAGTGCAGCTCATCCAGGATGGCACATCAATGTGAGCTGTGGCAAGAAGGTTGCCGTCTGTCAGCGTCGCATCCAGAGCATGGAGGCGCTACCAGGAGACAGGCCAGTACATCAGGAGATGTGGAGGGAGGCCGTAGGAGGGCAACAACCCTGCAGCAGGACCACTACCTCCACCTTTGTGCAAGTAGGAACAGGAGGAGCACTGCCAGAGCCCTGCAACGACCTCCAGCAGGCTACCAATGTGCATGTGTTTGCTCAAATGATCAGAAACAGACTTCATACGAGTGGTATGAGGGCCCGACATGTGGAAGTTATGCTGACAGCCCAACACCGTGCAGGACATTTGGCATTTGCCAGAGAACACCAAGATTGGCAAATTCACCACTGGTGCCCTGTGCTCTTCACAGATGAAAGCAGGTTCACACTGAGCACATGTGACAGACGTGACAGAGTCTGGAGACGCCATGGAGAATGTTCTGGTGCCTGCAACATCCTCCAGCATGACCGGTTTGGCAGTGGGTCAGTAATGGTGTGGGGTGGCACTTCTTTGGGGGGCCGCACAGCCCTACATGTTCTCGCCAGAGGTAGTCTGACTGCCATTAGGTACAGAAAGGAGATCCTCAGACCCATTGTGAGACCATATGTTGGTGCAGTTGGCCCTGGGTTCCTCCTAATGCATGATGATGCTAGACCTCATGTGGCTGGAGTGTGTCAGCAGTTCCTGCCAGATGAAGGCATTGATGCTATGGACCGGCCCACCTGTTCCCCAGACCTGAATCCAGCTGAGCACATCTGGAACATCATGTCTCGCTCCATCCACCAACGCCACGTTGCACCACAGACTGTCCAGGAGTTGGCGGATCCATTAGTCCAGGTCTGGGAGGAGATTCCTCAGGAGACCATCAACCACCTCATCAGGAGCACGTCCAGGTGTTGTAGGGAGGTCATACAGGCATGTGGAGGCGACACCCACTACTGAGCCTCAGTTTGACTTGTTTTAAGGACATTACATCAAAGCTGCATCTGCCTGTAGTTTGTTTTTCCACTGTGGCTCCAAATCCAGACCTCCATGGGTTAATAAATTGGATTTTCATTGATCACTTTTGGGAGATTTTGTTGTCAGTATATTCAACTATGTAAAGAACAAATTATTTAATTAAAAATAATTCCATTCATTCAAAATTAGGATGTTATTTTAGCATATATTTGTTATGTACAGGTTGGTATGTAACAAAATGGGTAAAAGCCAGGTAGGGTGAACACTTTTGCTAGGCACTGTAAAAGGACATTTATGTCAGTATTATCTCTATATAAAAACACCAACAATAATGGTAGCAAAGAAGGAAAAAAATCTTTTTCTCGGTCTTCTCTGAGATTAAGGGTGCTTTCAAAACCCTGCAGCTCAGAAATGTTTGCTTCTCAGCTTTAACATCTGGACTTTTGTTTGATGCCCAAAACACATTTTCCTCTTGCATCCTTACCAGAGGGAGGTTGGCACAGCTGGACTTGACCTCGTACTCTATGTAGGCCACCTCCCCTCTACCCTCAACAAACCCCTTTTGGGTGTAGCAGAGGTCACGGGTGGAGTCGATGTGCCTGTCGAGTTCATCCAGAGGGAAAACGCACAAGGCCGAGGGATCCAAGGCGCTGTTTGTTGAGCCAGTGCGAGCAGAGAAGACTCCCAGCAGATCTTCGCCTTGCTGGCCCGCACCTTGGCCCACCTGTTGCAACAAAGGTGTGGGAATTAACTCAGGATAACACAACAGTACTGCAACCTGCTAAGGAAAGAAGGATGCAGATGATGCAAATAATGTACCAGCAAATGTAATAATGTGAATTGTTTTAGTCAAGTACCTGGGCTGCCTGAAGCAGGTTATAGTTCATGGAAGGAGAAAATGGAGATCGGCAGACAAGGGGAATTTCCACATAAGAATAGTAGGAGGTGTCTTCCAGGCATACCCTGCCAACATAAGTCTGGTAGTCCCTCGATGCTGACTTGATGTCTCGGCGGTAAAACAGGAAGTACACATATGAGCGGCGTGTGAAAGCAGTTATGAAATTATGGTCGTATTCTGACAGGCGTCCTGCTACAGCCAGCTTGGCGGTGTCCTCATAGGAAAAGATGAGTTCTGATGAAAGGTGGCGGGTGGAGATGGGTGGGTGGCCGGCAGTGTAGCCCCGACCCACGTACATCACTGTCCTATCGCCACCAGGAACTCCAACCACCAACCCAACAGTTGACACTAACGGATCGTTGGCTGCGACATACTGAGTCTCCGCAGGCCTTTCAGTGGAGAAGAGAACTTTCTTGATGGATCCCAAGCTTCGTTTCTGGCATGTTCCCTGCTGAACACTGCCACATGTGATTAGCTCCAACGCCTTTGGATCCACCAGGAGCAGCTTGTTGTGATTACTGGTTACTCTAGCCTGGGGACAGTGGCTTTCTGTGACAGGAGGAACACAGTCTTTGCTGTCTCTCACGGGGCCGGTGGTTTCTTCTTGCTCCAGCCTGAGTCCGTCTGACCCATCCAGCTGAAAGAGGTGATTCTTGGCACCAAGGTACACCGTCCCCACAGCAGGGTCCGGGTGCAGCACAAGGTGCTGGAACTCTGTGTCATTGCGGGAAAACCGTGGGTAGGAGTGAGCATTGACAGTGGCAATGAGGAAGAGAGGGAGAAAGACGACCAGGCAGGAGTTCAAAGCCTTCCCATGTAGCATGGCAAATATTCTGTTGGAAGAAGAAAAAAACTGGTTAGAAAGTTGGATGTGTAACACCGCAGGCAGGTCAGGGAGAACGTTGTGGAGAAGTTTAAACAGTGTTTAGGTGACAAAACAGTATCCCAACCTTTCACCATCTCAGAGCTCTCCTCAGTCCATAATCTGAAACTGGGGAGAATAAAGAGGCCCATGGTAACCCTGGAGGAGCTGCAGAGAGCCACAGCTCAAGTGGGGGGAAATCAGTGGGCAGGACAACTATTAGACGTGTACTTCACAAATGTGGCCTTTGCGGAAGAGTGGTGAGGAGAAAGGTGTTGTTGAAAAGAGGTTTGCCACCACACGTCATGAAGGGGGCACAGTGGAAGAAGGTGCTCTGGTCTGAAGAGACCAAACTGTTTGGCCTACATGCAAAATACTATGTAGCAAAACAATAACAATGCAGATCACTATTGTCACTACTACACTCAGACACGCCATGGCGCAGTTCATTGAACAAAAGTGGAATAACCAAACAAATCTTTCCCAAGAAGTTAGAAAAGGATGAAATAGGAACCGGTCAGGGAGAGCCAAGAGCCTGACGGCAACAATGAAGGGATTGCAGGGGTTTCTGGTTAGCACTGGTCATGACAACAATCTCTTAAATCCTTCAAATGTCTGGAGAAATGTTGAAAGAGAGAAATGACTTCCTCCCACAATCATGTTGAAGAATTAGTTCAGATTTGAACCAAACTGGAACTTTAGAACACTATCATTCAAAAGGTATGTAATGTGGTGATGGCAGCAGGACGCTAAGGGTTACTTTACCTCAAGGGACTAGACTTTTTTTTCATGTGAACAGTTCATGTGAACAGCAACTCAATTAATTTGTGCATTCTAATTAGATAAAATAACAATTGAGGCAGAAGAACTGTAACGGGTCAGAACAGACTAGCCAGAATCCAGAACTGAATTCCAACAAAAAATCTGTGGAGTCACGTGAAGAGGACAAGAGATGTCTTTACTATCTGGGAGATGCAGAACTTTTACAAGGCAGAGTGAGGGTATATCAAGCTGTGGTATGCTGATAGACCAAAGAAGACTAAAATCAAAACAACATGTTTGCAACAAGGTCATTCCATCTTTCTGTCTTTCCCTTTTTCGTCGTTTTCATATTCCCCTCAGACAGATTTATCAGTTTTAGTTTTTTCCTTTCAGATGAATTGAACAGGGCAAACAATGTTTGTGGGGAAACCTTTTGAAATAATCTATAATGGCGTCATTTTGTTCCCTCACTAAACCCAGGAATTTGGCGTGCAGACTTTTGAGAGCCCCTGTAAACCAGCAATGCTCCAGCAGCAGCGGCCACTGTTTTAGCGAGTGTTGTCAAAACTCCAGCAGCCACAGCATCCTTCACATGTGAAACGATTAAAACATTGGCTCTCATTTCCCGTTTCAACAGCCATCACTCAACACCTCGGAGGAAAGTGCTTTGTGGACACTGAGAGCCTTTGCATTAGAGAGAAGCTCTTTAATTATTGAGCAGATTCCTTAGACCTTTCGCTGACCTCAGCGAGAAAAGGTCACTGAAAGACATAAGTGTGGATGGAGCCCACCGAAAACCAAGGACATGAATGACACTTTGATGAGCCCTGGTGAGCATTATTTACACCTCAACACCCTGCATAATGACAGTGAGGACAAATCTATCACAGACTGTGATATTAAGAAAACAAATTATTATTGTGCAGCATTCGTTCAAAGTGCAAATAGGCTGCAAAGACATTAAGGATGCAGTAGCATCTCACCTAGACGTCTACCTCCCGCAGCTACAAATCAGTACGGAGATAAGGGGGGAAAAAAGGGAGGAGAGTGGGATCTCTGTGAGTGGGTGTGGGTTGGTGTGTTTGTACAGAAGCAGGCAACATACAAGAGCAGGTGCATGTGTCAGACGAGTGCATCTCTGGTCTCCCCTTTACTTATTCATGAGCACAATAAGAAGTATTATAAGACATAACCTCCACGCCCACTTTCTGAGGACCAGAGTTCTGGATTTGCTGGATGAGTGGATGAATCAGGGATTATTAAATCTGTCAAGCAGGCCTAAAAAAAATCATACTGTCCTCTGAGACAGTAGAGAGGTCTTTTTGAATACAGATATAAAACAATATCCTGGGCCTCATGTTTTATTCATGCAGAAGCTTGGTTTTAAGAGAAGATGGGCATTCTTTTTTTAATCCGGATGGTTTGAGAAAATTCCTGGTATATCTGAGCCAAAGATTTATCATCACCTTATGCATTATCTTCTAAATGAACTTAAAATAAGGAAAACATTCCTACCTAATTAAAAAAACGAATATAACAAGGCCCAAGACGTTATAAAGTACTATTCTTAAGGCCACAGATAGGTAACCCAAAGTGCTTTACAGGGAATCAAAAGAATTATGTTAAAATAACTAAAACCTTTAAATTTGGTGCAGGTAGATCAAAAAGAAAAATCAGAAATACAACCAGATTATGTGTTTAAACTTGCGTTCTCATTTAGGCAACACAACTGAAAAAAAAAGATAAGAATAGCTTGTTGATTATAATCTCAGACTGACAGGACTGACCGTCCTCAGCCAATCGAAAACTCAGAACATTGGTCTTTCTCTGCTCAGTGAACGCACCTTAAGTAGGTGCTACTAAATGGCATGATTCCTTCTCTTTTTTTTACCGCTAATCCAGTGATTATGTTTAAATGTAGGGATAAAATTAGTGTGGAATGAGCAGGATGTGGTAATATGACAGCGAAGACAGCTGCGGCTGAGGGTGAGCAGAGAGCTCAGATTTATGGGGAATCCCCCCATAATCCTCTGGTGAGGGCAGTACATTTTAAGAAACGCCCCTTTAGTTCTGTAATCCCAGCACACAGGCCTGTAATCTTGGGGGATCAATCTGTGTGATGTGAAAGGACAGAGTGATCGGTAATGGAGGCTTTGTGGTTTGCGTATTTACTGCAGAAGTATGATCTTGAAAGGGCCGTAAATACAACAAGGTGTCCAGCGTAAAGCACTAATCTGAATATGAGGGGCTCGGAATAGTTTAATTTACTTTGTCAGACAAAAATCACACCCTGACACCAAGTGGGGTTCACATGGGAGGGACAAAGTAATAAAAATGCTTGAAAAGAAAATTATGCAAGTTTCCGAACAGTAACTACCAAAGTGTTGCTAACATTAGTAAGCACCTAATGTTCTCTCAAAAATGTCCCCCCTCCCCCCCCATTTTACAATTCCAGCTTTTTGAAACTTTAATAATGAGGAGATCAAAGTAAATCATTTTGCAACTTTTTCCTCCTTTAGTTTAGTTCAGTATACAGAGTTTAGTATACCTCCTTTTATCCACACCCTTCTTTGAGTCATTGCAGGTTTTGTTTGTTTTACTGGATTCTCTACTTGGACTGGTCCTAAACCTGATCTATTTGCCTGGTAAACACCTTCTGGTGAGCTTTCTAGCAGACACCTGAAGGGTCTGAATCAAAACTGACTGGTATATGGATTGTAACTTCATCAGCACACTTAGCTGTCAGAGATGTACAAAAGTCATGTATCCAAGTCAAGTCTTTAGGGCACAGGTCCAAGTCAAGTCTGAAGTCCTTTATTTTGTCAACTGAAACCTGCGCCTTCATCTCTCTCATCGCGTGACAAAAGCATGATGCTGCCACCGCCGCTGTTCGCTGCTGAGCTGGTTTCCCTTAGGTTATGCTTGTTGGTGTTGTTTCTGTGACAATTACACATTCTGGAATTTTGGCCAAAAAATGTCTGCTTGGTTCCTTCAGATGTTAACAAATCCTCCCAACAGATTCTGGGAGATATTAGTCAGGCATGTTTTGTAACCCTACTCTTTGTCCAGGCATGCTGTACGTAAAACACAGAAGACTGTAACATATTGAACTCAACCAGCGCAGCTCATTCAGTGCTGCTGTCTGCTTCATGGCCACCGACCAGTTTACATCTCTTCCAGAAAAAAAAAAAAAAAAAAAACAGTTTTCATCGTGGCTCCTTATTGTCTACATTCTCACTTAAAGGCTGCAAAGATGTAATACCAAAAGCAGAGTGGGCTTTTTAGTTGGACTTTTTTACGTTTTCCAGACACTTTTAAACTTAATCCAGCCGTTTCCAAAGAGCATGGGAACAATCTCAGATAAATTATCACTGCTACTCTGGGCAAACGTCCTCACCTGCTCTTTGACCGGCCAACATATTTATAGCCTCCAGCGATCCTCGACGCCATGGGAACTTCCTCTTACCAGCCAGCTACCATGACATCAGACTGCCTGTCTGTGGTGAGGAACAAAGTGGGGATGGACAGGGAAGAACGGACTCATGAGAAATACAGCCGGTCCATGAAAGAAAAAGACAAAATTACTACTCTGGGATATTTCTTCTGGTTTTGAAGACCTTTCAAGTGCCTTCAGTTAATTCATCACAGCAACAACTCTGAACTGTGCGTTGCTGTTTTGTAACCATCTGTTGCATCTTCTGATTGAATGCCTCTTCTTTATCTAGAAGCATTATGTTCTGGAGTAGAATACCAGCATCACCCTGTACAAAAGCAGAGGAGTGGTTTCTCACATGCTGGCCATAAACAATTCCCATAGTTCATCTGTTGTACGTGGTATGCAATGTGTTACACCATGGTGACAGACCAGAGTGCTAAAAATACCCTCTGGTAGAGGAGAGAAAACAGAGTCCCATCTAAAATATGAGTAAACATGCATATCGAAACATGCAAGGGATTTCCTCAGTCCCCAACAGGGTCTGCAAAAGCAGTTCCTCAACCAGGATCAGCCTGACAAATCAATGAAGAGTGCACGTGCAAAGTGCTGTGACGATGTATTTGCTCCCTTACAGATATCTTCAATTTTAGCTGTTATCGTCACACATTTTTCAGCAATCTTGCTATAAAAATGCAATAGCTATGGAACTGTGCTGCCAAAAACAGTGCTTTTAGGTATTCTTGTTTTCTTTTCCGTCTGTTTCAGTCACATGATACACATAGGAGTTAGTAATTGATTGCATAAACATTGTTTCTGATGACTGCAATCAAGAAACAAGGCCGGTAGAATAATAACAAAGAACAGATTGGAAACAGTCACTGACATATGTCAGTCTAGAAAAGGTTAAAAGTCTTTGGTACTAAACAACGTTGAGAGACATTATGTACAGATGGAAAAAATATGCCATGGTGATCAATGCTCCCGGAAGTGGCAGGAAACAGAAAGAGAACATCTTACCCACAGTCAAACATAGTGGTGATAATGTGATGGTCTGAGCTTGTTTTGGTGCTTTAGAGCCTGGGGGACTTGACGTATATGAAACCATTAATTCTGCTTCCTACCAATAACTGCTGAATGGTTTAAAGAATAAAATAAAACCAAGGTTTTGGAATTAACCAGTCAAAAGCTGAACTCAAATCTTATCACAAAACCTTGGTGGCCCTATGAGTTATGAGCTTTAGGGGGTAATACACAGGGCCAGGTCGACAGGAGTAGCATTTTCCCCTAATAAACAAAATTTGAAAACTGCTTTTTGTTTTTAATCAAGTTACCTTTGTTTAAGATTAAACTTTTCTTGATGTTCTGAAACCTTAAAGTGTGCCAAAACAAGTAAGAACAGGACATGTAAGAAGTAAGAAATGTTTGACACTATCTGACAACCAGTATATTTCCAGACCTCTTTTCCATCTCACTCTCTCCATGTTTATTAAGCACTTGCAGACTCTGCTGTGCAAGTTCATTTCTAAAGTATTTAATGAGCCGTGACAGCCCACCGAGCACCAAAGACCCCATAAAATATGTGAGGTCAACAGCCTCAGGATAGAGGGGGAACATTGGGCCCGGAGCCACCGAGTACTGCTTTGCATTGTTATGTGAAAGTTGGGTCGGCCGGCACCTCACCCCAGGCTTTGCAACGGTAGGATCCGTGGATCCCGTCCAAACAGTACAGTAGTGAAACCAGCAAGGGGTGAGACCAGCAGGGCCAATAGCAACACGCAGTGGGGACACACAGACCAGGCCCATGCATTCGCCTGTAAACACTTGGATTTGTTTTAATGGAGGAGTGTGGAAAGTACTGACATTTGCTTTTGGGTGAAATACATGACCCAGTCACTAAAAAGCCTCAGTTGCACTGTCAGCCAAGTGCTCTTAATGCTAAAGCCTGGGAAAAACACTGCCAAGGAAGACAATCTGAAAAGCAAGCACATCCACGCAGAAATACAAGCAAAAGCAAACCAACTATAATACCCCGCAAAACCGGAGGAGAGAATGCCGTCTGGAATAACACCCAACAGAAATTTATCTTTTTAACCTTTAATGCAGAAGTTAAAAACTGTGGTAGGAGGGCCTTTTCCCAAACTTTATGACCTCCATAGACTGATAACCACTGGGTTTTAAATTAGAACTGGAACAGATAATATGGCTTGATCAAAAGATTTAAGATGCTGCCCACTTGAATAAAGCTCGACTAATCTGTTGGCGTGCCAGGACACGCAATGACTTATGAAGTGTTGGAATCAATTCTTAATTAGACAGGAATGTAAGATCTCTGGCTAGCTTACGTCTTGGCAACATGGTAAGTAAAGAAGGTGTTGCAGTAATTACAATAAAAAATCCATATAAATAATATCAATATCTGCCCTACTTTAAAAATTACTAATCAATATTTTTTTTGTTATTTAAGCTAAAAGGTTCAGATCTGGAAGAGCTTTTCATTATGTCTCCAAATTCAAATACATGGCACATACATGGCAGCTTAAACATGGCAGCTTTCAGAGGCGGTCCAACAGATTCTGGTTTCGGCTGATTTCAAATGCCTAAAGAGTGAACTCATTACTGTAAACTTAAGTTTTAATATTAACAATTGGACTACACAAACACTGACCTTAAATGTCTGCTACAAAGGCTCCTTGCAGTTTTTGATTTAATAGAAATTGAAAGAATGGTAATTTTCTTACTAGTATTGCATCAAAGCAGATGTCTCTAATCTTTAACAATTTTTATAGGAGATGCACCAAAAATCATCTGATGAGTGGAATCTGTCAATTCTTAGTTTAATTACCTCCTATATCGGACCGGCCACATAGAAACTCACCTTTTCCCAGTTAATACATGCACCGCATCTGTGCCACAGAGTCACGGTAGCAACAGTCTTAACAGTGTGCAGTTAAGACTACGTGAAGCCATTTCCAGTATAAGTTAAATTGAAAACGGGGAAAGCTTTGAGAAGAGAAACCACGTATCTCACCATGAGTTTTATTCAGGCTACAAAGAGCGAGAGTTTCGGTAGATAACAGGAAGTCTGAGCGTATTACTATTTTTATTTTGAGATCATTGAACATGATCTATTTGGAAAACCTCAGACTTAAGGCAAGGGTCTGTATTATCTGGGGATTAACACAGACTATTTTAGCCAGGCTAAACACTAACATAAAGCGTTAAACATAGTTTAAAATGTTAACTCCGCAGTCAATGTTGGTTTTACAGGAACTACAGCAACTTCACTAACACACACACACAACGTGATAACGACTCTGCTTCTAAAATAGATCATTAATGACCTTTTATGGTCATATGGTTGGAATAAATCATCTTGCAGTTCTAGTTTTTAGAAAAGTATCCAAGGTACTAAAGGCTGGGTCCAAGAAGCCAATAAAAATATTAATAGTCACAGTTCCTAAAAGGTGAAAACACACACACACACACACACACACACACACACACACACACACACACACACACACACAAAAGCTGCTGCATAAAGGTCCATGTGATCACAAAGGGTTTTAGTCAACCCTCAAAGTGACATCTTTAGAGAAAACTGGCTAAACTGAACAGTTTTCAATGTGCGCACCCTGAAACCCTTAGCCTGATGTGAACTACTATACTCAGCAAGAAGTCTTCATGGTAAGATACAAACTAAGAGCTGGCAGTGCCAAATTTCCTCCATTGTGTAATTACCAAAACGAGACGCTTCAGTAATGCAATCATATCTCATATGACAAAGCGAACATGCTAACATACCGCCTCCATCCATTAAGGGTTCTCCAGTTTGTGCTCAGTGGCTACGGCTTTCAACCTTGCAGAGGGTTGCTGGCATAAATGATCAAGCTGGAGTTAAATGTTAAAAGAAAGTGAAAGAAATTAGTTTGGCTTTGGCAGACCACGATTATGGAACTGTGATTCCATTAGCACAAATGGACTGCAATATGCTTGTGTAACTGAGCAGGACTTGAACAGATACTCGCTAATTTCATTTTCTCACCAAAGCCGAGGACAGAAAAATCTGCACCATGAAATTTATACCGAACTGGCTACTTTCTGCCTCAACGAGAACAGACGACATAAACTAACCGTCAGTTCAAATATTACGCACGGCACACACAGCCTCACAAAGTATGTAGACGTATTTAACTTTTGTTAAGTTTGTATGTGAAGGACCAAGTAAATAAGCAAGTAAACTTTATTTACATACCACCTTTCACAGGATAAAAAACACAAAATAAACCATAAAACACAAAATAAAAAGATAAATCAGCATAAATGCAACATAAAAAAAGATAAGATAAAAACAGTCTGAGAAATTAGAAATAAAAGCTCCAACAGGGCGGTAAATTAAAACACAGTTGGCTGAACCCACCTTGATCACCTGTGACTAAGGAAGAGAAAGCCTCAGTATCCACTGACCTGCATGAGAAACTGTCTCTAAGCACTGTGGCGAGTCCGCCATCACGCCGGTTCAAGCACGGAGTCCCGATGAATGAACAGCCAACGGGACAGAGCTCATTTAGGTGGATATATTCCTGCTCCCTTTGCCATGTTTCTGTCAGAAACATGAAATCCATGCAGTTACTGGAGAAGAGCTCGTTCAGAGCAAATTATGTATTCGCAACGCATCGAAGGTGACAGGCTGACGTCAACAGCTGATCGTGGAACTGACCGCACACACCTGGAGCAGTGACGTTGCCACGCATCACCCACGGCTGTAGAACGGTGGTCCAGCATGAGATTCAGAGACCGGGATGATGAAAACAAACTTGAATTTTTCTCCATGCCCTGAAGGGGAACTGGCACCAGGAACCGGGCGTGAATTCAACCGTGAAAGTAGCCGAGGCCCTTCCCTAAAGCATGCTTCATTTTAGCGTTAAAGCCAGCCCTGCAGCCGCTCTGTTTCAGTCTCATTCTCCTGTTCCTCGCGCCCGGGTACCTACTCGGAGCCATGAGTAGGAACAGGTATTCAGGAGATGAGGGAGAACATCCCAATGGATGAGGGAAGAACTGGCTCGCAGCAAAACATAAAATATGAAAAAACCTGACACAGAGGAGCTGATGCTGCCAAGTTCAATGCTGGCGCCATCTTCCACAAATCTTTAGCCCGTTCCTCTTTATGAAATTCGTAGCTTCAAGTTTATTCTGATTAGACCGAGGGCACCTGAGAACAGAATGTTTCAGTCTTGCCACAGAACCTAAATTGGAGTTAGGACTGGACTTTGACTAAGCAAAACTCTAATAGTAATACAAGTGGCATATAAGTCCCATAGTGCAACACAAGACAAGTAAAGTTAAGGTACAAACAGTTTAAACTCAATTAAAAATACCATAAAATCGGGGGTGCGCTGGTGGCGCAGCGGGTAGTGCGACCCATGTACGGAGGCCTTTAGTCCTCGGCGCGGTCGACCCGGGTTCGACGCCGACCCGCGGTCCTTTGCCGCATGTCTCTCCCCCTCTTCCAACCCCTCTTCCTGTCAGCCTACTGTGTTAAAAAGCAAATAAAAAAAAAAACTAAAATTATGACTTAAAATGGCGATAAAACAAAAAGGTTTTTAACGATTTTTAAAAAGCATCCACAACTTCACAGAACAAGTCTGTTCGACAATTCAAAAGCTTTGAAGCCAGAGACTGGTATGCCCTGAACACCCCCAACCCCCAACCCACCCTCATCCCTGGGACCAAAGGCTATGACCTGCAGAATATGCTCTCCTCGGTTCGGTTTAGGGTTGCTCCCCTGATGGAAGATGGTCCATCCTGTTTCTAACAGGCTTTTCCTTCCAAAGTTGCCTTGCATGTTCTCATCAACCCTGACCTGTTTCCCATTCACTGCTGAAGAAAAGCAACCCCACAGCCTGATGCTGCCACCACCATGTCGACGTGTTGTTTGAAGTAAAATCCGCAGTTAGCCAGAGCACCGAAAAGTTTAGTAAAGCTGTCCAAAAAGTTAAATTTTACACCACTGTGCATTTGTCTGTCATATAAATTCTTCATTAAAAACATAGAAGTTTGAACTTGCAATGTAGAAAAAAATCTAGGGGTATAATACAATGTGCATAATCAACATGCAATTGCCGATATGCAAAGCTGAGGTGTGTTACGATGCATTAACACCCACTATCCACCACAGCTGGTGTGTTTTTGTGTTGTAGAATGACTTTTTAGATCAGTATGTTTAGATCACCAACATTATGAGAGGCAGATGTGCGGGCTTGGCCTTTCTCCATTTCCGTTGCCTTCGTCTGGGTCAATGTGCATCTCTCTCCTCTTAGTTCACATGCAGACACAGTAAGCGTCTCTCTCTCTCGTTCTGTGGCCCTCCGGTGTACTGAAGGGGCTCTCTGTCTCCTCGGGGGGCGAATAGTGTCCCTTTCACAGCTCTCTGACCAAGTGGCTGCAGTAAACGGACACAGGATAAAAGCGACTTCCCTTAAAATGAAAAAGAAAGACTGCACACACACACACACACACACACACACACACACACACACACACACACACACACACACACACACATCTATCATGTGCAAACGCCCACACATACGCTCACTCAGGCCGTTTTATGACAGGATCCATTCACCCTGAAGGCAGCGGTACTTTCTTTGGGATAAGCAGGTGTGAGGCTCCCCTGCTTGCTCCAGCACGTCACGCACAGCCCACGATCCACTGTAAAACCCGGTGGGGTTTTAATTCCTTATAATCTATCACTAATGAGCTGCCATTATCTCCATCTGCAAATGACGATCATTCACCGCAGCAGTTTAACAAAGTGGTCCATCAGCGAATGGCAAAAAGGCCACTCCTGACATTACAAGCGCTTCATCAACATGTTCGAGTGAGAAAGAGGAAGCAAGGCCCTCCTAACAGTAGTTTTACGGTTCCTCACTGTGAGGAGCGACATTAAATAATTAAATAGTCAATCACGGAACGGAGCTCCTCGGAACACGGCCCTGAGGAAGCAGTAACCAACAATGAAAGGGCATTTTTAAACATGGTGCGCTTAGGATCTGTGATGAGAAGTGACTGCAGTTCAAGCCTTTTTTATATTCACAGACTGTGAAATGAAAGTTCAGGTCCTTTAATTCAGATTTTTGTGTGACACCACAACTATGTGGACCAAGAGCAGAACAGCTAAACGGATCAGAGCCTTCTTAGAATTAGTAGTAATGTTTATGCCACTGAAAAAACACAGTATCAATAAACCTGTTATGACATAAAAAAGGGAGTCAATAATAAATGTCCCATTTAAAATAAGTATACATCAAAAGTGTATGCAGAAGTAAGGAGGCAGGTCACCAATGGCTAAGTTAAATTGCCCTTAAAATTAAAATTGTGCATGGAGGATAAAGAAAATGAAACATGAAAGGAGGATTTGGGGAAACTTCACAAAGAAAACATCTATCAACATGTATTTTCCAGCATTTAACAAGTTTCCTCCCTGAATTGCTCTGCATCCATCGTCACATCAGCCTGGATTAGCTCCTCTGTCCGTGACAAGAAAGCGCAACCCACAGCACGAAGCTGCCACTATTAGTTTGATGTGCAAAACCTGTAAGATTCCCTCCGCATATCGTTTTGCATATACTGTAATTTAATATATAATTTTGGTCTCATCTGACCAGAGCATCCTGCAGGGTCCCCTGAATGGCTGCACAGGGGACTTTTAATGGCAGCTGCCTAAAGATTGATAAATGGCATAAATGCCACACTTAAGGAGCAAACAACAGACAGCTGTTCTCCAACTGGAGCTGCGCATCTCTGCAGCTCCTCCAGAGTTAGCGAGGGTCTGACTGTGGCTTCTTTGATTCATGTTCGTCTGTCAGTTCAGGTGGATGACTGTGTCTTGGTAGTATGGCACGACTGCAGACCTGTTTCCATTTCAGATCACGGGTCGCTCACAGCTTTGTTGGATGTACAAAGCCTAGAATGTTGGTCTATGTCTATCCTGCTAATCCTGCTTTAAACCTCTCTATAACTTTTTTCACAATATTTTTAGGGGTACCAGAGTAAAGTGGGTTGACGGATTAACATTTCAGATGTTAATCCGTGTACATGAATAAATAAATAAATGACACCGATGTTTCCGTTTTTTCCACAGTTTGAACCATGTGTGGCGAACATGCAAGTGGTCACAATAAAACAGAACTCTGAAAAGGAAAAGGAAATTAAATGCAAAAACTGACCTGTGTCCTCATAGCGAACATGTATTTAAATGCTTATTCATTTGATCTAATTTGACTTAATTCTTATACCATTAAGATGCCATGATTCAACATAAAAAGATTTCTATAAATTTCTATCATGTATTTTAAGACTAAATGTATGTACTAAAGAATGCAATATGCAAACGTTGACATGTCATGCATATAAAGATGGCAAAGATTAGAGTGTATAAAACCATATTAATCATTTTATCAAATCAAATCTACCCCATCTGGACCCTCTCTTTTCCGACGTGGGATCTGAGCCTATTTAGAAAGCATTTGAAGATGCAGCATAATGATGCAGAAGGCTACGAACCTGACGGGTCGGGACACCATGTAGATATGACGGACAGGAGCTGATGGGGTAGAAATTCTTAAGTTCGCCAATGAAGCAGAAGGGTCAGAAAGCATCCATAAGGAAGGTGGTGGTGACTTAATGAGACAGAAAGAGAAGGAAAGAGGATGACTGACAGAAGCAGCTGAGGCTCCATTTAACTTTATAAAGGTTATGGTACACAGGTTGCACTGAAAACTGGCAACATATAACAATGAATATATTTCCCTGGAACTAAGCCTAAATCAGCTGTGCTTTGAATATATAACACAAGAGAGTATTAAAAGGGTGGAGGTTGGGTTAAAAAAAGCTTCTGCTGACAGCAGTGGACAAAAGCAGAGCGAGGAGGAGTCTACAAATCATGCCACAATTACAAACTTCAACTCTCTGGCCTGTGGTAGAGCCAGCAGGTCGGCCCGACTGCAACGTCAATATCACAATAACCAAGGGCTGGATGACAAAGCACAAATGTAGCCTACTAGAATCAAACTGCTTTTCAATGCAAGTGCTTTTCTCCTTTGCCACGCAATATGTAATAGATTCTTCAAGACAAAGAGGATTAAATCCCCTCCAGGTTGCAGAGTGTTCGACGTACCCCGTTCGGCCACTTTGTAGCATGCTGGGGGACTGTGAGATGAGTTGTGTGGGTTAATACACCCAACAACTGCACATTTTTACTTATCCACTTGTAACTTTGGCTTCCTACAGCTTGGACTACAAAAATCACAGCAAAAACAAAAAATTGGTTAGCCAGAAGTCTATGTCCTTGTTTAGCAGCTCCGCGGCAAATGCTGTAACGTAATTGTTCAACAAACATAATAGAGACCAGAGAAAACTGAACATCTACAAAAATATGATCCAAACAGAATAAAAAGATATCCGCGTAGCACCCGGAAAGACAACATTCAACTTTCCTACACTCCTAGAGACTCCGATTATACAACAAAACGTAATTAAGTGCTAACAAAGTAAATTTTGCATTATTGCCTTCAAGATATTTGCCCAGGGCTCTCTGAAGTCAGAATGAATACAAATCTGTTATTTTAAACTGATTAACGCATCTAAGTGAATAGCGCAACTACCATTAGTGGAGCCAAAGTCTGTGTCTGTATTTCGTACAGAATGTAGTTTCCTACCTTGACGAAGAGATTTCCAAAACTTTGCCAACAATGTCAAGTCCAGCATGTTCCATGACATAGAAGCAGAGAGGAACAAATCAGACCAAGTTGCTGTAATGTTTGGATTCCTGTTCTCTGCTCAAAGTCGCGCTCTCACATTCTCACAGCCTGAATGGAGCACAGACACGTCTGGACATGTAGAAGTTTAAATTTCCTTTTTAAATAGCATCCAACATATCTTATGTTCCTCTGACTTCGTATTAAATACCCCATCGATAGAGAAATTAGCTAACTTTGAGTCTTCCTCCTTCGGTAACAACTTCCAGACCAAAGAGTGTCGCCATTTGTGCCACCCAGTAGCTCCTTATAGGGTTAGCAGAGCAGAGTCTACTGGCCATTCAATTTTGGCCAGGAGCTACTAAGTATTGCATCTCCCATGATAAATGTGGCAACGGTTCAAGTACTGAATGTATTGGATGTATTCTATTAAGGCAAAGCTGGTAGCAAGACCAGAGGAAGGCATTTGCATTCAGGGCAAGTCCAGCTCAAGTGGAATCTCTGTGCCAGTCTGGGCTTTAACTTCAGGCTGACCATATGCTCGCATAAGACATGATGTCATCAAGCACGCGCTGGTAGAGTCATTGTGTGGCAGAATACTAACAAGGAGGTGGGGTGGGACAACCATGTGCATTCATGTGTTTGTGGATGGCCTGCATACATTACCACCTACGGCTTGTAGGGCCACCTCCCAACTAGAGTGTGTGCGTGCAAACACACACACACACACACACACACACACACACACACACAGAGAGCTCTCTCGTCTTTCACAGCACTCAATAGACTGAGAAAGTCCTTTGTCGTCCTTCGTTGTTGTGACGACGTGCCTGGGTCCGGTGAATAGAGTTGAGGTCCAGCTCTCCCAATCAGTGAGCATTTGAATCGGTTTGTCGCACTGTCTCTAGACGCTTGAGCAACTCTCTGCACCACTGAAAGGCCAGCAATGTAGCTTGGTGGCTTTATGTTTGTAAAAAAAAAAAAAAGCCTTTCAGCCTTATTTTAGGACGTCTGGGAACATTAAATAAGATTTTCAGCCTGGATATTAAATTAAAGATTTGAACAGAAATGGAAAAAGCTGCAACCAGACAAGTCCAATGGCAATAGACCAGATTCTGACTAAAACAGTAATATGCCTGCAGTGAGGCTTGAGGATGCTTTCTGCCCAGACGCCAGTTTTAGAACTTTTATCATTATGAATCATGCAGTGTGTTTTCTCAAAAGGGCCCTGAACAAGAAGAAAGAGCCCCTCATCTATTCCCAGAGGAACCTATTGCTGGATGTTGAAACATTGGAGTGTGAGAATATGATTTGTTTTATTCATGGAGCTCGTGACCCCTGGCAAACCCCTGACTCATAACACGCTAAGTGGAGCCAGCCCCACGTCCCCTTCTGTCTCACCCAGTCTCAGCATAGCCTCCTCTTGGCCGTCCCTCCCTCTCTCTGTCCTCCATGCTTGGTATCCAAGGCGCCTCTCTAGATGCCATGCATTTTCCAAATGTTTAGACAGGGATTCTTTGCTGCTGTTGTCCAGCAGCTCTATATCACCAAGCTAAGACTAGTTTCTTAACCAGAGAAATGTCTTGCACAAGTTCAGTTAACCAGTGTTAAAGTAAACCATTAAACAGAATACAATATATTACATCTTAAGTTTGCCTTAGACGCTTTGTTGAAGTTCAAACAAATCAGAAAGCTCTACTGTAAAATACTAGGAAAGAAAATGAGAATTATGGTCATGTTAAAAAAAGTAATTATTAATTAAACAAGAAGTCAAAATAGAATAACCTGTGAGAAATATTAAGCTTACCCATGTTGGTGCCAAAGGATTAAAGAGGGAATGTAGCAGCCATTTCATGGACTTATAATCAGCAAATACGCCGCCTCTTTAAAATCAGGCGTTTGGAGAGCCTGAAGTATGCAGGTGAGTGTTAGCATGATTTCACGGCAGAGAGACATCAGCAATCACGTCAGAGAAGCAATTGCTGCTTCCTTTTAATCTGGATAGGGTTATTTAGACATTTGTTCAACAGCATGAAAGATTTACGAGGGGAAACATGTCAAATGACAACCTTGATGACATTTTCAGCAGTGGATGTACAAACAAATTCTCCCCAAAGTCAGGACTCACAATCCTCACAGAAACTGCAAAAAGAAATTGTTGTCTTTTAACATTTAATGTTAAAAAGCATCGGAAAAGCCATGGACAGGATAAAGAGCAAGAGGCAGAGCAAGTATGCCTTGTTCTCAAGGGTTGCCTGAGAAAGCCTACTTTCTCTGTAATCAAGAATATGGAAGAGGGACTCAGGTTTGCGAAGTTGCATCTAAATAACCTTAAAGAAAGTTCTGAAGCACCGTCCTCTGGACAAATGAGATAAAGTAATGATGTCTGAGGATATTACAAATCGCCACGTTTGGAAAACTAATGAACAGCACATCTGCACAAACACCTCTAATACTGCAGGGCATGATGCTGGTGGTGTTAAGATTGGGGCATTGTGTTTGCTAAAGCACGCTAGGGGAAAATGTGAAGCCATCTGCCTGACAGCTAAAGCTTGGCCCAAACTAGGTCATCCAGAGGACAATGACCCCAAACGCAACAGCAAACCTACAGCGGAAAAGAAAAACAGTTAAGGTGTTGACATGCAAAACTCCAGACTTCAACCCGAACTGAACAACTGTGGCAGGTTCTTAGCAGAACTGCGTAGAAACAAAGCGCCACTGATGATAAATGTGGCTTAATGGGTCTGGAATCATGGGATGTACTTAGTTTTTCACACATGGCTTTTGAGTTTTGGCTTCATTTTTATTTAAATATAACTGTGGGAAATCTGCCGTCTGTTTTACTAACCTGGAACTAAAAATAAAGGATCCTCAAATCTGGTCATGATGAGAAAGCTCTGGTATGTAAAACCCTAGACTTGAAATAGACTTGAAAATTGTTCTTATAACAGTAGACTTATTTTATTATCATAAGCAGTGTTTCCATTCAACAAAGATGGGGTCCTGACACAAACTTGTAATTTTAATGGCAGCCTGATAAAAGAGCCTGCATTTTAATTTCACACTAATTCCACTAAATCTGTACAGAGACATTTCTGAAGAATCCAACCTCATTTTATGCGGCTCCTTGGTTCTAGAGTGAGGCTATCCGACAGTTGAACCACTGAGAAAACAATATAACAAAGCCCTGCATTAATATTTCACAGGCTTGGCTGGTCACTTGGATGTGCCGAGACAGCCTACTTTCATCCCGGATGTGTTTTATCTGCAGCCAGGGTGCCCATGCTGACATAAACCCACTGAAGCTTTAAAAAGGTAGCGGTGACAGGCGTTCCTAATCCGCATTTCTTTCACAATCACCCTCCACACTCTTACAGATTCTTTTTAACCCATTAGGTGGCTACTAGCGGGTGCTTCCTGGATCTAATGCGGTCTTTACATTAGTGAATACCAGCTGGTTAAACACTACTTTCATAAACATGAACCACAGGAAACAGCTGCAAAATTTATAGATTAGATGGATTAACATTGATTCCTCCAACTGCCTGCGAAACACACGAAAATAAGATCTCTGCCACAATGTTTTAGTTTACTGATTATCAAAAAAAATATCTCCACAATTAACAGAACATAGCAGAAAACTGGCAGTAGAACAGCGAGCTGTAGCATCATTACAAAAGTTTACTGAAAAACAGAAAATGTCTATACCAGCGGTTCCCAAACTTTTTTAGCCGCGCAACCCCTTCTGTGTTCCAACACACCTCCAGTATAAAAAAAAAAGAAAAAGAAAAAAAGCAACAAGCCTTTTTAAAGCCATATTAAAGGCCGCCTGTTTAGCCGTGCTCAAATGACCAAAACACACATAACAAAAAAAAAAAAAAACAAATTGCAGTTTCACTCACCAATAACACAACCATCATAACAAAGGTTTTGGAAATAAAATTTTAATTAAAGTTCGTGGAACCAGTTCCACTAGTGACTAGTGCCCAGTGGCCCTGACGCCAATCGTAATGAAATGCTTTGGCAGACTGGTCCTGCACTACATCAAGGACAACCTGGATTACAACCAGTTTGCCAATAGGGCAAACAGGTTGAATGAAGATGGTATCTTAATAGCATTACATACCCACTTGAAGCATCCCATTATTTACGTGAGGATGACATTTGTAAACTTCCTGTCAGCATTCAAAACACTCTCAGCCCAAAAACTGACAACAAAGCTCAGCCACCTAGAGATGGACACCTAGAGATGGGCACATCACTCTGCTTCTGGATACCCAGCTTCCTCATAGACAGATCTCAACATGTCACAGTCCCACTGAGCACCGGAGCTCAGGCTGCATGCTCAGCCCAGTTTTTTTTCCACCCTCTTCACCTATGGCTGTGCTTCCATTCCTCCAACACAACTGAGGTTTGCTGATGACACCGCCGTAGTGGGTCTAATCTCTAATGATGATGACACCCACTACAAGGAAGAGGTATAGCAATTAGCCAATTGGTGCACAGAGGGACCTGATGCTGAACACCAGTAAGACCAGTCAGATCACCGTGGACGTCAGGAGAGACCAGAGATCAGCCTCTCCACCACCGCTCACATACGGGGAAGAAGTGGAGAGGGTAATAAACATCACATTTCTGGGTCTTCACATTGCAAGTGAACTCTAATGGTCCGTCAACACCTACCAACTGGTCAAAAAGGTGCAACAGTTTTTTTGAAAGCTAAAGAAAGCCCAGTTACAGCATCTTGTGAATTTATACAGGAGCACCATGGAGAGCATCCTGTGCTTCTGCATCACAGACTGGTTCTCAAGCTGTACTGCTGTGAACAGGAGAAACTGGGCCCGCATGCTGAAAACAGCAAGGAGGACCACAGGGATTCAGCTTAGCAGTTTGGACTCAGTCTACCAGGGCCGACTCAAAAAGAGGGCAAACATCATCAGAAATGACCCCACCCACCTAGGACACAATCTGTTTGTGCCCCTACCATCAAAGAGAAGATATTAAGTCCTCAAGGCTCACACAGACTAAGAAATATAGCTTCTATCTCAGAGCTGTCACCTCCATAATCCCTCACTTGCATTTCCACCCTCCCTGCCCCCTCCATAGCACCCACCCCCTGAGACAAGCATATAACACCAATCCCCAACCCACCCCCAAATTATATAAAAAACAACCTTAGACAAAATCACACAAAGACATGTGAACTTTTTGGTTAGACCCTGGCTGACTGTGCTAAATAATTGAGAACGACCAATATAAACATGGTCCTTAATTAAATTGGAATTGCACAATGTTTTAATAACCTTTTTAGCTCTCTTAAGTTTTATGCTCAACTTATTGAATGTTTACTCTCTTTGCTTATTGGTAACAATTTGTGTGTAATTGTGTTTTGATGTGTGCTACTAATGCTTAGTGTTTCACTGTATGGTACATGCAATGAGAATAAACCAAACTTTTTTTGTCCATATCGCCCAGGCCCAGCTCTAGTCTACTCTACTACATACTCAAATGCAGCAAATTATTGATACACTATGAAAATTTGGGTTGATATCGACCTCCCATTTTAACATCGCTCTTATGGCCGATACCCGATATTTACCTAAATAATATGAATTTCCCTACCCTTTTGACACCATGAAAAATGTATCACACCGCTGAATTTGCTTCTCTTCAGTTCAACAACCCACAATCCTGCACTACATCACTACAAGATGGAAATAAACATTGTTTCTTAATATTGGCCAGTTTATTTACGGGACCGATAGGTTAAAAAAATTACTAACATATACTGATGTTAAGGTAGATATTGGGCATCCTTACAATAAATTTAATATTTTCACACATGGCTTACATTAATTATTCAGCAGGGTTTTATAACACTAAAATAATTTACAAACATTACCAAGGGTAATCAAATACACCAGTTACTGAATTAAAATCTAGCAAACAGGTAAGCTGTATTGATATAAAAAGTTGGGGTATAACAAGATCTCTTGGCATAAGATTTTTGGATATTAAAACACCACAATATGTCTAACCAAAGCGAAGATTGCCTCTTGAAGTCCTATCTCGGCCCTGCAAACTTGAATGTGTATGTTTTAAGCTCATCACCTCATGTCTTTGTTTGAGATTATTGTTAAAGGATGCCATTTCTGCTCATTTCTTTGAGAATTTTGCACTCTTTATGCCAAACAAATGAACGTCTAGTGGATTTAGCTTCCTAACTAGTTGTTTAGGAGAATGGACAGGTGGGAGTTTTATCATGGCCCTCTGTCAATGGGACATTTGATGGACAGCTTCATTAGAAAGAAAATAGTCCCCCTCCATTCCAGAGACACGCCTTCGTCCCCCTCCTTAGCTTCCCGGGACTGGGAGAGAGGACAATCTGAGCAGGTCCTTTAGAGTGGGAGGTCTTCAGTTGTCAAATGCTTAATAGACTGTGCTCTCTCCATCTTGCTCAGGAACATGCACCAAACACGTACATACACACATTATGCTCGAGACTCGGAGACATTAGCATGCTATCTGAATGTGTGACAGAAAATCAAAGATGATTGATGAGTAGAGCCAGGCTCTGCTGAAGGACAGAGGTGTGCGATTGTGATCTGGGGACAAAAAAAAAAATCATTGTGAAAGGTTAAGTATATGATAGAACCCACAGGAAGGTACTGCGAGGGATTTAGATGTCATTAATCAAATGAGCAATTCCTCATTTTCATTGTGTTGACATCTTTCTCAATCAATGAGCAACAACGTCATTGTCCTATTGTGGGATTCAGCTGTCCTAACATTTATTGTGGTATTGTCTTGACATGAATGTCAAGTTTAGAGTCTGCTCCATTGTGGGGAAATGCTTTCTTTAAGGCTCACAATTCAATAAGATGAGAGAGAGCTGGATTATAAGACTGCTGAGCCACTCAGTGAGTCTCTAAGAGGTTGTGGGGCTGCAAATCAGCAAATCTAGACAAATGCCAAAACCAAACTGCTCCAGGAAGCATTCAGAGGTCTTTGTTCGAGAGGGGGCATGGGCATAGACCCAACACTAATATGGCTAATGGCTTAGGGAACCCCACTGCTTCTTTAATTGAAGCTGGCTCGCCGACACCCAGTGTGGAGAGAGGGCAGACTGAGATAAGAAACAACCAAGGAGCGAGAGGGAGAAACTGGGGCAGGGGTTAGTATAAGGTTTAACTGTGATCTTGAAGAGCAAGGAGGGGGTGGAAGGCGCCCGCAGGTGTGTGTGAACATGTGTTTGTGCGAGAGTGTGTGTATGTGTGTGTGTGGTGGGAGGGGGGGGTCTACATAAGGACTGGGTAGCCAATCATGATATCCCCTGAGGTCGCAGAACACCTGGGATCATCAATGATTGATCAAAATGGAAGGTTTAACCAAGAAAGAGATGAGTAAAAAAAAAAAAAAATCAGAAACTGTAGGAACGAGACATACAAAGGAGCTGTGGGGTTTTTCAGGGTGTAAATACAGGAAAAAAAGGATGTGGACGTGAGTTCTACCAGGAACAAAAAGACGACATAAAAACAAAAAAAAAGCTGCACTAATGGAAAAGAAACAAGAACTAGATAAAAATGAAAAGGAAAAAAAACAGACAGATCTAGTTCACAAAGTGTGAACTGAAAAAAGGGGGGCTGAGGTTGAAGCAAAAACAGCCCCATCAAAGCCAAACCACTGGAACCCTGCAGCCTGCCTGCATGGTTTTGGCTGTGCTCAGAGCGGCGAAAGACAAACAGAATCTGGAACCGACCCGAATGGACTGCAACATGAGGCTTAGAAACACAAAGCGGAGCCCTTTACTGTAACATATGTACGTGGAACTCTTCATCTCTGAAAGGAAATTTGTCAGGCGTGAACTTTTTCTGCAGACGATGTCAGGAGTTCACTGTGGCCGAACAAAGAAAACTGCTGGATATGAGCAGTTTCAATAATATTAAGTTTCAGTAAAATGTTTTGAACTAATTCCATACAAGGCATTCAATACGCACTGCACATCACCATGTACAACCAAGGATGAAAATGATTTTCTACCATCTCCTCATATTCTACTGATTATGTTATTCAACTAATCAGTGAGTACCAGATGTCATTTTGGGAGGGTAAAGCTGGATAACTAGACATGAGACCAATGTCTCATGTTAGGAAGTTATCTTCAGCAAATACAATACATTTATTTATCTTATGTGAGAATACAGCAGTTTTCTGATTACTTTTAAGCAGAAAGAAAAACATATATGAAAACCTATTGAGGGGTTTAAACCGAAAAGCAATGGTTAAGTGTCTGGGTACAAACTGATTTCTTCACAAGGAGGAAAAAGGAAGAAATGGGATGAAATAGCAGCATGGGGTACAAGTTATCTGCACCATTTGGGAAAGAGAGAAACCGATGCAGATCAGCATATATAAAGGAAATATGTGAAAGCCACACATCACACATCACAATGGATCCTAATTTTGCTATTTAATTATATCAAGCTTAAAACATGAATGTACAACTAATCATTTCTTTACTTTGAAAAACCTACTCCGACATAAACCAGGTAGATCTGCAACTAATTATTTTTTGTAATCGCATTTACCATTGATCATTCTGGCCAATAATAAATTAATTGGATAAAAATCGGCATGCTCTGCAGATATGTCATTTAACTACTTAAAAGATATCATAGCGTAAATTCCAGAATTTTTGCAAAAGTCTGCCCCCTCTGGCAACCAGTTGAAATGACATCAGTACTGTGCATGTGCATGGGAGAAGAGGAAATGCATCTGCTGCTGCGACTGCACAGGTCTTTTGTTTAGAGGTGGAATGTCTTCTGAGGTAAGAAAGCTAGAAATATTGAAGTTAGCCCATGTTCTCTTGCTATTGCATCAATTAGGACAGAGACTCAACAAAGTAGCCAGAGGAATGCGAACGGCCAGAGAATTCAGTTGACTAATCCAGCCTATAGAGGCATCTGCAATAAATCGCAGGAAAGGATAACTCATTTTACATGTTGAGTAATTGAAAGGGCATGTATGGGGCATATGTATGAAGGGGGGGAGAAAAAAAAAAAGGGCATGTATGGGAAAGAAAATAAATAATATTTGACTTCAAAAGTTGCTCTATGTACCTTTAAGCTTTTTTTTATGAGTAATACAAATACATAGCCTCATGAGACCATCCTGATCTCGCGAGCTTTCAAGGTTTCACTCGCAGATCAGTCTGGCTACTCTCCGTTAAAGAAAATTTGGAGCCGTTCACCAAACGAACGTCCAATCAGCGTTGGCTTCGAGGCGGGTTGAGGTGTGACGCAACCAGAAGCGCGACAGTTCAGTCTAAAGAACATGGCGGCTTCAGCCGATGAAACTAGCGTTAGCGTGGCTATCGAGCAAGTTTTATCGGAATTACAGAGTATTTCTTTGCTGAGCTAACGAGCCTTTACCTGCAGCAGCAAGAGTAGCTTGGCTTGTGGTTGTGTTTTCGTCGTCACTCTGTTACGAGCGACGACGAAGCATGTTGACGAGTACGTCATATGCATCGTTGATCTGATTGGTTTATTTGGCCCGTCTATCACCAACATAGGCCAATCAGCTAACCAGTATTTTCGCCCCTTCGCAAAATTACTTCAACGGAAGGTTTCCAGATGGATATGCGGAGCAAATCTATCTGGCGGCGTCAGGTTAACAAATACATGAAAGAGGAGATGAAACCAAACAAGTAATTGAATTCCCTTTTTAAAAAGAAAATCAACATTTTATTGCATAAAATGCAACAACATAGCATGCCTTTAGTGTACACAGGATCATCAGTAGAAAAAGAATGCATCTGCAGCAAAAAAAGAAAAAAAATCCAATGTCAACATGTTAAAAGCTGAGCCCCCTCTGGTTGAGTTAACATAAATACAGGGGTAGCTGCCTACTGTAAAAAAATAAATAAATAATAATAATAATAATGTTATGTGTTTTATGTTTTAGGTGCATAAAGGCTTCTCGTTCACAGATTTGTCACTCAATATTCACATCTATTAGTCTATTGTGAGCACCATCCATGCAACAGTGGTAAGTCAGTCTCATCATACTTTCTCTAGTTTTATAACCTTTAAAAAAAACAGAATCTATAGTTTTATAGTTTGTTTTTTTGGTTACCAGCATCAGAGCCTGGCAGTTCAAGCCTTGAAACGGAACAACTTCAATCTCTTCCTGTTGGTAAACAAAAGGCCTGGCATGTGAAGATTGCAGCAGCAGCAGCACTTTAGAACTGGTTACCAGCCTTCAAGTAAAAACTGCCTTCTCTCTGGCACCAGATCACAAATGGTGTCTTCTTGTGCTGGAAAAACAGAGAACAGGCATATGTCCAGAAAAAAACACACCATAAAATACAAACTGATTTTCATTTAAAGCCTTTGGGTTTGAACATTCTAATTCCTCTCTTTTGTGCTGGTCTGATGTGTTTTAAAGGTGCAGCCTGATGTCCATTTCATGAGGTGATACACCACAGCACTCCTGATTCGTTCAAACATTTATTCAAGCCCTTGACTTTCACCGATGAAGCATAACCTCGGTGCTATATCAAAAGAAAAACGCTATTATTGCACGTAGTTAAAGAAATGCAACCAAACCACGCTAAAGTTCTGAGAAAAGACAGACGTTCGCCAAACCGAGCGCATTAGTGCTCATAAATCAGTCCCGCAAATTGAATCTTTAAGTAGCTCTACAACGCATTAAGTAACTGAATAATAGAAAAGGGCGAAGAAAGAAAAGATAAATAACCTGGTCCACTCTGGAGTAATTTCCTGTACTTGTGTTTCAGGCTTTTTAACATTTACATCTACTTTAGATGACTTCCTAAACAGCACTGCTGAACAGGCACTTTTCAGGAAGAAGGTAACTGCTCCAGATCTCGGAGATTACCTGGTTGACGTGCTTGCTTCAACCCATAAAAATAACACAATGTACTTGTCTCTACTTAAATTAATACCCGTCAGCGGCCTCTATAAGATTACCACGCCTGGTTACTTTGCAGGAAGATCACCAGTAACACACCTTGCAGATCATTTTCAACATATGCCTTGCATATTTTTACGGTCGAGTGAAACTAAATTAGAACCTTACGTGGTTTAGGCTGTAAACATATTTTAATTGGCACAGTTTGGACACGAAGAGCCTGGCTGAGCACTGAAACGTGTTGTTCTCAGGGGGATGGCTTTCGAGTAAAGCAGATTGGCCTCAAGGGTTGCCTGGCATTGTTGCTGAGTCTCCGAATAAAGACCCAAATCCACTCCCTCTGTCAGGACTGCTGCTAAGAAATACATTATTAATGAGGGAAGGCAGACTGATGCTTGGGATTAATTACAGTAGCTTTGAGAGCCCCCCCCCCTCTTATTTTTGCATTTTTCAGCCAACCCCCCAAAAAAGACTGGCTTGAAATTTTTTTTAAACCCTGAAAGACTGATGGGAAAGATGCAGTATAAGACGCACATGTGTGATTGATGCCCAGCGTGCTTTACGTGATGTCCTAAAGCACTTTTAACAAATCTGACAGAAGAACAGCTGCAGTGGGCTGTTGATGACCGTCTCTCTCCTGACAGCACTCGTAATCCCCCGTGTCAGCAAAGCTTAGGACCAGTAAAGGTGGTCGACACAAGCTAGACACAAACTAGCGTGTGCTGATCTCTCACCTCAAAGCTGGCCTCTGCCTTACCGGTGATAAACATGATCTCCTGACTCCTTCCTTAACTGTTTTACAAATCCGTGCAGACAAAAGAGACAAAAACAAACCCAGGGATGCTGCGGTACCATTTAATTGGCCAGTGACAGCAGAAATTTGTCCCCCCTTGATTGGCTCTTACTGGTGGCTGAAGTTTTCTTCTTACTTTTTGAAAGCATTAAACTGAAAACTCCTGTTTTTCAGTTTGTAAACATGTTATTTTCTTTGTTTCAACTTTGGTAAAGCATGAAAGATTAGGGGCAATTGGGGAAAATGGGGTATGACTTTCAGATTACCCTGGGTTTGCAAAGGGGCAGCCTCAAAGCAAATTGTTCCAACGGAAGTGCACTGTCGGAAGAGAGCATCAGATACTGTGATTAAAGTGTGACATGTTAACTTTCTGTGACTCAAAATAAACTTTTCTGATGTTTTTTGCCGTGTAACCCTATAATACATGCTTGGTTTATCAAGGAATCACTTAATTGTAAAAGTGCACCGACATTTTCAGAGATTTCATTTCTGTTGTGGTGACGACTGTTGTGCCTCACAGCCTTTTAAAAAATATGAAAATTAGATGGATACACAATTACAGTTATGTGTGCCAGACTCCAGGAATAATCATCTTTTGAACAGCTGAAAGAGAGGAACCTGATTCAAATGCATCTCCTTCCCAGTGGACCGCCACAAGGTTCCCACTAGGAGGCTCTACTCTCTGTTTATAGGCCAAAACAGTCAAACACTTCTTCAAACTGGAACCAAAGCCAAGTACAGTCTAAGTATAACAGAGTATAGTCTGGATCAGCGTTTGCAGGAAAAGCTGACCCAGGACTGAGTGAAGCAGCTTCCTACTGCAGAAAGCAGCTGAGAGCAGCACCCTCTTGCAAGCCGTGCGGCGCTTCCTCAGAAGCACGCCCTACAAGCTACTGCAAGCTACTTGACCAATACGAGGACAGCGCAGAGCGTAGCCCTGGCAGGGCCTCTCCAGATCACCTGGATCCCAAAAAACGAGCACCTTTCCCCAGCTTTCATTGGACCGAGCTGGAGCACTCTAACTGATGCTAATGTATTCTGGGTTGTGACACACTTTGTCCATGAGGATTTTAAACACTAATGGGACATTTACGTTTATGTTATGTTACATTACACTAAAATATGACTAGAAGGTCCATTTAAACAAGCTCCCTGATGTCAGTTAACCGCTAATGCTGATACCTTGCTATGAGCCAAAATAAACATAAGCTACGTTTACATGGACAAAAGAAACGGGAATAAAGGGCCGATCGGAATAAAAATGCATCACGTAAACAAGCCAGTTGGGGTGTGATGATGGGATTAAGCTCAATTGGAATGAAATTGTTATCCGAATGAGAAGGGTGGTTTATGCTGGTTGATAATCAGATCAACGTACGTATAAACGCTCGTCAGGCTCAAATTATACTGAATGTGGCAAGCTGACCCGAGTGCGCATGTGCGCCCGACGTAAACATGATGTATTTCCGTGTTGTTGAGAGGTGGAAATACACCGGGAAGAAAAACTGTCGGGGCTTCCGATACAACCTTTCTGTTCGAAAAAATAAAAGAGCTCAAAATTGTTGCTTACTCAGTAATGTTTCAACCGTCATTAGAACATTGTGCAAGTCCAGCCTGGCCGCTCAGAAGACAAACAATACTTCTTTGTTTACTATTTATGTGGTTTAGCAAAGATGGAAGTCCTTCTTCCGTGTTTTTTAAGGGAATTTGATAACTGCGCATGTCAGAGTGGTCCTATTCTGAATAAAGCCTGGTGTGCATACACCCACATTATGATCGGATTAATTGATTGTGTGCCCATATAAACGGCACAATCCGATTATTCAATCCAAATACATTTTAAAACGAAGTGTTTCGAGCCAAGTGAACGGCACAAAATGTGTGAAAAAAGGCGAAGTAAAACTGCAAATAGAGTGAAGCAAAATGAATAGATCAAAGCGAAATTTCACTCAAGTTCAAAAATCGGAACTTTTATGGCAATTTGCATGGCGTTACGGGTGCGTTACGCGGGACAGCAGCTCCCACACTGGGCCCCGGAAATACAGAAGTACTGCTGGAAGCGACAATTATCTAGAAGCTGCTACAGGTGGTGGTACACGCTGAACCGGTTCTCTTAAGGAACTGGTGGACACAGGGGCACTGATGCCATTGTTCGGCTTTCCATTGTGACTCGCTCATTAAAATCTATCTCTGCCATAGTGAGTTGCACAGACAAGAGGAACCGACAAGGGGAGAGACAGTCCATCTATTTGATGACACGGTGAACCTGGCTAGGGAGAAAATGGCTGCGTTGTCAGCATGGATTGTTTAAGAGAGAGAGGCAAAATGTTAAGTGTCCAACGGCAGACAAATTTTTCGCCTTGATCGCTTTCGTTGTGTGAACTTACCTTAAGAGGGCAGCACTAACACAGTTTTAAGACATATTGAGATAAGAATGTTGCATAACTAAACAAGTTCACTTGAAAATGTAAAAAAATGCACTGTAAGAATAACGTAGCATCCTCAGGCCTAGTTTAAACAGTGTATCTGCAAGAAAAGTTGTTTTTGGCGTGAGTTAGACGGTAAGTTAACTTTAATTTGTTACTGGAGAGCTGTAGCGTGAATTTGGAAATTAATAAATTCAAGAAATCCTATTTACTTTATCCTGTTTTTAGTTTGTAAGTCTCCTGTTAACTAAGACATATTTTCTGTGCAGAGAACAACACACACCAACTTATTAGACTAGTCAGATCAGATCTAAACCAAATCAGATCAGACCTGGTAGTCGTACACCGTTTTATAATTGTTTTGTTAACATGAAAACAGAATAATTTCTGTCTATATATATTGAATGGTCTCTTATTTTAAATGTTAAAGTGAAAAAACCTTCAACCATAAATCATTAGCACTTCATGGCTGCCCTATAAAGCTGACATGTTCTGGGAACAATTTTTCTCCTTATAACCCAATAACAAAGGCCTGGACAAAAGCTGATGACGGGGCGATCACCATCCGAATGTGGCAGAGCCTCCATCCTTCCCATTCATCATCGCAACGCACACAAAAGACAGCAAAAAAAAATAGTCATTGTCGCTCACGGGGAGTTGTTGTTAGTTTCAATTAGTGGAGCCGACATCTGACATTGGGAGGCAGGAGCCTCTATTGATTGGCTGAGGCTATAGAAATGCATGTGTCAAGGGCAACTGGGGTCAAACTGTAGATCCGAGAATAAGAAAAAAGATACAAAGAATGACATGAGAGAGGGAAAGAGGGAGGGGAATAAAAGCAGGCGGACATGGCAAATGTAGACAGAATCCATTTAGGTAGGGTAACAAAGACAGCAGGAGGAGGGTATAAGATAGCCTGGTGCATGGATACTGGACATTCAACACAAATTTCTAATTCAAATCCTTCTGAATTTGGCAGAAAGTGGCAAAGAAGGGTTAAAGCTTGTGTAGAAGCGAGAAAGACTGCAGCCAGGACAGAAGTATGTTTGAGTGCCTGGCAGGGGGCGAACCAGCAGCTGGATAAACAGACTTGATCCAACTACTGTTCAACTAATGGGCCGGCCATCCGGCTCAGAGCATCGCACTGGCCTGTTTCTCATATTGCCAGCAAACACTTTAACGTGAAGACACAACCTACTGATATATGTGAGCAGAGCCTGGTAAGGGGTATCATAGGGGTAACCAACAATAACAAAGGGAGGAAGACCCCACCTAGAGACAGAGTAACCAGCTACCATCTGTCTACAACCAAGGGCATCATGAAGCCAAGTTCTGAATAGGGCTGGACGATGTAGAAAAAAAGCATATCGATAAAATAGAAATCATATTTATTGATAATAGTCAACAAATTCAAAACATATATTTTAAGTGCAACCCTGGCCATTTTATGCTGTTGCTTAGCAACCTATTTTTAGATACAAAACACACAAACACTGAATTCAAACTCAACCCTTTATTCAACCGACTTTTTACCAAAACTGCAAGTTTTTAAAATAGAAAGAATAAAGCGTGCTTTTTGTACTTTTTGAAGATGTGGAGATTGGTGACAGCCTGGGTTTGAGTTTTTGATTGGTGGGGAGGAAGTAATGACTGTAATATTAACTTACATTATATATTCATTATATATTTCATTCCAGCTTATAATGTATATATATATTATATACATTATAGGCTAGAATGCAAAAGGAAGGAAAACTGTTATTCTATTGAACTTTTTATTGACCTTTTTTTCTATCATCGATATACATCTATCAATCGATATATATTGTTATTGAATTATCGTCTGGCCCCAGTTCTGAAAATTAAATGGCCTCTATGGGAATGAGCACAGTCTTTCTCTATCCAAATAAATCTCAAATTAGTGTGTTATCCCAGCATGTACTAATCAAAAGAAATTAGGAAAGATCGAGCCATTTCCATGCTGTTACACTTTATCTTCACAGCGCAGTAGATGCATGAATAGAGAAAACCAAAACGGTGAATAAAGCAAAGCGAAATTACGCTCGAGTTCAAAAATGTAAACCTTTCTATCAATTTGCATTACATTAAGGGTGATCCTCACCCATTTATTTAAGCATAAAATGTTATTTTATGTGTTACATATTTAAACAGTACAATTGGATTATATTTCTATTGAGCACTGATGGATTTACTGATCGAAGGTACCTGTAGGTCGTGCCCTGGTAGGAGATCCGTCCACCGCGGGGTAACAACTCCTCATGCTCAGTCCTGGAAAGACGGAAGTACCACTGGAAGCAACCGTCATCCACACACAGCATCCAAAATTCACCTGGATCGCGTCTGGTGTGAATGTAGCTTTCTAGTCCAATCTTAGAATTCTGGAACAAATTTCCTGGATTCTAAGATTTTTCTTAGAATTTTACTTTGGTACGATAAAAGTTATTCACAAAAGGACCTTATGCCTTCAGAGGGCTAAGAGCGAGCCTAAGAGTGTCTTAACTAGGGAAGATGGTGGAAACAGAGCAGGTTGGCTGATCCACCACCTAAACAGTGGAGGAAATGAGCACATAAACTTCTTTAACAATCATACAATTATTAATATACAGATTAAAAAAACTTATCCCCACAGACGGAAATTAATTTGTTTCAGCAGACCGACGAGTTAGATGAGCACTGACGGATGGAGCAGAAAGCTCCGCTTTTTTAATGTTTTGACCTCTTTTTCCATCTGGTTTGCAGATGTTTGACTCAAAGCTTTAGGAAACAGGTGATTAGAATTTTTCTAGTAGATTCGATATGTATCATATTAACACCCTAGCAATAACTGAAAAGCCAAAGGAAAAAGATATTGATTCTTCTCACCATAGTTGGTTTCTTTTGTTGTCTTGTTGGTTAAAGGTGTTTCAGTTAGGCCCTTCCATCCATTTAGGATCGTATACTTCAACGAGGGCTCAGGTCTAAGCTGCATGTATTCACATGGATGGATGAGGAGGCATATTACTGGAAGGATAATTTGTCATACGATCTGTTTTTCAGGAGAATCCTACAGAGAGCTAACCTGACACACCAGATGGTCAGTTACACAGACCAGTCTGGAAAGTCCACAGCAGACACCATTTGTCAGGGGGCAGGCATGTTGCTCAATCAACTGCCAAGTAATTTCTGAAACAAAGTCACTATTATGAGCATATTCCAGCCAATCAAATCAAAGGGCCACAGGAATCAGAGCCTTAGTCATTCCCAAACTCTTACTATATCTCTTATCTATAAATAAAATTATATTTCTGGTTATGCCAAAAAGGAATAGTTGGAGCCGTGTGAGATAGATCTGGTGTTTAAACATTACTAAATCGTCCCCATCAATATTTTAGTCATACAATAGTGTTTTTTTTTGTCTTTTAGTGTTGGTCAGGTGACAAATGTTAAACACTGATAAAATGTAAAATAATTCTTATTTTGATTTGTAATAGGAGCTTGAACTCACAAAGAACAATTTATGACAAAGCCTCCAACATTGTAAAAAACAGAGGAAGGTTAAACTTTAACTAAATACTGCTAATAATTAGTGTGCCACTGTATGCTTCCATTTGCCTCTGAATTTGATGTTGAGACTATTTTTTTGTTAAAAAAATAAACACCTTAGTAAAAGGTGATCTACACTGTTGACTAGACTTTCGTGTGCATCTCTTTCAAAGTTGTAGTCAAACCAAATTAAACATTTTGAGGAACCTTTCAGCTGTACTATAGGAAGTGCTTTTTGTATGGAAGTTGCTTATATATTGCTCACAGGCAAATTGCCCCTGGTCTAAATTCAGAGAATTAGATTTGTTTTAAAAAGCAGAACTAGATCAGTTAGTTCAAGAATTACAATTTGCTTTTTTCTGAGAAAAAAGGGTTTAAAAAACGCTCCTTTTACTTTTTTGCCTCATCACTAGAGGAAATGATACGACACCATAACAGGACACGATATCAGTTTGCTGATAGCTCTGGAACTCAGTTAAAGGTATAAAAAGAACTGAACAGAAATAGACTTTTACATCTGTTTCATATCCACCATTTGTACACAGCTGTCTGTTATTTAGCTTTGCTGAGCTGAAACCACCAACCACAATACAGAAGCAGGTAGTGGAACAGCTAGTCACGCATTTTCCCCTCTGGTCTAAGACAGCACATCACATCTAAGGGTTCATTTACTGTGTTTGGGTCATTTCCTCCCGATCACCGTCTGGTCAGTAGTTCTGTATGTGCTGGTAAAATCTACACTCCCATTCAGCTTGAGCTTGCACGTAAAAAAAAAAAAAAAAAAACCTGATGCTTTCGTTTCTTTATTTCATCAGGGGGAAAATGCTTAATTAACCTGATGCATATTTCATTAGCATGTGAGGACATTGTTGTTGATCAGCAGTAATTAATTCTTCTACTCAACCTCCTGCTGAGTTATGAGACTTTCAAGAGAGGTTTCCTAAGGCTCAGCTTTGCTTCACTAACAAAGGTTGAAGAAAAGAACCACAACCTACTTTTCTTTTCTGTATATACGTGAATATTCCGTACCCTGTGGGGTCTGCCCTCCTCCTGACCCAAGACCTGCACAAGTCCTGGATGGAGGGAAGGCCAGCCCCGATTATCCCCTTTGGCCGTTCGGACCCGTTTTGTTTAGTGGATATAAAAACAAAAAGTGGCTGGGCACTTTATAAGGTGCGCCTTGCTGGGACCGGTTCGCACCACCAAATGCCATCAGAACTGCCTTAATTCTTGGTATCAAAAGATTCAACAAGTTGACAGAAACCTTCGTCTCATCTTATGATGGAAGTAGCCATCAGAAGATGGCTGCGCGTCCTGAAAGAGATGGACATGATCACCAACGTTACAGGCTGTGGGATTTAAAAGATGCTCAGCTGGTGCTAATGGGCCCAAAGGGTGCCAAGAAAATTTCTCCCACATCAGTATAACACCAGCACACCAGTTTAAAGCGTTCATATGAGACAGGATAGACCCGTCTCGTATGAACACTTTAAACGTGGAGAATGTGGCAGCTGAAGCTAAGACTGACTAGACCTGATCTTGTCAGATTCTGGTGAGCCTATGCGAATTATAGCCTCGGTTCACTTTTCTTAGCGGACAGTTGTTCCTGTTATGGTCTTCTGATCCGTTTGACTTATGGTTTCCGTTTATTGTGGGACTTCCATCATCTTAAACCAAGCAGCCCAATCTCTTTTGACCCCATCTAGGAAATTTCATCTGGTATTGCTAAAAGATTTGTTTATTCCAAAGTTTTTCAGTACATATAACTAAATGCTGCTCTAGATATGAACAAAGAGTGTCATTATGTCAATAAGCCTTAGTGTTTTCCTTGCGGTTAACTGCTAACTAGATGCCGACTTTTCCCGCCATCATTGAACAGGTCAAACAAACCGTCTAAATGATTTCCTCTTTTTTCTCCTGCAGCTGCTGCGGTTGGAGCAAGCAGACACAAACACGCCGCTTCTCAGCTGTAAGCCACCCAGGGGCTGAGGTCCTTCACTGAATTATTCTGTTCTGTTCCTCTCCCCATCTAATAAAACACTGAATGAGCATCCACTCAAAGGCATGGAAGGGCTTGGCAAAAAAGGGCATCCGTCAGACCTTGTGAGCCAGAGGACCGAATCCTTTAAAGCCCCTTTCAGGGTCAATAAACTTCCGGAGAATCTCACATGGAACAAGATCTGCGTTTCCCGGGGAGCCGCTGGTTTGGTCCAACGGAAATGTCAGCTTTTGAGTAACAACTCAACATCATGCCAATGCAGATGCAGTGGAAATAAAGATTATGGATTACAGAACAATCAAGCTTCTTCTTTCTACTTTCGTAACAAACAGAAGTATAGTGAATAAAACTAAAAAAAAAAAAGCAAAATAAAGTCAATGTTTTCCCCCCAAAAGAATCAACATGAATTCTGCCATATTAAATGTGCCTTTCTCTTGTGGTTACCAACAGCTGTGCTTTCTTTTTGTTCCTGCCTTCTGGATTTTCACAGCTGGCAATCCAAGATAACTGGATCTTAATAAGACGACAGCAAGAAAGTGCTGATGTGGGTTGTAACATTGCTCCGAATAAACCAGCTCCCTCTGCCCTGGAAATAGACAGCCAACCTGATGCCAAAGAGGCAGAGACTTTGAAGCATTATGGCTTAAATTTCAACCTTATTACTTTCCTTCGGCTTTTCATTAACCAGCGGGACACTTAAGAGGATTTTAAATTACCGACAACATCCAGATACGAAAAACTTAAGTACCCAGTAAGCTGATTTGAAGAAATCTTACGAATATCCGTTTCAGGGAATTCAAATCCACATCATTCTTATTAGGTTTTTCACTCAGATGCATTTTTTTTCTTTTTGAAACTAACATTTCAAATCATTAATATGTGCTTAGAGTCACAAAATATGGATGAAGGGCAATAAAAATGAATTAACAACAACAAATAAGTTAGTAAGGAATATTTTTTTAAACTGAGTGGACAATAAAATTTATAAATAGCATTGATCAAGATCTAAAAATGAAGCCAATGCAAGTTAATGCCTAACTGTGTTCGATTTAATGACAAGTTATGTTTCTAAATGTCATTCTTTAGTTTGCTCAAAATAAGACAGGTTACACTCATTGAAAGAAAAATATGCACTGATCAGAATTTGACGGCCATTTCTTGAGCTCCATAGCGCTTTGACCGGGCAATAACGATTTTGTCTGATCCTTTTTCTTTTTAAGAATTATACCATAATTATGGTGTTATCTTAGCATTCCAATAAATTTCTGAAAATACTGAAATCTTTCTGGCAACATCTGTTTAACTGTCAGGTTCAAGCAATGTATTGAGCCAACATTGCTGCGCCCACTTTTGGCCTTACACCCAATAAATTTTCGTCAAACACCTTCTCGGTTCATCCCTCGTGTCACTAACATTAAAACAAAACTGTAAATTGTATTTCAAAGCATTTGGTAGCCACAAGCTTTAGGGCATAATCATACATCAGCTCCACAAAATGATGGCAGCCTTAGCGTTTATATGCAGATTAAAAATATTCAATAATTACTAGAAATGTTCCTCCCACTGGTTCTTGCTGCTTCCATTCAGAGCACTAGTTGTGGTTAAACATTTGCATGAAAGCTGTGTGAGCAGCAGCGAATAATTAGTGAAAAAGCCAACCTCTATAGTAAATAATGAAGCTTTGCTAAACAAAGGAAGGAGTTTTTCCAATGAATCACCCTAATTACAGCAAAGAATTATGAAATTCTTGTTTCATTGGGCCTCCATTGTTTCTTAGTTTACAACTAAATAAAAAAAATCCTCTCATAAACATGTCCATAATGAGTTATAGCCCTTAATTACTAATTTCTATTTTCTTTTCCTCCATTGAGCATGCACAGTACAGAGTAACGACTGTTGGCCAACAAGGCTTTTGGTCAAGGTGTCTTTGTTATTACCAGGACATTTCTGCATTTAAAGCCAGTTGAGTATTTAGCCAGGTTTCATTGTGGCTCATTTAGTTTGATTTTAGTAATACCACAGTGATGCCCATTTTCCCCCTTCACCAGTCTGTAACCTGAAGTTTTGGGTGGTTCATTCACAGCTTTCTCAAATCCTGTATGTCCCTATTTGCCGCAGGACGTTTCCTAACAATTGAGAGTTAATTCACGCCCACCACGGAGGCGCTTCGTATCCACCCAGACAAAGCCATGATTTAAAGCAAATTTTTCAATATAGTTTACTTCTACTCTGTGTAAGGCAGGGTTCTCCAACTCCAGTCAACCCTGCTCCAGCCCATCTGGTTGATTTACCTCCACAGCATGTCAATAAGTTCTGCAGAGGCCTTATAACAGGCCAGTTCTTCAATTCAGCTGTTGGAAAAAGCTTTTTCCCCTCTGCCATCACCGGTCTCAAAACCCTCAGCATTACATTAATAACAATGTCTTGGGACATTGCAACTACCAATCTACCAATAGCTATGATTACATGGACATAGGTAATTGGATTGAATGGCTGATGGGAATAAAAATTTGTTATGTAAACACGGCAACTGGAATACTGTGATCAGCTTAAACATAATCGGGAAAAAAACGTTTTATTCCGAATGAGGCGGGTGGTTTATGCCGATCGTTAATCCGAACAGTGTCCATCTAAACACTCCAATCACATCATATGGATTATGGAAAACTGCCCTGACTGCGCATGTGTGCCCCATGTCTCTCATCGTGTAATGAAGGGCATCTCAATCGTTCTTGAAACATGGCGCGGGTCAATTCTGGGTGCTCAGAAGACACAGAACAAACACACGTTCACATCTGCTTGTGTTTTACAATGAATGTAATTGTAATTTTTACAATTACATTCATTTTCACTGAATGTAAATGTACTTTGTGATTGGATTAATTGATTTTTTGCCCATGTAAACCATGTATTCTGATTGTTTTTCCTCACCAAAACTACTGTTTGATGAAAACACTTACGCCCCCTTAACTGTACTGTGTGTTTTTGTAAATGTTGGAACAGCATGTGGACACAGATTTCCCCTTGGGGACAATAAAGTATGAATCTAAATCTGGAAGGAGTCAGCTGACCAATTGTCCCTTTGCTGCCAACACAAGCAACTTTCCCCTCTTAGGGTCGAGTGTTGTACAGGTCATAAAACAAAGAGTATTGATACACAAATGTTTGGTACAATACAAGTATGAAATAGAAGTAGAGGCTGACAACATGTCCACACCTAGGTACAAAATGGGGATAAGAATTGAGAAAGGGGCAAATAGACCGAGACACAAAATACTAACATCACTGCAAACTAAATTCCAAGGACAAAGCTTTCAGCTTGTTTGAGGATAATTAGCCAGTAAACAATACAGAGGTGGCCATGAAGACGAAATCTCCATTTATTTTCAAACATTTCTCTTGGATCAACAGAGGGGATTTAACTCGTCCAGTATCTGCCAGGATCTCAACTGACAGTAAAAATGTCACTCACTGCTGATAAACGTAAGGATCAGATGAACATCCTTATAAGAGAGAACCCCTGAAGACAACGAGGAAAGAAAAGGGAAGCTGACTTAGCAAAAGCCTCTCAATCTTACTTTACATCCGTGGGGAAGTAATCCCAAATCCATTATCTCAATAGACAGCAGAATAAAGCAGTCGAGTTGGGTTTGCTTGATCAATGGATTCCCAGAATGTTATCTTGACTGCTGTGCAAATGGTATTGATCATTCCTTGACCACTGGTGGTGCCAGCCCTTGTTAGCTGAAGTAATTACCTTAACTATTCTGAAAGACAAATAATGAAGCAAATTCAATATGGAGTGTCTCTCCCTCTCTCAGGCTGTGAGTATTTATACCAGCTGCCCAAAACACCAAGGCCCCAGCTCATAGTGAAGACCTCATCAACCAATGCAAGGGCATTTCTTAAGAAAGGGAATGCTCCGCCTGTGAGTCTGAGAGATTGCTAGCATAACTCTACCAGATCCAAAAGCAACTGTCCGGGGGGCATGGTGCTAGGTGTCATGGGAGACATGACACCTAGCACCATGCATGCTTTGAGGGAAGAGAATTTATATTTGTGGTTCACCAAATGGCCCCACATGTGTATCCATACAACACCACATGCAGCAAGACCTCAGACAGAGACAGAAGGCTAATAGACAGACAGGGAGCTATTCTTTTCAGAATTCTATGGTTGGTGTTTAATAGTAGCAGAGGCTCAGCATTCAATCAGACCTCAGATTATTTGGACTTTTTCCTTTATTGAACAGGCATGCAATAATCCATAACACACACACACACACTGAAAGAAAAATACTTTTTAGCTCGCTCAAAGGAGTCGATAGAAGTTTCAACTTGTTATGATCAGCAAATTCAAACTTATCTATTAAGTAAAAAGCACAGGATTCTGCCAAACTGAGGATATTAATAAAGAGGATCAAATGTTCTGTAGACAACTGGCTGCAGTTTGATGTAGATGTAGAACAATACTCCAGGTTACAACTTGGCCTTACATTCCTGTTTTGATTTAGCTCGACATCACAGCTGGAGACCTGTTCTTCTTTGAACAATTAAAAAAAAGATAATAATGAAATCTGTTTGAGTTCAGTAAATGCAGTATACTATGCAATAAATCAATGAATCGCACGATAGATTTTAATCATATGATTAATTAAAATAAGCTTGATAATTTGTGGATGCATGCTCCCCCTGTGATTCCCTCTCCTCTCTCTGAGAGTGGATAACAAAAGGTTTCAGTACGGTGCATCGGTGTCTGCTCGCCCCTTCCCGTCTCGTTTCCTCGATATAGGAGGAGATAATCTTGGGTCAGGTAGGCACATGCTCAAAGCTTAGCGCGAAAGCCTTGTGAGAGAGAGCCAAAGAAACGCTAGTTTGAAGATAAAATAAAAATGGTGTCAAAGCCGAACACGACCGCTGCAGTGTGGGAGTTTTTCGATGGCAAAACGATGGCGGCCAACCGCTTAATCTATCTGAGCCGGTATGTTGAGAGGATATACCTGCGTTATTATGCCGTTATCTTATTAGTTGAGGAAGGTTTCCCAATGACAATAATATGGTTTATCATGATAATTGTTAGGAAAACTTATTGTCCAGCAAAATCTGTTATCGTGACAGGCCTAGTGCTACCAGGTTCTGCTGAAAACAACACTTGCTGAGGTGAGTATCAGTAATTTTAATATCAGAAACGTGCTTCAAATAAAGTGAGAGGAAGCAAAGAGAGTTGAGAAAGTTACAAAGAGGAAGCTATTTTCTTAATTGCTAGACAAGCCAGGACAAGGGGAAATGGCAGCCAGACGTTTAAGCAATAAGTGGAAGGCTGCACATATTACAGCTTGCTTTGTTGCTATCAACCTCTCTCCCTTATCACTCGTGGAAATCTCAGACTCAAGACAAGGCTCTACATTTTCTAGGGAACACAGAAGAAGAAAACTGCTTTAGCATCTGTGCTAATCTCTAGCAGAAGATGACAAAAGCAGGTTTAAATGTCAAATCTGCCATCAGGTGGTTTTGAAATGATTTTACGGTGACTACTCTCGCCCCACATTGTTGTCCCAGTATTGCAAAAATCTTTTGAGTGTTGTTGTTAGAATTTCTCATGTTCTAAAACTCTGATCATTTCTTCTTTTGGAGATTTAGAAAGGACTTACTTGTTTTTTTTATATATATATATATATATATATATATATATATATATATATATATATATATATAGCAATGCCGAAAGGGTCTCAAATAAATGAATAAGTGGGTTGAACTGGACTGATCTTTAATTGCATATGTGATTGCACAAAGCACTGCTTGGTTTTGACTACAGAAGCACAGGTTTTATTAAAAAGATAAAGGATGGATGGAAACTTCCCCCATTTTTGAATAATTGATTCATTTTGTGATAACATTGTCAAATACTAAAAATAATAGATAGCCACTGCTCCAGATACAAGTCTTTTAATCCCAACTGCAGGGGCATCATTGCCCTGAAATCTCAAAGTGGGGTCTGCATAGGGCCTTAATTTATCAACCATCAGGGAAACGATGTTTCTTTTAACAAAAACAAGATAATCCAGTTATTTTAACTGCTGCAATCAAATCAAACAAAAAGGCATATCTATGTGTTCTAAACACAGAGAGAAATAAATGGGTTGAGAGCCTGAGGCAATATAGAAAAGGGCAGCTGGGGGCTTAAGGTTTTGTGTAGAGGATGGGCTGGAGGCTGGACCCGGACTCTCTGGGGAGTTGTGCTGAAGCCAAGAGCTGGTGACATGGCACATACACAACTGTACCAAGCCTGCCTCAGAACAATAAAAACCACACCCTCTGGGTCTAATAAGGTTTCCCATCTTCTGACTTTGTGTAAGAAGATTACACAAAAAAAGGATTACATCAGTGAGGATTAAGGTAACCATATTGCTTATATTAGTAGCTTGATTCAAGCACCCAAAAAAGAAGCAACGTTTCAGGTAGAAATAAAGGAGACCTCATGTAGTGCTGGGACTGAGTTTTAAATCATAATCATTCCATCCAACTATAAATGCCATGTGCAGATGAGATTTACAACTGAAACAATTACTGAACTGTTTGAGCATCGCATAAAACCTTCCACGATATACTTGCAAACCACTGACCAAAAGGAAATAGGGGAGTTATGTTAATGTTTGGAATTAAAACGTTATGCTGGAAGAGAGGAGAATGTTCCCGTAACACCAAGTGTTTATCAAGAGCGCTGCAGAAAGTAAAAACAGCAGCAGAAGCATCATAAGGTCAACCCTCCAGCTCAGAGCGTCTAGAATTCTCATCTTGCACTTTCATAAAAACCTTTATCCAAAAAACAAAAAAAACAAAAAAAGTACTTTTCTACTTCAACACGAAGGTGCACAGTATAAATCGGCTTCTAACCTAAACTTTTTATATTCAACTCAGTACACATATTAATGCACATTTTAATGACTACAAAGTTTATTCAGGGCTCAATTCAACATCTTCCCTTTTTTCTTTTAAATCGGAATGAGAAAATGTCACCATTAGAGCTAGGAATGCAAAAATGCATTTAATAATTTGATGGAAACTAAGAATGAACTTCTTGTTTGTTTTCACAAGAGTAAAATGTTTCACTAACTGTGTTTCAATAAGGCTGTAATCAACGTAAAAGAATCCAGTCCAGGTTTGACTCGTTTTGCCGTCTTTATGCTAGTCTGTTTCTAAGGGGTTCGATTGCCAGGCAGAGCTTGAAAAATGATGTAGATGTTCCACAGCTAAACGGGGCTTCACTAATATTTAAAAGCTACCCACCAAATGATGAGACTTCATATTTGAACTGCTACCTAATGTTGTTAGTGTTAAAATTTGTATATTTCCAGAAGGGATAGTAGACCTGTACTTTAACTCAGAGAAAAAAAAAGAGTCAGCATTTCCTCCTCCACAAGGTTCCTTGATAAGACAGAATTGACTAACTTCACTATAACACATTCAACTTCAGGTAAACTCTGACTCCTTGACGGAATCAACAGCCATCATGCCTCCAATTGACACTGCACTTTTTAGAAGCTTCTTACACTTCAACCTCCCCTTGCTACTTTCTCCTACTACTCTCCCTTTAAGCATTTTCTGAAATGATGGTTTCCATTTACTTCCTGTTTTTTTTTCCTCCAACGTCATTTTTAAATACATCACTTACATTCAAATAAACTAACCAAGTCTTTTTCCCTCAGTAACAACTTTCCCACCAAAGACTGTTGCTGGGTCAACCTAACTGCGGTCGGCATGTCTCGCTAGCCAACTGGAACCGGGCATCAATACTTACAAAGAAAAATGCTTCCACAAAGCTGAGGGCCAGACACTAAAGTACTTTTTTTTCAAACTATTGTGTAACTGTAAAATAGCTGCTCCACCGTCTTGCAACCTCATACCTGCAAAGGTAATAAGGTATAATGTTGCATATCGATACCAGCCTGGCACAAGGCTACTCAAAATAAACCCTGATGCCCCTGTAAAGTGGTGGTTAACCAGGAGCTGCAATCTGTCTGGTGAGCAACAGGATTTTAGATTAGATTAAATTTACACTCAAGAACCCTGTAAGCATCCAGGCATATTATGTGACTGTCTGACACATCTGTCTGTTTTTTTGACAGACGTCCCGTACCTCCATTGTAAAGTCTGTGCAGTAAATAGGATGATAGGATCGAGGAGGATTTCCATTTAAGTACAATGAATAAAGGCTTGCTGCTAATGAAAAGGAGTATTTATTAGGCTGCCAATCTGAGTGTCCGCCAACTCCCTCGGGGGCTTACTGAGGCCAGGGGGATTCAATCTACTCAACAGATAGCCAGCACATCTGAAGCCGAGTTCGACTAAATGTGAGGTGTTTTCACCCGAGAGTTTGCAACTAATAAAAAGGAAAGGCTTGGAAAGAGGGTGGGAAAATATGAGGTTAGAGTTAGCACAATGGCTCTCAGTTTCCATTATCTTCCCAGGGATGCCTGTGGCCACAGTTGATGCCCGAGCAAGTGTTCTCCCACACCCCATTACAGCGCTCACACACACACACACAGACAGAGGCAGGGAAGAATGCACCATGAGGGACCACCAGCTGTTGCAGCGACCGATATGGGGAACGCCCCAAAATATTTCTATCACCAAATTCTGGTGTGCACATTCTTCCCCTCTCTGACACAGATTTACCTACTCTGTCAGGCTCCTCGCGCCCGCATTTCTTCCCGCTCGATTTCCTCTCCTGGTTTTAATCAACGGCGCCGTCACTTATTTGCAAGACGCAATCTAGGCCGTCATTCTTGTCCTGCTTTCCTGATTGCGCACTGCACAGCTCATGCCTGAAGTGCCAAAAACACAGCTAAATATACACCTCGCATATTTCTGTAGAATGCGACGGCCAGATGACGAGGCCCCGTTTAGAGATTCCTCTGCTCTGACCTGAAACATTAAAACTATCTCGTTTCATTGATCTCATTCATTTCCAGTTCTCACGCTGTTAAAGATGAACTACCCACCTCACAATATGCTCGACCTTTGACACCTATAACTCACAAACCCTTTCCAAGCTCCAAACATGCCCGGGAGTCCCTTTTTTTTATGATTTAGAGAAAGCAAAGCAAAGCGATGGCTTCAGCAGCAGCGCATTGCCTTTCAATGACCAGCTGCATCCGAGGTGGCCTTACGACCCATTGCTCTTTATGTGTCATGAAAGATCTGAGGAGAACAAGGAGAAACCCCATCGCTTCCTGCATCCGATTCATTTCATAGCATTTAAAGCCAAAGTATGAGCGCAAAGAACAGGCATTTATGTAAGATACCTTCCGATTTTAACTCAGAATGAGATGTGGAAATTCCAAACTAGCAAAGCACAGATTAATGTGCTGGTGGCTGGAACCAGTCGACTTCTTTAAAAACTCAGTGGCCATGCCACAGCTATGGGGAGAGATTTAACCCACCAACATCAGGTGTTTGGTGCGTATGTTTGCACTAAGGGAAACGATTTCAATTTTTCCCTCATTATGACAAAGCTAGAAATTTGAGTTGTCCCAAGCAATCGGACGGTTTTCAACTTTACCTGCCCCAGTGACCCCCAAGTTGGAAAGAAAATAAATAAATCATGGATCCAGATTTGTTTCAATCAGTGAACACTTCCACGTCAACAACACTATTTGGTGTAGAAGTTTGTTAATTACTTTTTTTCAGCATCAGAGAGGTGTTTAAACATGAAGTCAAAGGAAGCAGAAAACTGTAAGAAGCTATTAAAAGAGAAGAGGTACACCAGCTGTGGATGCAGCTAATACAACAGAAAGATGTTGATTAATGGACGATAGGAGGTGCCTATCTGATTCCAATACAGGTCAATCAGCCAAACAATTAACGTTTCCATGTTCAATGAGGAACTTTGGTCATTTTATCTCTGCTTCATTTGATAAATTGTATATTGAATATTGTGTATATGTATCACTTAGAAAAGGTACCAAAGGCATATTTTCTTCTAAAATCTGAGGTGAAAAATTCACTCAGATTTTAAGCTGTTCATTACATGAAATGTATTAAGTTTCCCCAACAAATGAACATATCCATATAGGTATGAAAGTCTGAAGTATGAGAATATAGGCTTTGTTGGCCAACCTTCAACCAGAGATGAGCCAAAAGTTTAATTTGTGATTGTCTTCTGGCCGGAGACAGAGAGCTCGAATACAGAAAATCCTGCTAGTTGTACATAACACACAGACGTTTTACATCTCTGCTTTACATCCATCTTTTTTATCGCTGTTTACTTCAAGTAGACCATAAGAATTCAATACAGCTCATGCAAGCATATTAAAATTTATATTAATATTTTGTTGTACTGCAACTCATTTGCTGTATTTTAATATTTTGTCTGCCTTGGCTGCAAAGCATTCTAGTCAACATCCACTGTTTGTAGAGGTACTCCAGGAATGAAATTGACACCGTCATCCGACCTCTGCCCCTCTCCTTTCATACTCATTAAATGTATCAAAATTGAGAATTTCCACCATTTTCAGTTTATAAATCCATCAACCGCACACATGCAACTTTATGAGTTTGATAGAAATCAGATATTGGTCGAGGTTATACGATTTGGTGCATGGAGACGAATTATCTTTTAATCCCTTTATTTTCTATTGCGTCTAAAACTACTAACCTTTTCAAAGAACCTGCAGTTTTCTCTTTTGAGTTTTGCAACCTTTAAAAAAAAAATATTTAAAAAAAAATAAATAAACAGAGTCGGTCAAAATGGAACCTGTCAAAACCGGCAAATAAATTTTCTGAAACCCTTTTAAATTTTGTCATTGGCCTTGAATCGATGTTTGGCGCATATGGCCTGAGTTTTGCTTTTCAGGGTCCGGGGCAGGTAGAAAACCAGCAGGGTCTGCCTATGGGCCTGCAGTGTGTGAACAATCCAACTTGTGTGAAGAACCGTGTTTCTGATACCATACGGGCACACCTCCATTCATCGGCCATGGTCCAGAGTAGGTAATGTGATATCATTCTCTGGAGCAGAGCCCTCAGTAAGCAGATGGCCGGCTACTCAAAAATGTCTGGAAACAAAGAGCCACATGATTGAGGTGAAAGGCTGGGCCGTGCAGCCACAAGAATCTATATGCAGCGGTGCTATAACAAAACCAGAAGGACTTCCCGCAGTTCAGAGGAGTTCAACTGTTCAGTTTATGTCAAGGCTTTGGTTCTGATTTATTCATGTGCCGTTTCCACAGATTCCGCCAGATTACATCTGACAGCTGAGAGAGCTGCCTCCATCTTCCATTTATAGCCATCTCAACACAACTGGGGAGGAATTCCTGTCTGACCCACGCATCCCTACTGTCCCCTGGTCCCAGGAGAGAAGCTCCATCAGCAGCCCTGCTCAGGTTTCAGCACACCGCGGCATGGGGACCATCCAGGAAACTCCGCGCAGGTTTCAGAGCCTGCAGACTTGTGTCCAGCTCAGCTGGCGGAGGACGGTTCTGCTCTCTGGAGGAGGCGATAAAGAGGCAGCTGCAGAACTGCAGCAGGTGATCAAGGCATCTGACATTTGCCCCCCCCTCCCCAGCTCCCAGACTGCCCTGTTTCAGCTGACCACAGCGTGGAAGCCCCAGCGGCGTGGACACAGGTCTGGGCTCAGAATGTTGGCTGCTCACAAAAGGGTTTGGGGGGGGGGTGATGGCTAAGATTGGCAACTCCTTGAAAAATAAATAAGGGACACTTCTTGGCCAGCTAATATCTTCCACCCTACTGACATGATGATTTTTTTGCCTTTTCTTCTGTGTATGAAATTATTTTGTAAACATTTGAATCAAACCTTCATTTAATTAGACACACAATGTTCTTCCTTTTTTCAAGAGACATTGGGCAACCCTAGTGAGGGGTAACCGGGATGGATTGGTGGGACGCTGAGCCACCTGTTCAGCAGAACTCATTTCTAACTTATAATTAAAAAACAAACACACACAAAAAAAAAACAAGTTCGGCTAAATTCGTTCATTTTAATCTTCACGGGAATGTGCCGGGAGCGATCGGTTCTAAGCTTACCTGTTAGGAGCTAAAGTTGGTGACTCAGCCGGTCATGGTGAGCTGGGGAACAGCCGCACATCCGCGCCGGTAGTCGCAGCGGAGGAGACGCAGCTTCCACTTCACCACGCTGCAGCTCACAGGAGAGGGGGGGAAACAAAGCGATGCTGATGGAAGTAACTACGGCAAGGGAAAGAGTTTTCAACCCAGACGCTGGTGAACTTCAAAGAGCAAAACAAAAGCCGAGGACGGCGGCGAGAGCGAGAGGGGCTGTTTTCTGCAGCGACGGACGAGGGACGCAGCTCCGCACCTCAGAGCCTCCAGCAACACTGGAGCGTGAAGCGCCTCATAGGAGAGCAGCGGAGATGGACCGCAGGGGACAGGAAGGGCCATGCGGGCACCTTCAAAATAAAGTTAACTTTAATAAGAAGAATTTAGTCCTATTATAACTGCACTAAGTTATACTGAGATACGCGATGTCTGGCTGCACGGTGGACAGCGTTGTTAATTGATCTCTACAAATTGCCTTCAAGCGTGTGTGTGTGTGTGTGTGTGTGTAACCCAAATCCTCAGATCCATAGTAAAAAACAGAACTATTTACAGTACTTCTATTATTATTATTATTATTATTATTATTATTATTATTGAAGCAGAAATATATTTGAATAATAATCTCCATGAGCAAAAATCACGTGTCTTCTGTGTTGGTTTTGTGGTTCACACGTTTCCCCCTGTTGCTTCATGTGACAACCGTTAACTTACATCCGTTATGTGTGTTTTATTTGGGGGAAACGATATGTGGCTTTCCCATGTTTTATAAATAGAAATCTGAAAAGTATGCTTTGTTGAATCTGCTAAAGCTGCAACCCCTTCTCCTGGCCCTGTCCGCTTTGCTCATGTAGAGACTGGGTTGTGGTTTTCTCTCTCTTGTTCTATTTAGCAAAGCAACTCAAGTTCGGTCAGACTGGATTGAGGTTGTTTGGGAACACACTCTGTTAAGTCTCACAGCAGATCTTAAGAAGTAGGTGTTTACTTTGACTAGGCCATTCTACTACATGAATATGCTCGAATTAATTGCATTGTAACTCAGGCTGTGTGTTAAACGTAAAGGTCAAAGTTCAGCTGGAAGGTGAATTTCCACCTGAATCTCTAGTCTTTTGCAGCCTCTAACAGTTTTTCCTGAGGAAAATCCTGCAATTAGCTACAGCCATTTTCCCAACTCTGATCAGCTTTCCCGTCTGTGCTGAAGAAAAGCTTCCCCACAGCATGATGCTGCCACCACCCGTTTCACTGTCAGAATGTGTTCAGGGTGATAGTGTGCAGAGTACAGGGTTAGATTTCCGCTACATGTGCATGTCCGTCTGGTCTTCTCTTAGAGCAGCTTCTTCCACACGTTTTGAAAAACTGGCAGAGAGACGGCAATATATAAAACTGTTAATCGAAACTGGGTTCCGTTACTCCTCTCAAAAAAATAGATTAAACGTCTAAATCCGACAAACTGTATTTTCATGCTTTGTGCCACAACAGTTTTAACCAGCGATTCATGTATAACTCGGGCACTTGTTAAAGCCGGTCTTTTCTTTTGAAAATCATTTTCATTGAGGCTGTCATGCCTCTGCTGGCTTAACACTAATCTATCAGCCTCTTGTTGCATGCCGAAGGTTTCAGTAGCAAACAAGATTGAACTGAGTAAATATATATATATATATATATATATATATATATATATATATATATATATATATTATATATATATATATATATATATATATATATATATATATATATATATATATATATATAAGCCCTTTTTTTCTCTTCGCTGTTTTTTTTTGCCCATATGCTTTATCCTCAAATAAGCTAAATAAAGCAAAAATAACTAGAAAGCTTTAGATCCATGCGTTCATTCACACAAGATTGAACTGAGAAGCACATGCAGTTGGTATTAGATGTAATGATGTAACAAAACTAGTTCTCTGATGCAATTTTCCACATTATATATATATATATATATATATATATATATATATATATATATATATATATATATATATATATATATATATATATATATATATATATATATATATATATATATATATAGGCTATATAAGCCCTTTTTTTCTCTTGGCTGTTTTTTTTTGCCCATATGCTTTATCCTCAGCTAAGCTAAATAAAGCAAAAATAACTAGAAAGCTTTAGATCCATGTGTTCATAGATGATGGTGCGCATCAGCACAGCGTGCTTTGACCCAGTGAAGACGCGCATGGCCCGTTAAATCCCGGAGTAGGTAAGACTGCCCTCTGCTGGTTGTGAGACAGCACTTTTTCTTAAACAAAATATTAACTCGTTTAGTGAACCCAGTTCTTTTTACTCGTAACTGTATCTTTGTGAGACAGACAGGTCTCTGTTTTTAAGTTATTCTTAACAACAGAATGACTCAAGTATGTGGGGGCCTTAAGCCATCTTACTGACTCATATTTTTGTTTTCGTGAAGTAGATTTTGAAATCTAAATTATTTTATAATAAAATTCCTCATTAGAAATTAAAAGCAGAAGCTATAATATGTGCTCAGTTCTTCAGGTACACCTCCGCCTCTGTGTGCTTACCTACTTTCTTGAAATATGTCTCCATACTTCAGAGAAGACACTGTCAATGGCAACAAATGTCGGCAAAGAAAAATACAGAAGGCTAAAAGTGTGATGGATAGTTTTTCCTCTTTAAAAAGACTGAATGAAATTAGTTTTCTTTTCTTTTATCTTTATTGGAAGCCCTTTTACCTTGACCAGCTCTGGTCGGTTATCAGCAGGTCAAAATCAAAACCTTTTCCATTTGTTACATGTATCATCTAAGTTCACACAGACCTTAATGCTCAATTCCGATTTTTAGATATCCACCACTTGTGGAGTAACATTGCCTTTCCAGGGTTCTATAATATAAGAGCCATTTTTGTCCTTGGTGACTTAAAACTATTTTAAAGCCACTAATGTAACATGACCTTTTGGAAAAAACAACTTTCAATATTGACTACAGGAAATGTACAGTCATTTTTTTTAAAGGACCACCATTTTATTTCTATGGTAAGTTTTAAATTTTAAAGAAAAAACATAGGTCTGGTTGGATACATTTTCTCCTATAGGATGTTGATATTTCTGGAATGTGAAATAACCACATGGTTTCCAACATAATGACAAGAAAAATGTATATCAAAAATTATTACTGGTGTTTTTAGTGTCATTCTCTTGTGGAAATGTGATTCCATTATTGCATGAAAAATCTGGAAAAGTGCTAAAACCTGCATTTGTTCTTATATCTATATTCAAAACCATTTGTTGGTTCCTTATCACTTTTAGCCAAAGTTATTGAGAGCCGTTGTGGAAGGTCCAAAGAGCTCCTTGTGGCTCCACAGGTTGCAGACCCCTGGTCTATACCAGCTTCTTTCCATCTTTGGGCCGACTGCTGCTTACCTGCAGCAGTCAATGGGCGATAGGTGGGGACAGACACACCTGTCTTTGTACTCCTCACCTGGTAGCCGCCATCTGCAGCAATCATATGTATACTTTCAAAAGACATCCTCTGGAGTTGACACTGAGTACGTGCACTACAGATCTCTGGTCAGCCTGTTCTGAGTGGAACCTGTCCTGTTAAACTGATGTATGCTCTTGGTCCACCATGCTGCAGCCGAGTTTCTGGATGTTGGCAATCTTTTTATGGCATCGGCCATCTTTACGTAGAGCAACAGTTCTTTTTTTTTGTCCAAGTCCTCAGAGAGTTCTTTGCCATGAGGAGCCATCTTGACCTCCCAGTGACTGGTACGAGAGAGTGTTAGAGCGATAACACCAGATTTAACACATTTGCTCCCAATTCACAGCCGAGACCTTGTAACATGAGTCACATGACGCCAGAGAGGGAAAATGGCTGGTTGGGCACAATTTAGACATTTCTACGTCAGGGTGTACTCACTTTTGTTGCCAGTGGGTAAGACGTTCCTGGCTGTGTGTTTGAGTTATTTTGAAAGTACAACATATTCAACATGTACACTGGCTTTAGATTATGTCAAAATGTCACAACATCAGTGTTGTCCCATGAAACAGAAATGTGTGGGGTGTGTTCACTTTTGTGTTATAATGTACTGTATGTGTAACACAACATGACATTTTTAGTTGTCTTTCCAGCAGGAAAGAGGTCCCCTTTCTGTGTCCCTCATTTAATGTTTTGAGCAATAAGGAAACAAGGAATAAAAAAGGACACCCCTACATTTATTACCACCTAAAATGCCCAGAATCATACACAGGTTTGTCACTTCAGGAGTACATGATTAGAGCATTGTTACCCTGCAGTTGGAAGCACGTTTGTCCTGTTTAGAGCCCAGACAATTTGGTTGGTGCTCCTGACTGTTGAAATGAGAATGAACCCCATACTTTGATTGAAAGAGCTGTCCAAGGCCTTCAGAAAGAGGATGGTAGCAGATTATGAGGGGGTTAAGCGATTTGCGCTTTAAAGGTACACATTCAGGTTAATTGACATTTTAAAAATGTATTTGCCAGTAACTCACTCTGGTTGAATATAATGATTTTGTTAATCAATCTAGCCTTTTCTGTATATACCTACCATTACAACATCATGTGACCGGGGTTACGTAACTGCGTATGCGTACATTTGGTCAACAAGCTGAAGCAATGATCATGGAATAAAACAATCTAAAGGTGTGTTCACATTGAATGTGCATAGGAATATCATGTAAATCTGTCGCTCGGCCTGCCACATTCGTGGTCGACGTTGAACGTGATCCTACAATTTAGCCACTTTTGCTTGCTGTGGCTTGCCTGACATCGCCTCCGGTCGTTCATACAGCAGGCAATTTCACAGCGGGCAACAAACTAGAAATACAGCAGTACAATGCTTTCACTGAACTGCCACTCCAGTCTCCTCATTTACTTTACTCCAGGCTTGGTCCAGTCTGGACTTGTCATGCTATTATCAGCTCTTATTCCATGTTGAATGAAAACTTCTCCATCTCCGCCGCAGTCCTTCACCCTACGTCACTGCCACACCCGTTCTGATCGGTTGTTGCAGCGTGACAAGATACAGAAGTTCAGCTTTTGCAACTCCTACAACTGTCGCTTCGCATTCCTCGCAGGTTTCGAGTTGCTCTGGCTTTGCTTTAATCGGCAAAATCGCATGTTTTGCTTTGCCAGAATTGCCTATGCGGCCTCTCTTGGCGTCGCTTTGCATCACGTTGCTCCTGTGTTGCATGTGTGCACAGGGATATCATGTAAATCAGTCGCTCGGCCTGACACATTTGCATTCGGCGTGAACATACGTTAATGCATTTCATTTGTGTTCATTCCAATAAAAAGGTTTTAGCCTTTGACTTATTTACGTCATTGAAAAAAATTATTACCAAGATGCTGTGTCCTTGTTTGCGTTTGGTGGTAGCTGTAATTTTCCTTGATTTTGTGGAAGGAGGCTCACGGGAGGAATTGGTCGGGACTTCTTTAGTAGCTGCGTCAATGGCGCCACGTCTGTCTATGTCAGCTCACCCTAACCCATTGCTGGTGTTCTATTGAGGCTCAAAACACTATCTGGACGGACGCTTGGTGTATATAGCCTTATTTCGTCATAATCAGCTGGATTTTGGCCTTTTTGGTATATGCATAAAACGTGTCCTGAGAGAGAGAGAGAGAGAGAGAGAGAGAGAGAGAGAGAGAGAGAGAGAGAGAGAGAGAGAGAGAGAGACCATCTCCCATATCTGAAGTAGAACAGATAGTAGTATATACATTTTTTTGTAAGTAAAACTTTGTTGATTTTAGCCTGTAATTACGACACTTTTCTTTTGAAAGAACTAAATGCCTTATGGAGTGCCCTTTCAATTGACAGTAAGTCTTCGTTTTCATTTCAAAAGTCATGCTCTTGCTATGATCAGTATTTTAAGAAGTTTGAAGTAGTCTTCATCCGTAATGTTGCCTCAAAGAATTTTGATTTGCTTCAAAACGTGGCAGCAACGGCCTTCTATACTAACTATTTGATGAAAGACCAGAGCTTGATTTTTAAACTCCGTAAAACACACACACACACACACACACACACACACACACACACACACACACACACACACACACACACACACACACACACACACACACACACAGACATTCTTGTGCAGCTCAAAATCAGGATTTCAGAACCACCAGTTGAGGTAATCCTCTCATCATTTCTGGTTAAAAAAAAGGAGCAAAGTCCAAAGCAGTTTGAAAGGGAATGATCGAGGAAATGGTTTCCTGGACCCTGAGACACTAATTACCCTAACAGCGTTTTTTTCTACCGTGTCTTCGATTTTTTAACTGTCTTGGATGTTCAGCAGCTGCCCTCGTTAGAAGGGGGGCCGTGTCTCAGTAAAGGCGGGAGGTGGGGGGCGGCTCCCTGCGCAGCTCTCGCCTTCCCGCTGCAGACCCCACCTGGCAGGTAGAAGCGCCGCGTCGCTCAGAGCAGAGCGCACACAGCGACCTGAAAGCAGGCGGCGCCATGCAGTCTCCGGTCAGGGATTCTCCTGTCAGACCGGGCTTCCACAGGATGGAGGTCCAGAAGACCATCTGGGACGTCCCGGAGAGATACACAGCGCTGCGGGCGGTCGGCTCCGGAGCCTACGGGACAGTGTGGTGAGTTTAGGCTGGGGAGGGTGCGCAGGAGTTGGAGGTGAAAGGTGAAGTAGGATGGTCCCAGGATGGCTCTTTTCTGTCTCTCATATAATTCCAGATGTAGATTTTAATCCTGACCTAAACCCAACAAGTGGTTACCTTTTAACGGCTGATCTCATTTGGATTAATTCAAAACTGTACAGCTTTTCTAATCTTCAGGCTATTCTTTTAGTTGCAACAATCCTCCTTAAGCAGCGCCGAGGCGTTATTCTAGATGTTTTATTTTAGGTCAGTGTTGTTCTGTGTTCTTTAAAGTAACCAAGCTGTACTATTTCAAGTGTTTGACTGGGGTTGGGTATAAACTGATGTCCTGCCTTGTTTTCTATAGGCTGTGTTTTTAGGCCTTAGATGTACATTCCAGTGTCGTGCGTCTCAGGCAGTCCAAGAGGCCCACATCAGACGTTCAGCGAACATAAACACTTTCTGTCTGCCTGAAGCAAATCAGCAAGTCAATGCAGGTCCTGCGAAATGACAAGAATCTCCACCACAAACCATCCAAACAGGCAGCAACACAAGCTGTCCAAGACAGTTTATTCCGGTGATCGCTCATTTAAAGAGCAGATACTTGTGATGAGCTTGCTGCTGGGGCCACTGGAAAATATAATGCCCCGACCCGTTGTAGTGTTTTGGTTTAGTTCCTATAGAGATAAATCAAATCAGAGAGATCAGATTAATTTGTGTCCGTCAGCAGGCTTGTAGGTCTCATTATTATCTGGCTCAACAGTGAGTTTTGGACATTTAAACCAACCCTTAGGTTGCAGCTTTCTGTTACCGTATCAGTGCGAATCATGTGAGCCACTGTGTAACCTGTCAATAAGGCCGTCTGTTTCATCTTGTTTAGCTCCGCCATGGACCAGAAGACCAAAGAGCAGGTGGCCATCAAGAAGCTGTATCGGCCTTTCCAGTCCCTCATCCACGCGAAGCGGGCCTACAGGGAGCTCAGGCTGCTCCGCCACATTCAGCATGACAACGTGAGGAACGTTACAGAAAATGAGTCCGCGCGCACTCTACAAGTGCAGTGCTATTTCCCCAACCCTTAAAGAATACATTGTCATGCATTAATGTTTTTAAGTTTTGATGATTTCATCTGTTAGGGAATAATGGCATCCAAAGCAGCCTAGACCTATGTGAAAACATAATTGCCACCCTTGTTAAATCATGATTTAGTCATAGGCCTATTTCTTTGGTTCACTTTCACAACCCACATCCAGGTCTGGTTACTGCCTGATCTGTAGAGTTAATGAAGTAGTTGAAGAGAATCTGTCTGACAGCACGAGGTAGGATTAAAGATCGAAATAAGTTCGAGAACTGACAAGAAGCAAAGTCATTTACATCAATCAGTCTGGAAAGGGTTACAAAGCCATTTCTGACGCTATGAGACTCCAGTAAACCACAGTGAGAGGCGTTACCAACAAATGGAGAAAACATTGTGAACCTTCTCAGGAACGACCGACATACCAAAATCTTACCAGAAGCACAGCGCCGACTCATTTTGGAGGTCACTACATGGCCCAACACCTTAAACCCTGCAGGCTTCGCTTGCCTCCGTTAAGGTCAAGTTTCACGATAATAACAACAAGAAAGAGACTGGGCTAAACTGGCATCCATGCCAGTGGTCCAAACTAAAAACCACGGCTGATCACAAAGAACACAAAGGCCCATCTCATTTTTGCCAAAAAGCAGTGTGACCGTACGGAAAACTTGTCCTTTATCCTGTGGACTGACGAGACAAAATGTAAACTAACTTAAATCTAGGGGAAAACCAGTGGCCTAGTTAAAGTTCAGACATATATGTCATTGAGAATAAGCATAACTTTAAACAGGCCAACCATGCTCGAAAACCCTCCAGTTGTGGCTAAAATATTCTTCAAAGAAGAGCGGGCCAAAGTTCCTCCATAGTGATTCAAAAGAGTCATGGCCAGTTATCACAAACACTTGTTGACTCACTGCCAAGAGAGAAAGAAAGAATCCAGCTTAGGGGATATTCGTTTTTATTCTTGGTTTTGTTTTTTATTTAAATTATTTGGATGGTTTTGTTCTCTTAATAAATGAAATCATCTTTTGAAAGCTGCTTTTTGTATTTACTCAGGTTATCTTTGAGGTTACAACATTTGTTTGATGACCTCGTATATCAAAGTGTGACAAAAAAGTTAAACCATAAAAAAAAAAAATATCTGTAAAGAGGCAAATCCTTGCCCAGTGGATCCTCTCTAAATCTCTCTCTGGTACAACTATGCAGGACCTCCGCTGAAGTTGCTGCTTTCAAAGTCAAGGTTACCCACTGACTTCTCTAAACCTGTTCAGATTCTTTCCTCCCCTTTCAAAGAAAAGTGATTCTGCAGATAAGCAAAACAAAACCTTCTAATCTGCCAGGTCTGTCCCGACAAGCTCAAAGTGTTATTCTTACCCTCGTGGAAACACACTTTGCCTCAGGGGCTAGCAACCATCAGCAACAACCTTTTCGCATGTAGCGTCACAAGTAGAGACTCAAGCCAAGGAGCAGAAATACAGAGGAGAGGGATTACTGAACCAGGCGTGAGACAGCTGCTGCTTTTTGTACCTGTCGTTTTCAGATCGAAAAAGGAGCCAAGTAATTTTTTCTAAAATGAATGATCGCGATAAACCATAATATTGTCATGTAGAGATCTTTTTCAACTAATATGATAATGGCATAATAACACAAGTATATCCTCTCCACATAACGGCTCAGATAGATCAAGCCATTGGCCGGCGTCGTTTGGCGTAAATCCAAAAAACTCCCACACTGTAGCGGCCGTGTTCGCCGTTGACACCAATTTAATTGTCTTTTCAAACTAGCATTTTCTGGCTCTCCCTCACGATCGTTAAACTTTGAGCATGTGCCTACCTGACACAAGATTTAACTCCTCCTACACCAAGGAAACGAGGGGAAGGGGCGAGTGGACACCGAAGCACCGTACTGAAACCTTTTGTTATCCAGTACCAGAGAGAGGAGAGCGAAACAGCGGGAGAAGCAAGCATGAATATGCAAATTATCAAGCATTTTTTTAATTAATCGTTTGATTAAGATTTATCGTGCGATTAATTGATTTAATGCTTATGGCGACAGGCCTACTGAAAATCATAGCAGATTTGTAACTGGCTGATGTAGCCTTGTCAATGAAGACGGATAGCTTGCTTGAAGAAGACACTATGCCGTTCCCAATTTCTGTCTGCATTTCTTTTGTAAAGTGACGCCACAATTTTTGTGGAAATGTACTCTGAGTGAAGACTAGGGCCCATGTTGAAACTATTTTTTTCTTGATGTTCAATGAGATCGTCATGATCAGTAAAAGGTCTGTTCATCTTGGTAATATGGTATGCTGTTCTACATTCAGCCTCTGTCTCAGCCAGCACAGTGTCTGATACAGCTCTCACCATACTCCCAAGCAAATCCTGACCACGCTTTTGTGTAAGCTCCTGGGCTATTTCATGAGCCCCGGACAACTCATGCTGCCGAATCTTGCTCTAAACATACATACACAATTACATTCGTTATTCAATGCTTACACTTCTGGACACTAACTAAAACCAGAAAATGAAATGATTCCACTAAATATATGTATTATATTTCTATACTTTTTAATGATTGCCCTGTGTTAAAAAGAACAATACTGTAAAATGTTTTCCAAGCATAATATACAGTTGAAACATGGAGAGGGAATGAATCTTTGGAGACATGCCCTGTGGTCTGACATAACTAAAATTGAACTGTTTGGCAATAATGACCATTGTTACATTTAGATGAAGAGGGAGGAAGCATTCAAGCCTGAGAACACCAGCCCAAGTATGAAAATACATGTTTTGGGGTTGTTTTGCTGCAGGAGGGACTGGTGCACTTTACAAAATAGATAGGATCATGAGAAAAAAAACATAATGTGGAAATTCTGAAGCAACATCTCAAGACATAAGCAAGAATGATGAAGCTTGGGTGCAAATGGGTCTTCCAAATGGACAATGACTGGTAGCATACAGCCAAACTTATTAAAAAGTGGCTTAAGGATAACAAAGTCAATGTTTTGGAGAGGCCACCGCAAAGTCCTGATCTCAAAATTGATTGGCAGAGCTGAAAAGGCATGTAGGAGTAAGGCAGCCTACAAACTTGGTTAGTTGCTTCAGTTCGCTCCGGAGGAATGGGCCAAAGTTCCTGCCAACTTTTGTGAGAAGGAAATCCACAACGTTTGACCCAAGTCGTGCAGTTTAAAGGCAATGGTACCAAATATTAACAGAAATATACGTAAACTTCTGACATTCTGAAAATAATAAAACAATGTCTAAAAAGGATCTCTTACATGAGAAAGAAAGCAATAAATTATAGTGAAAAATAATCCATATCTCATTATTCTAGTATTTAGAAAATAGAAGTTGTAATAATCAGACATAAGGCAGGAAAGGTTTGTTAATTTTTTTTATGTTGGACAGTGAGAAAAAACACGTGCTTTTTTATATAGTGTATATAAATTTCTGGTTTCAACTGTGCTTTACTAAACTTAAAATATCTCTGATTGACAGACAACTATTTACAGATTATCAAGCCATAATGTATGAATTTTGTGACATCATTTTACCACATCTATTATGACTATAAATAAATGCTACTTTAATCTGCACAGATTTATTTGACGAACCAAACCTTATATACTAAATTTGCCATTTTTGCTGGTACTTATCTAACGTTCTGTCCCTTAATTCTAGCCAAGGATATCTCTTTTTAAATCCCCTGGCCTGGCTCTCATTCCACACTGTGGGCCATCAGCCGACGCAAGACAGGATGGTGTTCACATCATGGAGAAGGCCTAAGAGCCTGTTGCCGTCGGGGAGGACGTCCCAGAGCCTTTTCTTGTTTACCAGTTTGTTGAGGAGGGGGTCCAGGGGAACCCGTCTCCAGTCATTGTACCAGAACCCGTTGAGGAGGGGGTCCAGGTGGATCCGTCTCCCATCCTCATTCCCAAGATGGACTTCCTTGAGAAATTTTTTTTTTCATTTCTCCTCACCATTTGGCCAATCCTTTTTATATGGAACTTAACTATTGTTTAGACAGTACTAAAGGGTGTTCTCTGCCGTGCCCCCAGTGCCAGTTTAAACTATTGAAAATGGGCTTTTGATTCACCACATACACTTTCTAATAGAAGTGATTACCTTACCATGTTTAAATTTAAATGTATAGAATGCCAACTACCTAAGGCATGAGATTATTAATTGATTCATATATTTTTCTTTACAGGTAATCTCCCTTCTAGATGTCTTCACACCTGACTCCGCACTAGAGAAATTCCAAACTTTGTGAGTAAAGAGGTCCTGTTAGTTTCCACAGCTTGTTGAGTTTGTGCATAATTGCTTCTATGTTTCAGCTTCTTTTCTTTTCTTTTAGTTGATTTGTTTATTTTGACATTTCCATCTCCTGGCGTACTGTTAAGATTTCATAAGTTGCTTGATATAACCTAAATTTTAGGTTCAGTCCCAGATATTTTGTTTTATTTAGTTTATCCTTGTGCTTCTTTCCTTCCTTGATGTTTGTCTGTCTTTAGTTATATGGTGATGCCCTTTGTTGCTCAAGATCTGGGGCGCATTATGAAGAAGAAGAGATTATCCGATCGCATCATCACATATCTGTTTTATCAACTTCTAAGAGGCCTTAAAGTGAGTGATTTGGATTCTTATTTTACAGTGTGTTTAATATATGAGACCCTAAATAGCTACCTTTGTTTGACAACCACACCCATGCCAAACAAGCGTATTGTCCAGACTTTGTTTAGTGTCTTGCAAAAAGGGTTCTCACCTCTTTTGAAAGATTTTTTTGTAAATGATAAAAATCTGGATAGTGTGGTTTCGTTCAAATTAGGCTCCCCAGAGTCAAAACTATTTAGAGCTGCAAATACAACCACAAATCTTAAGCTTTGCTCATCTTCAAACTGAATCTTGTGCCCATTAGACTTTTCAAGAAAGCTCCACCTCTGTCAAATTGGATAGGGAGTGTTTGTGAACTTACATTTTCAAATCTTGTAATGGGTTCACAATTAGACTTTGGTCTGGACTTTGACTGGGCCACTCTAATCCATGACTATACACTGAGCTGCTTCTCGGTTCCTGCTGAAGAAAAGTACTCCCATAACATCTCACACATGGCAGTTTCAGGGTAGAGCTTTGCGATAAAACGATTTAATTGATTAGTTTAAATTTACAATTTTTTTTAAGATTTAATTTTTGGAAAATCAGGATTTTATTCTGTTAATTAACATATTAGGCTTCCATGAAGAGAATAGGATGCAATGCTGAATATATGTTTAGGAAAATACATTGTCATTATTTTTTTTTTAAAGTTAATTTGAAGTTCACAAGTGTAGTGCAGCCTGTTAGCTCATAGTGTAATACCAATAGCAGCAAAAATGTTGTCATGCACAGTGTTACCTCCCCTCCACTCATGGTTTCTAGCATGTAGGGTAGAAAGTTAAATTGGACTCGCATCAGAACACATTGTTCCAGAAATTTGCTTTGTGCCCTACATGGTTGGAGGCAAACTATTAACAGACTTTCTTCTTGCCATTCTTTCATGAGGGCCAGATTTTTAAGGGTGTACAAACAATTGAGTTTATACTGAGAATACTGAAACATCAGAAGGAAATCTGTTGTAATGGATTTCGAATGCTGTTGTGAGATCTCTTGTGATCTCCTGGATGAGTCGTCATTGCGCTCTTGGAGTAATTTTGGTTGGCCGGCAACTCCTGGGAAGGTTCATTACTGTTCCATGTTTTCGAAATTTGTGGATGATGGCACTCTCTGTAGTTTGCCGGAGTTCCAAAGCTTAAGAAATTACTTTGAAAACCTTTCCAGACTGATAGATCATGACTACATTCTTCTCATTTGTTCCTGATTTTCTTCGGATCTCAACATGATGTCTAGCTTTTGAGGATCTTTTGGTGTACTTCACTTTTTCAGGCAGGTCCTGTTTTAGTGATTTCTTAACTGAGGGCCGCTGTGGCCGTAATCAGACCTGGGTGTGGCTAGAAAAGGTAAACTTAGGTAAGATAAAACACAAGTATGTTTTAACAGGAAGCCAATTAGGTTTAGATTTTTTTCTCCCTTTAATAAAAACCTTAATTTTAAAAGCGCATTTTTTTCCTTTTGTTGTCTTTGACTAATATTTATATTTGCTTGATGTTCTGAAGCACTTAAGTGCGACAAACATGCAAAAACAATAAGAAATCAGGAAGGGGGCGAACACTTTTTCATACCACTGTAGACAAAATATTTCACAGACACTCATGACATCATAGTTTGTTTATCACACTTGTGCATTTCAGTGGAAATCTCAACAGCGATCCCACCAGGTTGGAAATATCAGTACTTCTCAGCTTGAACAAGTCTGAACTGAGTCAGTGACAAAAGGAAGCACAAGGTGGAACATGCACAGAGACGAGAAAAAACAAACAAAACTCTTACTGCCTTCCAAGATCACAAAGATAAAGGTTCTCTCTGGGTAGCAAAAAAAAAGAAAAATATAGCAAACAAACTAGAGACAAAATTTAAAGAGTGAAAGAAACTGGTAATACTGTTTGTTATTTACACTGCTGAATGTTTGTTTCTCTACATCTCTCCTTAAATGACATCTAAAACACCAGCTTTTAATAAATGTCTGAAAGGGACCTGAAGAAGATGTAACATTTTTAGACAACATTTTAATGTAAAATCTTAGTCTGCAGGTCATTTTGAATGTGATTTGTCAAAATCAGATCTAGGTGACGGTTTTAAACCAACTTAAACAATAAGACATTCCTCACATCTGAATAAGTCATTACATTCAGTAAAGAGACATTTTGTAAGGTACATAAGCCATTTGCCCAGTCTTTCTTATTGCTGAATCATGAATGCTAACCTTAACTGAAGAAAGTAAGGCCAGCAGTACTTTAGATGTAGTTCTAGGTTATTTTTTGACCTCCAGGATTAGTTATTGATGCCCTTGGCATAAATCCAGTAGGCTGGCTATTACTGGGAAGGTTCTACTCTTTTCTCTCTTTGTCCATAATAGCTTTTATTGGGGTTCTCTGGGGTCCTAAAATCTTAGAAATCCCCTTTTAACCAATTCAAGAGTGATAAATTTCAGTCTGGATTTTATTTCTCACCGTTCTTGAGTGTCTGTGGAGTGGTGCATGATCTGTTGCTTTCTGAGACATTTTAGCCTACTTCATGTTGTCAGACAGGTTCTTCTAAGTGATTTATTGATTCAGGTCTGATGGTAATAAAGCCAGAGTTTGTCTAGGGAGATTGAATTCAGTGTTCTAAAAAATGTGGTTCATCACAGTTTAAACATGATTTAAGGGTGGCAGTTTTCTTTTTTATACAGGGCTAGGTTGGTTTGGGTAGCTTGTCCCCCTTAATAAATGGAAGCATTGTTTAAAATAAGAATTTTGTATTCATTCAGGTTTGGTCTTTTATTGAAATTATCTTGAATATCTGGAGTATTTAAACATGGAAAAAGTCAGAAGCTTTCTGTGAGGGGAGTAGTTTTTTTATTTTTACATTTTGCCTCTTTGTAGTTTGGCTATGCACAGAAGATCATTACATTTCTTTAAGGCCCAATATCTATATGCTCAACTAACGCTCAACACTGAAACCCTGTGCTGCCAATACAAACACAAAGATATACAGCCACTGCCCATTTAGGCCGGGTAAAACTGGTTCCAGTAAATTGAAATCGTTTTGGTGAGTCTAACCGACCCAAAGCAGGGAAAGTGTCCTCTGATCGGAAGTAAGACATTGAGAAACAAATGTCCTGTTATAAACCTTTATGTAAATATCTGTTTTCAGCTGTATAGCCTTAGAAAAAAAAGAAATGTTTTCTGTCTTTGGAAACAAATTCTTCAACTGCTCAACGTTTCTTTTAACTCGTTAGAATCGATGAACTACAGTGATTGTATTATAAATTTAAAGGAAGCTTGTCAGATAATCTATTCTTTGTGCTATTTGCACATTGAGTGTGTCATGGGTGTTTGACTGCTTTACCCTTATTTATCCTCCCCAGGCAATGCTAGTTAATATGTAACCCACAATGCTTTGTGGAAACCAAACTGGAAGCACGTTTCTAACTGGAAAACCAGCCCAAAGCGAAGTGGATGTCTTCCAAGTCTTTGAATTGGCTACAGATATCTTAGGATGTTTCCTCCTTTCGATCCGTCTTTCCGGCATTGCTCTTGAGTTTGTGCCGATGGCAGGAAAACATAACCTGCATGTGACGGCCCCCTAATTTGCTTAAATCTTCTTCTCTTGCAGTACATCCACTCTGCTGGGATCATCCATCGGGTTGGTAAATCAGCTTCAGTGTCTCACTCGGGTTGATTTTTAGTAACAGTTGAAACATGTAGTTTTCATCTTACTGCCAGCAAAGAGGCAAACATCTGCAGAAAGTGATGCCAAGGTGTTGCATGTGTGTTTTCAGGATTTGAAGCCAGGCAATCTTGCTGTGAGCGAGAACTGTGAATTGAAGGTAAGTTCTTGAAATGTGCAGCGCTTCGTGAAAGTAAGTTTTTCATATTTTCTCATGTTGCAGCCAGAAATGTTAACATATTTAATTGGAATTTGATGTGATAGACCAACACAAAGTAGTTAATAATTATGGGCTTAAAGGGAAAGAATATAGCCCATTTACTCTGATACTACTGAATAAAAGCCAGTGTAACTGATTGCATTTCGAAGTCCACTGATCAGTAAACAGAGCCTACCTGTGTGCTCTAATCTCACTATAAATGCAGCTTTTCCTATTCTGGCCTCAGAGGTTTGTTAGAGAACAAACAGCATCATGATGATCAAAGAACACAGCAGACAGGTTCAGGACAAAGCTGTGAAGACTTTTTAAGCAGGGTTAGGTTATGAAACAATAACCTATAACATAACCTTAAATAATTTACCTGCTGCGGCCACCCCAGGTTATTTTTCTGAATATTGTGCTGTTTCCATTGTAGACTTCTGTAGTAATAAAAAGACTCTTGAAACCGAAACTATATTTTACCATATAAATTGTTGTGGGCTCACGTACACAACAATGCGACGGGCAGATATCCGAACGTCAGATAACCCCGTTCATTCCTCCCACAGACATTAAGTAGGACCCATTGTGTGTACACCCATTCAGGGGCCTGCACAGTATGATATCAGTGTTCCGTTCATTACATTGGTGGAGAAGATCATACTTTAATGTAGACGTATCCTAGCTGACACATCTTCCCCTAATCAGTTGTTCTGTCCAATTTCAGTATGCCAGACTCTGTGCCTTCAGAGTCCGTTTATCTGTAATTTCCATGTTTTGCAGTCCAGTCTCTGTAATCTCATAATCTCTAACAATTTGGTTATAGCAGGTGATCTGTCTCCCCTGGATGATGTCACAGCTAACAGAACGCAAGGCCAGGTGTACCTACTATGAAAAAGAAAATGACAGATAACAAAAAGTTAAAAGTTGAAATAACAACAAATAAGGCAAATTGGACAACAGTAGAACTCAGCACAGTGAGAAAAATAGACCCTGATGTCCTCCAGCAGCGTAAGCCTATAGCAGCATAACTACAGTGATGGCTCAGGGTAACCTAAGCCATTCATGCGCTTAGGTTACTAACTATAAGCTTTGTCAAAAAGGAAAGTTTTAAGATTAGTCTTAAAAGTAGACAGGGTGTCTGCTTCACGGACCAAAACTGGGAGTTGGTTCCACAGGAGAGGAGCCTGATAGCTAAAGGATCTGCCTCCCATTCTACTTTTAGAGACTCTAGGAACCACCAGCAGACCTGCAGTCTGAGAGCGAAGTGCTCTGTTAGGAACATACGGGGTAATCAGAGCTCTGATATACGATGGAGCTTGATTATTAAGGGCTTTATACGTTAGAAGAAGAATTTTAAACTCTATTCTTGATTTAACAGGAAGCCAATGAAGGGAAGCTAAAATTGGAGAAATATGATCCCTCTTGTTGATTTTCATCAGAACTCTTGCTGCAGCATTTTGGATCAGCTGAAGACTTTGAACTGCATTTTGTGGACTTCCTGATAGTAAAGAATTACAATAGTCCAGCCTTGAAGTAACAAATGCATGCACTAGTTTTTCATCATCACCCCTGGACAGAATGTTTCTAATTTTGGCGATATTCCTGAGGTGAAAAAAGGAAACTCTGGAAACCTGTTTAATATGGGATTTAAATGACATGTCTTGGTCAAAAATAACAACAAGGTTTTTTTACTTTATCTCCAGAGGCCGATTTAATGCCACCCGAATTAAGTGATTGATTAAGAAGTTTATTTTTTGAGGACCAAAGATTACAACTTCTGTCTTGTCAGAATGTATGTATATGCATTTACTAAGGAAAGATTAATGTCTAAATGTTGGCATTAATCAAAGGGAATACTTCGTTAAATAACTTGGTTGAGATTGGGTCTAAAATAGAAGTTGAAGGTTTAGATGAAGCTAAAATTTTAGATAACTCTAATATTTAGCCTACAGATAGCCTATAGTTAGGCCAGCGAAAAGCTCATCTGACATTTCTGTTGTGATAACAGCGGGTGGCTGTCAGAAGTCATGAGGCGTCTCCTTTTCCTCAGGATGTCCTGCTTTCGATGCAATCAGACTCATTTTTCTGGCCAGATTGTTCACACATCCACCATTCAAGAGACTTACTTTGTAATTTATCTGTTTTGAAATACCTGTCCTCTTGCAGAATTCTTCATAGTAAAAATGCCTAAAATAGGCTCAATCTCTGTATCAGCATCACACTTCATTCCATCAAGGAAGTCAAATATCCATGAAATATGATGTCATGCTATAAAACTGTATAGTTATAACGAGATAAATATCTCGTAAGAACGAGGTATAGCTCCTGAATTTATTGATTAGGTCAGGCAGTTAAACGTTTCCATACTTTTACTTTACAGCTATGCACTGGTTTTGTATTGGTCTGTCATTGAAAATCTGGGTTGAATATTGTCAGGTTTGTGGCTGTAATGTAACAAAACGGGAAAATACATAAGGGATACGATTACATATGTGCTATTATGTGGGCATTAGAAATCAAACTCATTCTTTATGCTTGCCATAAATACAGTGATCCTGATATTAAATAGTAAAGAAAAAAGCCATCTGTGTCTGAAATCAAGTGGTATTATTCTCAGATTCTGGATTTTGGTCTGGCGAGGCAAACGGAGAGTGAAATGACAGGTTATGTTGTCACACGCTGGTACAGAGCACCTGAGGTCATTTTCAACTGGATGCACTACAGTCAGACGGGTAATGACAATATCACCCATCTTTAATATCTGTTTCTTTCAAATGGAACATGTTATCAAAGTATGCCAGTACGTACATAACTTTGTAAATTGGATTTTTGTCACTAAAGTCCTCCATCTCTGCAGTGGATATCTGGGCGGCCGCCTGCATCCTGGCTGAAATGCTTACCAGCACGGTGCTTTTCCAAGGACACGACAGTATCCCCGTTTGTTCAATAGAAATGTCTTTAAGCTCATTTCCAGGGGTAGAAAATTATGGAATTGGTGGGAATGAGCTTTAAATGAAACGATAATGATTTCACACCCTAAAAACTGTTAACGTAGCTTAAATAATACCACTATAACATCACTGAGAGCTTTTTTAATTTGCTAGTTAACGCTTTAAGAGAAATATGAACCTGCATGTGAGACTAGAAGTGCTCATTTTAGATTATTTAATTTGTTTAATGTATTAATTACATTTGAATGAGCAGCACAGTTTTAGATCCAAACATATTGACCTGGATTCCCTTAACCAAAGTGCCCAGGTATCGATCAGCTGAATAAGATCCTCCACCTGACAGGAACCCCAGACTCCTCCCTGGTACAGAAGATGCAGAGTAAAGATGTGAGTTGTCTTTTTATTACGTGTCTTATTCTCCACAAATATGCATAATGGCTGGTGCATAATACTATAGATGGAGATAAATGTGTTGGCACCCCTGGTCAAGGTGTGTAAAAAGCCTTGAACTATATGAATCTGTTGTTACACTCAGCATCGTGACTCTCACATTGAAGAATTTTAATAAAAACATTTTTTGAACTTTTCCATTTCAATTAGTGCATTTATTTAGTGAAGAAAAGAGGTCCTCATTATTTTCTTTATACAATACTTTTTGTTACCCTATATAGGTACAGCTCAAATAATTAGAATATTGCGTAAAAGTTTGCCAGTCATCTCAGAAAGTGAAACTCATATATTGTATAGAATTCTTATACATAGAATGATGTATCCCAAGCCTTTGTTTCTTGGAATTTTGATAATTATGGGTTGCAGATAATGAAAACCCAAAATTTTGTGTCTTAGAACATTTGATTACAGTGAAATAGTTCGCTATTGGAAACTCCTGGTGTCACACCCTAAGCAGCAGATTAATTTAAAACACCTGCAAAGGTTTCTTCTATATGATCTCTGACTCTGGGTCGGTAGGCGAAACAATCACGGGGAAAACTGCTGGCAGTCCAGAAGACAGTCATCAACACCCTTCAGAAGGAGGAGAAGCCACAAAAGGCTGAAAAAGTTCTGTATCAAAGAATATTAACAGGCGACTGAGACAAGGGAAGAAGTGATGTTGGAAAATGTGCACCAGCAAGAGGGAGAAAAACTTAAAAATGTAACAGAATAACAATAAAGTTACATTTATTCTCTAGACTGATCAATATGGGTACCAAAAATTTTGTGGTTGGTGATTTTTCTAAAAAAAAAAGAAAAAAAGAAAAAAATTGTTTACATGAAAATAAATGTACTCAAACTAAAGGTTGAATTTTTCTAATTTAACCGTGGGAATTTATGCTAAGCAATGTTTTTTTGCAGCAAAAAGGTTCAAAGCCCAGCCGGGGTTCTTTCTGCAAGAAGCTTGCATGTTCTCCCTGTGCATGCGTGGGTTATGGATATTATGCTACTGTAATCCAAGTCAGTTTTATTTTAAGGCTTTTTCTCCCATCTGTGGCAGGACATTCCTCTGTTTGTTACTTTAGGCATTTTCCAAGCATCATGTGACTCCCATCATTTCTTTTCCAGGCCCAGTCATATGTGCAAGGTCTCCCTTCACAAAAGAAGAAGAATTTTAAAGAAATGTTTCCAACAATGAATGAGAAAGGTACGATTGTTTGTGCTGACCTCACTTTAGCACAGTGTGCACTACTAATAAAAACACTTGGATCGGTATAGCTGGTTCAGGAAATAAATTTTAAGTCTGAAAGCATTCATGGTAAATAGAATAAGGGGTGGTTTTTGTGTTGATGCCTCCAGCTGTCAGCCTTCTGGAGGGCATGTTGCTGCTGGATCCAGAGAAGAGGCTCACAGCCAAGCAGGGACTGGCCCATCCATTTCTGACTGAATACCACGACCCAGATTTAGAACCCGACTCAGAACCTTACGACGACTCCTTTGAGAGCCTTGAGCTCGACGTGGGAGAATGGAAGAGTAAGTATGGCAGACATAAAGACTGAGGTGCTGTGAGCTCAGAGGTGACTTCCAGAGCCAATCCAAATTCCAAGAGAAGTCCTCCTGTATATTAAAGTTGATCAGAAAATATTCCTGATAGACGTATTTGGGCTTATGAGAGTCCTCTGCTTAATTCAGCTTTGCTTTCCCTTTTCCAGGTCTTATCCACATGGAGATCATGACTTTTGATCCCAAAAATCCAGGCAAGACAGCCATGTAGGACCTGTTTGTGTGAGGTGGAGAGGTTAAGGACAATGGGGGAAAAAAAGCAACATGAATTGCTTGAACAGTATTTTTGCTGTAACTTATGCATTTTTTATTTGAAAATACTTCATAAAGGGCAGCTTACCTTATGTCTGTCTGTACAGTCATGGTCAAAGAGTTTGACTGCCAGATGTTGTTTTAAAGCCTTTAATTAGCAGTTCTTTTAGATTTACATTTGAAACCAAATTTACATACACCCTGTAAAAATGCATAACCTTTTTTTCTTACTGTCTGACATTAAATTAGACTATACAATTCCTGTGTTTGGTCTATTTGCTAAATTTCAGAATAATGATACATTTGTTTTTAATTTACTTCAGATTTAGTCGTTCTCATATATTCCCTAAGTATTCGGTTGGACTGGCTCCTAAACTGGATGACTTGTTTCAAATCTTTTGGGTAATCTTCCACATCTCACAATAGTTTGCTTTGAACTTTGGCCCATTCCTCCAGACAGATCTAATATAACTGAGTCAGGTTTGTAGGACATTTTGCTCACACGTGCCTTGTTCAGCGACAATATTTCAATGCGACGGAGATAAGAATTGCCTTTATTATTCCCAAATGGGGAAATTCGGGCAGTGGCAAAAGCACATAGACAGAGTGACACACTAGATCAGTAAAACAAGCTAATCTGTAGTTAGTTCTAAAGCAACAGAGAAGGAACTTATCAGAAAGGCTAAAATAAAAATAGAGCAGGTATTGCACAATCATTAAATCAGAGCATGTAAAGTCTACTCTGACCCTTTGTGTAAAGAGTGTACTGTATCAGTGTACTGACTCCAGCTTATTGTTAAGGTGAACATCCAGTCCACTATCTCAACATCAGTTCAGTCTGCATCTGCAAAGGTCCACCACCAGCTCCTTTGTTTTCCCTGCATTTAACCTGACATGGTTCTGCTGGCACTAGTCTATGAAGATCTTTATCCACTGTCTGTACAGAGACTCATACTGTTAATCCAGTATCCACTAGGACAGGTGATGGGCCACTCCAAACCCCTTCAGTTTGTTCTTCAGAAGTTGTGATTGGATGATGTTGCGAGAACTGGAGAAACAACATGATCCTCATGGTGCTCCCAGGATTCTCCAGGCGGGCCAGAGCCCGGTGTAGCAGGTAGATGATGGCGTCAAACACACCGATGCCAGGCTGGTAGGCAAACGGCAATGGATGCAGTGAAGACCTCACTAGGAGGCCAAGATGGTTGAGGATCAGCCTCTTGAGGATGTTCATCATGTGTGAAGTTAGTGCACCGGCCTGTAGCTGTTGAGGTCTTTGGGGTAAGAGGTTTTAGGCGCCTGTACCACAAAGAAGGTCTTCCACAGTTGTGGTACTCTCCTCTGCTTCAGACTGATGTTGAAGATGTGTCCCATGATGCCACACAGTTAATCTGAGCCACACTTCAGAAGCCTGGAGGTAATGACAACTGGACCTGCAGCCTTCCTCACTTTGGTCTTTCGCAGAATGTTCTTCACCTCGAGCGCTGAGAAAGACAGGGTGGTGGAGGGGGGCTGATTCATGGAGTAATTAGCACTCTGTGATGGCAATTCCAAGAACCTTGACTTTGTTGTCCTTAAGCCACTTTGTAACTGACAGGAATGTAACACCATGGTGGGGCCACCCCAAAGCTTCACAGTAGGGATTGGGTTCCCCGGCTTGCAACTTTCCCCCTTTTTCCTTCCAATGTAACAATGGTTGTTATGGCTGAACACTTTATTTGTTTCATCACACCAGATTACGTCACCCATAAATTACAGTCATTACCTCTGAGTACAACTGCAGAGTGTATTCTGTCTTTTTATGTTGTTTGGAATAACGGCTTCTTCTTCTCTAAGTGGCATTTCAGCCCATGTGGGCCCAGGACTAGTTTCAGGACAACACTAAACCCCGTTGCTCCCTGTGATGTCAGAGTCCATGGTTTTCCCAACTGCTGTAAAGTCTGCTTTCCCCTCTCCCTCCTTCTTTGACGGTCTCCCGGTCTGGAGCTGCCATGGTATCTCAACAAACATTAAATCAGTGTTTTTAAATGCAACATTGCAAGTTTGCTATTTTTAAGATGCATTTCAATGTCACTGGTGAATCTAAACAAAGAAACTGTGATAGTAGTTACTAATAGATAACCTAAACCCATGTGCCTAATACAAATTTAAGATCCTCCTGTTTCAATGGTGTTGCGTGGCCGTCCAGAAATCCACCATAACAGTTTCAAACTTCTGTTCTCCATGCTTGTATGGCCTGTAGAGCACCGGTCTGTCCTTCGTGTTTCTCTTGGGGACATTTTTACTGCCCCCCTTGTCACAACATTCTTGCCACTCATCTGTTGCCATTGTAGAGCAAGCTCTGTACTGGTGGCAACAGGGTTCTCTTGAGAACACCCTGGAGCTTTCCAGGACAGCTAGAATCTTATTAGCAAAAGGGTTTGTGTCACCGCAAAAGGTTTAAGCCTTGTTAGCTATGCAATCATTTCATTTCTGTATAGGAGAGTTGAGCTGAACCACTGTAATAAAGTTTTTCTTTTCTTTTATGTCAAAGCCAACTTACTTATGTAGTAAAACTGTCTAAGATGAATGTGCATGACTCCATAGTCCATGGGCAAAATACTGCCTTCACAAGATTTACTTTGTAGCTTAATGTGCAGTGGGAGACGAGTTTGAACGTACCAGCACTGGGCTCGGAAATTCAGAGGCGTAACCCTGCTTTATATTCCTGTCGTGGACCTACAACATCTTTCACTGTGGAGCTATGTATTGTAAAAATTAAATGAAATTGCTTTGAATGTAATTTTCATCTGTAAAGCATCTTTGTTCTGTTGCATGTTGCCTATTTTCAAATAAAACATTGCAAAATATTTCGAGAGGTCTGACAATGATGGTGATGAGAGTGAATGGATGCTTTTCTGGCTTTTGAATCACAGCCTCCTTCCCAATAGGACTGTGAACAGGATGTTACATCCTATATTGATATACAAATAACACCCCAGTCCAATAAGGAATTGAATTTGAATGAAAAAATATCTTATTTTGCAAAAGGGGGAGAAACAAATGCAGGAATCTTAGGATATTTTTTGCTTCCAGTCACAAGAGGGCAGCATTTAACTGTATACTACCTTATTTTCAGTGTGCACACAAAAGACACAGAACATCCCATTGCTGAGCTGTCCATGGGGCTAACACGTCTCTTTCCCAATGACAAGTGCAGATATTATAGCAGTGTACAGCATTTAAAAACAACAACAGAGGTTTCTCAGGTTTCATTCATCAAGGCAAGGCAAGTTTATTTATATAGCACTTTCCAGTAACAAGATGATTCAAAGTGCATCAGGCTCCTCTCAGGTGAAACCAGCTTCTAGTTTTTGTCTGTGAGGCTGACACCCTATCTATATTTAAGACTGGGCTGAATACTTTCTTTTTTAGAAATATAACGTACCGTTATAGTGACTTGGGTTATCCTGGGGTATCCCAGTAGTTTGTTGTTTTAGGCCCATGCTGATGGAGGACATATTCACCATTTTCCTCCACTCTGTTTCCTCCTCCTGCCCTCCATTATGCATTGCTCACAGTCAATGCTAAAATAGAAATGTGTTTACTCTTTTGTTCCCATGCCTGGCCGGTGCATTTGTGTTTGGCTGTGTGTTTCTTCTTAAAGTTAGAATTCTTGAAGCTATTGCCTCCAATAACCTTCTGTTCTGTCTGTTTTTTACCTTCCATCAATTTTTCTCCTTTCCCTAAAGTTTTGCATGGATGTGTTTCTCTTGCTTGGATGGAGCCATTGATGGAGCAACTGGTGTCGTTAATATCTTGTACTCTTCCTCTTTCCAAGTAAAGCGTTCTAACTCGTCCTTCTGTTGTTTTCTGCCTCTTCTTTCCTGGACAAAGTCAAATTGCTGCTTTTAACTCGGTGCTCTTTACCATTAAAAGTGCTTCTTGTTCTGGCTCCCAAGCCTGGTTCTGCTGGAGGTCTCTTCATCATAAAAGGAAGTTGTTTCTCTCCACTGTTGCCACATGCTTGCTCTTGATGAGTGTTGTCTGCAAAACCCAAGCCATCACAGGTTGATCATCTTGAATACTTAAACATTAAATCTTAAGTCCTGTTTCACACTTTAGAACAAGGTGTTGTAAAGTGGGAAAGATAATATCAACTGTCTGTTATATAGAAAGTTTTGCTTTCAAATTTCAGCACAATCATGAAAACAAATTGTTGGCAGATATTTCCGATGTGCTAGAAAATAAAACTGAAACCAGAACAATGGCGTGCCAATGTTCTGAGTTTGTCTGTGATTCTGTTACCCTAAGAAGGTATGAACTTTGTGGGTGTCACACAAAAGGTTGCCCTGGCCTTTTGTTTCCCAAAGCACTGTCTTTGTAGTTGTTCCTACTACAGCAGGTATCACGGGGACCATATCTTGACACGATGATACGGGCAAATCCAGCTATACGTTTGTGGCTGCGATTATTTATTTAATAATGTGGTTCACTGCTCACTGTTAACCACAGGAAAATAAATTAAAAGAGAAGCAGAAGTAACCAAGAAAGTGTGAACGAATATTGGATGATTTAAAACATATCAAGTGTCCTCAGTTAATGCTGTTTTTAGACGTCTCTCCTGACTCTGCACATTTCACACCCTTCACCACGTCAGCTCTTGACTGATGTTTCTGCTCAGGCATGTTGCATTCATCACCACTTAATTAAACGTTTGGCAGACTTGCTTCCACTTCTCAGTCATTTGTGTGGCATGTTCACAAAATTGACAGCACATGCCAGAATTTGCTGAACTTTCACTGCCAAGGGCTGCTGGGATTGCTTTTCTATCTACGGGCCTCTAAAAATATCTATGTATATATTGCTATGTTCAAATTCAAGCGTTCATCTTGAGCTGATCATTAATCAAATGCACATCAAGATAGACAGATGCAGTCACAGCTGCATCATCAATGTACTGAAAGTTTCCCTATTAAACTACTGTTTATAGGTTTTACACACATATATCTTGGAATGTTCCATCTGTTTGTCGGTTACCCAAATGAAAGTCATAAATTTAAGAGGTATCCATCCCGATGATCCATTTGTACCCAGTGTTGCATTTGTATGTTGTGCAATAAATTTGGTACATGTGCAATACAATAAATCTAAACCCAAAACCTTATTTGGGAACCACAGTTTGTGCTGGGCCACCTTTAACATGAAACTTTAGAGAAATGGAAACTCAGATGGACATATTCCCATCTTTGTAAAATATTTGGTTGTCTTTTTGCATTTGCAACTCGGTGACTAAGATTCAAAGGGACATAATTAAGTGGGTCTACCATTTTGATGTCTACAGTAGGCATTAGTGGTCTCTCTCAGCTAGCCATAATTGTCTTAAATGCCTTCTTTTGAGCAGGAAGCTCTCTCTTTTAAAATGTGCATGCTAACATTCAGCTAAGATTAAAATTGTTTCATTAGTATACTTACTTCAGTGAACAAAAGGGAGTGTGGGGTTGACATAGCTAAAGTCATTTTCCCCTGACCTGAGCTTCACTCAACAGTAATCACGCGTTAACAGATCTACAGTCAAATGTGCTGCGGTTGATTGTGACTGTGAATTGGCGCCATGAAAATAAAATAAACTGAATTGAACTGAATTGATTCTTCAAACCAATTTGAACCTGGCTTTAGCTAGAGATAAACATTAAAATATAGTCGTAATATTCACCATGAACATCAGATATAGGGAGCTTTCATAGCTCTCTGTCTGAAGCCAAGATCTAACTTAGATTTATATATCTACTTTAAATATTTGCTTTACAAACTAAGAAAAAGCCAACTTATTTGTTCAACAGATACTAAAAACCTATAAAAGAAAGAACAACACAAAATCAACCAAATGGGTATGAATTCAGATTTATTGCAACTCTTTTTTTTGGTGGTACAATTCATAATAAATCTGGTTGTTGCAGTCAGCCCCATGCAAGTAGTTTGAAAGTTGTTGTTGAAAGTGGATATTTCAGTAAAGCATGATCCCACCCACCATTTAGTTAAAACAGTGGAGAGCTCATGTTCCCTCAAAACATGAATAGGAAAATAAGAGAACTGAAAAAAGAAATAAAACAATTCAACTTGTTTGTTGCATGCGGCTGCTTTCAAAGATGTCAAACTGCACAGGATGACTCATTTGAGACAACAGAAGAGACAAGGAGTAAGAGGTGTGAGACTGACAATTAAGACTGCAAAACATCTGTTCCTCAAGTACGAAGCTACTTCCTGTTCTCTGTTTTTGTGCAGCGGTGGTTGCACTGAAAGGATACGTTGTTATAACACTACAAGTATTCTCTTGTCTGTACAACACATCCGGCAACCAGAAGACAGCCAGGCTGACTAACGAAAAGACGACAAGGCTTACTCACATCTCTGTGGCTCTTTGTCTTTGTTTTAACAATATCTCTGCCTTAACTTGTTTTTGGTAGTTATTTTGAACTCTTTCTGCGTGAGTACATCATTTGTAAGTGGTAAAGTGAGTTCCTGAGGTGAATCTGTGTCTGTGGGGAAAGGTGAGGGTGTGGTACATAAGTGAGAGAAAAAGGGTGCAGAATAAGGGAAGAAGAATGGAGACCAGAACTTTTAATAACGCTGCCGAGAGGACGAGAGCTTGGTGGTGCTCTTTACGCTTATGGCACCGCCTCCTCCCATCGAGCTGCCATATCCTGAACCATATCCTCCACCTGAGCCGTAGCCTCCACCCATGGACATGCCTCCGCCATAGCCTCCGCCCATGCCTCCGCCCATGCCTCCGCCCATGCCTCCGCCCATGGACATGCCGCCTCCTGAGCCACCACCTGTTAAAGAGAACAACCAACTTTGAGTGTGCTGCATCCAACCTCCCCCCGTGTTCCAGTTTTTTTCATGAATCATAAATGGCAAACTCTGCAGTTATACTTCACAGATACATACCGTAGCTGCTGGTTGAGGACTGTACATGGATGGTTGCACTTCCACCTCCAGAGGCAATTCTATAAAAAACAACAAGTGAAGGATTTTCAGCTACAGCTCTCAACTGTACAAAAGACTTCAATGTGCCCTGCTGCAGAAGCTTGCTGTAACTCAGATTTTACCTGGATTCCTCTCCTTCTAGAAGCTTCCTGTAGGTGGCAATTTCAATGTCCAGAGCCAGTTTGACGTTCATGAGCTCCTGGTACTCTCGGACCTGTTTGGCCATATCCGACTTGGCTCTGAGCAGTGCATCTTCCAGGTCCTTGATGCGGGCCTTGGCGTCCTTCACAGCCATCTCACCGCGCTCCTCAGCCTCAGCAATCTGGGCCTCCAGGTTGGCGCGCTAGATGAGTGGAAATATGGTAATAGAAGCTTCAAATGTGGCCTTTGTTTTCCTATAATCTTTCTAGATGCAAAGATTTCACTTTTGTGATAAATGTTACCTGTCCTTTGACTGCCTCAATCTCATTCTGGAGTCGGCTGATCATGCGGTTGAGTTCAGCAATCTCACTCTTTGTGTTGCGAAGGTCATCTCCGGCCTGTGATGCAGAGGTCTGCATCTCTTGGAACTGGGGGAATGAGTCCAGCAAGAACTGTTAGCACATATTCTACAAACACAGCCCACCACCCCACTTTCCATTTAGAGACATTCTAACCTTCTGCTGGTACCACTTCTCAGCCTCAGCTCGGCTGTTGTTGGCAATCTCCTCGTACTGTGCCCTGACTTCGGCCACAATGGAGTCCATGTCCAGGCCGCGGCTGTTGTCCATCTCCACAATGACTGAGGTGTCCTTGACCTGTCCCTGGAGCTCATTCAGTTCCTGTATGCAACATAGGAAATTATTTAATATCCTAAAATACTGAAGCAAAACTAACTTGAATGTCCTTCAGTGACTTTTTTTCTTACCGCTTCATAAATTGCTCTGAGGAAGTTAATCTCATCCTGAAGAGCATCAACCTTTGCCTCCAGCTCAATTTTGTTCATGTAGGCACCATCTACATCCTGCAAAGGGAAAAATGTTTGGCATTTGTTACAGGGCTTAGGGAAAATACAATAAAAATCTTACATAATTTATCATTTACGGGACTGAAGACTGAAAGGCTGTACAGTGACAGATGAACACACACCTTTTTAAGAAGCACAAATTCATTCTCCACAGATGCACGCTTGTTGATTTCATCTTCATATCTGGGAGGAAAAAACAGTGAAAAATATGAGTGCAGGGGTCAGAAATAATCCTGGATATAATCTAGAACAGGGTGGATTTAGTATATTACAACATGGTGCTCTTTCACTCACTTGTTCTTGAAGTCCTCCACCAGGTTCTGCATGTTCTTCAGCTCACTCTCCAGCTTCATCTTCTCATTGCCGAGCCCATCCAGCTGTCTGCGCAGGTTGGCGATGTAGGCCTCGAACATGCTGTCAATGTTTGAGCGAGTGGTGGTCTGTTCTTGAAGTAGGCTCCATTTGGTCTCAAGCATTTTGTTCTGCTGCTCGAGGAAGCGGACCTAAACAAACATTTGGCATATTTAGAATCCCATTCATTGGACTGAGAAAGGCCTTTTCTCCTTGGGTTGGGCATGCTTGCTCTAAAGTTCTACAGTTGACTTGTGTACTTTCTTTTGGTGGTTGACTTTCCCACAGAAATAGTGTATGTTTACAAAATAATCCCAGTTGCTGCATTTACTTCCCCCTCAGGGTGGGGATGTTCTAGGCACTCTGCACGGGGATGACTCATTGAAAAGTAGAAGTGTGCGCTACTTTCTCTAATAAGACTGTTTGGAATAAAGTCAAATAATGTGTTCTCTTGTTAAAGTTATGAAGCCATAGGGATTAAAGCGTCAAACTCTTTTTTGTGTAGGCGTGAGCCCTTTTCCTGAGGTAAGGTGAGGCTTAGGGTGCCACGCCTGAATGCAGCCCCTCCCTTAAACACCTACATTAATGGCCCCTTGTCTTCAGAATGCATGGTTCCACTGAGTGAACATCCCTCCCTGAAGACTCGGCTATAAATGTATTATGGCTTGATGTCACGTAACAATTTTTAAAATAATTTTTACCACTGATGCAAACTGATGACAAAACACACAGCCCACCATGGCCTGCAATCGCAACTTGTTGGTTTTTTCCTGAATGTTTTGCATTTGTGTTAAAAGTCTTCATGAAGTCTCATGCGTTAGGCGTGGTGTTTACCCAGCAGGAAAAGCTAACTGTGCCCGTTCTCGAGCAGGGTGTGGCACTTTTATTAAACCATGCAAATATGTACAGATAGTTCAGTAGAGCAAATGTCTTTACATGCAATAAATTTCAAGGATTGCAGCAAATACTTTGCACAAGCATATGGCAGAAAGAAACTGGATTTAACAGAACTAAATCCACTTTCTGCATGGGTAAAGAAAGTCTGCAGCACCATGCTGTCATGGTTACAAATGTTAACCTGATCTCCTCTTGCTCTAAAACTGAAAGCCACCGGTCACCGGATACGGCCACTCTAGAGTTTCCTGCTCCCTGCTCTGCATAAAGACACCTGGTAAGAGCCCCATCATGGTAAATGACACCAAGGAAGCTTCACTCGGCTTTCAGTTTGTGAATAGATGTAAGTCATCCATTTAAGGACCCCCCCCCCCCCCACACACACACACACACACACTCTGCAACCATCTTCACTAGTCAGTTAAACCTCAAGTGTTCGTTATATTGACTCTTGGACCAGGCATGGTCTAATATTTACCTCTTCAGAGAGAGTCCACATACATGTACAGATAATTTCCACAAATTGTATCGAATGATAAAGAATAAACATACCTTGTCGATGAAGCTGGCGAAACGGTTGTTGAGGGTCTTGATCTGATCTTTCTCCTGGGTACGGACTGTCTGGATATTGGGGTCGATCTCAAGGTTCAGGGGAGCCAGCAAGCTCTGGTTGAATTGAACATTTGTGATCGGAGCTGAAACGAAGCCTCCAGCACCACCACCGAAACCTCCACCGAAACCTCCGCCGCCGGCACCAAAACCTCCGCCACCGGCACCAAAGCCTCCGCCGCCGGCACCAAAGCCTCCGCCGCCGGCACCAAAGCCTCCGCCGCCGGCACCAAAACCACCATATGAAGAGCCTCCACTGAAACCACCACCCATGCTCGACCTGAGCATTGTGCCCCCTGACGAGATTGCTGTGGCCATTTGGTGGGATGGTCTGAAGGTAACAGCAGATCTTGAGGAAAATCCTCCTCCTCCTCCTCCTACTGAGACACGGCTGCCACCACCAAAACCACCGCTTCCACCAAAGCTGGTCCTGGATGTTTTCACGCTCATTGATCTGGTCGACATGGCTGGTCTAGTTACTTCTGAGAAGTAGTCTACAGAGAATAAAGGAGGAACAGAGACAGAAAGAGGTTTGGCAGAGATGTGGAGCACACTAAGAGGAGAGCCAAGTCCCTCTAAGTGCCTTCTCTCTGTCAGGGAGAATTATTTATCTGTCTCCAAGAGAAGGAGGTCTCAGTAGGCCCAGCCCTCTATGGACCTCCTCCTCGACTCTCCTCCAATTACCTGGAGCCTTGAAGGTGCTCTCACAGGTCCGCTGGCTTGGAGCCACTCAGCCAGTCAGACAGGTAACAGCGGCACATTGTAAAGTAATCTGGGCCTGACACACCCAGACGCACACACAAGGCCAGGGGAGGATAGGCATATTGGCAAAGCCCGTTTCAAAAGATAAGCTAGGGGCTTTCAGAGAGGTGTGGGAGGGCGGGGGCCGTAATTACAAAGTGCAGTACCTTTTTCTGCTGTTTACCTTTTTGCAAGAACAAAGTTCTGTTGATCGTTCATTTTAACATGAAGTAAATAGGCTCTAAACTATCAAATGAACGGCACCATAGAACAATTCTAGTTATTTTTGTCCCTTTTCACATCATCTAGGTCTGACAGAAATAAATGCAAATGGTGATTCTAACTGTGGCATGAACTATTGTCACAAAAATGGGAAAGTTGCAACAAAATTAAATGACAAACCAAAAGGTTGTGATGTCAGATTTTGCTTTGTATAAGATGTAATTATAATAACCAATGTTGAGATACAAATATAATACAAATTGAGTAAAATGTGTTCAAAACAAAGCACCATAAGCTCTGAGTAAAGATTTATATTATTATTGGATAAATGGTCAATGAAATGGCTCATTCCATACACAGGCAGGTGCATTTCGCATACGGTGCCTTCTCACATGTTGTCACATTCCAACCACAAATTTATTGATTTTGATTTTATGTGATCAACACAAAGAAAGGCCTCACTGGAACGTGAAAGCTTCAATTGCATTTCACAAATACAAATCAGAAAATTCTGAGGTGCATTCGTGTTCAGCCACCCTGAGTTAGCACTTCATAGAATTACCTTTTGCAGGAATTACGGTTGCAAATCTTTTGGGGACTAGAAGATAATTATATCAATTTCTCTACCACAAATTGATAATTAACATCATGTCTGAAATGTGACTGTCCAGACATTAAGGATTGGGTTTCTGGTGTGTTCAGGTGGATGAGCAGTTTTGCTTTTCCTCCACACATAGGGGTTTGCATGTAGGCCAAAAAGTATAATTTTGGTTTCATTTGATCAGAGCACCTTCTTCGCCATGTTTACTGTGTATCCTATGAGTTTAAACAGGAATTCTTGTGATTTTAATTGAAACAATGAATAGGCAAGAAACAGTTATCTTGCAGGTGCTAGCCTTAATCCTAACTCTTACTTTCTGGTTGCAATGAATCGGTGTACCTTGCACTGATACTGACATTTCAGCTTTAAAAGTTCATTTCAAAGCCTGGTCTCTCAGTCTAAGAGGAGCCTGCAGCTAAACAGCAGCCAAGTGGGAAAGCTACTAAGTTTCTTGTTCTGACAAATCTGGAGCTGTCCATACCTGTTCAGCACCCTCCTAACAACTCCACTAAAGGTGTTGCCCTTACAAACTCTACTATAGCTTATCAGAATATGCTTTAGGGCACAATGGAGTCACACCCTAGATGAATATGCCATTGCCTTGCTATGAATCTCAAAATGCATTTATCTAAGAACAGTTTTAAAAAACTTGCAAAAACTGTACAATTTCCAATCATCAGAAAATGTTTTTTTTCCCCATCAACATTAAAGATATGTGAATTAAATAATTGATTAGCCATCACCTGGAGTGCCTGTAACTCTTTCAAACACAATCTCTAGCCTGGTTCTTTCCAGAAACTAGCAGTAGGGTGCCCTGCAATGGACGGACAAACTGTGTGGGTTGTACACTGCTTCTAAACCAGTAACTGCAGGAATTATGCCCCTTCCCACACGCACACACATACTTCACACAAACACACAACCCCGAGGATAAGTAGGTATAAACAATCTATGAAGGAATGGATAATAGTAGGATTCTACTAAAAAACATGCAAAGAACCAAACTGTAGGCTCATTATGAAAGGTTTGCCAGTGATATGTTGCCTGTTTTAGAGAGCACAGCTTGCAAAGCAAATCTATTGGACTGTGCATATTACCGGTACTTCTAGTAAATACTGGTTTCTTTACAATGAGAAGAATTGAAAGAAGGATTGTATTGGCCACTAAAACTTCTTTTCTCTCTACGATAGACTGGCGACCTGTCCAGGGTGTACCCCGCCTCTCGCCCATTGACAGCTGGAGATAGGCACCAGCACCCCTCACGACCCCAATAGGGATAAGCGTGTTGGAAAATGGATGGATGGATGTAACTTCTTTTCTCACTTTGTCATTTTACTTGACAGCTGGAGTTATCCACTGTGTGTAAACAGCTGTCAGTGTAGGAGAAATATGCATAGAGAGCAGGTTATTTCTTTTTCTACATCAGAAAAAGACAATCCCTGTAAATAAAAATGCAATTTTCACTTGACAGTATCGTGTATTTAAGGAAAAAAAGAAATGTGGGTCGAAATGGAAAAAGTAATGCCTTCCACCCCCCACCTTCCTTCATTGTTAAATCATGACTTAACGGCCTCACTCAGTAGACAAACCCAGGCCCAATGACCGTCTGACACAAGATTGTCAAAACATGAGCATCAACTTTGTGAAAATGATCATTTGTGTCAAAATGGACACGAACTGAGCTTCCTTCATATTTCTAATTTCAGCACACAACTTTGCACAGCTGAACTGCAGACGCACAGAAAAAAGCCAAACTCTACAGAGACTCATCTGATAGTGGAGAGCAGGTTCTTAAAGTTTAAAACCACCAGAACATGGCAGCCATGTATGTGGAATGTCTTTTGGCGTGTTAACGCCTTTGGTCCCGTTACATAAGGCCCACAAACAGCTAGCTGCCGGATGTGTTGCTTGATATAATGAGGTCTTAGTTTAAACAACAATTTTCTATAAAACAAGGTCAAATGTGAATCAAAGCCACTGTGGTAGGTATAAGGTTCACTTGCTTGACAGTAGAGCCAGAACAACATTTGGACAGATCCCTTGTCAGATACCTTTTCTACTCTTCCAGTGTTACACCCAGGCCCCCAACCACATCAACAGATAAAACCCTTTGAAAATGCTCTTGGTCTAGCCTTGGAGCCTCCTCTTTGACGTGTTTAGAAGACTCCTTCTTGTAGCTTTCCCGAAGGCATTCACCTAACAGGAGGAAAGAAGCATATCTAAACAGTGATCTCTGAGCCCATTTGTAAGGAGATCATTATAGCAGTTGCTGTGCCATTACGCACGTTTTAAGTTATTTAATGTTTAATAGATAACTCTCGTCCTGTTAAGTATTGTCCGGTAAATATCAGCCCAAACAGCTGCTATCAGGATAATAGTTGAAAGGGTGATTTGAGCACTGGCATTCTTTTAACAGCAAACTCGGCACACATATAGAATAAAGGAGAGACAACTCTTCAAGTTTAAGAATTTATTAACAGAACACCCAGAGAACACCACTATAGAATGTTGTTTACCTCAATTAACACTATATTTCAATCAACAAATCCTCTCTACAACACTAGTGAAACTTAACTAAACTACTAAACAAAATTAAGATTAAAAAGAAACTAAGGAACTATGTACACACAACAAACAAAGGACAAATAAAAACAATCTTTGAAAACCATCATCAGAATGATTGAGTGAATCTTGGGTTCACTGCAGATCCAACATAGAGAACCAGAGTTCATCTAAAAAAACATGGAATGAGGTTAAATTAGCTTAACTAATTTAAAACATTTGTTCAACCCATTCACAATGCAAATCCTGAGTTAGACCAAACATTATTTGAGGAAATAACATTTTAAAGAACATAATCTCTAACAATATGACCAGAAAAACTTCATACTGTTCCTCGAGTGCTAATATTTCAATGTGCACAGTGAAAAATACAGTTGACACTTAGTAGTAAACATATTTCAGCCTGAATACATCTAAGATTTTATTAAAACATCTGCTATCCTGGATGTCCCTTCTTTTGGGATTTCATTTTTCTAAGACACTCCACAATCAATGGACTTTTTAGGGTTTGGGCTCAAAAAAAGAACTTTATATGAAGTTAAAATGAGTACATGTGGAGGAATTTTTTGGACTTCAACATCTGACTCAGATTTGACAGACATTTGCCACAGCTTGCAAAACGTAAAGCAGACATGGTGTGATTCATGTCACACATCCACCCGTTTTTCTCTGCTTGTACTGAGTCAGGCCAGTATGCCAGCAAGGTGTTAATGGGTCTATTCACCCAGGCCTGTTAGTCCAGTACTAATCAGACAAAATGTTTGTTCCCAGTGTCTTCTGGGTCCACCCAGGGGCCCCTTTCCAGTTAGACAGCCTTAATGCTATAGTTGGTAATCCTGCTCAGAAACACTTTTTGTTATACTAGGTGAAATGGTCCTTCCATCCTGACAGTAGTAAATACATCATGTATTCAGAAAACGGAGGTTAAAAAATTGTATCTCTGTGAAAGCTGCAGGCCTGTAAAAATGCTGACCAAACCCTGAAGAGTGGAAGAGCAAGGCAAGAAGGTCTTGCGCATGCACAGTTATTCAAAAAAGGACTTGGGGATACCTTCGGAAAAATCTTTGAAGGAAGAGCAGATTGGCTTGAAAAGTCAAAGTTTGTGAAGCAATACAATATATTATAGTCCGATGACCAACTCAGCAACATTCTTTCAACTGAAGAGGTTCTGGCCCAACTCCCAGCAAAATGAGCAAAGATATTCTACTGAACAAGCAAGCTTTACACAAAATCTTGTAGCTATTGTTAAAATTATATCACATCTGCGGTACTAGTGGGACTTTCCTGAGCTCACCAGACTCTGAAACCGGTCGTACAGAGACCTGACAGCCCTTATTAAAGGGTCCGGTACTCCATACTCCCGGAGTACCCCCCACAGGACACGGGCGAATGCCTTCTCCATATATATATATATATATATATATATATATATATATATATATATATACTCCCACAGAAAGGAAATTTGTTTTTGCATGTAATCCATCCCTTAAGGAGTACTGTGCCCCCTAAGGAAGCATACTATGTCACATACTATATTCAGATCTACAGGCAGAAACACAAAAAAACGTCTACCCCTCATTGCCATCTCCCAAATCTTTGGAGGAGACTGTGCTTTGTCTGATGTAACCAAAGTTTTTGTTGGACACAAAAATAACACTGACGAGGATGACCAAAAAGACACCTTTCTCACAGTGAAAAATGGTCATGAGACACGGAACTGGGGTATATGTGAAGGTAGTTTTTTTTAAAAAATAGGTAAATACAAATATTTCCCTTTATAGTCCCACAGAGGGGAATGGGTTTCTGCAGTTAACTCACCCCTTAGGGAGCAGTGTGCTGCCGACACTAAGTGGTGCACAGGGAGCAATCTGGGGTCAAGGGTCTTGCTCAGGGATCAAGAGTGACAGACTGAGTTTTGAACCCCTGACCTTTGGGGTCTCTTCAAGACACAATCGTTTTGGCTACCTAACCACTAGGTCACCACTGCCTCTTGATAATAAAAGTTCCAAAAACCAGCCTTTTTTGTACCGAACCCTTCTTGTGACAGCTACAAAACTAAAGATAAGTGGATTTAGTTTCGCATCACTGTGGGTCAAAACATATATTCAAGTCAACCCAGTTCCTTCAGCAGAAGAAAATTTCAGTTTTGCAATAGCCAAGCCAGGGTCCAGAACAAAATCTGACAGAATATCTGTGGAGCGCCCTGGAGAACTGTTGCAACGTAAACTAGGCATAAATCATCAAATCACAATGTTGGATTCTGATTGACTCCTACCAAAGAAGAACCAAAGAATGCTGGATTTTTAAATTATTTATCATCGTTTTACTTTACAGAATGCTGTTATTTGAACAGGGGTGTGTACACTTTCTTAGAACCACTCCATACGTTGTACATGCAATATACAAACACTTAATTGGAAATTAGTTAAGAATCAAAGCCTGATATAACCTGCATGTTTTTGGACCGCGGGAGTGAAAACCAAAGTATCAAGGTTTATTGTTTATTGTTTAATGTGGATCCCCATTAGTCTTTACCTTAGAAAAGACTACTCTTCCTGGGGTCCACCATTACATCCATACTAAATTACATACCATAAAATACATTTTTGAATTCATAAACATTTGTACGTACAACATATAGTATAAAACATACAATTAAACATTACAAAATACACGTTGGGCTATAAAATTACCAATTAGACATTAATTTCACCCTTAAGAATATACTTTGTCACTTATTTTTATAAACAGATTCATAGATCTGTGCAATTAAGTAATTGGAACTTGCGGGGAAAAAATGCAAACTCCATACAGTCACAATGTAACGTGACAACAGCGTTAGCCATGCAAGTCTCAATATTTAGTCCATTCCTGTTTAAGTTAAATGTGATGTATATCCTCCACCCCTACAAATCTAAACATTAAAGCTTTCCATCCAGTGTTCTGTAGCAAGGCTTCAGGCCACACCTTGCAGCACACAATGTTTTCAACAGTTTACTTAGGTTTGCAATTCATGTTTGTGGTTTACAAAACTAGAAATATAAAACTCAGGGCGTGTCTGCAGGATCTAACCGGTGTTAAATAAAATGTGTGCTATCCCTCATCAAGTTAGTACACCTGAGGAATGTCCACATTCTTTGGAAAGTTTCACATACTATGGAGGTTCTATGAGAAAAAAACAAAAACTAAACAACAAACATCTACTAAGCATGATCTAATCATGTCTTAATTTTCATGCAACATATTTTTATTATTCAGTCTCTTCGGCGACTGCAAAAAGAGAAAGTTCTCTCTTCATTGAAAGCTTCGAAAGCCACAAATGTGCAAAACTCTGTTTCACCTCTCGCCACTGCGAGAGGGAGCATTTCTGGCTTTCTAGTCCGCACATGTACAGGAATGTTCATGTACTCATTTCGCCTGTGAGAAACAACCATCTGATGGGAGGGAATCCACTGAAACTTGGCAAGAGAAACTGCTAAGAGTTCAAAGAGTAATTATAAGACAGAAAATCTTGGTGCCATTTTCTTGATCAGGTTTAGATGGTTATATTCTGAAGTCCTCTATTAAAAGGAACTTGAAGTTTTTTTAATAATTTGGCCGGCTCTGTATTTGTAATGCAAGCCATGTGCTTAACTCTTACAAGACTGTGTCCTAAAATGCCCAGTATTTTGTCATGGTTTTGAAAAGAAAATGCAAAACCAGTCTGATCACCATATAAGAGATTATCTAAAAGAATTAATTTAATCTGACATTTGCATAGCCTGCGTGAAAGCATACAGCTTTTTCTCTGGATGTTTGACATAAATTCAGACGAAACATTTCTGGATTTATGTCAGCAGGATTACCTCATTTTGTTCAATTCACCAAATGTCAGGATCATGAGTGAGGAACATTTTCAGACTTTTTATACCTTGTCTTGAGATGTTGCGTTAATAATTTGAAATAATCTTTTTTCTTCCTGCTGCCACATATTTTGTTAAGTGCACCAGTCCCTCCAGCAGCGAAACACAGACACATCATAATGCTGACCGTACCAAAAAAAAGATCAGAATTATAGTAATCATATTAATGACGTATTTAAAATAAAAAATATAAATAATTATGAAATTATGAGGCGGTAACGTGAAAAACATTGAAAAAACCTTGCAACTAGGGCTGTGTCAAAGTTAACACATAAATGCTTATTAACACAGTTTTTTTTAAAGGCGTTCATTTTTTAAGCCATGATTAATGCACACGCTTCCGTACTTTTTAAGACCTCATCAGCGCTGTAGTTTGAGCACTATTTTGTTTTCTGTTTCAGCTGTTTCTCCTGTGCTTTAAAAATCCGACCACTCCGCTTTGTCCCGCTTCCTGTCCACCTCTCTTACTCGGCATGCTCAGAGCAGATGTGGACACCCCTAAGTAGCGGCTGCAAGGGAGAGAAACAAAAGGAGCCTTTGGAATTTTGTTACTGTTGTGGACAAAAAAACTTAGGAAAGCATCTTTCACCTGTGGGTATCCACTACTGAAACAAAACTAAACTTTTTTGAATAAATGTTTTTTGGGGGGCACCAAAAAGCCTTTGAGCCAAGGTCACCCAAATGGCTTGCTCCAGCCCTGATCTTACCTTTTATCTGAAAATATGTTACAGGTGTTTGTGCCACATCAGGTTCCCTATTGGATGAAGAGGCAGCCTACTGCAGTCGCAGGGCGCTGCCATTTTTACAGTGAATGCTGGAAGTTCACACCGGAGGTTTTGGATATTTCTTCTTCTTCGTATAATATGGGGAGACTGAGAGAAAGGTAACGAAACCTAAACTACCGGTTGGGACTGGCTTCCTGCAATTTTATTAAGACATCTGGTGTGCTCTTCCGGCATCGATTGTAAACATGGAGATCTTTGGTTACACAGTTGCTGCACAATTATCAGTTTCACATCCAAGATACAAATCTCCTGTTCCACAACAATCTCAAAGATGTTAGTAGATTGAGATTTGGTGACTGTGGAGGGTATCAGAGTACAGTAAACCCATTGTTATGTTCAAGACACAGCTTTGAGATGGTCTGAGCTTTGTTACACGATGATCACAGTGCTCATAAAGTAATGAATTTGGTCAGCAACAACGCACAGGTAGGGTGCCATCACACCACTATCACCAGTCTCAACCGATGAGACATTGCAGGATGGTTTCATGATTTAATGTTCATGCCAAATGGCGATGCCCCCATATAAATGTCGCAGCTGAAATGGATACAGCTGATCACACAATGTTTCTCCAAACTGTTATTGTCTGACTTTGAAGACATATATTTCAATCAACTAATCCTCTCTACTAGGCTTGTGAAACAAAACTAAATTACTAAGCATATTAAGATAAAAAGAAGCCAAGGAATTATGTATACACAAAGAAACAAAGGACAAATAAAAATGGTTGAATACCACCATCAGAATGATTCAATTAATCTTGGGACCACTTCAGATCCAAGTTAAAGAACCAAAGTTCATCTTAAAGACTGTTCAATGAGGTTAAATAGCTAAACTAATTTAGAACAACATTTGCTCCACCCATTCACAATGCAAATCTTGAGTTAGACAAAGCATTAAAGAATGATTTGCTAAATAAAAACCAATAAACTTTAGGACACGTGATTTTGTAATAATTTTTCCTGGAAATAATTCAGACTCAAATAAGTAACTAAGGAGGCTAGAGAGCGCTGTAGTGCACTATCGACTGGAAATGAGAGTATTTCCTGTGTCCATTGTTTACATTAGCTTGAGTTTACCTCAAAGTTTCTCAAAACATTATTTGAGATTAATGCTCTCATTTATTTTAAGGTCAAACCTTAAAACCAAACTAAAACACATAAAGAGTGAACCAGTTTAAACTTTCCCTGCTTATTCTCTGCCAGACCTCTGCTTTTGTCAGTTCGGTTGACTTTGGGTCGTGTCTGATTATGCAGAAGACAGGCTTCAGACTTAGCCATGCTTCCAGCTTGAGCACATGTTCATGGGTGTCTCCAGTGAAGGACTCCTCTCCTTGACCACTGACGGAGAAAGAGGAAGCTAAATCCAAGGGTCTTGCTACATAGCAGTGTAGGGCAGTCCCTTGGTGCCCGACAAAGTCTCATATTTCTGTTGCTCTAAACTTATAGTCTGATTTTATTCCACATGGCTGTAGGTACAACACCCCTCAACTTCTTCTTTTGCTATGGAAAATGGTAGGCTGCAATGAGCTTGTACATGTTGCCATAACAACCATATGTGTTCATCCATTTAAACAGCTGCTAAGAACTGATTGAATATTGTATTTGTTTTTCACTGTTCTATCGTGCAAGGGAATATGAACTGACATCCCACATTCTTCATCGCACACGTGTGGAATTTTTGTCAATTGTTTAGAAGGGTTTTTGTGTAGAGTCAGTAGTCCTAAATGACAGGGTTTGTTTAGGGAATGCAAAGCAAAAGAAGTGTCGGCTTAAATCAGATATCGCCACAGTGACTACAGTACAGTATGTGCATCAAGTTATCAGCTTTGCTGAAATATGCCAAGCAAAATAATTTTTACAAGATCTCCTCAGGCTAATCAGCAAACGTTAAACCGCATAACGAAGCTGCTGCAGAACCTGATGTATTGTTCAGCTGCCTTCACAACTGGATCATAGGTTGAAAGAGGTGGCGCTGTTGACAGTTTCTTGACTTTTATCTAAAACATAAATTTGCAGGTATTAACGCTTTCATTGGCAAACAAAAATATACGGATTCTGAATGTAAATTTTCTCGTTTCCTTGATCTTTTTCGGTCATTTTGATCTCTCGACACAAAGCAGGGGTGTGTTTGCCAGGTACATTGTAATCCCTGATCGTCAGTGCCAAAGTAAATTTCACTGATTGAGGTGTGGCTCTAACTTCATCCGCACACAGATTTACTGCTCATCGTTCCTCTTCCACGTCCACAACCTTGCCTTTTCTTCCAAAAGCTACTGCATGGGAGGGTTAGAAGTTGGATACCTCTGCCAGAGGGGAATTCTACCTGAGAGGAAAAAAAATCGGCCCCTCCTTTGCATCAGAGAGGAAAACTTGGCAAAGATAGACATACTCTTGGTGTGTGGGCCATGTAGCTTTTTGAACATTCATGAATAATAAGGATCATACATTTTTAACACATTAATAAGTTTAACACATTAAAAGTATAAAAACAGTTAAAGACATAGTAAAAGTCTGACAGAGACTCAAAAGAAATGCATTTCTTCTCAGCTGGTTTTTTGTCTCAACCAAAATAAGTTGTTAAAGACTTCTTTAACTCTTCATCCAACTCCCACCATGATGGTAGCAAGTTACATATATGTACCAGACAGTACCTGCCAGTGTTCTGAGATAGTTCCCTTCATCGGGCTCCACCTTTCTATAGTTGTTAATGTCTTGCAACCACACCCAATACTATAATAGCCAAGGGGAAAACTGGCAAAGCTGAAACAAAGCTGAACTTGACAAAGGCTGCTCAGAAAAACGGCCCTACATGTTTTTCCACACATTCACTAAAACCAAAATAATTTGTGGTCCCTTAGAAGTTGGATACCTCGTTAAAAAGTGAGGACAATTTGTTAAGACAGAACACAGACCTTATGACTTGATAAAAAGGGTAAGAATTTAAAGGTTTTAAAATGTTCAGGTAAAGACAAGGGTTATGCTCAAGTGTTTGTGGATTGGGAAGTAAAGGTATGAATTTTAATCCTGTCAAATATAGCAGTAAAGATGCATATAAATCTAAATGATTGTAACCAATAAGATATGATCACAGCAAAAAGGTTGGGATGGAATAATTGTGTGTCCATTACAGGTCCTTTCCTATAATTTGTGGATGTGGGTATGCCTGGCAAAGCTATGCATGCCCCTAGAACTTGATGAGATTTTCAAATCTTACCCCAGATTCTCACTTTGATTTAGGATATGAAAAAGCCATGATATCACCAGCCCATTGTAGATGTGGCTGTGAAGTTAGGGTGGAGTCATTTGCAGGCTTTAACAGTTTTTCGTCCAGAATTGGCAATATTTATCAAAAACTGTGCTCACAAACCAGGAATTTGACTTTGATCTCAATGAAAGCATTATATATACTGTATATATATAATTTTTTTTTTGAAATAATAAAAATGGCGAAATGTGCCTAACTTTTACATTGACATTTTCATTTTAAAACCCTTCCTGATGGAGGAACAGGTAAAAACGAAGTTGTTTATAAGCATTACATGGGTGAATTGGGTTCATTGAACAAATTTGAGTCTGAAATATATAGCTACAAAGTGCAGGCTGATTCATACTGTGGAGGCTGTGGATCGTTCCAAGGATCACAACAAATAAGGGCATGTATGAGCCCCCTTCAACTCACTAATCCTCACAAAATGAACACACAAGTTGTATAAAAAAGGACAAAGCTAAAATAGCATCAGCCCCAACTGTTGTGCTCACTGTGGACTACTGGACATCGCTGTGTAACAATATATTACCTTGTAGTTACGGTGTTTTATACAGTGGAAGCTGCAGTCACATGCATTGACTGTAATGAAAACAGAAGAAAGGCATTTTGTTGGGCAGCAGTGAAGGACTTTGAAGAAAGTCAACACACTGAACACATATGGTGAAAGAAACATGGTGGTTGCAGCAAGACACCTGGCTTTTGAACGAGTCTCATGTGTAGTATGTGAAATAACAGAATTTATTTTTAAACTATTATACAAGCAAGTTTTTTTTTTTTAGTTTTCTCTGTTAAAAAAATAAAAGACAATTTGAAGAAATGTGACAAGGTCAGTGGCTCCTCACTAACCCTGATTTCAGAATCCAATATGGCTGTACAATAATGACGCAAACAGTAATGTACACCCTCTTTTAGTGAACCTCTAGCTGCCAAAAGTATTTTACCTTGGCACTGAGCAGAAGCAAGAGCAAATCCTTTCAGATATCAGGTGACTTAAAAAAATGTATCATACCACACAGAAAAGATAATACAGAAACGCATACTTATCTAACTGTATGTTTAATACTCGCCTTGAGGTTCTTCTTTTCAGAAGCTCCTTTGAATTTGACAAACAAACACTTATGGTCATTTATGAAATATGACTGTCCATGTCAGAGTGGGAGGCAGAAAATGTATTGGCAACGATTAGTTAGCTGAGAACCAAGAGTCGTTTATTTTCCAGCAGGCTCCCACCGCACACCTGTGAGTGAGAACAGATAGGCTCTGTGATGCCGCGCGTCCTTGTGACTGCCTGCTTGTAGCATCTCAGTGTATCAAGCTCCGTGTCATATATAAAACAGTTCGATGTAAAGACTTCTTGCCTCTGAGAAGTTTATAGTGTGACAGGTACCTATATGTGTGGAGTCCCTGCAGAGTCCGCTTTGAGTACGCCTCGAGTACGCGCGGACCTCCATGGAGTGAACTACACCCTAGTATGTGGGGGCCTTTACATGAATGCACTTCTAGTTTAGACATTACAGTCAGGCAGTCTTGTAGACAGCTCAGGGGTCCGATCAGGTAGTGTGCCGTAATGCTCCGAACATCCATTGCTGTTTTGTTGCTTACCAAAGTCGTTCGTACATATTTTAACATATTTTTGAGCGCATTGTACCACATAAAATCGGTCAGTAAGGACAACGGTAATCATATACAAGGTGTACCATCAATTTTTGAGAAAATGTAAGGATTTTTAGTGCATCTAATAGTCCCAAAAATAAGGTAATCCAAAGACTAGAAAATTGCAGTTTCACAAAGCATTCACTCAGGGGGGCAAATACAAACGTATGTCACACTTTCCACATTTTTGCTCAGAAATAATTGAAACCAATTTGTCCATCAAAATTATAATTCTGGACTAATTAGCATTTGTCCATCACAGAAAACAAGAACATAACTTGACAATTGGTTCCAATGTAACAAAGTGTGTAAACGTTCAAGAGATAATTGTTTGTTGGAAATTCACTGTAGTTTGGCAGATCATCATATCAGCTTCTCTGGAAAAAAAATTGCTTTAGTAGCATGGAATTACTTTTTAATTATTTTTTACAAACTGGAAAAAAAACGAACAAACAAATGGAAACTTTGCGGGTTATAAACCACCATGGAAGATGTAGAAGGTGTGGAAACAGCCTGGACTTCACCAGAATTTTGAGGCGTGCCCCTCCTCGAGCAGTTTTGTGGGTACGCTGCAGGTCATAAATCAAGCCAGCGTAACCTGACACTTTCAAACTAATATGCAAAGCCTGGTACAGATGGAAATTATATATTAAACGTTCTGCAGTGCCGTGCATGTTTAAATAACATTTACACTGGAGATGATCTTACATGTTCATGCCTTCAGAGAGTCCGCTTGTCACATCTCCTCACAGCTGTTATATAACGCATTTCTCACTCTTAGTTGAATAAATAAGCTGCACTCTTATACGAGCTATCCTGCAGCTATACTCCACCTGTAGAGTTTGCTGAACATCTGCAGCCAAGGTACATGCATGGTGTAACATTTGGCAGTGATAGTCTAGGGTTTGGTCAGATGTTTCAGCATCAGCAGCAAAGACATATTATTGTTCTCTGACGCTCCTGAGTTATAAAAGCAGTAAAAGGGCTGGATATTTTATTTGACTGTGTGTGTGTGTGTGAGTGTGTGTGTGTGTGTGTGTGTGTGTGTGTGTGTGTGTGTGTGTGTGTGCGTGTGCGTGCACGCAGGCACACACACACAGACAGAGCCTGGTTGGAGGCGTATGATGACATTTTTCTAATTAAATTGCACCTGCATGAGAAAGAAACACTTATCTTGTGGGCCACCACCTTTGCTGTGACACTTCTCACTCAGTGAGGGTGAAGATGATTGATGTTCATCCAGAGCTATCATTACTTCTGCAATGTTATTAAACAGTATGTGACAATTACAGCTGAAAGCATATACATATCACGTTTAAAGTAGGACACTTGACGGTTTGTTTTTTTATTCTCATTTCCTGACAAGTTGTTCTAAAAATATCCTGTCGTAGGTCAGTTGGTATTTCCTAACATGAGTTCCCACATGAGTTGCACAGCACCAATGTAGCCCTTTGGAAAGGATAGCAAGTAACGGCAACAGCTGGTGACTCTCATCTGCCAGCTGGGGTTTGTTCTACGGCCCCCGTGGACTGTGCATTCTCTGATGGTCAACGTGTTGATATCCACCAAATCCATTAAGCTTGTGATTAAGCTCGTGGTTTTGACTCGTGATTTTGCGTCTTGCAAAATCTGTTGGCCCTCCAGATCCATTGACTGCTGTGGACTTTCATGAGCAGAAAAGATTCCAACTTTGTGGTGGATACACACAGTGCCATTTTTGCTTTCTTTGTGTATCCAGATGTTGTGCCCACATCAGCAACTGTTTGTGTTTTGTTTTTGCTACAGAGGGGGTTGACCTGTGTTGTGTCTCCCTCTTCATCGGCTATAGCTATGTTTGAACTGTCCTGCTCAATTTCATAATCGAGCGTCTCTTTCCTGGTGCGTCTTTGGATGGGGGGGGGGGGGGGGGGGGCAAATGTTCTTACTGGTGCAAGAACATTTGCGTTCTCATCACTTAAATAATCTGTGACATTTTCACTCTGAAATGTGAGGTCACCCACAACTCCACCATCAGATTCTCAGTTGGACATACTCTGTCGTATCGCTTAAAGCCTTCTGAGCGCTGATCCTTCTTGGCTGCCTTGGTTGTGCCATTGTGAAGTCTAGGTGTATGTGCAAAGCATGTCCTATATACAGTATAAACGGTTGTTTTCTGCCTACAACATTCACACTCCATCCCCCTCCTTTCTTAAATCTCATTTGTATGATGCCCATTAAATCTCACACAATTTTTCAGGACAGAGTTGCTAGCCCGCTAAACTGACCTGCCAAACCAGATTATCTTGTGTGTGGGTGGGGTGGGGGTTACACAGCTCATTAAATCATCTTTTTACACAACAAAGGCAGGCAGTTTTTCGTACCTTGGACCTTTGGGATGAATTTCACTGCAGACTAGAGCTTTAAAAGAAAGTAGAAGGATTTTAAAACTAATACAAAACAGACAAGTAGTGCAAACTAGCTCAAAATGAGCTAAAGATGGAGTGATATGATGTTGCAGCCTTTTGGAGCAAATGCAACTGATGAAGTGTTGACAGTTAAATGCAAATATACAGTAAATTGCAGTAGTCCAATCTAGAGGCAGCAAAAGCATGAATATGTTTTTCAAGGTCTTTTGACTGAAGAAAAGGCTTTGCTTTAGAGACTTGACATAACTGATGAAAAGTGGTCTTGATGACTGATTTCACTTGATTCTCGGATTTAAAACATCTTGTGGTCTTCTTTCAGGATAACCTTACATTAGCGGCGAGACCTAGACATATTGTTATGAAATTTGAATGTCTTCCAGTTGTTGGCTATTTCCCTGACAATAGAATGGCTGATTTTAAATATTTTTGAGACTCGTTTAATGACTTTCTTCAAAGTCAGACCTTTTCATAAACTGAGATTACCTTACCTTTTGACAATTTAGCAAGGTCCAGATGATGATTTCATGGCCTTTTTCGGCCTCTGATTAATTAATCCACAACATCTGATATAAGATGATAAAAGAACCACCATTAACATACTGCTTCCTTGACTTGCATCATAGAATGATCTAAAGGAATCTGACAAGATATCCGTAAAAGTAGTGCTTAGTTAATCCTTGGGTTCAATCTGCAGATGGCTGAAGCATCATTTATTGACAGAGTGCAAATAGCTGGAAATGTCCAGCCATGATACTGTTCAGGAAAGACACGGGACATATATATTGGTGCAGAGTGTGTGAATCTACTCTAGAAGAAAACAAAAACATCAAATATTCTAAAGATGCTCGCTGAGGCTAGTTAGAGAGCTTCATTTTCAACAATGAAGCCGGTGCTGTACAGGCTTGGACTGAACGGGCACTCAGAGAGGAAGAAGCCATTACTCTAAAAGCAACATGAAAAAAACTGATTATTGTGAGCAAATGCTCTCAGGTACAAAGGCTTTAATGTATCCTATGGTTTGAAGAAAGTAACAGTTTGTTAAATTTTGTGTTTGTCCAACATCACATTTGGAGGAAATAGCGAGAAGCCTTTAAAGCAGAAAACACCACCCCAAACTGTGAAGTACAGGGTAGTGTTTTGCTGCAGAGGCATTTTACAGAATTAATGGTGTCACAAAGAAAGATTATCCTACGGAAATATGGAAACAACATCTGTAAGAGATTATGAGATTACAGAGACTGGACTGCAAAATTGGTTGCCATGGAAATGACAGATAAACGGACACAGGAGGCAAAGAGTCTGACATAGTTGGATTGGACAGAATGACTGTTTAGGGGAAAATGTGTCATCAAGGACACGTCTGCATTACAGCATGATCTTCTCCACCAATGTGATGAACAGAACACTGATATACTGTTACACGCACCTGAATGGGTGGACACAATGTTTCCTATTTAATGTCTGTGTGAGTGAACAAACGGGGTTCTCAGGTACCAGTTGCGTTGGTTTGTTATGAGAACCCAGTGCTGAAACTGTAAACATCCCTCTGCCTTTTAGATTAAATACGGTAAAATATAGTTACGGTTTGAAGACTCTTTTTATTACTACAGAAGTCTACAATAGAAACACCACATTATCAGATAAAAGAACCAGGGGAGACCATGAACAGGTCAGTTATTTAACACATCTCAAGATGCCTGTGCAAATTCTCAGTTATACGGGTCATCACAACAGCAAACAGGCTTAAATTGGAGGCAACCAGACTTTTGTTCAGTTCTTTCTGAAAACGTCTCGACACCTATCCTGGAGTCTATGTCAGTTCTGGTGGCTTGCACTGTGGGCTCAAGTGCGAGCCACCAGAATTGACAAAGACTCCTGGATAGGTGTCGAAACATTTTCAGAAAGAAGATCTCAAGACATCAACCAGGAAGTTAAAGCTTTGGTGCAAACTGGTCTTCCAAAACTCTTAGAAAACCAGCAAATTAGTTCTAAAGTGGTTTAATGAAAACAAAGTCAATGTGATGGAGTGGCCATCGCCCTGAGAAAATTGTGGGCAGAGCTGAAAAGATGAAGTTACGCCAATTCTGTCAGGAAAAATGGGCCAAAATGTTGTGAGAAGCTAATGGAAGGAAACCTCAACATTTTTATCCAACTCATATAATTAAACTGCAATTCTAACAAATACTTAGGAAAGCTATGTAAACCTTAGAATAAAATTGAAAAATACATTCTATAAAGATATCTCTATCAGGTAATGTTTAGAGTGATTTACGGTTAGACAGAGAAACAAAAAGATCATGTCTTTTGCAGGGCGCAATCATCTGGTTACAGCTGTGTATCTGGATAAAGAACAAAGAACTCATGTTTGTTTCTAAATTATTCAAATCATTTAAAAGTACAAGAGAATGCATGAACCTCAATGTGATTTACAGCTGACCTCCTATGATGGCAAATATGGCCCAACCCGATTCTGCCCCTGGTCCACATCAGCTATGGGCTGAAAAATTACGGTTTGTGTTAGCTTCAGCCTCAAGGCATTGTGCCTTTTGCTTAAGAGTATAGAGGCCCTCTTTTATGTTGTGTTTCCTTTGGTTGAGTCAGAGAGAAAAAAAACAGCCTCTAATGGATTGTATTTTCCCCAGATGCTTTCTCTTGTGTGTCGGCATGCTTGACAAGCATTGTTTTTCCGCATGGAAACATGACATCTGCAATGTGATCAAATGGTTTGGAAGTGAAAGACAAAAAGGGCCGTGAAAGTATTTGGCATCTGTCACCTTAATTGTTTACTGCATAACTTTGCAATCCGTAGGGTGCAACTTCGCTCACTAATGTGGGAAGAAATGAAGGAAACAACATGCAAATGCTAAACTGGCTTTTCAAAAAGTGTTTGTGGTGCACATTTGTTTTTATGCCTCTTTATTATGATACCTCTAAATAAAAAAAATGTCATGCCAATTGCCTTTAAAACTTATAGAAAAAGAGCATATAGTCCATCTTAGTGTAATTTACTGCAGTGTAAATACGGTTGCTCTGGGAAGGCCTTTGAAGAGGTCTTCAACGCTGTTTCTCAGGATCCACAATCCTGCATGTTTTAGGTGTTCCTCTGCCCTTAAATGGGTGATGAAGAGGTCTCTCCAGTCATCAATGGCTGGAGAGGAGGTCATGCAATCATTTGATTTCGGTGTGCTGGAGCAGAGATATACCCCTAACCGTGAGCCCTGAGGACCAGGTTTGAAGACCCCTGTCTTAGAGGTTTAGTGATGAAAACCCATCATGAAGATGAAATCTGGAGGAGCTGCAAAGATCCACAGCGCAGGTCTGAGAATACCTTAACTAATGTCTTGACTTTTTTCAGTTCAACGCGCCACAACTGTGGCCTTTTTGGAAGAGTGGCAAGAAGAAAGCCTCTGCTGAAATAATGCCTTAGGTAGTCTCATTAGGAGATTGCCACAAGTCATGTAGGGGTCTCAGAAACACGTGAAAGGTGTTCTGGTCAGATGGGACCAAACTGTATCTTTTTTGAACTTGATGCAAAATGTGTTGTACTGTGGAAACCTAGCACTGCACATGCTAATGTTCATGCAGGTGGTAGAATGGTAAAAAGTCCAGTTGAGAAAACCGCCGAACACCTCACAGAACCCTCCCTAGTCCAATCATGGATTTTTATTTGTAAAGAAAATAACTTTAAAACAAAGATATCATTTCCCTGCCACTTTAAAACAATGCAGTTTGTTCATCACATAAAATCTCAATACACATTGAAGCTTGTGGTTGTATCGCTATGACTAAATGCGAAAATATCCAAGGGGTGCGACACACAAAAAAGATCCAGGACAGTTTTGAACCGCAGATCCTCTCTCTTTGAAGTGATAGCTCTAACCACAATATAAAATCCACCCTAATTATACAGAACTAATGCTAGTTTCTTACTAATTACAGAATGCAAATATCGTATTAATATTTGTCAGCAGGGAAAGCCAAAAATTTTAGCCCCTTTGACAAAACATTTCTACCTAGACCGGAGACAGTGTCTGACTATTCCTGCAGGATTTCTGAAAGGATGAAGCCGGAATGAAGAGTAAACCCATCCCTCTGAAAAAATGAGGCAGAAACCGGGTTGTGGCAGTCACTAATGACATGCGTTATTTATGAAAGCTGTCATCTCTGCAGGACAGGGCTTGCTGGGGTGGTGATTTAAGAACCGCTAGAGGCAGCTTTAGGTGGGGATCGTTTTTAGTTTAAATCTAAGGTCGGCATTTCTGCATGGAGTTTCTGCCTGTGTGTTTGTTGGTTTCTGCTGTTTACTGCAGTTCTCCTCATAAAGTCATAAAATAAATTAATGTTGGTTTAATTGTTGAATTTCTGTATGAATGAAAGCACGCATGTGTTGTTGCTAAGGTTGCCCCTGTTCTTTTCTCTGTTTACTGCTTGGATGGTTTCCAGCTCTCCCTAAAAATTACACAAGAGTAAATTGCAGGGATATCCAATTAGTGTCAAAGTATTACATTTGGACTAAAATTCAGTAGTATTTCAATTTCGGTCTAACTACATTTAATGCCGGTCTGGTGAAGAACTGCCAACTTGTCCAGGGTGTACCCCGCCTGTCGCCTAATGACCGCTGTAGATATGCATGGATAAGGAGGTATAGACATAGATGGACGTGTCCAATGCAGGCCCTGTGAAGAACTGGCAATCTGAGTGGATTCCATTGACATTTGATTAGACGTGTTTACTTTCTTTGTTAACACCAGCTGATGAATGTAACCTGTTCTTTAGTGTTGAGCAAGTAAGTCAATTGACACCTGGATTTTCTGTCCCTTTTGGCTCATCACGCATTCTTAAGCATTGAGATTTAGCGTCCTGGCTGCTTTCCCAGTATTTGAACCAATGTGACGATCCTCTGTTCTAGATGCGTGGGAAAAGCTTCAGGTTTTGGCTGATTATTATTTAAAACCAGGTATACTGTTGCCTTTAAAGCATTTAGATGTTGGATGACTGATGCAGCGGCAACCAGCATGAATCTGAGAGGATGCCCCTCTTTGAGTTATTCATGCACCCAGAAACCTTCAACGATGAAATGCTCAGTCTTCACTGACTAGTTTATTCCATGTTCTGGAGGCATTTGGTGCTCATTGCAGATTTTCATTAATGAGTGATTGTGAATTTTCACTCATCCTCGGTTTGTTTCAAGGCTTGCCCAGCTTGGAGACTGCGTGCATGAGAGCAGGCTTGAACACGTACTTAATCTGATCTGGTAACTCTTTTATGAGGCATTTTCTTTTTTTTCCAACAGGGCAGTTATAGCTGATCTGTTTCATACTTTATGAGTTATGCCACTGCTTTGCCCCAACCTGCTCTCTCTTAGCTTTGCCTACAGGCAATAATCAGACAAACGAGCAGGCGGTGATAACTGCGTCAAGTAAGTCTGAACTGCTGGTGACAAGTAGAGGATCAGCTCTGGAGCCCACCTATCAAAACCTCCATGTTGGTTTTATTTACCATTGTTTTTGTTTTGTTTTTTTACTAAAGAATGACATAAGTGCGGAAAACTTTATTTAAGCATCACACAACTGCTACAAATTCCCTGAAGCTGTAGCAGAGTCAATAGGCTCAGGCATGTTTATGGGCCTCAGCAATCAGACAAGAATGCCATTGATAACATGAATACCATGGTCCTGACAGTGCTATGCATAGCCTCTATAAAGAGTCAGGATTAATAATGTTGACTTCTGAGAAGCAGCACTTCTTTAATATGTTCACCTGGCTTACAAGTTTGGACTGGTTCAACAAAAAAAGGCCCATATATTATTTGGATTTTCTATACCAGTGCTTGGATTTCTCTGGAGTTTCCATATGGATACCCAGTGCTGCTGAAGTGCAAAAAAAAAGATAAATATTTTTATAATTTTGCAAATGCAGGATGGAAATTAATCCTTGCATACAAGATCTTATTTCAAATGCATCCTGAAAACAAATCTCACCTGTTTTCTAATCTGGCGCAGATTTAATATTTTTCAGTTACTCACTACAAGGACCCCACCCTGATCATGACTAAAGCTAACAGCGCGTAAGATTGCTGAGAGCGCTCTGGCTTGTTGGAGATTGTTAACACGCCTGCTAGAACATAAAGTTATGCCACGCCCAGATAGTTTTTTTTTTACAAGGGTGAAGAAAGGAGGTTCTGGAACATGAATAACAATGATTGTAGATCCAAAGATTTAATAGTTTAATGACAGAATTAGCTTGTAAGAAGGTGCTGCAAGTCTGGTACTTTCTTTTTTTTTTTTTTTTTTTTTGGCCATTTTTAAATGCAATCCCCCAGAGATGCTACTATATAATGATAAATCATTGTGTACGTGAAGAAAGGTTGTTTCATTAAAACATTTAGGTCACCTGAATTTTGAAATGATTTCTTTCATAAAATATGACACATTTTAAAGGTAAATTAGTGCAGTTTAAAATTAGTTTTGAAAAGAAGCAGAGGTCACGTCATGATTAAGATGTTCAGGGAACACACATCCACATATTTATGAATGAATCCCTGAATCTCCATTGTACACATTTACTGACTAATACTGAGTATATTAAGAAGTCAGCAATGTAAAGGATATGAGAAAAATATTTTTTCACTGTGACGTAGAATATGCATAGCCTCTAAAACCTGCCAGATTCTTTCTTTAATGCAGCTGCAGAGTTATTGCTGTTGGGGCAAGTGTTGAATAGTTTTAACTATTGAAAGTCCAAATATGATTGCAGGTATAAGTTCAGGGTGTGAATCATGACATTAGATTGGGCAAAACTGCCTGGTCTAAAAGTAGTCTAAAATTTAGAAATAAGGTTACAGTGGGCGGTTTAAATTTGAGTGAGCAAAATGACAGGTTTTTTAACCTCTAAGTATGGTTTTAAAGTAAAACTACCCAACATTTCTTCCCCGTGGGAAAATGCAGAATTACTATCAGGTCAGGTAGCTGCATGCTGAAGTGATAATCTCCTATGACCTAATGGGTGGGGCTGTTGGTTTTTCTTCTCTGCAAACTGATGTGTTGGCTACAACTCCTGATGACAGATATGTTACTACAGCTGTTGACACACTGTGTGTGATGCAGCGTTGGGAGCCAGGTAACCAAACAGAAACAACTTTATGCACACAAGTACAAGTAGCAAAGTTTCAGTGTAGTGACATGCGAATAACACGTTACGAACAGAAGGCATTTAAAGAAAAACCCAGGCTTAGCTGGAGATTCTGACTAAAAATGTGTGCCCTGTTTTGCTTTCTTTCTTCACTTCCTGGAGACACTGTAGCTATGACTGTTGCTCAACAAAACATAAAAAATGGGTCCGGAGCAACGGCAAGCTTCGACTTGCATTTAAGATCTATTCTACGTGACGGTTTTACTTTTTTCTTTTCTTTCTTTTTTTTCTACAATTTCCAGTTATGTTTCTGTTTCCTGATTACTTAATATTTAGTTGTGAACCTAAACATCTTATTGTCTGCTAAGCAGATAAATACTTTTTGCAGGAGTGGCACCTATTCTGTTGCTTCTTAACACAAATTGTGAATTAGCCAATCACATGACAGTAAGTCGATAATTTATTTAGGTACAGGTATTTAGACGCAAAAAGATAACTTGCTGAAGTTCAGACTCAGCATCTGAATCCAAGAGAATTAATTTAAATTTACATGTGGGATGGTTTTTGGTACCCTTGACAAGTTAAGAAGACAATGGACAGACTGATTTCAGACGAAAGAAAGGCAACAGTAGCTCAAATACCCACTTGTTTGGTGTCTGGTGGGATCCGGTGCCGGGGTTTGTGGCCCCCGTCTGGGCAAAGCTTGGGAGCCTCAGGGCGTCCACTTGCAATGCTCTTGGGGGGTTCTGCATCAGAAACCCCCAAGAGCAGCACAGCTACAAGGTTTACTGGCCTTGTAGCTGTGCTGCCGCTGGGTGATCTAGGATGGATCTGGGGCTCTGGGTTCCTGAGGTGTGTTGTCCTTGGGCGGATGTCCTGGCGGGGCCTAAGGGGCTTGGATGCTGTGGAGTAGGTTGCTGGGGGTTTGGGCCAGTGAATGCCTGGGTTTCTGGCCCTATACTTTCTGGCCCTATGTAGGTTGCATGGGGGGCACCTGGACCTCTCAGTTTTAAACGCAACAACATGACATTTGAGCAGGCGGAGGCAGGCTCAGGGTCTTTTACACCCCCCTGTTCTCTGATTGCCGCCCAGAGTCCGGGGCCTGGAGGAGGAGCAGGCCACCTGGTCCGGGTCCTTGGCTGGGGGTGGACGTTGGATCTGGGTGATCGGCTGGGGCTTTTGCTCACCTTTCGGAATATGGCGGGGGGGGGGGGGGGGCTTAGGTATGGAGGGCAGGGTGTAGGGGGAGGTGGAACCTCTGAGATTGTGGGGCGGGCTCTGATTGGTTGGCCCGTTCGGTTCATGTTGGCCCCATCTCTGGGTGGAGGCCCATGGCTTGTCTGGCCTGAGATTGGGATGGGGGGTAGGACCAGAGTATGGAGTGGGTAGGTCGGGTTGTAGTGGTCCTCCCCCCATCTTGATGTTAGGTTACACCTCCCGGGTCCGGAGGCTGGATACTCCTGAGATGCCGGTGCCTGGACCTGGGAATATAGGATGTGTGTTCCCGAGTGTGTGTACTACACCCCCCCCCCCTTTTTCTGTAGAAGTGTTCGCATGTGGAGGCACTAGGGTGGTGTTGAGGAAAATAAATATCTTAGTTGGGGGTGCTGAGAAATGCAGAGGTGTTGACTGTCTCTCCCTGTTGCAGGGTAAGGTAAACATTACATGAGTTTTATGGCAGGGGGTAGGTCAGTTGCCTTGACTTTTTGCAGGGAAGAAGAGTTCCTTTGTTCGAATAGATCACCCCTCATCCTGAAGACATGAGAGGGGAGTCAGCCTTTTAAAATGTGTTCAGAATTGTGAAAAAGCAGACAGAATCTTTGCATCGCCATAAGACAGGATGTCAGCTTGTACTGAATACAACAAATAGTAATGTAAAACTCTGTCTCCATTCGGAATTCCTAATGAATTAAATATGCATATTACAATGTTTACCTCTGATCAATGTTTTTCTCATTTATTGTCAAATCTTAAACGAAGCAGGATTAGGCCAGTAATACTAAATTAACAGTGGGAACATGTGAATGTAACTCTACGTTGTTTTTTCTTTGTCTATTTGTCAGGTTGGGTTTGGACTGCGCCCTCTCCTGGGACATCTCAGATCTCCACTAAGTGTGGAGCCGGGGGTCAGGGCGCCACTGGGCCTTGGGTCCCTTGGTTGGATCCACACCGGTAAAGCTGGCTGCTGGCGGAGCCCACGGGATGTCCCTGCAGCTTGTCCTCGCGGCTCCTGGGGGCTTTGCTACTGTGACAGTGGGGGTCTTGAGATGACGTATTGTGAATTGGCGGTATATAAATAACCTGATTTGATATAATATATTATTATAATATATTATATACCCTCTCATAAAACATTTCTGACTTTTTCAGCATTCCTGTTCCATTTTGGATTTATTTGGGGAGTGTGCATGTATGTTTGTAAAATTACTTGAAGATCCTCGCCTGGGTGCAGCTCTCTGCACCCACTGCCAGTCAGCTTTTTGTGTCATTCTTCATTCAGTCAGATGAATTCATGATACATGTAAATTATAGTCACACCCCTGGTAGCTAAGCTACCCAGGACCAATTTAAACATGTGAATGCAAACAGAAGAGTCAGACAACAAGAAAGGAGAGAATGGCACAGAACAATCTTTTGCTGGAGTAAAAAAAAAGAAATAAAGGAATTTGGATCAGACAGTCAAGAGTTAAAAATGCAGCATTGGGCAAGTGATCATGGATGGATTTATGTTCCAGTAGAGTTTGTCGTTTATCCTTGGTTTACAATTCTGACCTCTTGTGCGCCCACCCAGAGATTTTTTTCACCAGCTGCCACTGATGCACACTTACCAAAATGTTGCACTTTTTTCGGTCTAAAGAATATCTTCCCAAATGTTTTGGGAAATATCAAAATATGTTTTATTAAATGTGAGATGGGCCTTTGAGTTGTTTGTCGTCAGCAGCAGTTTTGGCCTGGAATTCTCCCATATTTTTTGCCCTGTCTCTTCATCATTGCCAAATCTTTAACACTGACTGGGTGGTTTAGATGTTGTTCTAGGTTGACGTATGACCTCCTGGATGAGTCATCACCACACTGTTGAAGTTATGTAGAGCGGTCGGCCACACCTAGGAAGGTTTAGATCGGAGAGGAAGCGGTACTCTTTGAGATCTTTTAGTCTGCTTCAGTACATCAGAGAGGTTCTATTGAAGTGATTTGCCTTTTTTACTAGTGTGGCAGTAGTCAGGTCTTGGTGTGGCTCGTGTAATTGAAGTTAATGTTTGGAAAAAATGTGGCTAAATTACACCTGATTCATGTTCTAACCAGGCATGCACTTATGTTTTCATAGAGGACTAGGTTAATTTGGATAGCGTTTCTTAATGAATGAATAAAATCATAATTTGGTAACTGCATTTTCTATTTAATCAACTTCTCTTTGTCTGGTATGAAGCTCTGTTTTAAATGGTCTTTGGCCTACTCGCTTTTAAAAAGATATGTAGTTGAAAAAGGCAGAGATGAAGGCAGAGTCGTTTAATCCTAGTTTCCTGTTTTTTCAACTGGGGCGGACAAAAAAGGGTGTGGTACAGTTTTGTCTTCTGAATGTAGACTGGTAAATATTTAACTGCACTATAAAGGTTTTGATAAGGGAAGATCAGAAAGACAATGGTTGCAGTGGTGACTGAAAGTGTACAGGTGATAATTAATTAGCTGAAGAGCTACTTTCAGTATTTGCGTATAGTAAGGGTGTAAGCATAGTGAAAGCATAGTGAAAGCAGATGCATGACTCAGAGACATTTCACTTTGATGTTGAATACTTGAGAAATTACTATGATGCTAAGTTGTACCCGAGTATGCAGACATAAAGTGGCACACAAAGATAACACATACTTTGGATAAAGTTTATCTCTCCCTTGTGTTTAATCATAGTTCCGGGAGGAGGACACTGATACCGTGCCAGTGAGTGGCCATTGACCAGGACGTAAAACAGCTGCCGCTTTTAAATATTAACTCTGCACCGCTGAGACCTCAGAGAACTGATAATCCCCAACAAAAGCAGATGAACAACCTGCTACCTTTTTTCATGACCCGCCGGCCAGCGGGGTAAATACTCCTTCAGAGAACTGGACACGTGATGTCCACATACATCCAGAAGCTTCACTTTCTCATTAACGATGTTACTGGCTGTGGTCAGAAATATTTCAGAGACGGGATTTAATTTGTCCAGAGTTCAATAACTTCTTAAAAACCACTGATAACGGATGCCAGGACCTGGCTGGCTGTTCAACATGCATTGTATATTAATCTGATGTTGCCCCCCTGTGGTAGCCACAAGAATTGGGCAAAAAGGCAAATGCATGTATTTTGTTTATTCATTTACAGTTGTGTTTTAGTGTTTGATTTTCCTTGTGTTTTTCAAGAAAGGATTTCTATAATGTAAAGCTTATCATATGTTCCTGTCATTTAGAAGGCTACTTTTGTCATGATTTTCCTTGGATGAACCCAGAAGTTACACCACACACACGGAGCTAAAACTGAGAGTTTATTGAAAGGAAGATGAGTAGTGACAGATGAAACCAGAGAGGCAGGACTGGACTGGAACAGGGGTGTAGATGTGAGCAGGAGCTGACGGCCTGGAGAGAGTCCTTGATGGCAGAACCGCTGGAGCACAGAGGAGGCAGGAACCCAGCGGCTAGCAGCACAGATGAGGCAGGTAATTCCCACAGCTATCAGAGGCTAGACGCAGAGAGGTGGCAGTTTACGTCCAGGAGGTGAAGCACAGGTGAGACAGGTAAATCCAACAGCTAGGCAGAGGCTTGAAACAGAGAGGTGGCAGAATAATAGTAATACTATTACTATTACTATTACTAATCCAGTAGCAGGCAGAGACTTAACTTGAGACTCAGAGGTGGCAGGATTCCATCAGCAAGCAGGAGCAAACCAGGTAATTATTTATTTTCAATGGTCCCCAATAAACCATCATCTGACTGGTTTAAATCTCTAGACTCTGCCATTTCTAAATTTCTTTGGAAAGATAAACCCCCACGTATTAGTTTAAAGACAATACAGAAGACTAAAGACAGGGGAGGATTAGATCTGCCTAACTTCCATAACTATTACTTAGCAAATAGGCTACAATACATCTCTAAATGGATAAAAAATAGTCTTTTAGATGAGCCTTGGTTAGTTATAGAACAGGAAATGTGCAATAATATCATGATTTCAGATCTGCCGTTTATTAGCTCAAATATAAAACGGCATACATGCTTCAAAAATATCAACATTAGTTCTACTCTGACAGCATGGTGGGAGTTCCTCAAAATGACAAAGTCATCCCTTATCCCATGCAGTCGTACACCTATCTGGAATAACCCTGATATCCTACAAAATAATAAAATGATAAACTTTACATACTGGAAGAATAAAGTTATTAAATATCTGGAACATCTACTTGACGGAACCGAGTTCATCAATTTTGCTAAACTAAATATGCAATATGGCATCAGTAAAAATAAATTCTTGGAATATGAACAACTTAAATCTATAATTAAAAACCCTAACCCTAACCCTAACTAATATAATAGAGTTCTTAGATTTAACCCCCCCCCCCCAAACTACTGTCTAAATCATACAGGACACTGACTAAAATAGATGATTCGATATCTCTTCCTATAATGAAGTGGGAAAAAGATTTATCAGGCACCTTTGAACAAAATTTCTGGGCTCAGACATGTCTAAGAACTTTCAAATTGACTAGAAACACCACCTTACAACTAATACAATACAAAATCCTTCACAGAGTACACTACACAGGACAAAGATTATTCAAGATGGGTCTGGCACAATCTAATATCTGCCCACACTGCATAGGCAATCATCCTGATAATTATTTTCATGTGTTATGGTTATGCACACCAGTCCAGAGGTTCTGGACACAGATATGTAAGGACTTATCAAAGTGCTTGAGCTGTAAAATTACACCTTCCCCATCAGTTTGCCTGCTCGGTAATTTTGAGGAAAGTCCTCTGAAAAAAGAAATAGTTTACATGGTTTTTACTGCTTTATGCATCGCAAAGAAAACTATCCTCATGAATTGGAAAAGTAAACAAAATCTCAGTATCAATCAGTATAGAGATCTTTTGTTGGATCATATTAATCTAGAGACAGCATCTGCTTCCACATCTGATTGGTCTCTTTGGGCTCCTCTGATCAACACCATCACTTAGTGGAATAGGGGGCGGTGGGTTGCTTCCTGCAGGGCGCAGTGGCTGGATGGAGGGGTTCCTGGGGCCCTGGGGGCACTTGGAGTAGGGCGCCTGGTGGATCCGGCTCCGGGGTCTGTTGCCCCCATCTGGGAGGAGTTTGGGAGGCCTACGGGTGGCCTACAGCAGCCGCTTGCGGCGCTCTTTGGGAGCTGCGTGTTGACGGACGTGGGTTACTGACCTGGTAGCTGTGCTGCCGCTGGGTGGGGCCGGGGTGGGTCTGGGGGTCTGGAGTCCCTGGGGCGCGCCGCGCCTCGGGGTTTCCGGTTCCGGGGGGTGTGCCGCTTTTGGTGTGGGCCGGCGCGCGCCCGGGTGTCCGCCCCTGCACGGGGCCTCTGGTGCGCTGGGGGGCCTCGGGGCTCGTTGAGCTGGTAGGGGGGCATGGTCATTTACACCTCTGGGCAGATGCTCTTCTCCTTCATTGGATAGGCACTCTGCCAGTGGGGGGAGGGGGAAAGGAGGGGGAGTAGGGACCTACCCAGCCTGGATGTCTACTGTCGAATGTATGGTGAGTTGTTTGAACGTTAGTGTTGGGGAGGGATTAAATCTACGGGGGGGGGGGGGGGGGGGGTTGACGTTCTGGTGGGCTTGTGTCCGGCCCCCTGTCCCGGTCCGTGTCGTCTTCCGGTGCGGGTTTCACCTGGGGGTGGGGTTTGGGATGGCTCGTGCGGGCCGGCCGGCCAGTGTCCCCCCCTCTTATTATAATTATAATAATTATTATTATTATTATTATTATTATTATTTATTTATTTATTTATTTATTTATTTATTTATTTATTTAGTTTAAGTAGGCTTGGTGGGTGGGCTGGGGGGGGTTGAGGTGTTGGTCCTGGTGGGTGGTTGGCTGGCGGGCCCTGCGGCCTCTCCCTGTCCCCCAGGCTACGGTGGTGCCGCTGGCGAGGCCCCCTTCTCTGGGTGGGGCTTTCGGGGAGCGGGGGTGCCTATTGGAGTCAGTAGGGGAGCTGGCTCCCTGGGTTGGCTTCCCAGTCATTTGCTCCCCATCCCCGGACTCCTCCCTCTGCCTGCTCCGTCACGCCGCCACACATGTAGGTCATGAGGGAGGGGGCGTTACTGGAGGTTGCCACTTTCTGGTGACGCCCCTCTCCCCAATTTTATCATGCATCTTAGACACTTTCACTTCAAACATTTTTCACATCGCACACTCATATAGGCCATGGTAGGGGGGGGGGGGGGGTGGGGGGAAGACATCTGGGGGGGGGGGCTTATGTTGTGTGGGCCTCACCTCGGACGGCTCCCTTCACCTCCTCTCCCACTTAGACATTGAGGGTTCTGGGCAGTCACACGGAGGGGGGGCGCTGGCAACAGCTACCTTCCGGATGGGGGGTGGACTGTGCCGTGCATCCCCTTCGGCGCTCCCAGTTTTTAAACGCACTTGAGAACAACATGCAACAACACAACATTTGAGCAGGCGTAGGGATGGTCGGGGTCTTCTGCACACCCCCGTTCTCCGATGGCGGCAAGGAGTCTGGGGCCTGGAGGAGGTGCGGGCCACTGTGTCCGGGGTCTTGGCGGGGGGCTGTGGTGTGCAGTCAGCGGCTTGCCAGGTCTGGGGCTGATGCCTCTGCTCCCCCCAGGGGGCGGGGGGCAGGGATGGCAAGGGTAAGGTGGGGGAAGGGAGGGGGTTTATTATGTATTTAGGGGGAGGGGGGGGCTCTGGCCGGGTGGCTCGTGCGGGTCGTGTTGGCCCGCCCTCTTGGGGGGGCCCGGTCCCGGGGGCGTCTGGTCTGGGGCCGGGGCCGGGGGTCGGGCACAAGCAGTCGTATAGTCGATTTGGGGTGACCCCCCCCCCTTTGGTCAGTGTTGGATGTGAGTGTTATGTGGGAATGTGTGTACAGCGTCTTTTTTTTTTTTTTCTCTCTCTCTGTGTGGTGAGTGGGGCACAAGGGAGGGATGGGGTGAATGAGTTTTTTTTTTTTTTTCCAGGTATGGGTGTGGTCCGCTCCCTCTCCCAAGAACATCTCAAGTCTCCGCTAGGTGCGGAGCCCATCCCCCCACGTGCTGCCCTCCTCCACTTTGTTGGCGGGCGCCTTGGCCCCCTGGCGCATTGGTTGGCTTCGGGTTTGGGGCGGGTTCCCGGGCGTGCGCCGGCCCACTCTCGGCGGCCTCTTCGCGGGGCCTGGCCCCCCGGGGGGCCCTCGTCACGGGGGCGGGGCGCCCCTGGGGCCTCTGGCCCTCAGGGCCCATGGCCGGGACCACTTCAGCAGGGCTAGCTGCCGGCGGAGCCCACGGGCTCGTCTCCGCGGCCCTTGAGGGCGTCGGCATTGCGGTGGCTGGGGGATTTCCTCGGGGTCGTCTCTGCTCCTTCCTTGGGGGGGGGTTGCAGATATCCTGTGTCGGCCCCTCCTGGGCGACCTGCTTTAGGGACCCCTTTGGGAGTCCGGGGTTACGGGTCCCCTGACGCCTGCCTCTGTGCTCGGGGAAGGTGGGTCTTCGGTTCTCCACAATCACTATCAAGCTATTTCTGGATAATCTTCACCTAAACTAGTGCACTTTCACATCTCCCACAGGTGCTGGGTCCCAGGTATTAAGTGTTCACTTATATACAGTAATCTTATAATTTATTTATTTATTTATTTATGTTTTTTCACTTTCTTTTTTCAAATATCACATTACACATGTCAGCTTACATAATAATATATATGATTTAGCAATGGCATCTAGGTGTTATTCGAGTGTATCTGTTGCTTTATGTCTGTTGGTTGTGCTGTTCTTTTTGTGTCTCTTTCCAGGTGATGGAGCAGACAAAGAAGGTTTTATCATTCTCTCCCTTTTATCTCCTCTTTCTTTCACCTCTACTCTTTTTTTTCTTTTCTTTCACTTTTTGTTCTTCCTTTACTCTCCCATTGTCATGTCCATATAATTTGAAATTCTCCTTGCAGGAATCATAATAAAGCTATTTACAAGCATAAATCAAGTGGAGCACTATGGCGAAAGCTGTTTGCTCCACTTGATTTAAAAAACTTTCCTTTTTGACAAAGCTTATAGTTAGAGTGGCTCATGTTACCCTGAGCTATCTCTATAGTTGTGCTGTGATAGGCCTAGGCTGCTGGAGGACATCAGGGTCTAATTTTCTCACTCTACTGATTTCTACTGTTCTTCATTCTACGGTTCTCCAGTTTTGCATTGTATTACATTGAAATGACTGTCGTCATTTCAGCTTTTAACTTTTTGCTCTCTCTCTTTTTCTTCATAGTAGGTACACCTGGTCTGGCGTTCTGTTAACTTTGACATCATCCAGAGAAGACGGCTCACCCGTTACTACCATCTAATGTAGAACAGATTACTAGATCAATGTGTGCTTCTGTGCTTTTTGTCTCTCTTGTTGTGTCTCTGCTCTGTCTTCTGTAACCCCAGTCGGTCGAGGCAGATGACCGTTCATACTGAGCCCGGTTCTGCCGGAGGTTTTTTTTTCCCGTTAATGGGTGGTTTTTCTTCCCACTGTCGCTTCATGCTTGCTCAGTATGAGGGATTGCAGCAAAGCCATGTACAATGCAGACGACTCTCCCTGTGGCTCTACGGTTCCCCAGGAGTGAATGCTGCTTGTCGGGACTTTGATGCAATCAACTGGTTTCCTTATATAGGACATTTTGACCAATCTGTATAATCTGACCCAATCTGTATAATATGATTGAACTTGATTTTGTAAAGTGCCTTGAGATGACATGTTTCATGATTTGGCGCTATATAAATAAAATTGAATTGAATTGAATTGAATTGTAAAAGCAAAATCTGTCGAGCTCTATCTGGCATTGAGACATCAATTCCTATTGCCATATTGCTAGACAGGACACTGGGAAGAAAAAAAAAAAAAAAAAAAAAGGAGCAAACCAGGTAGACAGGCGAGGAGAGAGTGGAGTCTGATGACGGACCAGCAGGGAAGAGAAGACTGAGGGAGGCCTTTGTAGGGAGGCTGGCAGGTGGAATGAGTTCTGACTAATTAATGTCCAACAGGTGAGACTGATTGCAGAGGGAGTGAAGGGTAAGCTGAGTGAGAAGAGGAGGAGGAGGAACTGACACTAACAGTAAAAAAGCTAGATAAAAACTAAACCCTGACAACTTTATTTTCAAGTCAGGACTCTCCTGCAGTCATGTCAGAGCTCACTGTCTTGCCTAAACGACATTAAAATGTAATCATCATACTTGCATTTAGTCATTTAGCAGACACTCATTCCAAATGATTTACTTTACAGTAAGGAAGGTTATCTTTAGCACTATGTACTAACCAATGTATTATAGGACAGAGAATGACAGCAAAATGCTTGTGCTTTAGCGGCTCCAGGAAAAATATTTGTTTGTGATAGACCTGATATATAAAATTATACAGTTATAGATACATATTTGATGCAATGATAGTTTCTAGCTTTTTAGGGTCTGTTCATATTGAGTACACCCAGTAGCACTTGAATGTGGTGGCTCCCCACCGGTGAGTTTAACTCTTCCAAGCAGCATACCACTATAAAACACACTCTAAGAATGACTCGACTTGAAAGTTTAGCTTAACCATTTATTCTAATACGACAGAAAAATGCAAGTTTCAGCTGAGCTCTTTGCTGTTCATTCCACAAACTCCAGCAGCAAAAGAGACCGAACATAGGGAATCACAAGTATCTCTCTCCTCTAGTCCCTCCTTCTCCTCTGGTAGACAGCCCCGTAACATTAGCTACATTTACATGGACAAAAGTAATCGGAATAAAGAGCCTATCGGAATATGATGATCGGATTCATCGGAATCGGAATGAACTCAAAGGAGAGGGGTGTTTTATCCCGATTGATAATCCGATCAATGTGCATATAAATGCCAGTCAGGCTCAAGTTATTCCGAATGTGGCAAACTGACTCGAGTGCGCATGTGTGCCCAAAGTAAACGTGACGTATTTCTGCGTTGGTGAGTGGCAGAAATACGTCGGGAAGCAAAACTGTCGGGGCTCACGATACAACCTTTGTGTTCAAAAAAATTAGAGCTCAATATTGTTGCTTACTCAGTAACGTTTCAGCTGCAATTAGAGCCTGGTGCAAGCATAGACATTATATACATAGACGCCTTGTTGGGCGGGTTCTGCCTATGCTGCGAATGCGTCTGAGTTAAATGTGGCAAATCTGCAGTTAGACTCAGTCACTTAAACAGTATCAGAGGGACTTTAATCTCAGAATATTATATTCGTAATATTTTTATTTTTGTAATATTACAAGTTTATTTTCGTATCCCTTTGGCTTCATTCTCCTGACTTTATTCTCGTAAAGAATAAAAATAATTATAGGAATCAAACCTGGCCCTATTACTCCAGGACTAAGATAATTCTGCAAACTGTGACTATTCTGGAAATGTTCCCCCTTAATTCTCATAATATGACGTTTTCTCATAATATTACCACTTTTGTCTTTTTTTTACTTTATTCACCACTTTTTTCTCATATTAGTAATTTTATCTCTTCAATACACCCCAGATCTTAAAAGGTTCACACAGTGTTATGAAATAATGACGGCCTCAATGTTTAGATATAACCAATTGATCCTTATATTCATAACACATACACATATATTTCACTGTCTCTCTCCTATATATATATATATATATATATATATATATATATATATATATATATATATATATATATATATATATATATATATATATATAGGATATAGGATATATATATATATATAAATTAATAATCTGGACATGTACTTAAATATAAACACACACCTATTTGTTTAGAATACTTCAAAATCTATATATGCACATCGATCAAGAGCCAATCTGGCTGCCAATCTCTATCAATTATTCTCTATATATTTTTTACAAGTATATGTAAGCTCCATCTATATCTTTCTATCTGAATACTTAAAACATATACACAGGGAACATAGACGTTCACTACTTTCTGCCACATAAAATATGGCAGTGACGTCGATGTGCAAACCTGCGCCCAATGAGGCGTCTACGTATATATGTCTGTGGGTGCAAGTCCATCCTAGGCGCTCAGAAGACAAACAAACTTGTATAATACTGGTTTGTTTACTATTTTTATGTGGTTTAGCAAAGACAGATGTACTTCTTCTTCTGTGTTTTTTTAGGGGAATTTGATAACTGCACATGCCAGAGCTGTTATTTTCTAAATAAAGCCAGGTGCATATAAATGTACTTTATGATCAGATTAATTGATTGTGTGCCCACAAAAACGGTACAATCCGAATACATTTTAATCCGATTGTGAAATGTTGTGCATGTAAACACAGCTATTTAGGCACAACCCCAGAAACGGGGGCTGCCTCCTCACTTTGTCCTTTCTAGGGAGAATGTGTCGTCATGAAGACGTTATCTGCTTTACATGTGAATCCTTGTGTGTGTCTTGTGTGTGTCTAAATACACACATCTAATCAACACAGTACAAATGTTCCAATAATCAATCCCACTTTATCAGTTGAACCAATTCTTACTTTTAACAATCAAAATAACGAACAAATTATTAACACACACTAAGCATAACAATATTAAAGTGTAAAAGGTCCTTCACTATCAGTGGGGTGTATTAGAACATTAGTTTCCACTTGGGAGAGGCACATCTTTCCTTGACAAACCACATTTTACCCTTACTAATGTTATATTAATCTTAACCTATCTGGGGAGAGAACTCCATCAAGCTGCCACATGACTCCGCCCCCGTCAGATTAATTCTCTAAGGTGATGCAGTAGTTTCTGTCATGTTTTTTAGTGCTTTAGCCCACATGCAGAAAGTATCAGGGAGACCAGCACTCAGTTTTAAGAGTTTTTATTAAAGGAACAGAGCAAACACACGGAGCTATGACTGGACGCCGGGATCGAGGCCTGAACGTCGGGGCGGGGTTGACTGTAAAGGAAGGAGACCAAATGAGAAGATGACGAGAACAGCGAATTGTGGATAATGCTCAGCTTACCCTTAGTCGGTGAGTGTCGGACTGGGGAGGTTATGGTCAAGGTACTACCGTCTACTCTGATGTGTGGGTGGTGATTGGAGGGCGGCAGATGGAGTCTGGTGAGGAACCCGAGGCAACTACCGCAGGCTGAAGAGACAGATGGAGTGACCATAGGGCTGAGCAGGCGAGCGTCCGTGGGTATCCGGGAAGGGGGCCTCACCCTGGCTGTGTATTTGTCAACAAGTTTGAGGAGGAGAGCCAGCGCGAAAAACTGAGCAAAGGAATCCACGGATCACTCTTCACAAAATCTCTGGAACAGGTATGTGCGTCCAAGCACGCAAAACTGTAGCAAAACAGGAAAGAACAGAAGTAAGTCCAATGTAGTGAGAAAACCAGAACAGACTCACGAATAGGTATCCAGGACTTGGTCGGCCTTGTCGTACCACGACTGGTTAAGGCTCCGGCGTCTTCCATCTGTCACAGCTCTGCTTAAGAAGGCCGCAGATTCTGCTCCCGATGAGCTGCAGGTGTGGGGCACGCCCCCACAACCACCTGTGAGAAAGACTTAGAACCAGAGCAGTCAGACAGCACCCTGACAGTTTGGTGTAACAAGTGTAAATATATCTAACATTTCATACTATATGTGTAAAGAGATAACTAGCTTGGCCCTTGACACAACTACACACCAACCACACATCATATGAATCAGTTATTATAGACCATAGGTGTCAAACTCTGGCCCGCGGGCCAAATTTGGCCCGCAGTGTAATTAATTGCGGGGCAATTTAAAATTAATATTATAGCCGGACCGGCGGTCTTATAAGGTGGCAACGCTGTGACGCCGCATTCACCAATTAGACTACAAATCCCATAATGCTCTGTTGTTTTTTGGCGCGTCAATCAGGACAGAGGCAGACACGCCTCCTCCTCTGTGCCAGTAGCTTGCGCACTCCTTCGGTTGAAAGCCCCGGCGCACCCCGCATCCCAGGAGCCTCTCCCCCAAACCACACTGCGACCTCAAACTACAGCTGTCACTGTGTTACCCTACCAAGAAATGGCGAAAAGAAAGGCAGAAAATAGAACTTTTCTGGACAGGTGGGAGACAGAATATCTGTTTACATATGTAAACGACAGACCTGTTTGTCTTGTTTATGTAGCCAATGTGTCAGTAACTAAGGAGTACAATATTAGACGACACTATGAAACGAAACACCAGGACAAATATAAGGACTTGGACCCCTCTCAAAATAGCCAGAAAGTAAAGGAGATGAAAAGAGGTTTGGTTTCACAGCAGAAAATGTTCACAAAAGCCACAACACAAAGTGAAGCTGCTGTAAAGGCAAGTTATATCGTGGCAGAAGAAATCGCCAAATCAGCCTGACCCTTTAATGAGGGAGAGTTTGTAAAAAAGTGCATGATTAAGGTTTGTGACCAAGTGTGCCCAGAGAAAAGGCAAGCTTTTGCAAATGTAAGCCTGAGCAGAAACACAATAGCCGAGCGCACATGTGAGCTTGCCACCAATCTACATGTCCAGTTGATGGAGAAGGGAAAAGATTTTGTTTCTTTTTCCCTTGCTGTGGATGAGAGCACTGACGCGTCTGATACTGCGCAGCTGTCAGTCTTCGTCCGCGGCGTGGACTCAAATCTGTGTGTTACAGAGGAGCTTTTGGGACTTAAATCCATGCATGGCACAACCACAGGGAAAGAAATCTTTGAGGAGGTTTGCAAATGTGTAACTGAAATAAACCTGCCGTGGGATAAACTTGTGGGATTAACCACTGATGGTGCGCCAGCGATGAGTGGTAAAAAGAATGGACTGGTGGGCAGGATTCGTGAAAAGATGCAAGAAGAGAACTGTGCAGGTGAACTTTCTGTTTATCACTGCATCTTCCATCAGGAATCCCTGTGTGGTAAAGCGCTAAAGACGGAGGATGTTATGACCACAGTAACACAAGTTGTTAACTTCATAGAGCCAAAGGTCTCAATCACCGCCAGTTTAAGTCTTTTCTGGAAGAGTGTGGTTCAGAATACACAGATGTGCCGTATCACACAGAGGTGAGATGGCTAAGCCGCGGAAAAGTGCTCAACAGATTTTTCGAACTGCGTGAAGAAATATGTCAGTTTCTGGAAAGCAAAGGGAAGGACACAACAGAGCTCCGGGAGCAAAAGTTTCTGTGTGAGCTTGCCTTTCTGTGTGACATCTCAAGCCACCTCGATGCGCTGAACCTGCAGCTGCAAGGGCGGGGACGCGTCATCACAGATATGTATGAGTCAGTGAGAGCTTTAAAAACTAAGATCTGCCTGTGGGAGAATCAGATGCTACAAGCAAACTTTGGCCATTTCCCCTGCTGCCAAACCATAAAAACGCAGATCTCTACCGCCGTGTGCGCACAGTTTGCTGAAAAACTCAGTGTGCTCGGCGCTGAGTTTAGCCGGCGATGTGGCGACTTTGATGTCTAGAAACTTAGATTTGAACTGCTCAGTAATCCCTTCGCAGTTGATGTGGAAAAAGCACCAACCAACCTCCAAATGGAGCTGATTGAACTCCAGTGTGATGAAACGCTGAAGTCAAAGTTTGATGCTGTTGGGGCCGCACAGTTTCTACAGTTCATCCCTGACACGATGCTTCAGCTCCGCACCGAAGTTGCTCAATTGCTCTCCATGTTTGGTAGCACTTACCTACGTGAGCAACTTTTCTCCTCAATGAAGATGACGAAAACGTCTCACAGGAGACGTCTGACTGACGAACACCTTTGTTCGATATGAAGGTTTCCTCAGCTCAAACCCTGAGCCCCGACATTGATGAACTGGCATCCAAGAAAAGATGCCAAGTATCTGGCTTGGCCGCATCAAAGTAGATCAGTGTGTCGCAAAATGAGCAATAAATAAGTTTTCTATGCACCTTCTTTTGTTACTCCAAGGCCTAAATTGTTTATTCATAGTTTATTTAATGATTTATTCATAGTTGTTATGTTATTTTATTTTCAAATTTATTAGCCTGTGTACGAAGCTAATTTTGACATTTACCTCAGAAAGGAGGCATTCAATTTTTATTTAAATTTTATTTAATATGCCATTGATATGTTTTATTATTATTTTTAGTAACTCAATTTTGCACACCTGCACTTTTAAGTTACATAAGCCTTGCTTGTTCAATATTTATTGTTAAATCAAAACTTGTTTGGGTCCATATTAAAAGATTAATTTGTTCAACCTTGGCCCGCGGCTTTTTTCAATTTAAATTTTGGCACACTGTGTATTTGAGTTTGACACCCCTGTTATAGACCGTATGTCTATTATTTTTCCATCCATGAAACAGCGGATCTAACTCCTGGAGACAGCCTGCAAGTACGCTGTGCTTGGCAAGGCTGCGGCCGCAGTCTCCCCTCAACTCATGCATGTCTTTCTCTTGATGGGCTGTACTGAAACTAAATTTCACCTGCTGGGGACAAAATAAAGAAATTTCATTCAATTAATTTTGGTAGGCAGGTGCCGCTGGTGGAGTAATAATTTGGCGCTGGCGTTGGTGGAGTAATATATTGTGTAGTCACGGGATAAATAACGGCTCTTCCACAGAAATTTGAGAAATTATCCTCAGACATCACTTGGATAAAACAAAATATTTTACTGCTATCACCTTCAGATTTTGATCCATTTATGATGTAATCAAATGCAGTTTCTACCAATGTTACAATGAGGTAAACCTATGCACATACCATACAATTACTTTGATGAATTAAACTGTATTTTGGGGTTGTAATAGCCACATAATGTTCTTGTAAATAGTGTTATCAGAAAAAAGCATTGATCATGTTTAACAAAAATTGGTGATCTTCTTTCAAGCAGTATTTATTTATCCTAGCAAGGAAGAACAGATAAAGTTCTCCCCTGCAAGGGAAACACAAACTGAAAAACATTAAAGGCATGCACAATTAGTTGTAACAATAGACTATTTGAGAAATATCTATTTTAGATGTAAAAACAATACAGTTAAAATACCATAAGCTAGCAGTGGGAAAGAGATAGTCAGTGCCCTGCTGTTAGCTCTTATGAGCAGTGAAAAGAACAAAGCTACTACAAGGAAAATTATAGAGATTCTGGCATTGGACCACCAGGCATTTTCAGTCATTGAGGACCAAGGTTTCATGAACCTGATGCAGTACTTGAGCCCAAGGAATAATGTGCAGAGTCGGGAGATATTTTACAGATGTTGCATTACCAGAGTTGTTCGACAAAGTTTCGAAACACATCCGCAGCCTGATAGAAGCCGATGCAAAGACACTTTGTAATATGGCGAAAGCACTAGATGAAGCCAACTTGAAAAGCTTGCCCTGTATGACACACACACCACAATTTGTTGTTAACGAGCGACAGTTAGCGCAGCATTGCTGATATTGTGGCATTGGAAAGGAGAAATGTTGGGCATTTTAAGCATTCTTCACTCGCTTATTCCCGACTCTACGATATACAGACACGGTTAGATCAGCCAAGGAAGTGACTGCAACAAGACGTATCGACGAGGTGGAATAGCACAGTTTACATGTTGCACCAGTGGGAGCTAATGGACAATGTGCTGACCGTCCTTGCAACTTTTGAGGAACTCACAAATGAGATCAGCTCATCAACAGCCACAGCAGCAGATGTAATCCCAGCCGTCTCTGCACTCAAACGGTTGTTGGAGAAGCATGCAAACACAGACTGTGGTGTCGGGTACAGCCAAAGGCACACTGTTGGAGGCTATTGTGAGAAAATCAACAACCTTGAGCCAGAGCCCCGGTACAGCTTGGCCACTATTCTTGATCCGAGGCAAGTATCTTGAATATTGTTAAAAATAGCTGTATTGAAATGTATTTTTTATTTATATGCAAGTCAAGCAAATACATTGTGTATAAAATGACGATTGACCCATTTTCTTTGTCTATGCTAAACAAGGTACAAGAATTGCTACTTTGCAGCAGAGGTGAAGGATGAAGTGAAGCTGCTCCTTTTGGCCAAACTTACAGAGGTGGGGGAACCAATGCACACATGTGAATGAGTCACCTGTTGCTGGAACATCCACTGAACTGGGACCTCCTGACATAGGTGCATCTGCAGCCAAAAGGTTTAGTCTACTGTTTGGAAGTACACGATGAAATCCTGAGGGAGAACATAGATAAGGAGCAACAGCTAGCCAGGCCTTTAGCCATGCAGGTACAGAACTACCTATCTGAAGTTCCTATCGACAGGATCCATGAACCATTGGCCTACTGGATGCTAAATGAAAATCGTTTCCCTCGTCTTGCTCTGTCCAATGCACAAGCATTGAAAGTGAGCGCTGTTTAGCTTGGCTGGACAGGTAGTAGATGAGAAAAGAAGTCACCTGTCTGGCGAAAAAGCAGAAATGCTTTTGTTCATCAAAAGAAACGTCCCACTAATGTACAAGAGACTGCAATAAGTTTAAGAGAAAAACCTAACTGTGCCTTTTTTAACTTATATTACATTTTGAGGTATGAAAATGTTACACATGCTGCATTTTATGGTGCAGATTGTTTGACTTTCAGGAACTTTTACAGGTTATATTCTAGATTGTTTTTACATGCTTAAATAGCCACAAAGCTGCTGCATTTGGGGATTTTTATTTTGCACTACAAGAAAAGCTATAACTCAGGACACTTTATTGGTAGTTTAAGTTGTTTTATTAGTTTGTCCTCAGCTGAGCTTAATTGTTGAGATTTAGTAAAAGCAAAGTACTGCTTTTGTTTGTACTTGTCTGTACTGATTTTGTTTGTCTTTATAATGTCAAAAATGAAAGACTACATTGTTTTTAGTTCATTTATTAGTTTGGACAGCAATGTTCATCCATTATCTACGGATGCTTATCCCTCATGGGGTCGTGAGGGGTGCTGCTGCCTATCTCCAGCTATCAATGGGCGAGAGGCGGGGTACACCCTGGACAGGTCGTCAGTCTATCACAGGGCAACACAAAGACAGACAGGACAAATAACCATCCACGCACACACTCACACCTAAGGAGAATTTAGAGAGACCAATTAACCTAACAGTCTAACATGTTTTTGGCATGCACAGGGAGAACATGCAAACTCCATGCAGAAAGACCCAGGACCTTCTTGCTGCAAGGCAACAGCGCTACCCACTGTGCCACTGTACGGCCCCAGCAATGTTCAAATAAAGAAAAAAACGTTTATTCAATGTTTTCAGTAAAATAAGTTTGAAATACTGAAGCTGCATTGTGACCTTATAACTTATAACACCTGAAAATGTCAGTTCTAAAAAATAAAATCGGTATCAGCCAAAATCGGAATCGGCCAGAAAACTGCAATCTGTGCACCCCTAGTTTTTAGCCTGACTCGTACCTGCAGTCAAAACAACGAATGACACAAAAAATGCTCACCATAGTCCTAAACCTATCCCCTAGCCTGGAAAAAAGTGAGGACCAAAATCATTTTTCATCAGAGATGTAAATACACACACACCTGCACATGCATCCGGCATATATGATGAGGGTGAGTCAAATCAGGGTGACCAAGATGCAGAGCCAGCTGAAGTCGAATAGTTTGTACTGCAGGAACCTTTAGGAAGTATGGTCAATTTCTGAAGCAGGTTTTCCTCCCCCTGCATATCCCCAGCATTCAGTTTAATCTAATGCAGTGGTTTTCAACAGGTGAGGCGCGCCTCCCCTGGGGGGCGCCAAAGAGTCACAGAGGAGGCGCGAGAAGACAGAAAAAAAGAGAGCTGCCGCTCAACTCTGTGAAACTATGTAGCATATTTGTGCCTTCTGCTCAAGCATGCAGGAACCAATCCAAGCGTGCAGTGAGACAACTCTCAACGCTAAAAACCGGTCTGGCGCGACTCAACTCTGAAAAACTCTTCTCAGCCCACTGTCCTCGCGCTCAGTTCCATCTCTGCTGGCGCGCACCTGCTCATTCCACTCTCAACACCAGCTGTGCGCTCGCTCGGCTGTTTCTGCGCTCGCGACTTCAAAAACTGCCCACTCCACCAGCCAATCACAGACAGGTTTTTTTTCATCCAATCAGTGTATAGCTTACAAATACTGCATTCAGATGGATTACATCAAAATGCTGCAGCTTTTGGCAGAAATTACTAAACATCACCGTGGGATTGAAGAAAAACAAATAAAGTTAAATATTTTAGCCTAAAATATTTAGACTAAAATATTAGAGTTACTAAGTGAGGTGTGAAAAATGTTTTGGTCTCTTTTCTTTCCAGCTTCTGGGAGGTGATGCAAAAGTTTATTCTGATCATAATCATAATCATTGTCATCATTATTTAAAGAGCACTTTAACAAAAGGTAAAACAAAGTGCCAAACATCAGAAATACATCAGATAAGAGATAAGATCTAATAAAATGCTTGGTTGTTAAAATAGCAATAGGTTTAAATTGTGTATAATTAGCCTAAAAAGTAAATCGGAATATGGAACGTGTTGACGTCTGTTAAATTCAGGTTATCTTTTTTATTATTATTTCAGTTGACGTCTCCGGTTGACGTGAGTTCAGTTTGACATTAGTGTCTTTTTAGTTCAGTTTGTCTGCTGTTGAAAACAATTGTTTATGAATTTGCTCTAATGACAGCTCAATTTTAAAACTAAGCCCTCTGTCCGTGATGTTTCAGTAAAAGTAGCCTGTAAGATGAAAATATTGGTTATCTTTACCTATTCCGAGGGGAGGCTCGCATTCAATGAATTTGAAAACCCCTGATCTAATGTAATCAAAGGTCATATCTGTTACATGACAGTTCTGTATTTTTGTTTGCTAACACAATATTTAACCAGACAAGCCATACTAAAGATCACAGCATTACAGAGTTTGCATCCCAAATACACCAATGAAATCAAACAAACTCATTGGAAATGTTCAGTTAAAGGAAGTGCAAAGTTCCACTCTGTATACAAAGATACAAAGAGAGTCTCTTTTTAAAGATTTTAACTGGTAGAGTCAGAATATTTTTCAGCCTTTATCTTCTGAGATACAAATTGTAGCAATCTTGACTGTGAAAGATTAAAGACCAATCCCCGATTTTCAATTTGAATGTGATATATGGTTACACTTCCCAGAAGATAAATCTCTCAGTTGTTGATTAGTGAAGAACGGTCAGTTGGGAAATTGGTCATAACTGATATCTTCAGAAAACTCTTTGTAATTTCAACTAAAAAGTCATTTTTTTCTTGTTGTTCTTGGAGACAGGTTGATTTACAAGTTTTCAGAGTACTAACAGCCGGCACCATGTAGGTAAATGGAATTTATTATGGAAATATCTTCTCAAAATTAATAAAAACAAGACAATCAATTCAATCACTTTTCAACTCTCAACAATAAAAAAAGCTTCTCCTGTTCAATCCCATAATACAATTACATTTTCTAAAGTTGATATTTTTCTCTCTACAATGTCTTCTGAAATGAAAGCAAATTCCCTTGCCTTTAATTAACACATCTTTATTCAGGTTGGTGTGTACTAGGGCCAACATTATCACCACAGCAACTTCCTAATTACTACAACAGTTGAGTGGGTGAGCTGTGAGTATACAACAACCAGAGAGACAAAGGAGATCTGAGCAGACATTTATAGTTAAGGTCCAAACTATCCATACCTCCAGCAGTAAGTTTTTCCTTCCACAAACATGTTCCTGCTGACTGGAAGTAATATTGACATGTTGGAGTGACACAGCCAGAGTCCAGACTGAGATCTGATATAGAACAGGTGAACGGTGCTAAAGATTAGGGTGATGTCAAGCAGGTCTCGCAACCTCCATGACTTGGAGCTCATCACCAAAGATAACTCATCGAACCACCAGTGGAAACATGCAGAAAACTAATCGGCAGGAGCAAGAAGGTTTTTGTTGTTGTCGCAATGACAATAATGATTTTGCATTATTGAAAAGGATATATGGTTTGGCAAGTGATTTTCCGGGAAAGTGTATATAAAGAACAAATACTTTTTCCTAAATTTATCCTAACTTTAGATTGTGTTACTTTTAAGACTTGTTTTATATCAGAAAGACATTTTAATTTAAATCTGCCAGGGGTGTGAATAATTTTGGCCCCAACTGTGGCTGCACCTCTAATCTAGCCAGCTCAATTACCAATGACCTCAGAGGACTCAGACACCACTTTGCTATCACTGGTCTCAATGGTCTTGATTATGACGTTCTTCCGGCTCTGAATCTTGCTGTAGCTGATGTCACTACCACTGCTGAAGTTGTCCAGGCCTCTGCCGTCACCAGCACTGGAGAAGTTGCTGAATCCGCCGGGGTATTTCTTCATGATGTGATTTGCTGTTGAATATCAAATCAGGTGTTAAATAATTAGGCAGAGTATAAACTGTGTCAAGCTTCCTTGTCCAATTGAGCTCAACTTACTGCTCTGTTGGAAGATTTTGATAGCCTCGATGCCGTTTGCCAGTCTGTCCTCCTCCCCCTCCAGCAGCTTCCTGTAGGTGGCAATCTCGATGTCCAAAGCCAGTTTGAGGTTCATCAGATCTTGGTACTCCCTGATCTGACGGGCCATGTCCTGCTTGGCTCTCTGCAGTGCCTTCTCCAGCTCCTCGATGCGAGCCTTGGCATCCTTCACAGCCATCTCACCGCGCTCCTGAGCCTCAGCAATCTGGGCCTTCAGGTTGGTGCACTAAAATGCAATTTATTAAATAACACTGTCAACTCAACAGGTTTTGACCTGACGGTCTAAACTGGTGGGAAGAAAACACCTTTCTATACCTGTCCCTTGATTGCACCAATCTTGGATGTCAGTGTATGAATATTGCTGTTGAGTTCAGCAATCTGTGTTCTGGTAGCCCGCAGGTCTTCTCCATATCTGTTGGCGCTGGTCTGCATCTCCTGATACTAAATGAGAACCAAAGAAAGTAGTTCTCACAAACTGGTGCACCTCTAGCTGAACCTGTGAAGAGTTAACTACTTTTTGATTTATGGAGTACCTTGGCTTTGTACCATGTCTCTGCTTCAGCACGGGAGCGGTTGGCGATGTCCTCATACTGCGCATTGACCTCAGCCACAACTGCATCCATGTCCAGTTTGCGGCTGTTGTCCATCTCCACAATGACTGAGGTATCCTTGATCTGGCTCTGCAGCTCACGCAGTTCCTGAAGAAATTAAACCAATGGGCAACATTTGTTTATCTTTTCATGCTATTTGGGGTTTAACATTTTGGTTTTTCACCTTGGGCAAGGACACAACGACTGACGCAGTCAGAGCTGAGGATCAAACCGGCAACCCCCCAGTTACAGGACAAACTATCCCTTTGGTCACCGTCGGTCACATTAAAAATACCAGCAATCATTGTCGGATTTGTTCAAGGGCCACATTACTGATTTGAAACTTCTGTCCAGACATAAATACAGCAAGAAATGTTTCACATTAGAACCCAGTTATGCTGAAAGTCAGAATAGCTGTTTGGTTTTTAGTGATCTTATCAAGAGCCCTGCCTGATGTGTTGAGTGAAGACATATTTATCAGTTATCAGGCTTCTCTCTCTGTAAGTTCTCAAAGTTTCTGTACATGAGGCCTACTTAAAAAAAAAAAAAGATTTTTAAAAGCTTATAGCTAGGACAGCACAAACTACCACATTCTTTTTTTACCATGTTGAAACTTCCAAATCTCCAAATGGAAAGTTACCTAAGGGATCCTGGAAGTTGGAATTCCATGAAGGAAAGTCAGTGGTTTCTTGAAAACCCTGATATGAAAATCAAAGTTGGCTCTCTTGTGTATGAAACACAGGGACAGTCACACCAAAGAGCTGTTAATTCACCCCATTAAAGATTTTTATCGTACAAAGTTTTTCACACAACCTCATTGGACATTGTACCACTGTGGTTGAAAACACCAACGGCAGAGCAATATGTTATCAGTTTGTACTACTAGTCATGGTTCCTGGTTCCAGCCACCAACAACCTTTTTAATTGAGTAAACTGTTTTTTTTAACCAGGCAACTTTTTTAAGCATACACTTTAGTATCTGTTTGATATTATTAACCAACTAGTTACGTTTTCCAAGAAAGTCTAGCTCTTTAAACCATTTTCAGGGATGGAAAAGGACTCGGGTCAAGATGTGCAAACAAAACAACAAAAACATTTTGCAAAGGAGAAGCAAGCTTCAAATATAAATGAAGTAAGGAATTACTATTAAAATTACTATTAAAAATTTTTGCCGAACGGGTTAACAGAATAAGAATTCCACAAAATGGACACAAATAATTAAAGTGTGTGGCATACCTCCTCATAGATCACCCTGAGGAAGTCAATCTCATCTGTCAGAGTATCCAACTTTGCCTGCAGCTCAGCCTTGCTTATGAAGGCTTGATCCATATCCTGGAGGAAAAATACTCTTTAGGAAGTGAAGCTGAATGATGACAATGAATGTCAACAAGTTATCTAAGCAGGTTTAAGTCTAGTTAACTGATTACAGTGACTACCTTCTTGATAAGAATAAAGTCGCTCTCAGACTCCATGCGCTTGCTGACTTCATCTTCATACCTGCAGGGAAAAATGTTGTGAAATTATTTTTGAACATTTCATAAAAAGTCTCATCTCATGTTTTCTAGGGGGAACACTTCTGGAAGTAGTAGTCTTTCACTTTTTCTTGAGATCCTCCCCCAGGTCATTCTTGTTGTGCAGGTATCCCTCCAGCTTCATCTTCTCGTTGCCCAGGCTGTCCAGCCGTCGGTGGAGGTTGGAGATGTATGCTTTAAACATTGCATCAATGTTGGAATGGACGCTGGTCTGCTGTTGTAGCAGGCTCCATTTGGTCTCTAGGATTTTGTTCTGCTGTTCCAGGAAGCGGACCTAATGTGGAGAGATAAAAAACAATCAACATTAGATAGTCATATCAACTTTCTCCAAAAGGTGCAAATAGATGCCGGCATGTTTGCAACATTTGCATTACTTACTTATTTACTGTTCTTTAAGAGTGTGTTGTTTGTGATTACCAAAGCTTTCACTAGATCTAGCTCAGTTAACGCCTATACGCTCTCTGTTGATATATTTGATTTGAATTGCTAGCTTTTTTCTGGTGATGTCCCAATACAATTTCAAGTATGGTATTTGTGACCCATTTGATGTATTTGTAAATGATCAGTATCCGAGTCCTGGAACCTCAACTCCAGATGTTGTCTATGATTTTCTCAGTTCTGCTGCAAAGTGTGTCACATAGCCTTGCTAAATATATTTTTTCAGAGTAATTAAGAGCTAGGCCTTCTGTAGTGCTTTGGGTCATTGTCCTGCTATGTAATCAAAGTGAGTTTAAGTTCACAGACTGGTGAGTGCACATTCCCCTTCATTGTTTTCAGACAGAGAGCAGAATGTATGGTCTCATTAGTAATGACAAATTCTGGTAAGGTTCTGAAAAAAACATAAACCTGCCCAGACCATCCAAGTTCTATATTCATGTTTGACTGTCAGCATGATGTTTGTTTTTTTCTTTCTGTGGATTACATTCCGCATCCACATTATTTTCAAGCATAAGGGTGTCCATATGTGCTCTTGGCACCAGGACATCTTAGGCCATAGTTTGAGACGGAGCTTTAACTCCCACCTCCGGGAGATCTTTGAACACGTCCCGAGGGAGGCGGGGGACATTGAGTCTGAGTGGACCATGTTCCGGGCCTCTACTGTTGAGGCGGCTAGTTGGAGCTGTGGCCGCAAAGTTGTCGTGTATGTGGCAACCCTCGAGCACGCTGGTGGACACCGGCGATGAGGGATACTGTCAAGCTGAAGGAGTCCTATTGGGCTTTATTGACCTTTGGGACTCCGGAAGCAGCTGACATGTACTGGGAGTCAAAGCGGCAGGCGGCTCGGCTGGTTGCTGAGGCAAAAACTCGGGTATTGGAAGAGTTCGGAGGGGCCAGGATGCCTCCTTGACGCCTCCTTGGTGAGGTGTTCCGGGCACATCCCACCAGGAGCAGACCGAGAGAGAGACCCAGGACACACTGGAGGGACTATGTTTCTCTGCTGGCCTGGGAACACTTTGGCATTCCCCAGGAGGAGCTGGCCCAAGTGGCTGGGGAGAGGGACGTCTGGAAGAGGATGGATGGATGGATGGATGGATGGATGGATGGATGGAACTTTTGAAATTTCTAAAGTTAATTTTGTAGTTACACGGAATATTGCAGTTCGCTATTAAAACTTGCTGAATGATCTAATACATGTAAGTATGACACCAAAACAGAAGAAACAACCTTGTACATGACATGTCATAACATTAGATTTTCTAAATTAGTTAACTCCATGTTGGAACTGCATATTAATTTATCCTGGAGAAAGTTCTGTTCCGATCCAATGCAATCCAACCTGAATTTGGTTATCCAACAAGTCAAAACTGAAAAGTAGCATATGTTTCAGTCCTGGAAGACATCTCCAAACAGCATGTTATTTGGTTCACTTTCTATTTTAGTTTTAAGAAAATCTGTCGAGAAGTAAGGCTATCTGCTTTGATGCAGACTTGTTGCATTTATTTATTAAATTTAAACAAAGGTTATTCCCGACTGTCAGGAAGGCCTGCCTGGTATACAGTCATGATAAAAAGAAAGTACCCACTCTGAAAATGTAAGTGTATAAAACTGATCATCATCTAGGTTTTAATTTAATAAATAGATGAAAGGGGAAACTAAAGTGGAGCAGGTTCTAACAATAAAGTACACATCAAAAACTAGTGAGCTACAGAATGTCTAAAAGCACTAGAAAGGGGTTGTGGTCTACTCTCCTTTTTAAAGTATGTAGGTAATCCTTCCCCTACTTCCTGTGTTTCAACTGGGATGGAAAAAAATTTGCAGCAAAGTTTCATCTTCTGAATGTAGAATGGTAAATATTTAACTGTATTATATAGGTTTTGATAAGAGAAGATCAGAAAGACAGTGGTGGCAGGGGTGACAGAAAGTGTACAGGTGATATTGTTGCCTATAATAAAGGCATAACAGTGAAACCAGATACATGACTCAGGGACATATCACTGACACTGAGAACGTAACAGGTTACTATAGTGTGGAGTTTTAACTTGAGTATGCAGACAGAAACAGAAACAGAAAGATAGCACAAACTCTGGATAAAGTTTATCTCTCCTTATCTATGTTTAATCGTTGTTCTGGGAGAAGGAGATTAATACCCTGCCTGCGAGCAGACATTGACCAAGAAACAGCTGATATTTTGTTGGAACAGCAGCATCCTTAAACCAATGATGGATCAGTAAAAGTTGTCCAGAGATTTTGGTGGTGTGTTAGTTATTCTTCATCGGTCTTTGCAAAAAAAAAAAAACTACACCACATCCTTAACATAATGATTAATACTGGTTTGTAGTTCTGGAATAACTTGTAGTGATGTGTCGATTTTTAATGAAATATCGATACCTCCGATACCTGTGCCCATATTCACAAAGAATCCTAAGCCTAAAGTAGCACTTTGTGACATAATTTGGGGAAAATTTTAGAATTGTAAAAATGTCTTTGTTTAAGAGCATAAAACAAAGTATTTTAGCATGAACGCACGTATTTATTTACATATTTAATAATATGCCGTGACACATGTCTGTATGTCTAATAGCATAAAACAAAGTAGTTCAGTGTGAAATCACGTATTTATGCATCAATATGCCATATGTCTGTCTGTTAAATAGATTTATGAAATATGTTGTTTAAAAAATTTATTTTAGCGGTAAAACATGTTTTCATGTGTGACAGCATCCTGTATCATAACCACATCTCTGCCGTATTGATTGTAAATCTTATTATTTACAATCAATAAAATTTGCTTTAAATGTTAAGTTGATATCTCAAAATGCAGGCACTGACAACTGTGCAATAATTGTTGCATTTATTTACTTAAATAAATATTTCAATTAGAACCAATCATTATCATAAATAAGCAACATTTGTTTTATATTTAGCAGGCACATTAGGTGTATTTGCACAAAGTATTGGTATCGGATCGGTATCGCCAATTCCACTCTGTATTTTTCTCAATACTGAATGAGAAAGGAATTTGGTGCTATTGAACATAACTAGTAACTTGTCAATTATAGCTTATGTGTGAATTACACTACCAGATTGCTTATTTACTTTCTTAATAAACATAGCTAGCACTTCTCTATCCACAAAAACACTTATAATGGACAGATAAACTTCTGGGAATTTTATAAATATAATAAATTATTCATCAATTTTGTAAACCTGCTCATCCATGCAGGGCTGTGGGGGGTGGGTGCCTATCTCCAGCGATCAATTGCCGAGAGTTGGGGTACACTAGTCTATCACAGGGCATCACATTGACAAACCACCATGCACACCCTCACACCTAAGTGCATGAGAACATGAAGAAAGACCCCGAGGTGGAACTCAGGGGTTAAATCCAGGACCTTCTTGCTCCCTGTTAAATTTAAAGTATTTTTTTATGGTAGGCCACATCTACAGTTATGTAATGTTTGGAAGAAATACTGTTCACATGTTTTTGACCCAACTAGTTATTAGGTCTACTGCACTACCCAAATTAAAAAGTACATTTTGAAATGTATATTAGGAGGAAGTGGTGACAAAAATCAAAGAACTCATGGAATGATAATTAAATTAAATGAACTCTAACCAGAGTTGCTTTACAATATCAATGCTTTAAAACAGCTTTTAGCTGGGAACTACATTAGAGTAATTCTTACCTTGTCGATGAAGGAGGCAAAGCGGTCATTGAGCTCCTGGATCTGTTGTTTCTCTTGGGAGCGAACGGCTTGAATTGTGGGGTCAATCTCACAGTTCAGGGGGATCAGCAGGCTCTTATTTACAGTGACTGCAGTGACGGGAGTTTCACTGATCTCGGCCAGTCCTGGGAGCAAGATGGAAGTGAATCCAGGGCTAGGCCTTCGGAAAGCCACTGGCATCACTCTGTGACCATTGAAGACTCTGCCTGCAAAGACTGCTCTGCTGATTTTTTTATCTCCTGATCCAGCATATGTTCTGTTGCTGAAGCCCCTTTGAGGAGAGCTGCTCTTGACCCCAAAAGACATTCCGAATTTTTTTTTTGTCTATCAGATAAAGGAAATTAGGATTCCAGAGTGATCTGATAAAGATAGACAGACAGGCAAGTAAGTGGAGACCAAAATGAGACAGACAGAGGTTCTACAGAGTAGCTTTAAACCCTGGCTGTGCTGTGGGAGGAGACTTAACTGTACTTTGGACCACAGCGATTTACGTTCAGTCATAATAATTACTTTGTCTGTTCACTGATTTCTATAAGCTGATACAAAAATCTGTCTGAGGAATATCAAACAGTGATATACTTGTCCCTGTATCTGAATCCTCTGAGTATAGGTTCAGGAGATCAGATCATCTGTTTTAGATAATCACGTTTATTTACATTTGTTATTTACATCGGTCCAAAAATAATAATGAAACTGTTTTTAATTAGGCTACTGGGCAATTTCTTTCAAATTAGCAAATCATTTGTAATGATAGCTTCAGCAATTCACTATCTCTATCTTAGATACTGTAATATTTTACTAGTACCCACCAAAGGTTACAATTATTGCCCATCATTGGCCTTCACTTTAAGTTTCCATATTACATCGTCGTTCCTTAGAAAATGTACTTTCCAAGTCAGGACACATCTGTAGCTACATCAGGGGTTCTGTGCCTTGGTGAGCAATGAGGATTTGATCTTCCAGGAGATGACCCCAAGTAACATTGAGCAAAGTTTAACAGTCACGTTGATGTGGAAAAATATCTGCCCTCCATACATTTCTTCAGGTTTTGCTTTGTTGTTTCTAGTAATTGTCATATCAGATCCCACCACACCAATAAAGTCAAAATAAAGCTATTTTTTTCAAAGTATTGATGCTTTGGGATGTTCCACTGTTTTTTATATTCTGCAAAGCTACAATAACAGTGTAGTGTGTGGTCAAATATCACAGCTCTGAAAAGGTGCACATGTCTGATGGAGGACATAGCAGTGAGCCGCGTTGAATGTTGTCTGTTATGTGTTTGCCAATGTTATGTGCACATTGAGATCAGCAATACTGGTCAAGGTGGCTGTTTGTGTAACTGCATCTTGTAGTTGTGATTCAGCCTCAGCCTGTAAGAACTCCAGGGATAGTACAATATTAAAAGGAGGTCCAGCTCAGCTCCTCTGAATTATTAAAATGTTAAAATCTCTGTCAAAGGTCTTGCTTCTGTTTAGGCACTCTGTTTATTTTTGTTTGCATTTTGTATTTTGTCATCAGACCCTTTTCCATTACATGTGAAAAGCCCAATGCACATTTCCACATGGGGCATTTCAGTTTCCCTGGGCTTTACTTTCACAGGAAAAAGATCTTGGTCTGAGGGCAGGACTTTTCAAGAAGCGTGGGGCTTTGGTCAAAGAGTTGTGTACAGGGAGAAAAACTGTCTGCCGCTTGGAGGAATAAGGAGTAGTAAGGAAATGAGTTTACAAATCTATCACTTTTAAACCCTTAATTTATTACTAAAAGTAGTTTTAAAATAATTTTAGGCGAGAAAGTACGCCTCTAAGCGTCATTTGTGCAGTCAGTTCATGAAGGTTGTGAGCCAATTTTGATTCTGTTTTCGAACTTGTCTGGACGGCCAGACCTCCAGTAACAGGCTGGTATCACTGGGGAGGCTCCAGTGGGAAACCCCTTAGTCGGCCAAACCGTCTGTGATTTCCGGCTGGATCTGTATTGCTGATCTCAATGTGCACATGGCAAACAGATAACAGACAACATTCAACGCGGCTCACTGCTATGTCCTCCATCAGACATGTGCACCTTTTCAGAGCTGTGATATTTGACCACACACTACACTGTTATTGTAGCTTTGCAGAATATAAAAAAACAGTGGAACATCCCAAAGCATCAATACTTTTAAAAAAAATAGCTTTTAAGCAGTTTGACTTTATTGGTGTGGTGGGATCTGATATGACAATTACTAGAAACAACAAAGCAAAACCTGAAGAAATGTATGGAGGGCAGATATTTTTCCACATCAACGTGACTGTTAAACTTTGCTCAATGTTACTTGGGGTCATCTCCTGGAAGATCAAATCCTCATTGCTCACCAAGGCACAGAACCCCTGATGTAGCTACAGATGTGTCCTGACTTGGAAAGTACATTTTCTAAGGAACGACGATGTAATATGGAAACTTAAAGTGAAGGCCAATGATGGGCAATAATTGTAACCTTTGGTGGGTACTAGTAAAATATTACAGTATCTAAGATAGAGATAGTGAATTGCTGAAGCTATCATTACAAATGATTTGCTAATTTGAAAGAAATTGCCCAGTAGCCTAATTAAAAACAGTTTCATTATTATTTTTGGACCGATGTAAATAACAAATGTAAATAAACGTGATTATCTAAAACAGATGATCTGATCTCCTGAACCTATACTCAGAGGATTCAGATACAGGGACAAGTATATCACTGTTTGATATTCCTCAGACAGATTTTTGTATCAGCTTATAGAAATCAGTGAACAGACGAAGTAATTATTATGACTGAACGTAAAACGCTGCGGTCCAAAGTACAGTTAAGTCTCCTCCCACAGCACAGCCAGGGTTTAAAGCTACTCTGTAGAACCTCTACAGAGTAGCACTTCCATCTTCCTTCCATCTTGCTCCCAGGACTGGCCGAGATCAGTGAAACTCCCGTCACTGCAGTCACTGTAAATAAGAGCCTGCTGATCCCCCTGAACTGTGAGATTGACCCCACAATTCAAGCCGTTCGCTCCCAAGAGAAACAACAGATCCAGGAGCTCAATGACCGCTTTGCCTCCTTCATCGACAAGGTAAGAATTACTCTAATGTAGTTCCCAGGTAAAAGCTGTTTTAAAGCATTGACATTGTAAAGCAACTCTGGTTAGAGTTCATTTCATTTAATTATCATTCCATGAGTTCTTTGATTTTTGTCACCACTTCCTCCTAATATACATTTCAAAATGTACTTTTTAATTTGGGTAGTGCAGTAGACCTAATAACTAGTTGGGTCAAAAACATGTGAACAGTATTTCTTCCAAACATTACATAACTGTAGATTTGGCCTACCATAAAAAAATACTTTAAATTTAACAGGGAGCAAGAAGGTCCTGGATTTAACCCCTGAGTTCCACCTCGGGGTCTTTCTTCATGTTCTCATGCACTTAGGTGTGAGGGTGTGCATGGTGCTTTGTCAATGTGATGCCCTGTGATAGACTAGTGTACCCCAACTCTCGGCAATTGATCGCTGGAGATAGGCACCCACCCCCCACAGCCCTGCATGGATGAGCAGGTTTACAAAATTGATGAATAATTTATTATATTTATAAAATTCCCAGAAGTTTATCTGTCCATTATAAGTGTTTTTGTGGATAGAGAAGTGCTAGCTATGTTTATTAAGAAAGTAAATAAGCAATCTGGTAGTGTAATTCACACATAAGCTATAATTGACAAGTTACTAGTTATGTTCAATAGCACCAAATTCCTTTCTCATTCAGTATTGAGAAAAATACAGACTGGAATTGGCGATACCGATCCGATACCAATACTTTGTGCAAATACACCTAATGTGCCTGCTAAATATAAAACAAATGTTGCTTATTTATGATAATGATTGGTTCTAATTGAAATATTTATTTAAGTAAATAAATGCAACAATTATTGCACAGTTGTCAGTGCCTGCATTTTGAGATATCAACTTAACATTTAAAGCAAATTTTATTGATTGTAAATAATAAGATTTACAATCAATACGGCAGAGATGTGGTTATGATACAGGATGCTGTCACACATGAAAACATGTTTTACCGCTAAAATAAATTTTTTAAACAACATATTTCATAAATCTATTTAACAGACAGACATATGGCATATTGATGCATAAATACGTGATTTCACACTGAACTACTTTGTTTTATGCTATTAGACATACAGACATGTGTCACGGCACATTATTAAATATGTAAATAAATACGTGTGTTCATGCTAAAATACTTTGTTTTATGCTCTTAAACAAAGACATTTTTACAATTCTAAGATTTTCCCCAAATTATGTCACTAAGTGCTACTATTAGGCTTAGGCCAAACTGATATCCTTCTAAGTACTTCTGAAATGCCAGAAAATGCTCAAAACAAGGATTAACATTTTCATTACTGGTTCTACATATTCTTCAATGGAATGCCAGGAGTTTAATTGTCAATGGAGAACAACTAAAACAGTAAAAACTGTTTAGGAATTAGAAATAGTGCCAGATATATAATGTCTAAAGACTTGGTTAAAATCTTAGTTAGACTTCAAAATTCTTCGATATTGTGTAGAAAGACAGGATAGAAGTAATGGTTGTGGACGAGGATGTGCCACTTTTATAAAACAGGGAATGGCCTACAAGTTTCCACATAAATGTATTAATATAGACATTTTTTTATTTGAGGAATTTTGTAAACATTAAAATATTTTATTATAACCCATATAAAAATCTTGATGGATGACAGGTCATTAGTTTGTATAAACAATGAACATGGTACAGGAGTTAATATAACCACAGGTACAGTTACATGTCTCAATATTACATTAGTCTCTGATTATCTTGTGAGTTCATGTGAATGGGAGGTAAGGCAGGAATCTACTTTAGGAAGTGATCATTATCCAGTGAGTACAATAATAAATGATGGTATATTCAGACAAGAGGAATTGATACTAACAAGATGGTGTATGAACAAAGCTAACAGGCAAATACTTAAAACAAATTGTGAGAAAACAAATTAGTTGATAACGCTAGATGGAAACATAGAAGAATGTACCAATAAGGTAACAGATTATATTTTTAATGCTCCAAAATCTAGCATACCAAAACAATGGTAGAAGTTAAGAAAAAGGTAGTTCCATTGTGGAATAATGAATTAAGCAGAGTGGTTAATGAGTGTACCAAGGCACTTAAAACATTACAGAAAACAGTAGAAAATCTTATAGACTATAAAAAGGAGAAGGCAGTATGTCGCAAGATAATCAAAAATGCAAAAAAGAAAAAAGAAAACATGGAGCAAATATTTCTCTTCAATAAGATCAGAAATAAAACTACAAAGTCTATGGTCAATGTTTAGGAAAATGACCGGGAAAACAAACAGTACAAATACCAGCGTTAGCAAGAGATCAGGAGATAATTTTAATTATAATTTTTATTTATTTTTAAATAAAAATAAGGCAGATCTGCTTGGTGAGACATTTGCTGCAGTTCATAGTGGTGAACATCTCAGAGATATACATAGACAACAGAAGATCCAAAAACCTATACAACGTAAAAGTATGAGGAAAAAATTGCAAACCTTTATGTCAACACTAGATATGAAAGAACTTAAAACAGTATTAAAAGGAACAGAATACTCAGCTCCACTGGACGATCAATTATGGTATGCTATGTTTCATCCACTCCCGGAGGCTTCACTGAATATAGTATTAAAGCTTTTCAATAAAATATGCAAAGAAGGTTCCATTTCAATTCGTTGTAAAAGAGCAATAATACTGTCATTTAATAAACCAGGAAAAATCCTACTAACCCAAATAATTATAGACTAATAGCCTGAACACCCCAATTAAGCAAATGGAGAAAATAATTGTTAACAGACTAGGATATGTTCTTGAACATAGAGAACTAATTAATGACTTTCAATGTGGCTTCAGAACAGGGTGATCAACAATAGATGCATTAGCTAGAGTTAGTAATGTGTCTAATGATTATGTGGGTTTTTTTATATCAAAAAAGCATATTACTCATTATGGAGAGATGGTCTGCTCATAAAATCAGTCAGATGGGAATAAATGGCAGGATATATAAAGATAAGAGTAAAGATTGGGGAAATCTTTCAAGAGAATTAAATGCAGAAAATACCTCAAGGGAGCTCAATTAGTCCCGTGCTAATTAACATTCTGATCAAGGACATTTTATTCAAATCTAAATATTGGAGTAAATTCAGCACTTTATGCAGAGAATGGGACCCTATGGATAAGGGTTAAGAATGTGACACACTTGATAGAGAACGTCAATAAAGCAATTAATAAAGTAGAACACTGGTCCTATGAATGGGAATTCAAATGATCAGTAAGCAAGTCCTATTTTATGTCAATTACAAATAAGAGAAAAGTGAATTTAGGGAAAATAACATTATATAGATAGCCAATAGAAATAGTAAGTAGTTTTTAGCCTTTTGTGGCTAATGGTTCTCACTGTAATTCACTGGAATCCTGATGCCTTAGAATTTACTATGTAAACCTCTTTTCAAACTGATACCAGCCATATCATCTTTATTTGCAAAACACTTTAAAGTGAAACCAGGGTTCAACAAAGTGCTGGACATATTGCAGATAAAAACATACAGGAAACAGACAAGAGGAACAAAGAAGTTTAAAATGCATCCTCCAAAAATTTAAATAAATTAAAAGGAAATAGAAGAAGGCGTAAAAGAGAAGAGTAAATAAAATAAAACCCAATCTCTCAGGAAGTACAAAACGCTTCGGAAAAAGGTGTGTTTTGAGAAGGTTTTTAAACTTGCAGAGGGGTGAGGCCTGTCTAACATGTGCTGGCAGCTCATTCCACATCCTCAGAGCGGCTACGGAGAAAGTGCGGTCACCTCAAAGTTTACAATTTGCTTTTGGCACTTGAAGGAGCTGCTGGTCAGCAGACCTAAGGAAGCAGCCAAGTACATAAGGTTGTAGGAGCTCAGAGAAGTAGGGTGCCAATCCATTTGGAGATTTAAAAACAAATAAAAGAACTTTCAAATGGATCCTGAGATGCACAGGTAACCAATGAAGTGACTTTAAATGGGGGTGCTCAGAGTTTCTTGTTCCAGTTAAGAGCAGCATTTTGAACAATCTGCAGGTGCCTAATAGATGTTTCACTATTCCTTAAAAATAATGCGTTGCAGTGATCCAGTCTGGATGTAATAAAAGCATGGATTACTGTTTCAAACAGCTGCATTGGTAGACTTTATTTTAGCTAAGTACCTCAGATGGAAGAAGCTGGACTTCTACTGCCCTAATTTGACTGCTAAGTTTAAGGTCTGCATCCATCTTAACTCCTAGGTTTGTGATGATCCGCCTAACAAAGTGGATCATTAGCTTCTGGCAGGAGCTAATGACTCATCTTTTCCTGAGTTTCCTTTAGAGATCTTTTAGCCAACTTTACCTAATCAGACAGATTCTGTTAAAGGAATTTCTGACTTCACCCTAGCAGTAATCAGACCTGGGTGTGGACAGTAAAATTCAACTCCATATGTCTAAGAAATGTGGAGAATTATTGCACATTTTTCTTTTTGGAACGGAGCTGTCAGGGTTCAGTTTCACCCACTTCACCATGGACAGTTCCAGCACTTTCTGCCTCCCATGCTGCCTGTTCCCACTCCACAGCTGATCACTGCACCTGCCGTCAATAATCAAAGGAAACTTATTCCACCTGCCACTCTGCCTACTTAAGGGCTCCTCTGCCAGCCCTTCATTGCTGGAACGTCTCTCTCAACTAACCTCACGTCAACCCCTTGCTCACCTCTTGCTCCAGCCTATGCTTCACATCCTTCGCTGCCTTCTTGCCATTCCTTTCACCTCAAGCCTGTTGTGCTCATCTTCCTCGTGCCTGCCTGCTGTCCATCAGTACCCAGAACTCTTGCAGTGCTGCTGACCGTCCCGGGAACATCTGCGCTCTCCCTTAGCCCAGAAGGCTACCTGGCTACCTACGCTCGCCTGGCTTCTTTGAGCAGCACCCGCGGTCCTTCAGCCTCTTCCCACTTCAACCGTCACCACTCACCTGCTCCAGACCGGTACAGCTCTCTGGTTCTTCAGATCCACTATCCACCATCTTCAATAAACTGTCTTAAAGCACGGCTCTGTGTGCGGTTGAATTCGGGTTCACCAGATCGATACATGACAGGAGCGACTTACATTTTAAATGGTTTGGTTTTTGTAGTTGTTTTTCTCTCAGTAAATAAAATTATCATTTGAAAGCAGCATTTTGAGCCTTTTCTAGCTATGTTTGTCTGATATTAAGTTATATGATGATGGGGAAACATGTCAATTTGTTAAAGTAAAAACAGAAGAAACCTTCTATTTCTCTACAGCAGTGTCTGAGACATTTAGAATGAGCTTGAACTGAATATTTTATTGACTTCTGTCTTTTTTCTTTGTTAAAACCAAAAAAAAAAAAACAGCTGTGAGTGTGAGGTCAGGCAATGTAAGTAAGGCTCATTGTTTCTAGTTAGGAAAACCAGGAAGTAACGATTGCCAGGAACAACTGGACTCAAAAGGGCACCACTCACCCAGCAGATGGTGCCATAGACCACCTTGTCTATGAAAGCAGTCTGAACTGACTGCCCAGTCTGTTACAGCCGATGTTTTGATGTGGAACAGGATTATGGCAACTTGTATGATGGTGACAGACGGGAGCAGACTATGACATTATGTGTGACAGGCAAGCTTCAGTGTCTTGTGTTTGCTGTAGAAGGCCATTTCCTTTCACAAAAGTGTGATATCTGTGTTGGTCAGAACAACAAATAAGTTCATCCGTAAACAAGGACCCTTTCAGGACACCACAATGATTAAATTCAAACATCACAATTTGCCCAGATTTTACAAAATTATGTTAACCACTTACCAAACCTATGAACTCGTGTATGCTTTGACAGCAGACTGGATGAACCTGGTTCCAATCAAACTAGAAAGGATTATGAACTGATGCAACACATGCATTAACCTGTCAGGACCAGAGCAGGGTGCACAGTAAAAACATATTTTCATTATTATTTCAGAAAGGAATAAAACTGAGAACAAACTAAATACCTATGTGGTTTTATTAAATAAGTAGGTTTTAGCAAGTTTCTAATTTGTTCAAAGCAAATGGAACAGCTGATGGAACAGAACAGGTTGTGGGCAGTTCAAAAGTCATCATGAAACACGATGGTGTCACATACAATCTTTAACAGGTTATTATTAACTTATAATTTATTTGCTTGATTAAAAAATATGATAGTGTAATGCAGTCTACATTATTTACATCCAATATTACAGTGCGGCAGTTACATTTTGACATATGGACACAGAGCCAATTTAGATGTCATTTGTTACTTTTGTAGACCAGGATTACAATTGAAAATAATTTGATTTGCAAGGAGCTGCCGTGTCTGCAACAGGCTTCAGGGGGCTCATATGTTGTAATTAATTCAGAAAAGTATGTGTTAGAAGCAGTTTCAAGAGCTGTCAACGTCAGTTGACTGAAGGTCACTGGATACAAACGACTCCTTATAGATATATAATGTAAGATTACCTTCTCGTGATGGAGCTGGACCGTTTAATATCTCTAAATCAAAAATGAACAGCTTACTCTGTCGTGGATAAGATGTAAATTAAGTCTGGGTTAATACCACAAATGTGTTAACCAGTGATGTACTTAAATGATGTACAAACTTCTTAGCTTCTAACTCAAAAAATAACACTGGAAAAGACTCATGACTCCAACTACTGGTTGAGTGTATTACTACAATAATTTAACCAGGGTGTAAAGGCAACTTAAAGAGCATCCGCTCCGCAGCCTATATTTTGTTGTTTTATATTTAAAGGTATTGTTTAAATTATGTTAACATAAGTTTGTTTTATTTGGAGTTTAAAAAATATGTTTCAAGAATGCGATCACAGCAAGATTTACAAACTTGACTTACAGACCTAATGCATTATCAAATAATATGTAAATAACTTAATGTGGGCACTTTTGCCTCTGTAGCAACAACTGCAGCAAGCACCGTTCAATCAGAAATCAGCACTGCAAGGCAAAGTTATATCAGGGCATATCATGGGTAATAGGACATTATTCAACTCTTGTAATATGTTGCTTCTAATTAAGATATATCATTGAAAAAAAAATCAACTCTACTATGTTTCAAAGCTCTATACTAACAGAAAATTCATGTGGGTATTTCTGTCATTGTGTACTAGTTCATGTTAATATTGTAATTGACTATCTTCTATGAACACTTATATAACAGATATAAAAGAAGTTATTTTATGTTGAGTCATTGTGATTAGATACATTCAGAAACTGATCTTATTTTAGATCTGATTAATTTACATTTATTCTGATTAATTCTCCACAGATTCCAGTTGCTGATTTTGCATTCTCAGATGTAACTTGTCACTCTCCCCTGACTTTTAATAAATAAGCTGATTCACGTAACTATATTGATTAATGCTTTCTCAGAGTCACTTTTAAAGAGGAAACTCAAACATCCGGTCATTCAGTAAACACATTTTTATTCAGTTTGGTAGCAAAAACAGCACCTCAGGACAACAGTGTGACACGGGCAGCTTCCTAAAGGCTTGAACAGTTTCAGTTACAGAACAGGCACAGGGAAGACATGCACTACCTTCTGTAGCAGGCAATTTTGAGACAAAGGTTAACCAACAACACTGAAGCTCTGTTTCAGTAAATTCACATTCCTTTGACAAGATCACCGTCCATTAAATGCAACACTACAGCCCTTCATGTCTGGATTAGCACTTGCATAGACTTCATACGAGTGTGCTTCAAAGTTTTTTTTCAAATGTTTTCCCTATTTGCAATTTGCCCAAGTTGAAATTCACTGCTTGATGCAAAGCTACTTCTTTTAGTACAAACATTCAGACATCAGACATACTGAATGAGTTCGTTGGTCCCTTTCAGATCTTTGGTAGTGTTAGGATCATTTATTGCTTCATTAAAAACAGGTTTGTGCTCTATTGGAGAGTGGCCGGAAAGCATTTTACTTCAGACTGATTTAGTACAATAGTTGAGGTGGGTGAGCTGTGGGTATAAAACTACCAGAGAGGCAGAGGAGATCATAGCAGGCAGGTAGCTGCACCTCTAATCTGAACAGCTCAATCCTCCATGACCTCAGAGGACTCGGACACCACCCTGCCATCCTTGGTCTCGATCATCTTGATGACGACATTCTTCTTGGTCTGAGTGGTGCTGTAGCCGCCAGCGCTGCCGCTGCTGAAGCCACCACTGCCGAAGCCACCACTGCCGCTGCTGAAGCCACCACTGTAGCCGCCACTGTAGCCGCCACTGTAGCCGCCCTTGCTGCTACCGTAACCACTGCTGTATCCGCTGGAGTAGCTGCTCTTCATACTGTCCATGGGGAAACCGCTATAACTTGCTGTTGAGATCAAACCAGATACATGTAAGAAAATATAGAAACCCAAAAACTATGAAACGCATCATCGTTAATTTTAAGCCAACTTACAGCTCTGTTGGGAGATGTTGATAGACTTGATGCCGTTTGCCAGTCTGTCCTCCTCTCCCTCCAGCAGCTTCCTGTAGGTGGCAATCTCAATGTCCAAAGCCAGCTTGACGTTCATCAGGTCCTGGTACTCCCTGATCTGACGGGCCATGTCCTGCTTGGCTCTCTGCAGTGCGTCCTCCAGGTCCTTGATGCGAGCCTTAGCGTCCTTCACAGCCATCTCACCGCGCTCTTCAGCCTCAGCAATCTGGGCCTCCAGGTTGCCACGCTAATAAAAGACAGTAAAAGGTTTAACTGATAAAATACTGATACAGAGTGACGTTAAATCTTGTTGCATGTTGGGTAAACTTTCTTTCTGTACCTGTCCCTTGATGGAATCAATCTCTGATGTGAGCCTCTGAATCATGCGGTTGAGGTCTGCAATCTCTGTTTTGGTTGCTCGCAGGTCATCACCGTATCTTGTGGCAGAGGTCTGCATTTCTTCATACTAAAGTAGCAACAATAAAAGATTTTCTCAGAAACTGTCCAAGCTTTTGTTGAACACATCAAGTGGTAAATGTTGCAAACAGGTTCTTCATTACCTTGGTCTTGTACCAAGTCTCTGCCTCAGCACGAGAGCGGTTGGCAATATCCTCGTACTGTGCCCTGACTTCGGCCACAATGGAGTCCATGTCCAGGCCGCGGCTGTTGTCCATCTCCACAATGACTGAGGTGTCCTTGATCTGGCTCTGCAGCTCACGCAGTTCCTGAGGAAATGTAAACAAAAGTCAAAGAGAGAACAAAAGAGAAGGATTAATCAACCCAAGTTCTTGAGGAAAACCCATCCCACTAATACATTTCCAGAGATGGTGAAAGACTCAGATTAAAAGGCTGAACAGATGTTCAAAGACTATGCATCAAAGGAGAACCATGCTTGGAAATTAAACCGCAAAAAATTACAGGAATGCCATGACTGTAATAATAAATCAACAACAACGCTGACTGAGCTCTGAGCCTTTAGAAGCCAAGACAAATATAACACCAAGAAGGAAAGTTTGTACTATACCTCCTCATAGATCGACCTCAGGAAGTTGATCTCATCTGTCAAACTCTCCAGCTTGGCCTCCAGCTCAACCTTATTCATGTAGGCCTCATCCACATCCTTAAAAAGACATGTTTGTTTAAATGGTACGTCAAAGAACAGCTGATTGACTGAGTGAATATTAGAGACTTTACCTTCTTGATTAGGACAAAGTCGTTTTCACATTCTGTGCGCTTGTTGATTTCATCTTCATACCTGAGAAAGGAAAATACAGTTTATCACATGGGTTTGAATACTCCCAAAATCTCATCACATGTTCTTTTCATCCCATTAATCTGATGCAACTCTAGGTGGCAGTAGTAGCCCATCAGTGCTTCCTTCAACTCTGTGGGACATGTGCCTCACAGAGTGTTAACTCAGGGTGAAGTGAAATAGTTGTTACTAATTTGTTTACCTCTAGAATATGCTCCATTTATTTGCTATATTTGTATAGATAACAAATATAGCAAATGTCAGTTTCTTGCCAGATTCTGTTGTAGCCCTGTTATCAGCATATTTGGACCCTCTCAGCTTACTCTATGCAGGGGAAATTCTTATTGACAGCCAACTGGGTCAAATGAGCTTTGTCTCCAATGTACTGGGCGTCTGTAACATGCTTCCTTAGTGTTGTAATTCCCTGAAGTTTGTATGACGCAAGACAATGGACAGATGTAGGGAGGAGCCCAGACAAGAATTACATAGTACGTTAAGACTGATACCTCCCTATACTAACCAACTTTATACCCCCTAAAGCAGACAAGTTCTACGTAAAGCCAGCCCATGTTAACCTTGTCGACACTCACTTGTTCTTGAAGTCCTCCACCAGGCCCTGCATGTTGTGGAGGTCGGCCTCCAGCTTCATCTTGTCATTGCCCAGGCTGTCCAGCTGTCTGCGGAGGTTGCTGATGTAGGCCTCGAACATTGCGTCAATGTTGGAGCGGGTGGTGGTCTGTCCCTGCAGCAGGTTCCATTTGGTCTCCAGCATTTTGTTCTGCTGCTCCAGGAAACGGACCTGATGATAAGAGGAGGATGAATATTTTGTATTAATCCTTTTAGGATGTACGTTCCAGTCAAGAAAGAACTAATGAAGACATAATCAATGACTCACATGCTCGTTTATTGGCTGTTAAGTGATTGTATTATCAGAAAATTAGAAATATAGCAGAAGATTCTAGAAATATGTGGTGTCTCTACATAACATAGTTTTAGGTTCTTGTTCTGCAGGTAACCATCTGGGCACATATATACTGTACTCTGTAGTCTCAGTTCTTCTTATTCATTTGTTTTCCGAGGTAAGGGGTGGCGTTTTTTTTCCATACTGGCTAACAGGAAGGCCTCCTTGATATACCAGCATCCTGACAGGATTTAGGTGGTTGGAAAAAAAGCCAGTGAGGGAAAATTAGAGCAAGTTAACCCTTCTCATTCACACCGTCCTGTTTTTCCACTGGGATAGACGCAAAGGGGTGTGGTGAAGTTGCTTCCTCTGCCAGATGCAGAAAGGTAAATATTTAACTGTACAATATAAGCTTGATGAGGGAGAAGAGAGTAGAAGGTGATGAAGGGGTGGCCTGAAAGTGTTGCTTTGTGGTGGTGAGTTTGCATTCTTGTGAAAAGTAATGGAGACAAGACAGAAGCAAGATAAGATGACTTAGCGGACCTTGCACTCTGTTGTTAAAAATCGAATGACCTCGGACTGTCTTGAATTGGACTTGAGTAAGTACAGACAGAAGAGTAATTCAGAATGCTACAGACAGACCAAAGAAACTTTCACTGAAGCTAATCTACTCAATTTTGAATAATGCAAAACACCCCTTATCTTCATTTAATCATTGTGCTGAGGAGGAGAGTTGATACGCTGCCAGTCAGCTGGAAATGACCAGAACACGAAACCAGCAGGCCTTTTTAAATATTAACCCACTAGTGAGGCCTTCAGGGACGGATACTCTTCTGTGTACACACCCAAGACACATACACAGGTGATTTGGAAGATTAAAAGTTAATCTACTCATATGGCCAGAGGACACTCCTTATGGAGTATGTCGCTGTGAAAAACGGGTATTGCTGTCAAGGTAACAATAAGCAGTCTTTAGTGACTCTGTGAGTGAGTGTGTGGTATAAGGGAAGGGTGGGGGTGGGGTGTGGGGGGGGACAGGGCAGCAGAAAGCAGCCACACCCAGCTCAGGGACGGACCATTCCCAAGGTAACTCATATCACAAGCGCTGAGCTCTGCCCTGACACACCCTTAGGCGTTTTTTTTTCTTCTCTCTTCTCTTCATGTCTGCTTCTCATTTACATCTGGCACTTTGACAGCCAGAACCAAAAGATAGAGAGCTAAAACCTGCGTAGCCTGTGTTTTATTTGTGGGAGGCGAAGAAAGCAAACAGGGGAGCATAAATCAACTTTCTCTATGCAAAACAAGCGAGGAAGTCAGCGTTGCAGGGCATGTGCTTAACATATGGCTCTCTATTCATAGTTGCACAACAATGTCACAACTACAAACAACTTTTGCACCATTTGACTGGACTTTACACCCTAGCAAACCATTTCTCATCAATTTGAAGTTAAAACTATCACGTACATAATGTCACAGGCTCTTACCTTGTCGATGAAGGAGACAAAGCGGTTGTTGAGGGTCTTGATCTGGTCTTTCTCTTGGGTACGGATGACTTGGATTGCTGGGTCAATCTCAAGGTTCAGGGGGGCCAGCAGGCTCTTGTTCACGGTGACGGCAGTGATGGGGCCCTGACCAGCCATGCCACCTCCATAGCCCATACCAAAGCTTCCTGCACCTCCCATTGAGCTGAGGCTGTATGCAGTGCTGCTGGTGATGCCTGCTCCTCCGTAGCCCCTGCTGCCAGCACCTCCATAGGAGCTCTTTACTGTGAAGGTCTTGCGGGAGGTGATGCCACCTGGTCCAGCATAGGAGCTGCTGCTGAAGTTCCTCGGGGCACTAGAGCTCCTGAAGGAAGTACTTGAATTCCTGTAAGACATTGTGAAGTAGTTTTTCTTTTGAATGAAATAAGTTTTGGATTTTCAGAGCGATCTGTGTTCGGATCAAGGCAGGCAGACAGGCAGGCCAGCAGAGGGGAGAGACCAAGGCGGATAGACAGAGGGGAATCTACCGAGGAGTTTTAAACCCTGCCTCTGCTGTGGGAGGGGACTTGTACAAGCTGCAGATCTGGGTGAGAGGGAGGGCCGGGTTGTAACTTTACACCTCTCTGACACACTGCCCAGACAGTCAAAACTACTACCTCCTCTTCTCCATGTTTTCTCCAAGCTGATACAGAAATCTGTTTCAGGGATTCACAAAGTAATGCAGATCTATCTTTTTGTGTGACTCCTGGGTGTGAGTATTTAAATGCAGGACAACATGCACGATCTGGAGAGCAGATCGAATTTAAGAAAGTTCCATATTAGAAAGTTATTAAAAGAAGTAGTTCAAACTGATTTTTGTGAGCTTTTCAGGTGTGCTTATGGTACAGGGCACTGGTTGTTACCTGAAAGCTAGAGGCATTGATAGGTTAGAGTTAGGTGTTGATTCATTTTGCAACATCAAACAAGAAATGTAGAAAGTGACCAGAAACACACAGGTGTACATCTGGTTTACTTAGCCTTCCAGCACAACCAGTTTGAAATGCTTTGCATGATGAAATTAAAAGCCAGAGCAGGTTAAACTTGAGATGGATCCAACCCGGCTCAGCAAACCTACTAAATATTAGTATTCAGCATCTCAATGTGTCTTCATCAAATCAGAGGACCTAAAAATGAAAAAAGCAAGCATATTGGTATCAGAAGCTGAGAATAGCTGATCCTGCTATAAATACATTTTGTGTGGTTTTCTCATGATGTCGAGAAATAATTAACAATAATCTTGAGAAAGCCTGATGAAAAATATTTACTGCTATGCTTGGTTTTGAAGTACTATATCCCTAAATGGCACTTAAAGTTGGTGTTTCCTTTTTTGGTTAAGCTAAAACTGAAAAGAAATCAACAAGTAGTTGATTTGCTAGGTTTTAGATTGCCTTAACTTTTGATAGAGTTAGCCAGGCTGCTAGCACCAACTGTGTGAAGTTCAGGCTTTATGCTAAAGTACACTAACTTGAACAAAACTCATATAATAAGATTTATTGATTGATTTATTGTACCTTTATATCAAAGACGTAACTGACAAAACACACATTTCTTTACATTCTCTGCTAAGTATAAATGTATTTTCTGCAAATTAGAGTAATGGTAAAACAATTCTTTAAAAAAAGGATTAATCTTTTTCACTTTCATGTAGATTGTTATAAATATAATGGCAGTTTTCTGTTCATGGTAGAATTCTGTACAGACTTGTAGTCAGGCGAAGAATTTTCAGGTGACAACATCCAGAGAAAGTATAAATTCTTTATATGCGATGAACTAATGGCAACATTAGAGCTTTTCCAAATAACAAATGTGACCCATAGCAAGACAGTTTTAGAGTGGTATTGACATTTTTGACCATTTGACGCTTAGAAAACGTCTGCTGTGACACAGGTGTGCATGTCCCAGCCCTGTTCTGATTGAAACCAAATCCCAATTGGTTGGCTGTCATCTGAAAACCTGGTGAACACCACTAACCAGCATGCTTTTTGTACAAAGGGTTGTTCTAATATGACTGAAGTGTCTGGATTTCTATAATGCTTAATGAGAAGAGAACTTGTTTAGGTGTATCTGCCTAAATCACATCCCTTTTCCCTGGGAGAAACTGATATTCATTGTTACACTTCATGTACACTTTTTCATGATTCATACTCACTGCCATTCACAGCATAAATCTGTCACAAATGATCACCCTACTTCAATAGCAAAGCCCCCATTGCCATCATTTCTGCTTCCATTATAACTTTGTTAAGTTTCTCACCAGGAAAAGTCCTGCATGAGTCCATGCCCACCAATACCAGCCCTGCATTCGTCCCCTCCCTCATCTATTTCCTCCTCCAGTCCCTCGCTAGGATGAGTCATGAGTCTTGGCATTACCGATAAAACGCCCTCCACCATACCCTTTTCCCTCCATCCTCTGTTGCCAATATTTTGCCGGCAGTGCCTTTCGGCCTCATTGTCATGATTGAAACCTCCCAAAATCGAATGCAGTATTATCATTCAAGGAGTAAAAACGGTGTGCCAGCTCATGAGCGGGATGCTCGTAACTGCACCACGTTTCAAAGGGACCGAATCAGTAATCCTGAAAAAAGATTTATGGCAATACGGATTCAACCCAAGTCTGAGTTTGAAAGTCTGTCACATAAGAATGGTCTTTAAAGTAACAAAGTTGTAGCCAAAGGGAATTTCCTGTTGTGCTTTGTGAAATTCACATGATAGCAGTGAAAGCGTGACTGTGTGACATCAGCTGGCTTTGAATCATGATGTCCTGTTGGTCAGAGTCAGATTATCTGTGTTTCTCTGCAAACTGAATTGAATTACTGTCATGTTTGCAATGAACTGGGAGCCATGCTTTGGATGACTGTAAGACTCTAATCCCTCTAAAAGCTAATTTGAAGTCATTTTGTCATAAATTCTGTTTTCTAAGTTTTAGTCTGTCTCAAGATCAATGGTTCAAAACACACCTTCATTCTAAACTGTCATATTTTGTGGAAGAAAAAAAAATTCTCCCAAAGGAAACAGTTTATTGCTCAAAGTTTACACACCCTGCAGAAGAATTCACTTTGAGTATTTGACCGTCAAGACATTCTCATGTTTGTTGGTGAAATGTTCTTCCATTTTCTAAAATACCACACTCTTTCTAGTTTCTGGGTTAGGGTTAAATGTTATTTTGTGATCCTGTGCCAATACTCAAACCCTTTTTTCAACCAAAACAAACCTGATCCATCTGTCCTGGACTCCACGAGATCCCTGAGGGTGTGCTGTGGTATCTGGTACCGAAATATCTGCAGTAGATCCTTTAAGTCCAGTAAGCTGCGAGGTGAGGGCCTGAATGGAGGGGACTTGTTTGTCCGACATATCTCACAGATGTTCGTTTGGATTGACATCTGTGGAATTTGGAGGCCAAATCCACATTTCAAACTCTTTCTAGTGCTCAAAGCTTTCAGGCAATGCTATTATCCATGAAAGTGTGTGCACGTGTTTAGATAGGCAAAGAAACACCCACTTGGATGGCAGAACCCAAGGTTTAACAGCACATTGAACATAACATAACACTGCTGTCGGCTAGGATTCTATCAAGAATTCCTCCCGTTGCCATGTGTTCCAAGGTTAGCAACGCACAAACACATACCCAATGTGATTCATGAGGCCACGCCCCCTTTTTTTTGTTGCTATGCTGTCCGTTTCTGGACCTGTGTGGACATCCTGACAGGTCTGCAGCTGTGCAACCCCTGACTCACCAAACTGTGATGGACTGTGGATTCTGACTAATTAGTACCAAAATCAACTACAGTTGCTCATTTCTTGGGAACGACGACATGCATATATGTTATCTGTTCTATTTTTACCTGAATCAAAACCCTTGAAGGTGTATCTCATTTTCTGCCCTGGTTTGAGAATGTTGGGTCATCACATTTTTTGTGGCATTAGTGGCAAAGGTCCACTAATGCCACTAGTGTCGAGGAATAAGGCCTCTATATGGGTCGCGCGCTGGTGGCTATCCATGTGCGACCAGCACGCCCCAGGTCATCTCTTAAACTTTACACTTAAGTTAATATTAGAGGAATATCTTTTAGGACACTCTTGAAAGTCCAATAAACCTGCCTTGATCTTTAGTCAAACAGTTGAGACTTTATAAATAAACTAAACTATGAGGATGTTTTTATATCCATTCTGAGGTACCTAATCGTCCACTTTGTGTTGCTGGTGTTTGTTCTGGAGATAAATAAGCATCTGTCCAGTTGATTGTAAATCCTGTACAAATAGCCCCTAATGATCCCTGTCCAGATCCATACCTTGTGTCTCAGTTCTAAGTAAAATTATCAAAGCTGCAACAAGCATCTGGGATTGTGTGAGAATCTCTGCTGAGCGTCACTCCAAGTTTCAGTACTTCACACCTCAAGAACTATCAGACTACGCCTGCCATTGATGGCGCTCATTTCTGACAGCTTTAATCATAGTTTCATTAGGACATGTGACATGGCTGGATTGTTTGTCTGTCATCGCAACGTCGATGAACCGAAGAATTGACTCAGACTGTTGGCTAATCCCGGGCAGGCGGCTGATGTGTCCTTTAACAGCGCATTGAGCAGAACACTTACAGCATGATAAGGGTGTGTACACAGTGATGGACCTTTAAACCCTGGCCCCTGTGTCCCACAGCAGCCTTGAACCATTTCAGAGGAGTTGTCGGAGCACCTAAACGGTGTGTCACAAATGTGTCTGAGGGTGTGTGTTTATGGGTGTTACCCACCCACCCCTGCACTACTGTAGACCCGTAGAAACACACAAACAGGGCAGAGTTAATTATTTAGTGTGACTCAACATTCAAAGATCTAAAGAAAAACAAATGAAGAAAATATTCTACTCTCACATCAATAATATGAGTTTATTTTAATTCCTGCAGCTACAGCTTTTACAGCAGAAAAAGTTAAGCTGGTTTAATGCTAACTGACCCTGAGGTGGTCCTGCAGCCCTTCCTGCCAGGATACAGTACAATCTCCTAGCACTTTGAGCAACCTTTTTTGTTCCAAGGCTCCATTGTATAACAATAAGGCTTCTATACCATTAAGTGGAAAAACGACCACTCCCTGTCAGGCTGGGTGAAACCTGTCTGGATTTATCCCCTTCTGGAACAACAGGTTATGTTGAATTTTCTTGATAAGATCCAAGTTTTTGGTGTGAGGCAATTGAGATAATGGATATTTTTTGCATTGGCCCGTTTTAATCAGACAAACGCAAATCTGTTCTGTTTAGCGATAAATTATGGATTGATTCCATGTTTCTAAAACAGAAGGTAAAATTCTGGAAACAGAAAGCTGTAACGCTTCACCTTAGTGGTCACATAAGCTGTGTGGTGCCAGGGATACTGGGCAGATTTACTGTTCTTCTGCTCAAACAGTCATGTTTATCTATACAAAGTGTTATATTCTACATAACTTTAAAATGGTAATAAGGTTCAGGAGGCAGGAGTATGCTCGAACGTGTCTCTTTACTTAACTTCTCGCATTATCAAACAATGCATCCGGGTGCATGAGGGACATTCATAACAAACATGACACAAAGGTGTTGGAAGGATTGCAGAGGGAAGGGGTATACACTGATTAACAGACCTGATAACAAAACAAAGTGTTGCAACCAGGGTTCCCACACATTGCAATTTGAAATGTTGTAGAGTTTAGCTCTTCGTTTGATTAATAAGGTCTTGTTTTCAGTGTCCTTCATCACTTTCAGCGTATTCAGGGTGAACTGGACCCTGGACCCAAACTTTGGTTGTAGTAGAAATATTTCAAGCATTCAGGTGGACGTTAGTTTGGTGCTCCTTGGCTTATCTGGAATCCTGGGCATCAATATGTGACTAATTTTCTGCTTTTCCCAGCAGGCAACTCCTCTGGTGATGGGACGGGCCGAGTCAGTCCTTCAACATTTGCACAATACTCTTACCTTTCACGCTCCCATGATAATACATGTACGAACCTTCCTCTCTCACATCTGCTTTTAGTACTCAACCGTCACATTTTTGTGACTTAAACCTTGTTCTAAACTCAGATAAACCCAAAGTGTGTTTGCACATTTAGAATCTCACATAATCAGCCATCAAATCAGGTTTCATATGTCTATCAGCAGAAATATTGGGGCTTTCTTCTTTGACTGTTTTTCTTTAGCTCTTGGATCCAGATGTTAGTTGAAAACAATCTCAAACTCTGTTGTGGAGTTAAGTCCTGTTTGTCTTCTGATGCCAAAATGAGGCTCACTTCTGCTGCATTTATCTAGCTACTTGACTACAGTAATGTGATTTATATGCATGATTCTTTTTGTATGCATGCTGTTTATAATGCAGCTTTGAGATTTAGGAAGAATTCCTTTCTATTGTCTGCTGTAAACTAGTGTCAGATGGTCTTGCTGTCATATCTTCAGGCCTACAATTATTTAAAAACAAAACAACAAAAAAACAGGTGGTTAAAGTCTTCAATTACAGGATTCCCCACTATCTTTTAGCTCCGTAGGCCTGTTCAACGTTTTGAAAAGAGCACAGCCCATCATCCCTGGAGTTGTTTGCAAAGCGTCTTAAGGACATGCTTACCTTGAACATATGACGGACATTCAAATACAAAGATGTATTCACCTTCTGAACAGTTCCTTCTGTTTTAGCCTTTTCTGTCACACTTAAATATTTTAAAGTCAGAGAAAGACAACCTGAGTAACTGTAGGTTCAAGTTGTGATTTCATTTGCAAAAGGAAAAGGGCTCTCCTACCCCCTAAACCTAATAATGATTATACAACCCTTGGTGGTAACAACTGCCATTAATCCTTTTCCATTACTGGCACATAGTCTCTTAATCAGTCGGGAGGGATTCCTTCTCTCTCTCCTTTGCAGAATTGTTTTAACTGAGCCGCTTCGGTGGGCTTCAAGCATGTGCAGCCTGTTAGCAGTCATACCGCAACAGTTCAATCCGACTGAAGTCTAAGCCACTGGTGATGTTCTTCTGAGTTCTGCTCATGAGCCTGAGTGCTCAAGTAGTCCAGATCCCGAAGAAGCGCGGCAGTCCCGGTTAATCACACTTTCACCACCATCTCTGACTGTCTGCATGATGTCGCTTTCCTAAAAACGCTGGATGAGATTTCTGCCAGATGTGATGAGACTCAGACCTGCCAAAAAGTTCCTCTTTTACGTTTCCAGACTACAAGTTATTTTCCCAAAATCTTGGGTATGATCATAATGTTTTTCTGGCAAATGTTTGGACGGGCCTTTGTGTTGTGTTTGGTCCGTAGTGGTTTTGGTCTTCAAACTGTTGCCTGCAGGCCATTATTCCCCAGCCTCTATCATATTTTTCATTCACAGATATTGCTTTAGATGTTTTTTACGACCACCTGAATCAAACACTGAGGCCCTCTGGTGTAGTTTTGTCAGGCCGACTACGACTAAGAAGGTTGCCAAAAGGCTGTATTCTGTTCTGCAGTAATCAGGCCTGGGTGTGGCTAGTGAAACCGAACTCAGCTCTCCAGCAATCTGGTTATTCACAGTTAATTCATGATTTGAGAAGGGGGGATTGCCTTTTAATCCAGCCAAATAATCATTTTATCAAAGTGTGTTCAAGTGTTCAACCTGAGACTCTTTGAGCACTACAAACATATAGGAACTCGACGTTCCTATATTTTTGTATTTATGTAGCGTAGCTTGTCAGATGGCTGAATAGGAGCTAAAATTTTAGCAATATTGACCTTTCGGACCCCTTGGGCGGGAGTATAAGATGAACTGAGTTACCATATTTCGGATTTCAAAATTTGTCTTACTAAACAATTAAAGGATAATTTATCTACTTTTATAATACCAAATTGAAATAAGCCAGTGCATTATTTTTGGTAATGATCTAAATCAGATTAACTCTTAGAGTATTAACTGTGTGAATGGCCGCTGATGGTCACGTGACATTCAGTACAGTACCCTTCATGCAAATATCGACTTTTCTTCTGGTTTAATGGCAATAAAACATGTAGGTTGATTTATCTCCGCACTATATGACCATCCTCTAGAAAGGGAGTCACTAGCAGCATATAGGAGGTTAAGCTACTCCTGTCTGCCCTTTGTATCCTATTGACCATGAAAGCTGCCTCTAAGTAACAACGTGCAACTTGAGGCCTATGGAACCTTTACTCGAGGTGGCGAGAACAAGAATAAGGTTATTTCTGGTTGGGGCTCAAATGGAGTATATATTCTTACAACCCCTTAGTATCAACTGAGCATCATTTAAGCTTTACAGGTTACCTGAGTATTTTTGGTCACCCTGTCCCATCCCTGACACCCCATCTCCTGATGGCTACTTCCAACAGGATGAAGGCACCATGTCACAAAGTTTAAGTCATCACTCCACTCCAATGCCCTCCATCCATTACAGCACCTTTTGGGTGTGGTTGAATAGGAGATTCAGGTCAACTGTGTGATGCCATCATCCAAAATGGATCTCAATCCCTGTAGAACTTTGGAAAAAATTTGCTGAATCTACTCCACGAGATGTGAAGATAGTCTGTAGGCAAAATGGGTCAGAGCTGGCAATAGCAAGGTGTGTCTAATAAATTGGCCGTTGACTGTATGCAGACGGTTGTGTCATTCCTGGAGAGATTTCTGCAGAAATGCTGCCGAAGATCAGCAGATATTCAAGTTGGATTATTCACGCAAACGTTCTGGCTCGTGTCCCAGGCACAAACAGATGTGGAGACCATGTGCGGAAAAAAAAAAAAAAAGCACAGAACAAGAAAGACGTTGGAGTGAAGCTAGCATATATTATAGGTTTGTAACCTGTCTTAACCTCAACATAAATAACACCTCAGAAGGTGCTCTGCAACTTGATGTGGTTTTAGAGACACAGAGCAATCTCAGCGCTTATATGCAGAGACAATTGATCCTCATCACACAACAGGAAGTTGGAAGGACTGTCCTGTAGCCAGTCATAATTAAGCAGGTGTGTCCAGGTGCAGTCATAAAGCAGCTGTTTGCAGGCTTTAAATCGTCCTCCACTGGGCTCTCTCCTATTATTTCAGGCATGCCTGTCATTCCTTGTCAAGCTCTGGATTGTACTCTGGCCTTTACTGATAACCCCCACATGCCAGCGCCCAGTGGTTGCCCAGGTAACGTCTGGGCAGGTAATCAGCAGCACCTGTGGAGGAGTGTGAGCCTGCAGACTCAGAAAAGGTCCCTGTCCTCTTAAAGTGTGGCACAGATCGACACTACTTTGTCACAAACCTGTCCCAGTGCTGTTCACCAACTGTTTTTAAGTAATTCAGGTTTGTCTGGCTCTGCCATTTTTTTTTCCATGCGGAAGCGGTTGGCACTTGACAAAAGACCTTTGCTTTGACGTGCGTTGGTAGTTTGTTCTAAATTATGACAGAAGTTGCTAAAAATAATGACGAAAAAGGTGCTCTGTTTTTTAAATCTACATTCCCCTTACTCATTATTTTTAATCTGATGTATTCCATCTTTGTCTATTTGTTTTACTTTCTTTTAATTGCCTGGTGAGACATAATTTGGGATATTTTTGTATCTTTATAATAATTGTGTTTACCAAATGTATACAACATGTGGCTGCATTTGGGACATTTCTCTTCAGCATTCAGAGAGATTGAAAGTGAAATGTTCTAAACAGAATGGCTATTAATAACTGGTTTTGCTCTACTGAAATACTTATGCACCATATCTGTAACTGTATCTCAGCCTTCCATTTCTGAAGATTCAGAATATTGCATATGGAGAAAATGTAGTGAAACATGTAGCATTTGGGCAAATAGTTTAGAAGCAAAAACTGAATTAAATCCAGCTCACTTTACTTGTCGTGACCCACATCCTAGCTTTGACATATTCAATGTTAGGACACAAAAATGGTTATAAATGTGGTTATAGAATATTTTATCACAAATATCTGTCCCGGGTGGCTGTACAAGGACATCAGACTTGTAAAAGGTAATTATTAGTCAACAGCTGATTTTCCTAAAACCCCATCATTTGGGTTGAACATATTTTGCCTTACAAAAAAGAGGACACTTGGCCCTAACTTTAACATATACCTTCTCTATGTGCTTAGAAAGAATAGTTAAATACCAAATAACACAACTCAACAAGTACAAAATGACTGTAATATCTCTGGACTGGACTGACTCTTCTGTATTAGAAAATGATCCTGTAACAATAACAGCTTCAGAGCACACAAATCAATACTGTTCTCTTTTCAATTAATCCAGTCCTCATATATATATATATATATATATATATATATGTATATATATATATATATATATATATATATATATACACACACACAACAAAAATCTTTCTATTTACTTTTTTTGTGTAATGTACTTAAAATGTCTTATCTGAGAGCAAAGTGGAATTAAAGTTAAAGTCTTTGTTGTATGTAGCAACTTGGCAATTAAAATTAAGGAGCTGCAATGATCTTCAGCTCAAGTGAAAGAACATGTTGCCATGACAAATATTAGTCGTGAACTCCAGAAATCTGACCTTTATGGAAGGGCAGCAAGGACAAAAAAACACGGTTCAGAGAAACCCAAAAGAAGCCCTGCTTGCTGTTTCTCGCAACCCACGTTGTGGGTCTGTTTAGAGACCAAAAGAAATATCAAATAAAAACGAAAAAGGAAATGGACACAGCACATGACTCTGAAAACACCATCAGCATGTGTGGATGCTGGTCAACATTCATCCTCCATCAGGACAGCAATCCTAAAGATCAAAGGACTCGTGCACAAGATTATCCTAACCAAAATCCAAGAGAGAATCTGAAACCCCCAAATAAATGTAAGCATATGGGGGTTTCAATATCAAAATTATGCACTACACTGCCTTGGTCTGCCATGTAAAAATTCATAATAAAGTACATTGAACTATGCGGCTGTGATACAATGCAGAGACATTTAAGGTATATGAATAGATTATTTATACATAATGTTTGCATGTGCTAATTTCACTGGATTGTCTGAAATCAATTATTCATTCATTCATTCATTCATTCATTCATACTTTTTCAAGGAATGTAAATTATTGTTCAACTATTACATGTTTGGAAGTTTTGGTTAAGATGTCTCCTTACCAAGACATCCGTCCACCCATTGTCTAGACCCACTTGTCCTTGCAGGCTCGTTGGGGGGGGGGGGGGGGGGGGTTGGTGCCTAACAAAGAACTTTTTAAAAAAATCCCATGTTAATCTTAGACATCTGTTCTGCACCGATCAAATAATAAATTCATCTTTTCTGTCAGCTGCCATCTGATATTTATAACTGAGCTTCACAAAGTAAAATAAAGCATGGATTTCAACCTGTGGAGGTTGTGCAAACACGTTCCATGGATAAACCTGGTACCACTTAGCTCCGTGGCCCTGAACCCAGTTTACTCATGCCCACAAAAAAGTTGGTTCCTCACTTGATTCGCTGTCCTCATCTTTACAAAACAAAGACTTTGCTTGTGTGGGCTATGCGCTAGCAACCTTTTTCCTCTTATTTAAATCAGAGATGCATTTTAATTTGGCTGCTCTCTCTCTATCAACTCACACCGCACGCATCTCTCATGTTTCGGTGTGTGTGTGTGTGTGTGTGTGTGTGTGTGTGTGTGTGTGTGTGTGTGTGTGTGTGTGTGTGTGTCCTTATGTGATCCTTCTCTTACAGTTCTCCTCTGTCGCTCAACCCGCCCCTCAGCCACACCCACTGTTGCCATGACAGCGGGGTTTACCACAGGCCGGTAATGGCTTATGCAGATGCATGTGTGACTGCGATGGAAATGTCGTGGTTGCCACGGAAACGGAAATACACAGTACCATACAGTGTGTAACTCCATATTGTGGGACGCGTAGCTATGCGGTGGAAACTGTGCAGCTCGAGCATGTGTCACTGGAGATTTGTAGTCACCTCTCTTCCTGGCAACTGGCTGGACAGAAGGATTCAAACGTGGAGCTTTTGTGAGAGAGAGAAACAAAAATATCATGTTAATTCAGCCAGACTCAGGACTCAAGCCTTCTGCACATTTTTGGAGCCTGAGTCATAAGACAAACAGCCCCTGTGCAGACTGTAACACAGTGAAAGATAAACGGATTTTGACAGGAAATGGGACTCTGTGAAACCGTGTCAGTGAGTGTCAGAAGGGGCGGGTGGACTTTGTCCATTTTAGAAAACAGAAGGCACAAATGAAGACGAAAATTAAGTCTTTTTTTTTTTTACCCCTAAAGTGTAAGGGAAGAAAACTGTGCTGAATCTGTTTCTAATTAAGTGCTCACAGTGCTCCTCCTTGTTTGGGGTTGTGAATGGTTTCTGTTACCCATCTGAAATAGAATAAAAGAACACGCTGATCAAATAAGGATTCTCATAGTAGGACAAGGGTGATGAGCACATTTTGTAAATCTTTCAGATAACCGGGAAAAGTTGATGTTTTCCTGTTCTTACTGGGGGATATATTTCAGGTGTGCACATTGTGGTTCAACGTTTATGTAATGATTTCTCATCATTTTAGTATGAAGCCAATGTAGAAGAACTATTACATCACTTAGCAATAGGCAGACTTTCTGTTTCTAGAGGATGCTTGTGAACTCACAACTTTCATGCTTCACTGTGATTAAATGCTGCTCTGAATCTATGTGCTTGCATCATACATCATAAAGTTGAAAACAATGAGTTTTGCTATTTAAATTCAGCTATAGCTACTAGAAAGTTTGACTTATTCTGTTAAAACGTATTTCAATGACATAAGTTTTACTAGCATGAACATTTAGTAGTATAGTATTTAGTATTGTAAATTGCTAATGACTCTGCTGTAGCCAGCCTCGCCACAGGTGAGGATGACTCAGGGTGCAGGCAGTGGACACAGGACTTTGTGGACTGGTGCCAAAAGAACCATCTCCTGATCAACAGCTGAAAACCAAGGAGCTGGTGGTGGATCTGCACAGGCGCAGACCCACCACACCAACACTGGGGAACATCCAGGGAATTGATATTGAGATAGTGGACTCTTATAAATATCTGAGTAATATCTGAACAATAAACGGGACTGCGGTCCCAACACTGATCACTGATACTCTTTATGGGAAGGCTGAGACTTAGGAGACTGAGATCATTTGAAAGCGAGGGTTCACTCCTGAAGACCTTCTTTGACTCTGTGGTGGCATCAGCCATCTTCTGTGGTGTGGTTTGTTGGAGCAGCAGCTTATCTACAGCTGAGAGGAAGCGGTTAGATGAGCTCACCAGGAAGGCTAGCCTTCCTGGTGAGGCCTTTGATGTTCCCTCGATCCAGTGCAAGTGGTGGAAGAGAGAAGGACTGTGGAAAAAATAACATCAATGTTGGACAATGTCTCCATGCATGAAGCTGTCGCAGAGCTGGAGAGCTCCTTCAGTGACAGACTGCTGCATCTTAGGTGCACAAAGGAGCGTTATCGCAGATCCTTCCTCCCAGCAGGTCCTGGATTTTACACCCATCACTGCTTCTAACAAATTCAGTCAGAGTTTACGTCCATACTATTATTTTTTACATTTTTATTAGTATTTGTACATTCTTGTTGTTTGTCGGTGTGTTTTGTGTATAACTATGCATATATGGTTTGCGAATTTCTTAAAATCACCCTCCTCAATTGCAATAGTATTTAATTTCTTTGTTAACTTTTTTTTTTTATATCGTGAATCTGCTCCTTGCCTCTGGTACACCTGAATCCCCACTGTAGGACGATACAGGATTTGTCTGTAGTTCTCTTCTATTCTAAAGCATCAGGTTTATCCCAGGATTAAGCCAGAATTAAGGAAACTCATGTGCAAATACTGGAGCTGATGTGCATCTGTTTCAATCACATTCTTTATTAATGATTTTGTCAAAGGTGAATGCGTCTTATGAGAATTGTGTTTTAGTCATTATCATGATCATATGATTTAAACTGTGATATATTAGCTGAATTTCAGATTTCTCTTTTATCTTAACAAAAGGACAACCATTTACGATTATTATTATATTTTATCTGAACAGCGAAAGGTGAAAAGAATATATGCATAGCACAGAATATTTCTCCATGAACTCAGAATTTTTTTGATTTACCGCCTCAAAACCATTTGGGAATCTTTAAATGCACAAAAGAATTTTGCTCTGACTGTTTCAGATTAGCTGAGATTTCACTTTTACCACAGAGCTAGCGTTTAGTTAAATGCATGACCTTGCAAGTGTTGTGCTGCTTCATAAAACACTACAGTCACAGGATCCGTAAACACAATAATGTATATTAAACAGAAATGATGTAATGTAAATGGAAGTAGCTTGACAATAGCTACGTGGAAACAGCAAAAAATAATTTTATACATGTTACCACACCAGAGACCTTTCCAGGAACCTGGGTTTAGAATCTGGTTTAGTTAAAACAATCTGGCAACATAAAGTGACATTGGGGCCCTATTCTTGCAGTCATGCATCTCTGATGCATTTACTAGGGCGAAAATAAACTATCGAGGTAGACATTTGTTCCTGGTAGGAAGATGGCACTTTTTAAAATAACAGGTACTTATGAATGAAATGTAATGAAGGGATAATGAATGAATTTGCCTAGTTTTTCAATATCATTATTTAAGATGTCACATAGACCTGTGTTTAAAAATAAAATATAACTCATATTTTCTGTTAACAATTACTGTAGAAAAATTAATAATAATTTTGTTGCAGCCATCGCTGGGGAAAGAGTAAATTCCTAATTTAGATTAACATTTCTGGTTTTCAATCTTTTATTACCCAAGGCACAATAAAAGCAGCCAAAAACTTCATTGATTTAACAGCAACATCTCTGCTTGTGAAATCTCTCTATAATTAGTTGCAGTCACACTTTTGTATTGACTTTGGAGTGACTCTACATCAGTTATAAAATTTAAAGGCTGCGAGAGAATAATCTGTCATCGTTTTATTGCTAAAAATTCAGGCTTTTATTTTGGCGATGGTAGCTTCTCTCTCTTTGTTAACTCTTCATCAGTGGAAGACGTTACATGGTCAGCAACAACAGCACTGCCTCAGACTCAACAGTAAAACTGCTCACAAAGCTACATTAATGTTCAGAGAAAAAACCCTTCTAGTTCTTATTAAAAATGTACCATTTCATGGAAGGTGTACTGAGCCTGCTTGCTAGCTGCCCTATCTTATGGAGACTGATCAAGGAATACAAGGGCCCAGATTTTTAAATCTTTGAATAGTTGCTTCCTGAGGTATGTAAACACCTTCAGCTTCTGGTAAACGCTAAAAACATTTCACAACTCATAATGGGATTGGATTTTTTTACACTATTTTTGAGCGAAAAAGAAAACCCATCCTCCTATCCTCCCACAAAGAAGCGATATCACAGATCCTTCCCCCAGTGGCTGTTAGACTGTATAACCATCATAGCGCTCAACAAACCTTATTTTTGCATTTTTTTCATTTGTTGTAAATAGAACTTCTTGTAAAACAACATTTAATCACAATACTCAGTTGCACATGTCTTCAAATCTGTTTATTTTAATCTGTTTATTAAATCTGTTTATTTTAATAGATGGTAATTTCAGTAAATGTACAGTATTATTATTTGCGTTTATTATTATTATTCCCCACTGAGGGACAATAAAGGACAGTTCTATTCTATTCTATTTTGTTTTCACAAGTTAAGGAAATGTTTTTCCAATCACAGTCTTTGTCATAAAGAATCTGTAATATATAGAGTAATTCAATCTATATAATGTGGCTTCACTGCTTGTCTGATTTTAAGATAATGCCTAAAAGCATTCAAAATTTCCCATTGAATAAAGATGAATAAAGATGCCAATTTCCTAGGTTTGTATCTCGTGTGATTCTGTTACCGATCCAGCAAAAAGGGATATGAGGCCATAATAATAGCTTGTTCGTAATAGACCAGACAAAGACACAGCAACTGCAACTTCACTTTGGTCAGAAATTTCATGCCCTTTAAGCATCACGAGATCTCATGGCACACTGCTAGTTGTTACGGTATCCAGATTTGTACAGTTTAAATGAAATCTGTAGCAAACGTGATGATCTTGTCCAGAGATGGAATGCAGCTTGTCCTAGAAGGGCGGCACCTGGTTGTAATGTGTAACTTCTAGAACAAGGTAGTGGTCCTCGGACTTTGTTCCTTCTTTTACTCAAGCAGCAGAAAACATTTTATTGTGAGAGATAAGCTGCCGGGTTTTGGGTGTGCTGTGAACTCAGATCTGCAACTTCTATGGACATTATGAAATGATTTAATCTAAGAGCCGGTGCAAAAATTGCCATGGAACATTAACATATCACCTTCACCTCCACAACGTAATGTCACATGAAAGGAAAGCATTCTGGAACTTTCTATTGTGAGTAGAAAATTTACAGCCACAGATTTTATTTTTCTTGAAATGCCCAATAATAAATAGATGTTTAGATACTCTGTATTTTATCACTGCATATGTCATTTTTTACTACTGAAAAGTGCAATTTTCCACCAGCATCATAAAGTGAAATGGGACCACCCCATGGAGCCCAAGAACAATGCCTACAGTGTGTTTCAAATGCCAGCACATTTCAACCAAATGTCTGAGTGGTGCTGAGAAAGAGCATGGAAAGGAAAAAGTAGCAGGAAAAACACCGGCACAGAGCCTGGAAAAAAGGCTGTTTTGGGTTGCAGTGGGAAAACTCAAGAAGCATATTAGAACCTGGTAGCGATAAGTGACACTTACCCCATCAAGTGGTATTTATCAGAGTGTTAAAATGCCAACTTTAGCTCATCTTCAGTTCACAGCTTATTGACAATATGTCCTAGAGGCCTAGTGAAAACTATAAATGGAAGAAGACTTTGTTTTGTACAGTGTTGGGCCGCATCGAGTGTGAAATCTTGAACAAAACATCCGTGTGTGTCTTTTTTTACCGTCATCTGCAAGTATGCACATCTGTATAGAAATACTTCTGTGCCACATGCAACAATCATGTCTACCCAACAGGCTCTCTAGCTGACATGCCTCTGTGTGACTGTTACTATGACAAAGCTGCTGACAGATATGCGTGGCAGATCCATTCACAAAAAGACAGCATTAGCCCGTCTTTATGGAAGCATGGTCAAAATAAATCGCAGATGAAACACGTCAGCACTTTCTGAGGAGGGAGGAGGCAGTATTGTAATCTAGCTTTCTCCTCCATACATGGGAGAGACTCAGAGGAGTGGGCGGAGGTGTGGTTTTGTGTGGGAGGTAAAACGGTTCCATAGTCCTTAAGTCTCCCAGTAGTACAGCCGTTGTAGTTGACTCTGTGGCATTTGGTGAAAGAAATCTTTAGTTCATCTGTTAAGGAAAAGCAATACAGACTGTCACTAAACTCATGTTTCTTTATGACTGTACCACAGGGCATCACAGGCAGGTAGTAGACTGCTGTAATCTAGTTATGTAGGTGGTAAGGTTTGTCCCTAAACTCCTACACCTCAGATGTCTAAGTGTCTTTGAACAAGACGCTAAACCCCGCATTGCCCATGATGAGTCATGGAAAGTCAATGAATGTCTTTGGACATACTGTAACCTCATTTGTGGAACCAAGTCAGGATTTGGGCTCAAATGACTGAGAATGCATGGGAGATTTTATTCTTTTTGATCAACAAAAAGCCGGAGAAGCCTGCCACCGCGAAACCTGCCGATCAGAGCGGGGGAAACTTTTCCAGCTCCTCTGGCATGTCTGGCTTCAATTTTAATCCCCGGCTTTCAATTTATCCTTTTTCCATCACTCATATAAATAGTTATTTGACAAACTATATTATTACATTGTGAGAGTTTTTTTTTATCCCTTGGGGAGCAGTGGGCAGCCATTACAGTGCCAGGGGAATAATCTAGGGCTAAGGGTCTTGCTCAGGGACAGTGGCAGATGCAGGGTTCAGACTGGATACTTGCAGCCTTTATCAGAATGCAAGCGTGCCGCTCTAACCACTAGGCCACCACTCAGTTAACGTCTGTAAGCCACTTTCTTCAGGCTCACACTAAAGAGAAAGCCTCGTTATTACAAGTCAAGATAAAAGCTTGTGGTGAGTAAGCGGTTCCTGTGTAGAAACCGGAAATGTGTTTCGTCCTTGTGTGATGAAAATCTGACGCATCTAAACTATAGATAACAGTTATAGAGGTAGTATAGTATGTTGCCATGGAGACTAAGTCCCAAACACTATGAGTGGCTAGGCTTCACTATCACACTATCTGCATATTAACTTCTGGCTCGCACGGATCCATGGGGGAACTTTTTTTCTTACTTTTGCAACTCATAATGTGCACTTTTGTTACACAGTGTGACAGTGAGTCACTGCGGGACATGTGATCAGCAGGCTCTGCAGGCCCTCTCTCTCTCTAAGAAAATAAAACGCTCCAAAATCCAGAAGTTGGGCAAATTAGAATATTGAATCTCAACAAGCACATAATGTAGTTATAGTTGAAATAGATTTGCTCCCTGAAGGCTGTTTTTTTCTTTTCTTTGGAAGGGGGGGGGGGGGTCTGTTTAACACTGATCTATTCAAAAAGGCTGTTGTTTAAGATTAAACAGCATGCATGTTACAAAGAAAGGGATAAGTGTCAGAACAAGTTGCATGAGACAATCATGTATCCCAACAGCCAAGCATTTTTGTGTAACATTATCCTGCAGACAGGCCTCAGTCAGTAGACAGTAGATTAGTACTCTGCAGAGGGTAAGTGGCCTGTTTGTTCCAGTTCATGTTTTCACTGTGTGTGGAAGGGTTTGTCACAGTGTTAACTGTGTGAGTCAGTATTAGAAATCTGAGGAGAAAAAAAATTATGAGGGGTTTTGTATGCATCTATTATCTTTTAATCCCCTCTTTTCTCCTCTAATCAAACAAACTATGTTCTTACTATGGCAGGCTCAGAACACAGGTACATGCTGTCCTGTCCGAGCTTGTGCTATCCCTGGTTCAGCCTTTATGAAGGCAGCCGGGTGTGTCCATGTTTAAACTCACACCAAAGAGGATAATATTCAGAGCTTGATTGTACTGTTTACGCTGGACCTGCGCTAATGTTTGACTGCTGAGTGACGCCCTCGGCGTGACGGTGGGACCTGGGGGTATTTTGGGTTCACAGACAAAATGCCACCTGGTGTTGGTGCCATGTGTCACACCAAAGAGTAACATAACAAGGTGGATCATATTGTATAATTACTTCTATCTATCTATCTATCTATCTATCTATCTATCTATCTATCTATCTATCTATCTATCTATCTATCTATCTATCTATCTATCTATCTATCTATCTATCTATCTATCTATCTATCTATCTATCTATCTATCTATCTATCTATCTATCTATCTATCTATCTATATATATATACATATATCTATATATATATACATATATCTATATATATATATATATAAAGGACTGATCTAAAGGACCTTGCAAAGGTATTTTTATCCCTTGTTCATATTTGATCACGTTATTACAACTAACTAATAATTTGTTACATTATTAATATGTTAAACTAACATTTTATGAATAAACCAACACAAAAGTAACCTGACGAGCCAGATGAATTTCGTTCCGCTTAGCTCCGCCTAGCTTCACTCACATCCATCTGGGACATCTTCCATAGAGAGTGATTTCTTCAACCAATTTTATTGTCCAGCCAATCAGGACGCAGGGCTGGAGTTTCATAGATGTGACGTAGTGGAGAAGCGACCGTGTTTTTGATATGGCCCCTCCTTCTGAAACGTATCTCCAATGGAGCTCTCCCAGATGGATGTGAGGAGACGCGTGGAGCTCGCCGGAGCTACATCCATCTGGTGAAAGTCAGGTTAACACAAAATGGCGCATAAATATGAATTGGAAGGAATAGAGAAACTCTTTTAAAGTTAGTTTACAAAGTATGTCTGAACAGTGCGATCAGTTTGTGTGGTCAGGCTCCTTTTGACTCTGATTTACCCTGAAAACAAACTAAGCAACTGGGCCACATGGAGACCATCATGGAGGAAACAGAAAATGGACAAAAGAAGAATCTGACCTCAGAGTCTCATCATGAAAATATATCATTCATTTTGCTAATCAGAAGTTTATCCTGAAAGTGTTTGCTTCTGAAGTACGTGTGGTTTAAATCAGGAAGTGTGTTTCTGGCCAATTTTAGAAAGCCTCATACACAGTTTCAAGAGCCATTTACTCAGAAAATGTGCAACTGACTACAGACCTGTTTTAAGCAGTTCCTAAAATGCATGGTCTTCAACATAAAAACATAAACATCTAAGGATCTGTCACAGAGCCATGTTCCTGCAGAAAGATCTAAGAATACAGTTTGTATCGCTTCAGAAAACTGAAACCAGTGACGACATGCTCACTATTCTCAGTACCGCATTGCTTGACTTGTGTTCTTTTTTTATCTGTTTCAGTTTGTTTTTTCTGTATTTAGGACGGTGTTTAGCCTCTGTTAGAGACTGTTACCATGCAAACATGACTCTTGGGTGAGTGTGGATGTGGTTTACCCTGAAGGTTTAAAATAAAATAGTTTATCTTATATCTCTTGACACAAGTTAATTAAAGAGAGAAATGAAGATTATCTTAAAATGATTAATCTATGATATTTAGTGTTTTATTCCTAAAATAAATATCAAAAACAATGTAGAATCCAAGGAATACACTTGAACTTTATTCAGATAAAACAGGTAAAACTGGTTGCCCATGATCCTGAAGAATAGTCAAAAATGAGGAAATGGTAAAAAAACACAAGTTTTATGTGAATAATCCAGAAAGAGTTAAAAACGAGGCAAGGGTCAAAAACCCAGAAAAGCATAACTCCAGGAGAGTAATCCAAAAGTCCAACGAGAGAGAGCTGGTGTGTTTACAGAAGTCAAGAGAAACTGGCAGAGAGGAGAGGAAACCTGACAGCTTAAATAGCAGATAGATAATAGTAGACTGATATAACCCATCATGCCAGCAATCAGGAAGGCAGCCGAGGGAAACAAAGAAAAAGGGCAACCACAGTACAAGAGCCGCCGTGACAGTAAATATATGCACGTATTGCATGTGTGAGGCATCATGCACACCGGAAGCTGTGGGCACACCACAACGTTTTGTCTTGCACAATGGCATTTCTGCTGCTGCACAGAGCTGAACACAGCACCAAGCGTGCAATCCCATGCACTACATCAAAGTCAAAATATCTTTTACCTGGGTGCAGCATTTAACAACCATACTTTCTATTGTCCACTCTATGTAAAAGACTCACACCCAAATTACTATAAGTCTGAATATTTTGTGCTTAAGCACTATTTAACTCTAAATCGCCCTTAGGTGTAGGAAGCACGCATCCCTGCGCAGATAAGCGGGTGTATACTATGGATGGATGGATGATTTGGCTTTTCTTCCAGCATTTTCTATACAGCGCACCTTCAATTCCCGCATTTAAATTGAAACTTTATTTCTGTGCAAACTTTATCTGTTTTGTCGCTCCAATGAACTTCGAGGACCCTGGATCAGGATTCTCCCAACACTCCTCAGACCTGAAACTAGTGCCGTGTTCAGCTGTTACAATGAAGCTATTAGTATTCTGTATGCAGTCTTCCAGAAGTGTTCAGGCAGTGGGTTGGGCTACAGACACACACACTTTCTAAAAAATCCTCCTTGCTGAGACAAGAGATAACAGCAAAGCGAGAAAAATGTCTAAGAGGTCAAGTTGAACTATCAGTTTGAGATGAAAGAACGATGCTGCACTCTGGGAGTGTAGCGAGAGAAGAGTCATAATTCATGTTGGACAGGCACATAAACCTCAGCAGCACTATGCAGTGAGATATTTGAGTCCAAACATACTTGTTACATAACTTGGAGGACTGCTGTGTTTATCTACTGCAGGGTGAGGAATTTGTCACAGTTTTGTGGCCGATTATCTTGGGTGAAAGTTGGGGAAACCTGGGGGAAAAAGCCCGAGGAATAAATTCCAAGTGGTTCTTTTGAACTTGATTGGTTTCCATTTAGTCACATGCAATGTAAGCCGTCAGCTTTAACAAAAGAGATCAGACACTTCAGTTAAACTCACAGGTCAGTCGCACAGCTATTGTTCCCACTGCGGTGGGGTCAGTTTGACACAAAGAAACGATACAACTTGTATTTTGTGCTCTCTGGAGCCTTACACTCCAACAATGAACGAGAATTAACTAACATTTTCTTGAAATGAGTGTATTTGTTCCTTATTTAAGCAGGTAAATAAGGAACAGCTCATTTCCATCATCTTATTTCAAGTGCAGCATATCTAAATATCTTATTTTAGGGGTAAAATACTCATTCCATTGGAAGATAATTACCTGCTCAAATCAAGAACACATACACAAATTTCAAGACAATTTTCCTTTTTTACTAGTTTTCGCTTATTGAGCCTGTGATGCACATTTAAGCTGCCGGGGGTGTGATTTTGATTGAGAGGTATGATGAATTAATCTGACTGGATAAAGAATGACACAAAAAGCAGTAATTTGTCACAATAAAACTTCACAGTTCAGCATATATTTGTAAAACGTCGATGGATTCCCAGGCAGTAAAAGTTCATATCAAACATGGGCTTTATCTCCAGAAACACAGCTTGAAATATGGTTATGCACTTAGGCTTTTAACACCTTCCAAAGTAAGCAAAATTGTACGCTAACAAAATGAAGGGGAACAATAACAGAGAAACACAATGCCGCATTTGAACAACTGGTGCTCACAAAGAGGAAATAACGCTGGTGTGACTCACTCCCTCATGGCAACTCCTTGGTGAGGAAGAGAAAAAAAATGATTAAAAAACATCTAAACATCTCCAAATCTTTGCCTCAGTTCTGGCTTTATGCTTCCTGTCCAGACCACAACTGACTCATAGATGGTGAGTAAATGTGGACAGGATTTGGTTCCGAGCTGTTTTTGTGTGCACAAGAATTTGCACTTTGATACGTTCTTAAACCCAGGAGCAAAAGTAAAACAGTATAAACACTAAATAAGCTTGCAAAAAAATCCACATTCCTCTCAGTGCATATAAACCATGTTAACTGGCACTTTCCTCTGTGTGCAGTAGCTAGGAACAGCAAAGAGTCCAAAGTAGCACCACAGAGTCTTTGTCCAAATGTTGGCCTTCAGGGGAGAGGAAATCTTGGCTGTGTGGAAAACAGGTATGATGGAAGAGGATTGGAATGTGCTAAAATGGTCAAATGGAGCAAAAGAGAGACAAGAAACAGGAGCAAGCGTCAATGGAAAGGAGTGACCGGCGGAGGGTGAAGGAATGCAGAAAGAAGATGACAGCAGAGGGCTGCAACAGGATGAACTTGTGATTTGTAAGTACAGTAGGGTGAACAAACTCTGGTACATCGAGATTATGAAGAAATATGAGCACAACCTGACTCTCTCTACATGAAGGCTGAGGCGCAGATATATGTTTGAAAACTATGATATGCAAAGGACTGAAAGCTGCAAACTCAAACTCCAGAGTAACCCTTGCTACATGAGGACTGAAGGTAACCTTATATTGATTAAAAAGGTAAATAAGATCATTGTAACACATGGGACATTGCTAATATTTCTCACATTTTAGGTCGGTTAGACCACATTGTTCCCCCCAGAGGGGATCTGATTTCAGGTAAGTGGAAGAGGATGGACAGACAGTTGGATGGATGTGGTCCTCTGTGGAAAGACCTGGTAGACTGTTATGGGCAGTCAAACCTGGTGAAATTAGCATCACATAAACTGTGCGGTTGAATGGATGGGGAAGTATGATTTGCAGACTTACCATAATGCTGAATGTCTGATTTAAATGCAGACAGAGGTTTCTTTAAGGAAACTGGCTGAGTAACCAGAAGAAAATATTGACTACTTTTGAAATCCTACAGAAATGTTCACCATAACTTTTCAGAACTGCTTCCAGCCCGCACACTCGGTTCGTCAGGATGTTTGCTCTCACTCGGTGAAGACTTTTCAAACTAAGTTGCGCATAAAGGTCTGAGAAAGGTTCTTGTTGCTGTTGACATCCTTTCCTAAACCAAACCAAATTGTTTATGAAGCAACCTGGAAAATCTGGCTGCCAAATAAACCAGAGGGAAAAGGTTTCAACATGGTCCAACAAGGGCCACATGGCGTTTTTAGTAAAAGATGTCTAAATGGTACTTGGTACTTATTAGATTTGGTTAAAAGGTGAAAGGTTTTTCAACATTTCAGATGTTTATCACAAGTCTAAATGTGGACCAACTGACCAACAGCTTGTCTCAAGCTTGTAACCCTTGGATAGCCAGCACTGTCTTCTGTCTAAAGCTACGTTCATACTGCAGGTCTTGATGCTCAATTTTGATTTTTTGCTGAAACTAGATTTTCTTGAGTTGGTTGTTCATTAAATTTCAACGCAATAAAACTTCTGTCTTAATGGTTCAAGGCCGCAAAGTGACTCACATGAGTGGATAACAGAAGGAGACGTCACACAGCAGCGTACTTTTTGCGGCAGTAATGATGAATGTAATTGTTTCTAGAAGTGTTTAATAAAGATTTGTAAATTTTAAAAAAATAAAAAACTTGAAAGAATTGTATTGTGTTTTTATTCTTATCCATTTATTTATTTTATTTATGTATGTATTTATTGGACCATGAGTCCGGAATAAAGTTTATCTATCTATCTATCTATCTATCTATCTATCTATCTATCTATCTATCTATCTATCTATCTATCTATCTATCTATCTATCTATCTATCTATCTATCTATCTATCTATCTATCTATCTATCTATCTATCTATCTATCTATCTATCTATCTATCTATCTAATAAAAAGAAAATGAGGATACTGTCATAGCAAGACTAAATAAGGTAATAAGAAAGCAGGACAGCGGTCCTTTATGGAGCGCTAGCTGTTACTGATGTGTGTGGATGTGTGGTGAGAGACAGGAGAGTGACGTCAAAGACGGATAAAATGCGACATGACCGTTCAGACTACGGACGCTTTGAAAAAAATCTGATACGTATCTGAATCAGTACCACATATGGAAGTGGCACAAATCAGATTTTGGGCCATTCACACTGCTGTGAAAAAGACAGATATGGGTCGCATATGGGCAAAAAGATCGGATTTGGGTCGTATTTCCCTGCCGTGTGAACGTAGCCTAAGTAATCTAGGGTAACAATCCTTGCTCAAATAATATAGCTACAAGTCCATGAAGTTTTCAACATGTATTAAACTGGTTTGTAATATTAGTGCGATGACATTATTCCTTTTTATTATTATTATTATTAAACTGTCATAACTAGCTGTGAAGTACTTCTACTTGGAAATTAGGAACTTTGTATTTTGTCATTTTTTTGGACCTAACAAATTTTTAAATTTAAACTTGGGCCAGTTTTAGACTAGAATGTTTTGCCTAGGCTAAACCTAGACTTGAATATATAGGTCTAAATAAGGTGGCCTAATGGTCACACAGATTATGGGGTGATAGTGGAGCAGGAGTTGGGGAGTTTGTACTGCAATTGGCGGGTTGCGAGTTCGATCCCCTGCTCAAACTGTCTCAGTCATTGTGTCCTTGGGCAAGACCTGCTGGCGGTGGTCACTGATGTATGGCAGTCTTGCTTCAGTCAGTCTGCCCCAGGGCAGCTGTGGCTACTAACATAGATCCGTCAGGGTGTGAATGTATGAATGACTGACTGTAGTGTAAAGCGCTTTGGGGTCGTCAGACTAGTTAAAGAGCTGTACAAGTACAAGCCATTTACCTATCTTGGTCATCAAGCAAGACAGTTACCCTGCAGCAAAACATTGCAGTATTGCTGTTTTGGATGATAAACTTTGTACTTGATGGCTAGATTGGTTTACCTAGTACTATAAACTTCAGGTCAAAACTATAGTATAACTATTTGCCATGACCTTTTTATTTGCCGTCAGGCACAGCTACATTGAAGCTAAATTATGCCATAATGGTGGAAACGTCTCATCCATAGTTTAAACAATAGTAGCTAATTACTCAGCAATAACCTAAACACACAACATTTTAATGAAACAAGCTAATTAGTCTGTTTTCAGTAGAAAAGGGATCTGTAAATCATTGTAGATTTGAAACATAAAAGACTCTTGCATGTTTGCCCAGTAAAAAAACAAAACAACACAGCAAACAATACCCTAAACGTATTGGGTTGATCATCTTTTACTATTTTTTTCTTTTTCATGTGTGTGTGTGTGTGTGTGTGTGTGTGTGTGTGTGTGTGTGTGTGTGTGTGTCTTTTCAGCAACAAGTACATCATTTGGTTCATTCTTGCTTTATTTTGCCAAGTTAAATAAATGTCTGCTTTTTGGTGAAAAGTCTATGTTCCTATTTACAATTAATTAAACACAACAAAAAAAGGCTGATGAAAGAAATTTTGTTCCACCTGACATTTTTCATTTTAAGAATATTTTAATCTGCGTCTTGATGTTTTTTTTTTTTTCAAGTCCTCGTACCAATTGAAATTACACATTTTTTAAAGTGTGTATCTGTATCAGTCGTCTGTGCGAATAAAACCAAATTTATGCCACTCTTGAGTTGTGGTCAAGGGCCAACCAAAATAATGCTGAGAGCCACAAATGACCCCTGGGCCACACTTTGGACACCTCTGCTTTAGACAGAAGAATGAGTAGCACAGACAGGGGGTGCTGCAGAGCATCACGGGCAGAACGTAAACTGCAAAACTTAGCCGGTTACAAGGAGGAAGGAAGGAGAAGGGACACAAACTGTTTTACCTGCAAACAGTAAAATGGACAAAATAAGCATGAATGGGATTAATGGATATGAGAGTGTGAGTGAATGAGAGAGTGAGAGAGAGAGAGAGAGAGAGAGAGAGCAAGAGAGTGAGAGAGAGAGAGAGAGAGAGAGAGAAGGAGTCAATGCAAAACAAGAGCTTAGTGTGAAGGCACAGCCAGATTTATGAGTTTAGAGGGAGAATGTGAAGTGTCCAATTCCTCACTTGTTCTTGCCCATAACCTATAATCCGGCCCTTAAAGGCTGCCTGAAAGGGAGGCATTTCCCTCTGAAGCTGATTGATTTTCTGTGCTGGGTCAAAGCTTTGGAATGAAAAACATGGGATTTCAAATGAAAAAAACTACAACAATCAAAACAAATAAACAAAGAAAAAGCTTTCTGCCCTGTGCCTTGCAAAACTAAGAATACTTATTAAAATTCAGCACATTTTGTCATATTGAACTTGAATTTGTTTATTGGGATTTGACTAGACTGACACAAAATGGTGCATAATTGTAACGCAGAGGGGATATAACAAATAAGAATCTGAAAAGTGTGGTGTGCATGTCTACTCAGTATTTTTTTTCTAAAACCTGTAGATAAAATTTACTAACATCTAAGAAGTAGCCTTCTTATGTCACTAATGAGCAAACAGAGTCCACCTGCTTGTAATTCAATCTTAGTATAAAGATAAATATGTTCTCTGAGGACAAATACCACCATGAAGTCCAGCTCACACAGGTGTTAAAGCGATAGTTGGCAATCCTGTTCAGAAACACTTTTTGTTACACTGGGTAAAATCATCCTTCCATCCTGAAAGTAGTAATACATTATGTCTTAACAAAAAGGAGGTAAAAAAATCACTCTCTGCGGGAGCTGCATGCCTGTAAAAACTCGGTCTGAAGGGCATGGATTTCTCAGAGTTTTGTTCCTGCTCTCACCCATAGACGTTATATACTCCCCCGGTCTGTCCCTCAAGCTCCGGGGGAATCACCTTTTCTATTGGTTGTCCCACATGTCAATCATTCTGACGCACTCACATAACGCCAGTGTTCATACTCTGTCCTTCATAGTTTCCGCTTGCTGGCTGCCCATGTGCACTTCTAGTGTTTATGTATCCGGTTATCTTAGAAGCTAGATTAGCAGTTAGCCGTTCATTGTAGCTCCGCAGCTCTCACCGTAGACTTTGAACATGGCTGAGAGTCACAAGAAGTGAACCGTGTTCATGTTTATGAGAAGAAGAGGAAGGCCTCAGTAGAAAGAAATAAGACCAGAGTGGATTTGGGAGATTTTTTTCACGTGATCCCCCTGAAGAGCAGAAGAGCAAGGTCAGACGGTCTTGTGCATGCGTGGTTATTCAAAAAGGGACTTGGGGAAACTTCCGAAAAAATTGCCGACCCTAGCTTTAAGTGGGATAGAAATTCAGGGAAAGCACGGTTAAGAAAGAAAACATCTCACACAGAGTAGTGTTCAAACCATCATCTGAAATTGGAAAGAGTGTGGTACAACATTAGCCCCGTTTACACTACACCTAAAAACCGAGCCATGCCGAGACCAGTCCGAGCTTGGATCAGTTATCCAAGACAAGCCGACCCGTTTACACACAAAGCTTATCTCGGTTCCTTGGTTGCTCCTCACCCTCTAGTGGCGATCTGCGGTACTACCGCTCTCTGGGATTAAAGGCGGAAGCAGCAAAACAAAACGGCAGCGCCCGTAACATTCAGGAAGTTATGCTTGATATTGTGATATTTCGGTGTTTGCGGAGAGTCAGGGGAAGAAGGCAACCATTGGTGAATTTACTTGAGAAAGTTTGCTTTTTTGGGAAGTGGATGAGACAAACGAACGTCTAATAAGGATTTACAGACGCCGGAAACAATGACAGACGCTGCTGTTCATTGCGCTGCTAAGCAGATTCATGTCTGGAAACCGTGTGGCACGGTAAGGAAGCTAGTATTATTATGAATGTCTGAAATTTGTCTGAATGGAGTGTGAATCGGGACGTGCAGCCAGACTGCCGGAAAACCCGCGGACAGTCAGCTGACTGTAAGGGAATGACGCGGTCTGCTCATGCGCTCTTTATCAAAAAACTGGGCCAGAAATAAAACCAGGCCGAGACCTACTCAAGAGCTGGTCTGCAGTTAGCGCGGTCCGGTTAGGTTTAGCGCGGTCTGGTTCAGTCTGCTGACCATTTACACAGAAGAGTTATCTCGGTTACCGAGCTCGGACTGGTGTCGGCTCGGTTAAAAAAGTGTAGTGTAAACGGGCCTATAAACTCTCCATCTAATCTGACTGGGCTGTAGGTCTTTTGCAACAAAAAAGGGCAAAACTTGTAGTCTTAAACAGTATAAAGTTCATATGCACATATCTGAAAAGATATTGTAATCACTGTAAAATTGTTTCAGAAGACTGAATACAAATGCATTCTACACTCAGATTATTTGTAAAACATTTAGTAAACCGAGTGCTGTAAATTATTTGCCATTAACACAGTTAGGCACTACTCTGTGTAGGTCTATTAAAAAAAGGTTTGTGGTTGTAATGTGACAAAATTGCCAAACTCAAAGTTTTATGAGTTGAATTAAAGCACAGACTGAAACGTGGGAGCAGCTTGGTGAAATAAAGGATTTTGATGGAAACAAAAATAAACAAAACTTACACCATGGCACCAGGAGATAAGGACGGTGCAACAAGCACGGAACACGGAAAGTGTAAGGCATAATGTAGGAGTGCAGAGCAAACAACGGCAGGATCAAGCAGGCTCAAAAATTATAACTAAAGAGCATACAGTCATATTCAATAACTTAGAATATTATCTAAAAGTAATTTTTTTCAGTAACCCAATTAACTAAGGTACACGCATTATATAGATTAATTAATCACAGATTGATGTTTTAAAGCCCTTATTCCTGTTAATAACAATATTTATTTTGCTTACATATACTGAAAACACATTTAAGATTAGAATATTACATCAAACCTTACATGCTTAAGACAGAAATGTGAGCTTAATGAAAAGTAGATTACCTGCATCAAGGTTATTATATTCAAAAGGTGCATTTAATCTGAAAATTTGATTATTATTAGTATAATTTATTAAAAGTGACTGAATATGCAGAGAGGCAAGTGGAAAATTCAACTGCATGGAGGTGAGTTAATTAGGACAGAATCTGCTGCGGCAGAAGGAGCACAGAGAGACTGAGGAAGGGAGACTATTAAGATGAATGAGACGAGCAGAGATACACAGGAACGATCTAACCCCAATGAAAAATCTAACAAAGATGTAAGATAAAGAAATTCAAATGTACTAAGAGCAGAACACAAGAACAAAATCATAAACGAAACCCCAAGAGAAGATTTAATAAGGCAACACCTTTCAAACAATAATAATCACAGAAAAAGGAACTGAATAAGGCAAAGTCTAAAGATCATAACAGACGACTGAAATGCTGAAAATAAAAACCAAAATTAAAAATCCCAAACATCTAGAAAAAATTTTTTTAAAAAGGAAAATAATTGATGGTCATTAATACTTCTGCAAGGTGCTCTATTTATGTGCTGCTATATGGTTTTCATAATTAATCAGCATAAGGTCCAAAATAAATTAATAATACTATTTGAGGTATGATAGAAAGTTTGTGTGTATCAGATTTGTTTCACTTTTAAATTCCTAGTAATTCTACTTTACTGACCTTCCTTAGAAATGTATTATAACAGTATCGTAATAGTAATCTGTCCTTAGTGAGCCACCACACCCACCTCAGTTACTGAAACATATGGAGTGAATTAAATGAGTTCAGGGTCAAAGGGAGAGGACCTGAAAAGGTGTGGTCTGAGCTGTATGTTTGTGAGTAAGAGCTCAAATAGTGTCTATCAGCACTGGTCTTAGGATCTTACCTAACCTGTTTGTTATAACAAGAAAAAAGTCTTTGAAGTCAGTTCGAACCTTTCAACATCTGTGCATCCACTTGTGCACACGAACACAGATGGCTAGGTACAGACACACATATCAAAAGGTTGAATAAACTAACAGATGAAAGCCGGCTGTGCTGCCGCCTTGTTTGGATATATGCACGGGTGTGTTTCAATCTGCATGTGTCTGTGTGTTTAAGCCATCACATCCGGTCACGCAGGCCATAGTGAAACACAAACCTGCATGAACAAAAGAGATTTTCCTACGGAAGGTAATGTGATGACTGGTATTAATGGGTTTCAGTGTGGCTACAAACAGGTTCAACTACCTGGTTGAATTGGTTCAACAACATATTACATATGTTATAACAGGTGAACATAACAGCTTTTTAGTTTTAGGGCTGCACCATATCTCGGAAATATATCATCATAACAATATAAGTGTGTGCAATATTCATATTGCAAAAGACTGTTTGAAGTACAATAACATGCATTTTCATGCCAATGTGACATTTATGCAGTTGGACGGAGCCTCACAGCAGCAGACGCTCACGCAAATGTCATCGCTCAAAAAGCTAAATGTCACAGTGATGGGAGTACAGAGAGGATGGAAGAAAACAGACAAAATACGAAATTTACATAGCCATTGCAATATTTACCATTTTTACTGGCACTGCATCATGATTTTCTAACTTTGTGCAGCCCTAAAGAGTATCAAAATTTAGAAACACCACATACTAGTTCCCTCCCACGAAATGACATGACTGCAACTAAAAAGTGTTGAAGCAATGACCCAATTTCACTGTTACTTATTCTTATGGCATGCAGACGCTCTATGTGCACTGATGATTATTCACATCTGCAGGCTCAATGCTCCGAGTGGCTCCAACTGAAGGAAGCCTGACCAATTTTGTGATTAATTCAGCTAATAATTCATTTACCATTTTGGTAAATTGGCTATGTATAAGAGAAGTTTATCATTCTGCCCTGAGATTTAAAATGAACTGAAAGAGTTTGACTCATCATCCTGAGTTACGTTCTTGGGTTGGATGGCCTTCTTTAACTACCCGTAGGCCCCATCACTCGTACACTTTTATATATAAGGCAATTCTATGTCTTATTCTAATCTATTTGTGTGAAATGATAACACAAAAGAGCACCAAGCAATACTCTTTGGGTTCCAATGATCGGTACTTGCTCTCCAAATGTTCGCACCAAACTTGGAAAAAAAGTTTTTGCCTTCCTAGCCCCCACAACACTCTGCAGAATGTCTTACAGCTTGACAACTTGATCTCTCTCAGGCCTTTTTAAAAGTTGGATGGATGGTCTTAGAGATAACTTCTTTAAGTTGTCAATGTTTTTAATTCTGTTCGATGTAACATTTTACCGTTTTTACTTTTTTAAATCGTCTTCATGGACACTATTTATTAAAAAAATTACATCTAATGTTTTGTAACTGTTTTTATTTTTGCCAGGTCTCCCTTGAAAAAGAGATTGGTAATCTCAATAGTGACTTTCCTGGTTAATTAAAGATTTAATTGAAAAAAAATGTCTAGACACGCATGTTTTCAGATACACCATGCACCAACCTGCAAGAATTCACACAAATGTTGAGATTTCTTCTTCCTTGGCCTACTCTACACTGTCTCATTGGTAAAGTATGGAAGACCCAAACCAGCAGGGTAAAACATGCATAACACAGTCTAAGCATAAGTCAAAAGAGCTAATTACGCTCCTGACTCGTCACATGCTACTGTAGTCAAATGAAGTCAACTATTTATCTTTTTTCAAACATGAGCTGTTGTCACACTGTTTCATTCTCCTGCCACGCATGACAGCATTTTGTATAAAGTGGAAGCACATCTTATGAAACATGATGTCTCGTTACGTTCTGTGTCAAATCTGATTCTCCCTCAGTTTGTAAAAGTATTTGTTTATTGATAGAAAGGTGTAAAATATACACAGTGTCAAAGCATTGGTGTAGCTTTACTGTGACATCAATGTCTATTTTGTTCTGATCATCTGGGGGTAAATGTTCAATCGACAGTGCTGCCAGCTGGTCAAACAATAATTAGCTCAGAGTCAGCAAGAAGGTCTAATTTCCCTGCTGCTGAAGTTGCTTCAAACATACAGCATGCCGAGGTAAGTCAATCTTTATTTGTGCACAAAAAGCGTTTGCATGGTGTAGAATGAAAATGAGCGATGTTGGGTCATAGCTGTGATATTGCAATAGCACATACATTTTGAAGATGAAGTTTTCATGTTAGGGTTTCATAATTATCTCACTGCCTGCAGAAGCCATATTTAAGATATGATTTGAACATTAGGAACAGTTCTGTCCAATATGAGGACTAACAGTATGTTGCATCCTGAAACAGGATAAGCTAACAGTGAAATTTTCACTGAAAGGTTCACATGTGATATTAGTTTTATGTTTTTCCTGCCATGTAAAGGAACTGAAGTGTAATTGTCTTTCAGGCTAATAAGAAAACAAACTTGGATACAATTAGACTTAAGGATGCCAGAAGAGGCAGAACAGGTCAATTGACACCCAATGAGGCTTTGTTTTGTTGCATAACAGTGGTGTAATTATGAGCGGCCATTTTGCCTTTAAATCACTAAGATTTAAAGCTGTTAAAGTGCATGACCTCCATTTAGAATGTATTGAAGCAATCTTGATAAATGGTTTATTTACCTTTATTATCACTTACTTTTGAAACCCGATAACATATACTCTCTAGGGTGATGAATGGCTGAGAAGTGTATGTGTGCCGACAAGTGTGTTTGCGAGGCACTGTGCACATGTATCATATGACGGCTCCTGATGCATCAACACCTTTTGTGGTCCTGCTGAGAGTGTTAATTATTCATACAGGTCTACAGCTGGCCTGTGTGTGCATGTTGACACTTTTACACTCTAAAAGTGTAAAACTGCCTAAAAATGTCTTTCCCAGCTTTGCTTTCAACCTTATCTTAAAAATGCTGGGTGGGTTTGTTATGATGAGGGACACACCAGTGTTAAAGAATTGAAATGGTGGTGATTTCATTTTTTTTTTCAAACTCGGACTCGATGCAAAAAAATATTTCCTCCTGAAACTCCGCTGGGCCATGGTTTTCAGCGATAGTTTTTTTCTCCATCTTTTAGATGTTATGATCGTCTTTTAGATCATTCAATCCAAAGATTTTTCTTCCAACCTTCCGAAGTGCAGGTGATGTTTTTAATAAGAAAAAACTAAGGATGAATTCTACACGCAGAGGGTTAGGGAAACGATCAAGGAAGAGAACATTATATACTGTATACACCCTCATTGTAGTAAACGGCTATGGAAAGTTATTTTCTTCCTCACAGAACAGAATGTTTCAGCTCATCAAAGAAATGTGAATATCAGAGAGGCGTAACCTAAAATGTTTGGACTTGTGCTGCAAAATAAGCCAAATACAGCTAAATACCTCTCTGTGTGTTTTGTATAGATGATGATAATCTATACATCTTATCTTCCATCAATCTTTTAGCAGAACCTAATCTCTAAAGGTAGTCTTGACAGATAGCTGCTTGTACCAACAGCTTTGGGGCAGGGAAAGTCTTTACTTATTTTAGGAGGAACTTTATTGTCTACCCCCTCTTTTGAATCAACATCATGAAAGGTTTGACGTGTATAAGTCACTTTACCTGAGAATATCTATGTGTTTACACAATAATTTAAACCAGGAACATCTTGTAACTGCATAGTTTCAAATCTGTAAGATTGCCTATAACATTAAATAGAGGTTTTTCCCTTCATATTGACCTCAACAAACAGCTGTTAAACTCCTTTTCAGTTTTTTCTAGTGCTACCGTTTACTGCATTTACAACTCAAGGTCTTCTGGGTTAGGCCTCTAGTATCTTTAGAAAGTGAAATATGTGTCAGTTCCTCTTTACAAAGTAGCTCAAGCAGAGTCAGATTGGATGAAAGACATCTGTGAACACCATCTGTCAAACCTTGCCACAGTTTCTCTAGTGGTTTTAGATCTGGATTTGACTGGGCCATTCTAACACATGAATTTTCAGTGATCTAAGCAATTCTGTTGTTAATGAATGTACAGTCAGGTTGTATGTTAGTGGTCGTTGTTTTGCTGGAAAAGGAATCTCTATTTATTTTCAGCCTCAAGCTGCTTTTCATCCCATTTTACTCTGCATGTATCTCCATTCATCTTCTCTGACCAAGTCCTCACTACATGGCAAACTGCAGGGATGATGTGCTCAGGGTCATACCTATTACTTTTTTTTATTTTACTTTATCTAACCTTAATTTGACCAAGAATAATCTCTGTGACATTCAGAATCTCTTTTGCAAAGGGAGTCTTGGCCAAGACAGCAGGACAACAGTTCTACATTAACCACACAGATTAGAACAAAAACTCATAAAGCAAACAAAATAAAACAACTTAAAACTGACATCAAGGCAAAACATAATCGCTGCAGCTTTGAATAACGGAACATGTACATTCAATGCACCAAAGGTCCTTAATCGTACTTTTAAAAAACATCCATACATGGCAGATAATCCAGTTTAAGATGTCTCATTAATTCAACACCAAGATGAGGGCATAGTGGCAAAAAACAGTCTGTGTTTGAGGAAGAACATCCATCATTTGTCTGTCTGAACAATTTATTGCTTTTGATGGCTTCAGGAATCAGGAGAGAACATAAGTAAGAAAGCACCTCAACCCAATGTGGCTTTGTAGAGTAAAATGGACCAGCATTTCAGCCTGTAATTATGTAAATAGGACGAATCAACTTTCTCACAAAGGGTGCAGTGATGTGTATGAAAACTGAAATTAGGTTACATAGCTTAATGTTGTATGAAATGTAACATTTTCAGAAAAAAACCCCACATTGAAAAGCATGTATGAAATGTCTCCATACTCAGGTCAAAAATAAAATCAAAGATAAAATGTTGCTTGTTTAAGTCTCATTTCTGCACGACAAGAGAAAATAAACACAAATAAACACTCAAGACTCGTGGTTTTTAAGAGACAAAATTTCTTTTTAAAAATGCAAAGATATTTCTAAACATATACCTCGCAAAAATAAAATGTTTCTGTGTTCTCAAATTTTGAGAAACACATCATTTTGTACCACACACAAGCTTCTTGTGCCCCTTACATCTGCCTAAAAACAGGTACGGGACAAAAAATAAATAAAAATAAATAAATATGTTGGCAAACAGGACTTCTTATTGTTTACTATCAACAATAGCTCTCTTCTTGCTGCTCTTCCATAAAGCCCATAACTGTGTGTGTCTACCACTATCGTTGACAGATTCTACCATTTGAGCCGTTGATCTCTGCAGCTCCTCCAGAGTTACCATGGGTCTCCCAGCTGCTGATTATTGCTCTACTTCCCTTGCCCAGTAGTTTAAGCCTTGGTGGGTTTGCAGCTGTGTCATACTTTTTTTTTGCTGTCAGATGATGGATTAATTGGTCTTGACAGGATTCCTTCATAAAAGCTCTAAGAACTGAGCAGAGATGCCTCCGCCTCCTTGGACTCCACCGCTAACACACTATGTCCTCCTCTAGTATTAGCTGCCTCCTCTTTCCTGTTTCCCCTCCCCATTGTTCTGTTGTAACGCTGCGTTTCTACGTGAGTTTACCAGAACTTTCCTAGCATCTGGTATTCACGGCATTATCCACCACATGTGTTGTTAGGAACAAATTCAATGTCAACGAGGAAAACGGGTTAAACAACAAAGGCTTGTCTCAGGAACCTGAAAGAGGAAAAGTACAGAAGATTGGCATGCACAAAGAGGGAGTAGTTAAACGGTCTGAACAATGGGAAAAGCAAAAAAGAAAAAAGAAGTAGAAGGAAAAAGGGGAACAAAGAGATATAAAAGAAGGGAAGGTACCAAAAAGTCAAAGAAGCAGGGAGGGGGTCCAGCACGCAGACCTGTTATTTCCTACCCAGTCGGTATGCTGTGTTGAGATAACAACTGTTAATGCAGAGTTTATTTTTTTCTGGAAGGAATTGTTTTGGAAAGCACCTTTAATGTTGGTGGCTCTCCTGGACCTGATAAGAACAAGAACACACCCACACACACCCACTCCTATATTTCAGCACTCCCACAGAGGTCGTTTATGTTCACTCCAAGCTTTGTTTGTGTTGCAACTCCTGGTTCAGGTCCAAAAATGCTGTTCAGCACAGCCTGCATGCACGAGTTTCACAGGGTCCGGCCGTCGTGAGCAAAACAGCGATGCTGGTCAGCACAAACCGCCTCCAGACTATTAAACTGAACAAAAGTGACCCACATCAGATGGCGTCCACGTAGACAAAAGGATCGGAAATAAAAAAAAAAAGAGATTACACAATGTAAGATAGCAGCAGTTTAAACCTCCTGTGAGGAAAGCGTGCAAAGGTTGGAGTGATTAAAGGGAGGCAGATAATGTTTCTCACCTGACACCTAACCTCCCTGTGCAACACCTGCAGCACACTGCCCCCTTCTGCTGCTTTTCTAAACACTTTACCCACATGAGCAGACAGCGATGCTTAAACGAATAAAAAATAAATAAAAAATGGCCGCCTGATGTTATTGTATAATGCGGCCAGACCGTTCAGCATAGTGGCTGAAGAAAAGGCTGCCACTGTGTTGCCCGGCTGCGTGTGTCTGTGTGTAACGTGACACGGCTGTGTGAGGCCCTGCTCTAGTTTTTTTTTTTTCGTTTTTTTTTGTATCAAAGCGTCAAGATCCTGGCAATGTTAAGTCTGACCACAAGATAATAGACTGGATGTTTACAGCAGTGGGCAACATTTCCTGTTATTATCAGCCATCTGTCATGTTTGGTTAAATAAATCTTTGCGGGCCCTCGCCGTTTGATTCATGGCGTATTGGCACAGGCATCCGTGACTAAGTAGAAACATCCAGCTGCCGCTCAGCCAAACTCACAGTTCCCTCTCTCTCTGTTTCTCAGTTAGGTATTCGGTCAGCAACAGTGTTTTTTTTTTGTTTTTTTTACCTTCACTAGAAGATCCAAGTTTAGCTTCTTTCACTTTGGGGTTTTGTTTAGGAATCCCCCCATCCTGCACAGCTCAGTCCCATAGTTTAATGATTAATCTGCTCTTCCTTCCTCCACAGCTGCCGTGACATCAGTTTGTTACCGGTCAAGAGCTTTGTCATTGTACAGACACGCTGTTATCAGTCATCGTTTTCTGTTTATTTGCAAATAGCTCAGGGAGAGAGGCCATCAGAACAGGATCTGGGCGGCTGGGAGGTCAGGGGGCGATGGAAGGAGAAGAGAAAGTTAAGAGTAGAGGAGGAGGAGGGAGGACAAGAGGCATGGAGACACACAAGAAGCAGCAAAATAATTAGAGGACTTACAATACAGAACACAAGAACTGTGTGACAGGGGTGTGACAGATAAGGTTAGTTTTAAAAATACATGGCTGCGGGGTGGAAAAAAGCATTCAAGGACAGAATGCAATGTGCAGCTGTGGCTAGATGAGAAGGAGGGGGGAAACTTTAAAAACCTCACAGCATACGGCACCCTGCAACAGCATTCATGCTCCCAGATCTTTTTTTTCACATTTTGTAACACAGCAGCAATCAGCTTGACTGTGCTTTATTGGCATTGTTTGATAGAGATGATTTGCCAGACTTTTAAAGGGGAGCGCAAAAGAAGCAGAAAAAAAATCTATTATCCGTCAGTTGCATCTTGGACAAGCCCTCTAGTGTTTATTTGCATGTGCAGTCTATGGGGGTGTATCTGTATATGTGCAACGCATTTTACCCACGGAATTCCCTGCATTTCGATTGGTTGGAGCACAGCTGAAGGAGGGGCTTGCCGAGGGATATTATTATTTTATGTGATGGACCGACACCAAGTAGCATACAATTGAGATGTTCTTTATTTTCATTTTCAGATACTGGATTGAACAGGCTTCTGTAATTCTGTATATTGTTTAATAACCTAACTCTGCTTCAAGCGTCTCTACAACTTCCTGGCGCTGTTTGTTCACTAATGTTCTCTAATAAACCTTTGAAGCCTTCACACAACAACTGGATTTATCCTGAGATTAAATTACACACAAGTGTGACTCTGTTTACTAATTAGGGGACTTCTGCAGGGAATTGGTTGCACTAGATTCTATTTAGGTGTATCAGAACTAAAAAAAAAAAAAGGGCTGAATACAAATGCAATCTGTTGGGATTTTGTGTCGGTCTGTCATATAGGATTAAAAAAGTCATTGAAATTTGAGATTGAAATGTGAGAAAATACCGAAAAGTTCAAACGGTATGATTACATTTGTAAGGCATGTGAGAGGGGAAAGGTTTGTCCCAGGAAAAGAGAAACAACAGGACAACCAAAAGAAAAGAAATCCTTAAGATAAGAAAAAGTACAGTTTCACGAAGAAAAGAAAGGATGGAGGCCAAGTCCTGGTAACCTCTACATACCCCAGGCTAGTTTCTGGTCCTCTTTACTTGCCACACCCAAATGTCAAAAGTCAAGACAAGAGACAATCCCCAGTAAAGTCCACGCCTAGAGGGTATACAGAACAAAACGATATGAAAACACATGAATGCATGTTTGCAGTTTTTGAACTTAACTAACTAAAACAAGCAGGGATGTATGTATGCAAAGGAGGGCAGAAACACACGGTGTTCGCACACAGGCAACAAAGCAAAGAGAGCACGATGTCTGTTTGCATAAGGACACACCCTGAAGCCCTGCACAGATGTGCTCACCAAACGTATGTCATGAGTACATTGGGCCAGCATAAAGGACCTGGAGAAAGTGGAATCATGTCTGTCATACACTGCATTAAAAGACACAAGCCTTTTTTTCTTACCGTCATTAAACCAGATTAAACGTTCTCTGATTTTAGGTCAGCTATGATTGTTTCTTTAAAAAAATATTGCTGTAGCCTATTTCTATTTGGTAAAAGCTAGAACAATGAGCGAAAATGTTTCAATTACTTTCTTTCTATTTAAAGTCTACATATAAAATACTGAGATTACTGCACATTAACAAGAGGATAATGATGGATTTGTACGATTAATAATATTTGACTAAACTGGAGACACACCTGTGGAGGTCTTTTAAGGCAACACCAAAAACACGCTGCTTCTTTGTGGGACATCATGGAAAATGAAAAGAAAACTGAAACAAAATGTCAGGAAGTGAATTGTGGACCCTTGACAAGTCTGATTCATCTGTGTCTACACTTTCCAGATGGATGATTATCTGTTCCAACAATAATACACAAGTATAAATATCATGGGAACGTCCAGCCCTCACACTGTTCAGCAAGGAGACAAGTTCTGTGTCCCAGAGATGATGGTAAATAAATAGACTGAATTCATGAATCTAGTCCTAGTGGCTACCCAGAGTGCTTTACACTACAGCCACATTGACCCAATCGCACTCACTACCACGTACAAATTCTTACACCGATATATAGATCTGTAGGCAACAGGGGCACAAAGGGGAACGCTGGAATCGAACCCACAACCTTCAGATTGCAAGACGTCTGCTCTACCCACAGTCACCCCAGTGAATGCATGTTGAACTGTGATAATTTACCGCAGTGAAACACGTCCTCTATGGCCGAAGTCCTACGCAGTGAGGAAGAAAACAATTTTTGAAAAGCAGCAACAACAACAAAAAGCCAGATTACAGTTTGCAAATGTAGACAGGGACAAAGATCTGGAGAGAGACAGGTGCACTTCATAATGTAGATGGATCAACACATCATCAAGTTAAACCTTGAGCAGAAAGGAAGTTTTTCAAATCTACAAATGACCCCTAAGCATACCATCAAATTAGCTAAGCAGTGGCTTAAGGACAACAACGTCAATGTTATGGAGTCAACATGAGTACGCCCTGATCTCAGTCGCTTAGAAAGCCTGTAGGCAGGGCATAAAAGGTCTAAGAGCAAGGAGGCTTACGGGCCTAACTCAGTTAAAGCAGCTCTGTTAGCAGGAACTGGCCAAACTTCTAGCCAATTCTTGTGAGAACCGTGCGGAAGAGTAAAATGTTTGACCGAAGTCATACAGTTTCAAAGGCAATTCTACCAAAGTCTGCTCCTTGTGACACCCAGGTTGAGCTTGTCTGCTGCATACAAGGCATTTCCTAATTCCTCTTGAATCTCAGCCTGTCAACTAAACACAAAGAGGCTAAAGACAGGCTTTCTCCATGTGGTAAAACTTTTGTAAACATTTTGAATTTTCCACCCCAGATGTCGGTATGCATCTGGATGACAGTTACAAACGCCGGAGGAAAAGAATCCTCTCATGAAACTATCAGCATGGACAGGGCCTTAACCAAAGTACATCCTAAGACATCCTAAGGCATTTGCACGCTTTCACGTGCTCAAAGGAAAATATGACCAGAAGTAATATCAATTTTGGAATGTTGTATTTGTAGTTAACAGAATTTATGTACCATGTGCTTCTATACATAGTAGCTCTTGTTGTCAGTGATGTTTAATGCAGGCGATTCCCAACCTTAAAGTTGTAACCTAGTTATTACATTGTTGTAAAGCTGTTGTATACTTAATTGTTTACACTGTACCCAGATGCTAAGATAACTTGCACACGCCTTAGCTGGGATGCTTCTGGACTATGATACATAGTGCACTTTTTATAAGCTCTGTACGTTGTAGAATTGTATGTATGGAAACGTTGCATATTCTGTTGTTGTATGTTAAATAAATATGCTGGAGTTATTTTTCTTTCACTAGCAAGTAATCTGGTTTTTCCTTTGGTCAATATTTAATCTGATATTTACCCTTATATTCTACTCTTGGTATTTTTTTCTCTAGAGCTAACTTTAGATTAGACAGTTTATTTTTCTTGTATTCTTCTATTTTTCCTTTCTGAATCACTAATAATTGTGTGTGTTTGCCACTGTCACACCCATATTTCCCCCATGCAGGACATTAAAGGAATTCTTATCTTATCTTATCTTATCTTATCTTATCTTATCTTATCTTATCTTATCTTATCCTATCTTATCTTATCTTATCTTATCTTATCTTATCTTATCTTATCTTATATAAACTGGATGTTTCTGTCTTTGTCCTTGGTCTGTTTGGACGAAACCAGTGAAAGAACTGTCAGCAATCCCTCATGCTGTCTAATAAGGTACTGTCGTCTGAAAAATGGATTAAACTCTCATGTTTCAGTGTTTTGAGGCTACACAGTACAAGAGGAACGTCTAACTTATTTTGTGGACAATTTTCTTGTCACTTAACTGTTGTCAAGAGATGCATTTGCCTAGAGGTTCAAGGCTGCCACAGTTTATTTATATAAAATGGCAAATTATTGTAGAATGTAGGCAATTTGTGGTTAATTCAAACATCCAAATGTATTTATGAGGATTTTTTTTAGACATAGGGATAAATACTTGCTGTTAACACAACACACAAAAACACTGCAGCCATATTTCACAGATGGACCATGTTTCCATAGCACCACAAGAGAGCACTGTAAGGGTCAGGGAGCCTACTTGATGACTTTCCTACATGCCAACATATGGCTGCCAGACAGAGAAATTCCTCCAAGACCAGACAGCCCTGCGCGAAAGCCATTGAAGCGGTTGCAGTTTGTCATTTTGCCTTTTCATACAGATATGTTGCAGCTAGTGAACATATGCAATATTTATCAAGTCCTTCAACTGGCTTCTGACCGTCGTTCTCCCAGGTTTTCTCTCTCTTTTCCTCTCACACGTTCTCTGTGGGTGCTGTGCCGGAAGAAGGCATCCAAGTAAATTAGTGCGTTTACTTGCAAATTAAAGAGATCACCAAGGCTAGAAACCGTACAGATTCATTTGAAGGAGAGAACCGACTATTTTTCCCGCCATGTAGAATGAAAAAGGAGCCATCTACGCCCGCTGTGGCGTGGCGTGGAAAAACTAGTAGGAAGGAGAGACGGCAAAGCAGTGGTGGAGGAAAATTTAATTGCGTACAGATGTGCATATAGGCATTGTGGGTGTTTTCTTTCTGGCAGTGCTGTGGGAAAGGGATATGGTGTGCTTCCTTTATATGGGGATACCCCTGAATTTAAGAGGGATTTCCCTGAACCTTTCTCCCATTTTGCACGTTTCATTTACTGTACAATCTATGAGGCACTGGCTGGTCAGCCTGGAGGTAATTACATGGGAGGAATGAGTCAGCCTCTGTACTTGAAATAGACATAGCCTGCGAAAAGTCATTACTAGATATCCGGGGGGGGGGAAGCCATGGCGTCAATGGAAACCATCAAAACAAGCTCATCCAATCAGTGATATTTTTTTAAGTCTGATTATCTAGCCTGCATTTTTTGTCCAGTGTTTAAAAAAAAAAAAGTTAATCTTACTTTGGAAAAACATATATTTCAAAGTCAATGGTTCCAACTCAAAGCCTCTAGACCAAATGAATATTTTCTTCCGGATCAGGGGTTCCCAAACCTTTTAACCTGCGACCCCCAAATTAACAGCGCCACAGACTGGGGACCCCTTTTAGGGATTTACTTTCTTTTTTTTTTGGTAGATGATGCAAATAAAGTCTTCAAATTCTAAGAATAAAGTAGTATTTTTATAAGAACTATAACAAAAAAGTGCAGCCTTCCCTCGCATTACAGGAATGTTGAGCAGCTTGATTTGGTTTCGTTTTCACAAATAAAGAAATCCTAAATATTTTTGGCACATACACGTCAGATCATCTTGTGACTTGGAGGGACTAAATATTAATATTGCCTAAGGAACCTGCTGAATGAGGAATGGGAGAGTTTAGTTGAAGATAGCAATGCTTGGTTTACCTTCCTGGACCTGCTACCCCGTGGCTCGATCTCAAAAAAAGCAGAAGGCATTAGATGGAAAGATGGAAGCTAACAGAAATATTGATGGTTGTAGCTTCTTTCAAAGAAGGGGAAATATATAGATTAAATGTACACATAAAAACAGAATCTCTTGTTCCTGTTTGTATAGAAGTGGGGCCTTGTTAGAAAACCTGCGCTTTATAACATCTAGAGACACTGCTTAAAATGTTTAGGGATTGTTAATGATCTGTTTATTTGTCCCACATGGTAACCATTTAGGCAAACTGATTTTTTTTAACTGCCTTCTTTAGTATTTCAGTAGCTGAGATCACTGATTCTATTTCAATTGTTATCAGGAACCAGTTTAGGAGTTCCTCCTTCAATGAGCCATATGCTGCCACTAATGGGAGGATGACACATTTGTAAAAAAAGAAAAGTCTTAAATCTGACATTACTTGACCCCAGTCGGTCAAGGCAGATGACCGTTCATACTGAGCCCGGTTCTGCTGGAGGTTTTCCTTCACATTAATGGGTGGTTTTTCTTTCCACTGTTGCTTCATGCTTGCTCAGTATGAGGGATTGCTGCAAAGCCATGTAAAATGCAGACGACTCTCCCTGTGGCTCTACGCTTCTTCAGGAGTGAATGCTGCTTGTCGGGACTTTGATGCAATCAACTGGTTCCCTTATATAGGAATTTTTTTTGACCAATCTGTATAATCTGATTCATTTTGACTTTGTAAAGTGCCTTGTGATGAGATGTTTCATGAATTGGCGCTATATAAATAAAATTGAATTGAATTAAATTGAAATTGAATTAAACCTATTTGTTTGACTATTTTATTCAGAAATAAAGATTTAACGAGATTCAGGTCTAAAAAAACCTGTGTAAAAGTGTTAACTTTAAATGACATCCCGTCATTTTCCCATATTTGAAATCCATCAGGTTTGATTTGCTAACGCTGCTATTATTAATACAGACATAAGCAGCCTTCTTCCACTCTCACATTGTATCTAGTAATCAGTGACATCCATTCAACTGAACAACTGTGTTAATAGGGATTAAAGGCTGTCATATATAAGTGTTACTGAGTTTTATTTGTGTAATTAGCTCAGTAAATGCAATAGTTAGTAATTACTACATGGTTTGCAATGTGAGACTGGGACACAGGTCCTTCTGTTGTGATCCAGATCAGACTTTTAAAACTTAGATGGAACAAACCATTCTACTGTTGACATACATTCAATCAATTTGAATATGTGTTCTGATAAGGCTTGGCGGTCAGAGTAAAATTGCTTTAGAAAATGACAACCTTTCAGACGGTGTTAGACATAGGACCATATCTCTGTATTAAATTGTGTTTTATATTGGTCTGTTGTAATATTCTAATCTTAAGTGTTTTCACAAACTGTAAATGAAGTATTGTCTACCATCGTTACGCTGGTTCAGGAAGCTGTATCGATCCTCCTCGCCAGCTATAACCAGTCATTCCCAGTCTGGCAATCATGTGTATTACGACATTGAAGGTTTTACAGTGATTTAATTTCATCATCATCCTGGCAGACTCACAACCAACTGATGCATTCTTCACCAAGGCCGTTTTGTGAGTAGCACAGACATTACTTGACTGAAGAAACAGTCTAGTAATGTCTGAAGAAAGATTGACAATATATATATATATATACCATATATAGTCAAGGACACAAGTAAACACAGAACGCAGTTGTTAAATGAAAATTTTCATTATTAAGGGAGGAAAAAATCCAAACCTACATGGCCCTGTGTGAAAATGTTATTGCCCCCTCAACCTAATAACTGGTTGGGCCACCAATAACTGCAATGAGCCATTTGTAGTGAGTCTTTTCCAGCGCAGTGGAGGAATTTTGGCCCACTCCTCTTTACAGAATTGTTGTAATTCAGCCACATTTGGAGTTTTTTCAAGCAGGAACGGCCTTTTTAAGGTCATTCCACAGCATCCTAATATGATTCAAGTCAGGACTTTGATTAGGCCACTCCAAAGTCTTCACTTTGTATTTCTTTAGCCATTCAGAGGTAGACCTCCTCAGTATAAATATATATAAGAAAGAGTAACAAAAAAAATCTACTTGAGCTACAGCAGGTATTCAGAACTAAAACTCGTTTCTGTGGAAAGGAAGACTTCTTTGCCACACACGGATCTCTCAGCCAGTACTTCATTCTTCATCAGACTGTGCCGGTTTTAGCATTCTTTCACAACAGACCGTAGTCATTCTTTCTCTCCCCCTTCTTCTCATTCTTTTTATCGCTGACCAAGACTGAGAGCTCTTTGGAGAACTTTTTTCAAATGGTGCCTGTCCCCTCAATTGAGCCCTTTGTGTCTAAAAACATGCAGTTCAGCTGCTCAGACACAGAGGGGATCTCTGAAGAACTGGGAATGAACCAGTGCCATACGTTTTTGCACATGCTTGTGAAATGGAGGGGGTTTCAGCTTCAGTGTGCATTTGCCCAGAAGCTTCTACACAACTCCATGATGTGCCCTCAGCGGGAGTTGTACAATAATGGGCTGAGGGGAGCACTTTCCCAAAGTGAAATTTGGCAAATTTTTTTCTCATCACCATGGCAACACAGCAAGGACCCAGTTTAGAAGACTCTGGAGCACTGTGCGTCACAGGGAGGCATTCTGGGAGCAATTACTGAGCGGGAATGTGGGCTGAGGAGGGGAGGAGCCACAGTGGCAAAGAATGTCTGAGTGAGAAAACTGTAACTGAGGGAGTGAAAGAGAGTCAGTTACACATCATATGTTATTAGCATGTAGGTGTAAGAGGACCTGTTTAGGTGGAGTGTAAGCTACTGGGCTTGGCGTATCTTGAAAATGTTGCTCATCTATCCAAAGATTTAACCTCCACCCCACAGTGGTTACCGATACCTGACACACCCGTCAGGAGGCTTATCGCCAGCATCATTTCAAAACACAATATATGCAGGTTCACACTAACTGAAGAACAACAGGTCAGAGTTTTATTCCCAAGAATTTCCTCCTTTAAATTAACCTTTACCCCATCAGTGCGGTCGCCCACACATTCTTCTACTGTAGAATACATCCTGTTCCCCAAAACCCTCCTATCCATTATTTATTGTTTTCAGTTCTGCCTCCAAAGCTTATGACTCTTGGAAACTTTAAATATCAATAATCAAGACATTTGCTTTGGACAGGTATGTGCTACATTATACATTGGCAATGGCGGGGTTAATGTGACGAAAGGTGGAAAAGTTTGAGGGGTATAAATGCATTTGCAAGGCTCTGAATGCATGTAGATGTGCATCACTTTTGTGTGCTGATTACAGTTACTAGTAGAGATTTATTTGTCAGTGACTATAGCCACTGATCAGAGCCATTCTGGTTTCAGGAGATCAAACGGTACAGTTCTGCATGTTTCTGGAGTTCATTTTACAGACCATCAGCAGAAAACTAAATGCAGTAATGCCAAACATTCTAAAAGTTGAGGGAGAGAGAAGAGTCTCCACATTTAGACCCAGACCTCAGCTGAATAGATTACATGTCTGCCTTCAGAGGGGCATCACACCTCCCTTCATAAAAACAGTGGTTCCACCACAAGCCCCGGACTAGTAAAAGAAACACAAGTTTACACATAACTTTGGGTTTTTACAGTAAGACCTTTACGATCAACCAACTGTGAGGCACACAACACATTACACCTCCCAAACTCCACCCTAATCATAACCAGCTTTTGCTTCACCAAAATGGATCCAACAGCTTCAGTAGTTTTCTAGCTTCAACCTGACTTTTTGCCTCTGTAGGTTTTTCTTATTAGCCTGAATTTCCAGTCTAGGACAATTGTAAAAACCGTTCTTCTTGGTCTTCTTAATCTTTCACGTGACACCGGTTCATTGCACAAACTGGTTCTCCTAAAGCTCTCAGTGGATTAATAATTCAACTTCATGAAGTGAAAACATTCAAATGTCAGAACCAAGGCAAGACGTTCAACCTGAGATTTACCATTAAATATTTCTATCTGCCCAAAGCAAAGTGTTTCATTCAAAATAAAACTGCTGGGACACTGTGGAGTCCCAGCAGTGGACACTGTAACCAACCAAGTTACCATGGCCAGAACACTGATAAAAGTTGGAAACTGTGACTGAAGCAGTACGTTTGAAATTATGTCAAAGCACACAATGTTTGAGTTTAAGCAGTAAATATGTGCCAATATGCATTCATTCTGTTTCAGTAGATGTCAATCAACATGTCTAAGCTGCCATATGAAGACTCTTAAAGAAGTGAGTTTTCGCGCATCTGCTTTTTATCCATGGTTAAAAAAATGGTTTATGATTAAGGCGTATGGCTGTAATAAACTTTTTAAATCTATCTGTACCTGTCAGGAAGGAGTATTTTTATTGTTTAGATAACAGATTATTTAAAGAAGTCTATACATTCAAAAACATTTCCATGGTTGAAATTATGTTTTCCATACTTCTCCAGACCTGGGGAAGTATCAAACCAAATACTTTTACAGACTTTTTAAATCTCTGTAGAAATCCTGTAAATGAGATTAAAAAAAATAATTATTTCCTTTCATTGGTTTTAATCACAAAATGAAAAAAAGAAGTGTGGAAAGTCCAAAAAAGGTCCAGGTTTAATATTTAATAGTGTTTGTCAAGATGATATCTGTAAATGTTGAGAAGTTTGGTGCTACTATTTATAAAAAGCTTCATTAGCACTGGTTTAACCCATTAAACAGGAGACAAGAAATTTACATTTAAAATATAAAGAAAATGTAAACAAATACATCCCAATATTTCTCTGTCTCTGGAGTTCCACTGAGGCTGTAGTTTGTTTCATGATATTTATTGTGTTGTCTTCATTTATGAAACTCTCATGTGATGGAACTATCCCACCCTCTTTTCACATATTTTACATTGTTTTCCAGCGCTGCACCCTGAAGACCACATACTCAGTATCCTGACTTGATTCTAAGCAGACCGCTGACTCTTGACCTTTGACCGAGCTGTCCGTCCCATTCCAGTAAACAGGGAGCCTTTCAGCTAAGACAACACCTCGATTTAACCTGTGACAGCCACGTGCTAAACACTGTTAGCAGCTGGCAGACTTTAACTATATCTAGCAGTCGCTTTCATTTGCACCTTTGTGAAAGATACCCTGTTTATATAAACTCTGTAAAAGCATATAAAGTTTCTTTTGTCTGGTATGTGGCACCTGGGTACTTACCTGCACCTACAGGCATGAATGATGAAAACAAGCTGGCAGGAGTCAGCCTTCCCTTTAATCAGGAGTACAATCTAAAAAAAAAACACCACTGTCTGCCAAAACAGAAGGTTTCCTGATATCAGATCTCTGTCGTGATTCAGCTTTCTCGACATGGGGCCACTGCACCTGGCTGGAATGTTCCACAAACCTGCAAATTGTCTGCACCCAAGTGTCTACCGTCTGTGTCGCCCACCCTTCTCCAGTGAGTCATCATGGGTTTCTGAGCAGCTTCATTCCACAATGGTATCATGAGGTGTACTGCAGATGTTCACGTCGATTCACAGAGACCAACTGTGCCATCAGACCGCTTTCAGGTGAAAAGGAGTGAAGCAATGCGTAAGTTATTACTGACGGTCTTTGTGAAAGTGCGACTTCAGCAGAAGCCTCACTGAAATCCCCGTTGATGGTTTGTGCAGCTAATGAATGACTTGTTGAGAGAAAAACAGCCAAAAGGTCAGCCAGTGTCTCACCCAGGGCCAGAAACTTGACAGCGTCTTGGCCAGAACTGTAAAGGAGATTCATTCTTTGTTTCCGACAGGCCTGCTCATATTCTGCATATTCTACAGGCGTACTTGGGTGTTGGTTGATAGGACAATGTAGAAGGCCGGTGTCATGCATTCACTCACTGAGCAAAATCTCCCACTTGGGACAGTAAAGTATCTATCTATCTACTCATCAGACCAGAGGAGGCAGACCTGCCAGTAAAGAAGGGTTTCAACACACAATCAAGGGTCAGACACGAGCTAAACTGTGTTGTAAATGATTGCATTAAGTTGTATTAACATCAAATGCAACCCTTGAAACCAAACATCACTGTCTAAACAGAGGAGTGACGACCTTTACAGGTGACTATCTCATTGACGGGATTTATGATTCAGCAGGTGTGACTATCTTGTGACTTTCTGGTCTACCGGGATCTCTGTTTAATCATAACTTTGAGTCAAGAGAGAGTTTGAAAGATAACTAGAATCGCATGTGTTTACACAAGCTTTTGTGTTTATCCAGCAGCCCATCACGTTTTGCAAAGAACAGGGGACTCTTGCTGTCAGAACAGATTTTGGTGCGAATGAAAGAAAAAAAATGTTCCTTTGAATGTTTCTTTTTTCAGAACTGGGTAGGGTTGTTTTAAAATACGATTTAAGATTTTTCTTCAAGCACAAAAAAAACATATAGTGCATAGAAGATACATTTACAAAGCGAGTTTATTTGCTCAGCACATTTCAGTAACAAGACAATTCAAAGTGCTGAGTACAAGAAATAGCTCAGTGAACATTCACCTTCCAACTTTCTAAAACTTCAGCTTTTATGTGACAGCACTTATATTTCACTTGAGTTTATTTAATATATAACAGGACGGAACTGGAATTTGCCCCTTGATGGAGAAGTGATGTAGTGGATGGGCTGAGACCACAATAACAGGTGAAGGGAATGACAGTTTCAATGTTATTATTTAAACCTTGTAAAAATATTAAATCGCATAACAGTAAAAGGAAGCTTAGAGCATAAGAAAGCTTAACAAGTAAGCTTTAGAGGAATTCATTTACTTTTGTCATCAAAGTGAAATATCTTTTTTTAAAAGTAGTTCCACTGCTACTTCAACTCAGCACGGCGGACTCAACTGTAAAGGCAATTTCAGTGTTAAAATGTAAGTTAGGGAGATTATTTGACTTTGAACAATTTGTGCAGCGCTGACTTAACAGAAAAACTTTGGAAAAGTCGTAGATAGGGCTCAAAGTTGCTGGCAAAAATTCCTCCACAAAAGGGTTTATGTTAGCAACATACAATCACTGGGAACCAAAGAAGCTAGTGAAATGGTTCACAAGTTAGAAGATACTCTTATGTTATATACAGGCAACTCATTTAGACCTAAGCATGGTTCATTAAAAATAAAATGTGGACAGTTTTGAATTGTTAGTATAAATGATGAATACCAATTTTGAGAATAGGAAACAAATATGTAAGCTTGTTTTTCAACTGAATTGTCTCCACAATTGGTTCCGCCTCTGTACGCTTTCCTAAGAAATGTTCAGCATTGAAAATAATCATCAAGATGCCCAATACACATAATGTTTTTATACTAAAAGGTACACCTAAAAGATTGTATTAGCTGAGCCAAACTAAAAAAAAAAAAAATTTTGGGAGCAGCATGTTTTTGCGAGATGGCTGCTAAATGGACAAAAGATGGTAGGTCAAAGGGGAACATCCAGGGAAACTGGATAACTTTTCCAAAAGCCCTCACAGGTGGTGCGGCCCTCGCGCAGCAGTCCCTCCCATTTGCAGTCAGAGCCACTCCCTCTTCATGTCCACCCTGCTAAGGAATTGAACCTGCATCCACCATTCAATTCAATTCAATTCAGTTTTATTTATATAGCGCCAATTCATGAAACATGTCATCTCAAGGCACTTTACAAAGTCAAATTCAATCATATTATACAGATTGGGTCAGATTATACAGATTGGTCAAAAATTTCCTATATAAGGGAACCAGTTGATTGCTTCAAAGTCCCGACAAGCAGCATTCACTCCTGGAGAAGCGTAGAGCCACAGGGAGAGTCGTCTGCATTGTCCATGGCTTTGCAGCAATCCCTCATACTGAGCAAGCATAAAGCGACAGTGGAAAGAAAAACCACCCATTAGCGGGAAGGAAAAACCTTCAGCAGAACCAGGCTCAGTATGAACGGTCATCTGCCTCGACCGACTGGGGGTTACAGAAGACAGAGCAGAGACACAACAAGACAGACAAAAAGCACAGAAGCACACATTGATCTAGTAATCTGTTCTACATTAGATGGCAATAGCTGGTGAGCTGTCTTCTCTGGATGATGTCACAGCTAACAGAACGGCAGACCAGGTGTACCTACTATGAAGAAAAAAAAAGGGAGAGAACAAAAAGTTATAAGCAGAAATTATGACAAGCAATGCATAATTGAAGAACAGTAGAACTCGATAGAGTGAGAAAAATAGATCCTGATGTCCTCCAGTAGTCTAAGCCCATAGAAGCACATCCCCATAGGAAGGTCAGGGCAACATAAGCCACTCTAGTTATAAGCTTTGTCAAAAAGGAAGGTTTTAAGATTAGTCTTAAAAGTAGACAGGGTGTCTGCCTCATGGACCAAAACTGGGAGTTGGTTCCACAGAAGAGGAGCCTGATAGCTAAAGGATCTGCCTCCCATTCTACTTTTAGAGACTCTAGGAACCACCAGCAGACCTGCAGTCTGAGAGCGAAGTGCTCTGTTAGGAACATACGGGGTAATCAGAGCTCTGATATATGATGGAGCTTGGTTATTAAGGGCTTTATACGTTAGAAGAAGAATTTTAAATTCTATTCTTGATTTAACAGGAAGCCAGTGAAGGGAAGCTAAAATAGGAGAAATATGATCCTTCTTGTTGATTTTCATCAGAACTCTTGCTGCAGCATTTTGGATCAGCTGAAGACTTTGAACTGCATTTTGTGGACTTCCTGATAGTAAAGAATTACAATAGTCCAGCCTTGAAGTAACAAATGCATGGACTAGTTTTTCAGCATCACTCCTGGACAGAATGTTTCTAATTTTGGCGATATTCCGGAGGTGAAAAAAGGAAACTCTGGAAACCTGTTTAATATGGGATTTAAATGACATGTCTTGGTCAAAAATAACACCAAGATTTTTTACTTTATTACCAGAGGCCAAGTTAATGCCATCCAGATTAAGTGATTGATTAAGAAGTTTATTTTTTGAGGACTCTGGTCCAAAGATTATAACTTCTGTCTTGTCAGAATTTAAATGCAGAAAATTTAAAGTCATCCAGCTTTTGATGTCATTAAGACATGCCTGTAGTTGAAGTAATTGATTGGATTCATCAGGATTTATGGACAAATACAACTTAGTGTCATCAGCATAACAGTGGAAATTAATCCCTTGCTGTTTGATAATTTTGCCATTCGGAAGCATATATATAGTAAAGAGAATTGGTCCAAGGACTGAACCCTGTGGTACTCCACAGGTGACCCTAGAGTTTGAAGAAGATTTATTATTAACATGAACAAACTGGAATCTGTCCGACAGATAAGATTTAAACCAGCCTAATGCTTTCCCCTTAATCCCTACTGTAAGATCAAGTCTTTGTAGGAGAATATTGTGATCAACTGTATCAAATGCTAACTGATTCCCTTACAGTTAGGGTGGAAGGTAAACATGCATGTGTTTTTTACTAACTGCATTTCTATTCTCTCTGTTTGGTCCATCTAAAATATGAATGCACCCTATTTTTTACAGTTGTGTTTCACAGTGACGTCCTGTAGGTACCTGAGCATACCATATGGTCAAAACCCAAGCAAGACTTCAATTTAGCAATAAAGCACAGACTGAAAGCAGACAACATCTTAAGAAGACTTAAGAAAACTGAAATAAAATAATAAAAAATAAAAAAAAATGTAATTTGCAATATTTAGATAAACACTGAAACAAACATTTATTTGTAGTTTTAGACATATTTAGAGCATTTTTTCTGACTTATAGACAATCCCACAAACATTACTTCTCCCACGGTGGCAATTACAGTTACATGCAGATATCCGATTTCACATAGTAGGTGATGATGAGTCAGAAACTTTTCTTACTTAAAACTTGACATCAATGCACGCTGCTAACCTATACATTTCTTTCGCAGAAAAATTACCGTTCCTTTCTTAGCCTAATTGCTGGAGAACTATTATTAAAACTGTCAACCCTGTTAAATTTAAGCCTACTTTTGCATGTTTTTAGTAAAATAAGTAGGTGATTTCGTACTAAGTAATAAGCCATAAATGCTTGTCGTTTCTCACTTAAAATACTTAAAAGTGCAGGTTTCTTGAATGTACAAAGGAAAGCGTATAGAGGCAGGCTTCATCTTTCATCATGACCTCATCTTTTTTACACACGCTATCTTCCCTTTACCTTAATGTTTGTTTTACTCTAGGTGTGGCAGCTTTAAGGACCAGACAAAACCAACCAAGAAAAATCCCCACTAAAATGTCTTTAATTAATGTCTACTCTATGTTTTGCAGTTCTAACTAATCCCATAAGCAGGTAATCACGAGGAAAAAAAAACATTGACTTGGGTCTGGCTTTAGTGTTGGACTGACTTTTGAAACATCTTTAATGCAGTGAGTTTGTGGTTTTGCTTCACAGGAATGTGTTGTGTTTTCATTCTCAATAACAGCACAAGAATTGCATCAGTTGCAGCTCATATTTTAATATCCGGCTACATGTTCCTTCATGGAAAAGAAAACAAAAACTTTGAAAGGGAAATTTTGACTGAAAAGTAAAACAGTTACGCTAAAATGTTATCATAGGACAAGTTAAAACCAATACAGCAGACGATGCGTGGGAAGACATTTTCATTACCAAATCATAAGTGTCATTGCTTAATAGTTTGACCTGACAAGTGTGTTGTAAAAACACCCAGTTTTGTGTCATGCTTTTGCAGCACTCAAACAACCAATGAAGGGAAAAAAAAATATTTTAATCTTTGTTGCAGGCAAAGTAGCTAAATGTGAATCTGTGGAATGTGATTGTGTTAAAGCAACAGGAAGGGCCCCGAAATATGTTTACTGCTGTCGAAAGTCATTGTTCTCAGTTGTCTACCAACAGTCTGTGGAATTGTTCCTTTGTTTGACCATATCCTTTATGGAAGGGGGGTTATCGACGCACATCCGGCTCCACCAGACAGATAACAAACAGAATCACATATAACATCTGGAGCAAAATTACTCTATAAAAATATGTCAGTGTTTTATATTTTTTTCTCACGATTTTTCTGACAGACCTGATGCAATTCTTTACAGTTTAAGATGACCAGCAGTTTACTCAGTGTGTGTGTGTGTGTGCGTGTGTGAGACATGACCTCATCTTGTTCATTACATAGCATGTTGAAATTAAATGAGTTTAATTCCTTGAACTTTGCTGCAACATGCCAAGGGCAGAGGGTGTTTGAGACATTGTATAATAACACCAATATGAGTTAGTTAGTTAGTTAGTTAGTTAGTTAGTTAGTTAGTTAGTTAGTTAGTTAGTTAGTTAGTTAGTTAGTTAGTTAGTTAGTTAGTTAGTTAGTTAGTTAGTTAGTTAGTTAGTTAGTTAGTTAGTTAGTTACACTTTTGCTGTTCTGGCTTATTTTGAATAGATCAGATGTTTTAGTGGAAATTACTGTCAGAAATAAGAAAAGTAAAACCCTAGAGTTTTCTGTACTAAAAGTTCAAATGTTATTGTCAATAATCTGCTTCAGAAATTCTTTCAAAGCCTTCATGAGAGAAGTAAAAAGTAAAAAGATGTGGTCTGAGTACCTCTGTTGGAAAAAAGGGAGGAGACATTAAGGGGTGGACTCAGGGGCGGACCTGTTGGTCTGTGCAGTTATATATTCCAAAAGGCTTCCCCCTTTCCTCCTGCCGTGTGCCTGTGAGCTCCAATTTCTGCCTGCCCAGCCAGTGACACTCTCTCTTTCTCTGTTACTCATAGTCGGTCTCACTGAGTCTCAGCACTCTAGAGCAATCATGCAAACTTCCAGGCAAACTACATACTCCATGCGTTCCTCTGCCAGCAGCAGGGCCCCTGCCATGTCCATCACCCGCACCTCTGTACCTGTCTACAAGGCCCAGTCCATCCACGGTGGGGCCGGTGGTTCCCGCATCAGTGTGTCCTCCAGCTTCAGAAGCTCCCTGGGAGCCGGAATGGGAGCTGGTGCCGGAGCAGGGGGATTCTCCAGCAGCGTCCAGGTGAGCGGGAACAGTGCAGACATCATGGGCAATGAGAAGTTTGCCATGCAGAACCTGAACGACCGGCTGGCAAACTACCTGGAGACAGTGAGGAGCCTGGAGAAGGCCAACCACAAGCTGGAGATAAAAATTAAAGAGGCCCTGGAGAAGAGTGGACCTGACTTCAGAGACTACAGCAAGTACCAGCCTATCATTGATGACCTGAGAAAGAAGGTAAGGAGGGGGATGGTGGAGCAAACATGGGAATGTGTTAATTAAAAAGCATTTAAAAAAGTATGTGAGGGGGTAGGTTGATGGATTGCTTCTGTGTAAGAAGAAAACCATAATGAGATGCTGTGAAATGATAGATTTGATTTGGGTTGGCCTCAGAAGAAATCAATAAGAGAAGAGTAAATTACAATTTGTGGCATTAAAAATGTGAGAAACAAATAAGCGAGTCTGGTTTCTTATTAGGATGCAGCTCTTAGATTATTCAAGGCATTTTCTTTTTTATTCCTACGCTGCATGCCAGAGGGGCCCGAGGTCTGGACCGGAAACAGTATGGAGGAGGAATGTAGCAGCCTTAGTGACTGCAGAGACAGGAAACCAAAGCATAACAAAAGTGAAAAAAGTCCAGGAGCTAAGATCAACTTTCAGAAACTTTCATTATCGTTCCAACTATCATGTTCTTTTCTACCTGGACTATAGAAGAAAGAAAACACAGTCCAGGCAATACATACAACACTTCTATATGTCAGCGTGATGTTCTAACTAATGTGTTCTACAATGTGTTCTACAAATAGTGAGTTCGCATTGTATAGAGTTATTTACTTCCTATTCTATAAAAGGAATGATGAAACAAAACAATTAAATAATGAAACCTTTAAATTTGTGTATGCTAGAGTCCTTTCATATTGAGAAACCCAAAGAGGAGTCTTGTTGAAATCTCTTGCTCTGTCAGAGAATATATACAGCCATGGCAAAGCTCAAACAGACCAACGAACAAAGACAACTAACCGTGCAAAAACACCTATGCACGTGCAATCACATGACTAGACACACGCGCACACACACGCACACACGCACTTGCACACCACCACCATCAACACCAGCTTGGCCATGCAAATGCTAACAGGATAGATCCTGCTCTTCAAAGTAGAGACTACTGGCAGCTTTTTATTGGCTCATGGACTACGTCACCTGGACGACGCCCTGCTTTTCACAGGCCAACCTTATCAACCCTTCTGTGACTCCAAAAGCAAGCCATCTGGCTTTTAGAGTTGTTGATTGCTATTGTCCCTAAATGTACCCACAGAAAGTCACACTTAACCTCTAATCCATTTACAGAAATGGCCACATTTTTATGATCCTTTAGTTTAACCCTGACAATGTATTTGCTTGGTGTAAATATTGTTTTTGAAACCATTTCTCAGATGGATATTGCATGACTATTGTAAAACTAAAATGTAAATTTAAGTTGTGTCATAATTAGCCACATGAACGCTGCTACTGCTAGGTAGTTAGCCTAGGTTCAAACGATTCAAAAAAGATAGCTTAGCTTCCTCCTAACAATATTAATTGAAAAGCCTTTATATAGTCATTTTGCGAATGCATTATTTGTGATACTCCTGTTAGCATTATGTTAGGTGCAAGTACTTATAATTTCTTGACTTTAGTTCCGCTAAGCTAAACTTCTCAATGTGTAGTTTCAAATTAGCATATTTAGCAAAATTAAAAACCTACAAATCAAATTGTTGTATTAAATAGTTTTTAAATGGATAACTGCCTTTTTTGAGTATTTGTTGCAATCCTAAGGTCCCTTTCGTTAACATTTACAGATTTTTGATGCCACCTTGGACAATGCCCGGCTGGTTCTCAACATCGACAATGCTCGCCTGGCAGCTGACGACTTCAGAGTAAAGTAAGACCTGTCTGCTATACGGCCAATACTGTAAAACACAAGGGCAGCCAGCTGTGGGGATCATCTGTTTTACTACAGAATGGGCTGTGCAATGAATAAATCCTGTCATGATCTAAGGAGGCAGTCATTTGTCTCTTGGTCATAAATCAGCACTCCATTAAGGGGTGGCGACACTATAGTTGTCATAGATGTAAGTAAACACAGCTGGCTAGCAGCAAATAATTGCATGCTGACCAAAGAATCCTCTAAATATAGCATTGTTTACATTTTAAGGAAACCAACACAAATGATTTGATCCTTGACTATATGACAGTGCCAGTTAGATCAAGATATTCCTAATGACAATTTGCATCACGTAATGTTGTATTTGATGAGCTTTCAGGAGATTCTCATTGTCGCCGCCTGTACATTTTAAGGTATGAGTCTGAGCAGGCCATCCGTCAGTCTGTGGAGGCTGACATCGTCGGTCTGAGAAAACTCATCGATGACACCAACCTGAGCCGCATGAACCTGGAGAGTGAGATTGAAAACCTGAAAGAAGAGCTCATCCACCTCAAAAAGAACCATGAAAATGTGAGTTTAAGGTCAACTTGCATCGGATTCTAATTACACTACAACAATGCACTGACATAATTCAAGAAATCCTCCTGAAACCCCTCTTGAGCAAAGGGGCACACCCCAAAATCTTGATAAATATTAGCACACAGACCCATTTCAGTAATTCCTGCTGCAGTTATTTACGTGACGTGCACAAAGACGGCCCATACTGGCTCGGTTGATTAGACTGCAGGGCGTTTTTAAAAACAGTTGTGAGAAAAGTCCTCTTTTAAAACTGTTGAGACATCTAAAATATCTGTGTGTGAATTCTGTGGGAAGCCTCATCATAAAATTCCTTACAGTCCATGCTGCTAAACAAAGAGTGCACCACAGAATTAAAATGATTGGGATTTGAGCAGAGAGACCAAAACGCAGCTGTTTGTTTTCCGAGGGAAGTACGAAACTATCTCTTTACAGACCCAGACAAAGATTTAGTACCCTGTACATTTATCTGAGCATAGCATATGATTATGGCTCCACGGAGACTCGGAGTCACAGACAGGTCACAGTCCAACAGTTATCTCTAGTATATACATATTTTTGCAATAAATTACATTTTGATTTGTTTGATGTCAAACAACTTACTTAAAATAACTCTTTGCGGGTTTACTGAGGCGCAACGAAAACTGTGAACTAATTAAGTTTCGGCTGGTGTTATGCACCCCTATCTGTAATGGTGTGACATCCTGGATTTCTCTTGTGGAAGCTTTAAAACTAACAAAGTCAGTAGTTCTTGAGTTGTCTTGAGTTGAACAATAAAACCTTGGTGATTTTAGCCTTGAAGAACCCCCTCCATTTTTAAAGCGTGATCGCAGCAACATTTTGGGTAGAAACGGTGAGAGAGGGTAATACAACTGTGTGCATTGTTTATGCACTGGCTATGACCATGGGCCACTAAGAAAAATGTTTGTGTTTCTTCAGGAAGTCATGGAGCTTCGTAACCAGATCGCCAATTCCGGTGTCCATGTAGATGTTGACGCACCAAAGGGTCAAGATCTGGCTCAGATCATGGCAGAAATCAGGGCTAAGTATGAAAAGATGGCACTGAAAAACCAGGAGGAACTCAAAGCATGGCATGAATCTCAGGTATTTTTTTTCTTCAGCTCTTTGTCTAGAAAAAATGATGAAGTTTTCAAGTGATTAACATCTTTTTATTTGATGACCCCTCTTTCAGATCGTAGAAGTTCAGACACAGGTGTCACAGAACACAGAGGCCCTCAAGGGTGCCCAGACAGAGATGAACGACTTGCGCAGACAGTTACAAACCCTGGAAATTGAACTGGAGTCACAGAGAAGCCTGGTAAGAAGCACGCCGTCAGCACATACTTCATTTACCTCAACACAAGCTTATCCTCCCTCACAACAATGTCCAAGTCAGCACCCTCTCTTCAGGTCGCTCGCCTTTACTTTGTTGACACAAGCTTTACACTCTGATGGCCCGTCACTATGGTGCTGTCATTACAGAGCTGCATGATCTGTAAAACGTGCAAACCCTTTAACCCTCTCCTGTCCTCACAGAAAGCCTCTTTGGAGGGTACGCTGAGGGACACAGAGGTCCGTTACAACATGGAAGTCGAGTCGCTCAATGTCGTCCTCCTGGGCCTGGAGGCAGAGCTCACGCAGCTGCGGAACAATATCCAGCTGCAAACGCAGGATTACGAGTCCCTACTGAACACAAAGATGAAGCTGGAGGCTGAGATCGCGACATACAGGCGACTGCTGGACGGAGAGGACTTCAAGTGAGTAAAGCAGTTTTTCCTGTGCAAACCATCCAATAGACCTACTCAAAAACATTGTTCTAGAGAATAACTGGATTTTGATGTTTTCTTTTAGGCTGCAGGATGCTCTGGAGGAGCAGAAAACAGTGACCAAGACCAAAGTAATGACCGTCACACAGACCCTGGTGGACGGGAAAGTGGTCTCCTCCAGCACAGAAACAAAGAACCTTTAAGGATGAAACTGAACACCCCGTACCCCCATCACCACCAAAAACTAAACATTAAAACCAGAAAACAGTTGGCAAAGAATTGCTTTCTACCTGTATCCAAAATGATATTATAGCCTAACAGACGGCAAACAGAAGCCCATAAGATCCATAAGATCTTTGTTAAACTTTGTACCGGGCATAACAGTTGTTGCAGAGGCTGATGAAAATTGGATTAGAGGAAAACAAAATCATCTGTTATTTATTTCATCGTGGTTTATTTATGTCATTCTTTTCGGTCCATCAGATCTTTACAACAGTATCAGAACTGATGGACTGTGTCATTGTTTTAGGAGATAAACTCATTGAGGAAGATTTCAAAGCAAAAAGGGTCCAATTGAAAGCTATTTTAAAATCTAATTGTTTATTTGGTTTTGGTTTTCCTTTCTTCCAGTTTGGTCTGCCTGCTGTTCTGTGATGATTAAACAATTCAATAAAGTCCTTTTGAGATAAATCTGCATGTGTTATTTTTTTCCAGAGTATCATTAAAATCTCTTTTGGTTGGACTCGGAATAACAAACAAACTGGGAAAGTAATAAAAAAGAGGCCTCCTAGAGTTCTTATACAATAACCATCACATTCTTCACTTTGTGTGCTGCTGATCTCTGCATTTACTTTCCAAACGACCAATTGTGTGCAACAATTCTAGGAAGGGTAACTTGAAGCTTAATCCTTGTCTGAGATTGTTGAGTTATACAATAAAATTATTGCTGGCATGAAACCTTTCAGAAGATGTGTCACCATAAAATGCCGTGCAGATATTTCATTTATGATAGGTCCTCCGGCATTGTTTTCAATGAACTGCTAAAACAACAGGCCACCGGCAGAGTAAACTCTTTCACTTTCATTCTGAGCCTCCCGTAAAAAGGCTCCAGCAGGGCAAATCTTGTCAGCCTCAATCAGTTCTGCCCTTCTGTCTCAAACCCACGGCTTCTTACACACAAGAAAGAAGGAAAGGGCAGATCTAAGCTATTTCCTAAAGAAGCTTAGGTCTGCTGACTGTAGAGAATGTTCCTCAAACAGGAGACGTTTACGGCTTTTCAGCTCCAGAAAAAACACACATTTGGTGCCCTGGAGATTATTTGCACCATTAACTTAAGTCCCAAGGCGTTCTCATGAATTTGTGCTCAAAATAACATGCTCAGATCTAATTACATTTTTGTTTGTTTTATGCAGCAATTATAAGCTCCGTTTAAACATAGACTGGTGTGGAATCCACAGAAAGTTTAACATTGTTTGGAAAACATAATTGTTAAGATAATGATTATTTAAATAGAGTTTGTAATTTCTGAAAAAACCCCAACTCTATGAAGTAAAAAGAAAAGGTTAGGTTCATTCCCCAGTACTGGGAGCTGGGGCCTAATTTTACACGAGAGACTCCCTTCCTGTTGTTTACACCCAGAGTCCATAGTTACAATTGCTTTAATACACATGAATAAAATTAATATTTCAGCCCACGTTTCGGCTTAATGGTTATCGTAGATGAAGGGGACAAAGTCTGGTTAGAGGAGACAAAGGTACAAATGTAATAAAGATAGGAGAGGAGTGGCAGGGAGGGCTATTGGTGTTCTGGGACATATATAAGACCCAAACATCTCTTTTGTTCTCCACTCTCAACTGCCAGCTCCTCTGTTCCATCTTGTGCCACTTTTACCTTTGATTGATCAGCAAACTTTCTCAGCGATGGAGCATCTGAATAGACACCAGTCCCCCAAATTCCCTGGGCACCTTAGCAGACCACAAAAAGTGGAGAGTGGGTATGCCTTCAGTGTCAGCGGAGGGGCTGGGGGTCGTGGGACGAGGATCTCCACCGGTATCGGTGGGGGGTTTGACTACCAATCTTTTGGCACAACCGCTGGGACCTTTGCAATTGGAAACGAGAAGGTTACCATGCAGCATCTGAATGACCGTCTTGCAAACTACTTGGAGACCGTAAGGAGTCTAGAGAATGCCAACAAAAGTCTCGAGATCAAGATTAGGGAGGTCATCGAGAAGAAAGGCCCAATTGAAGGACGGGACTACAGCAAATACTACGCCATCATTGCTGAGTTGAGAGCCAAGGTGAGCAAAATGCTTCCCTAAGCCATCATGATAATTGGTGGATGGGTCACACCTTTAGCACCTTTTTACTCTTCTATGCTTCCATCTGGGTTTTTGCAGAGGGCCTCACGAGGGATTGATCACTTACTATTTACGCAAACTCAAATTTTCTATCACCATCTTGACATTTTATCACACAGACATCAAATTGGTATAGGAGTATTTATTTGGTAATACCTAAAAAAGAAAAGCAACAAAACAATCCATTCATCTATCTATCCATTTCCCGTGACTGTTAGATCATCTTGGGAGGCACCAACCTCCTACAGGCCAACAGGTAAGAGGGGAGCTGCATCCAGGGCAGTTCCCCAGTAAATCACAAGGCCTATATCAATACAGAATGTCTACAGAAATATATGCCAAAAGAAAACTTGTTTTAGCACCTGCAGGTAGCTTTAAGAGCTTTTTTTTTTTTTTTTTTTTGCTTTAACAACTGAAGTTAGTCAGTATGTCGTTGTAATGCACCAAACTGTCTCTTCAGTTGTACTTTGTGTCACGCCTTGTTAATGTCTTATCACATTGACTCAGTCCTGACAGAGTCACTTTCCAACTTCTACACGACAAAGCGACTGGTTATCTGCATTGATTTATAAACATTTACGACTAGTTTGACCATAAACCCTGTGGTCATGATGAGTGGAAGCTCCAAAAAGATAACCAAAGTTCATTGCCCTTTTAAGGGCAATAAAGTGACTCAGCTGCAAAAATCAGCTGAACCTTGTCACAAAAACTTTTTAAAGTCCTTGTAAATTTAAGGTACCTAAACATTTACTCAAACAGGAAAAAATTTCACTACAAATTAAATTATCTTTTTTCCCCTTGTTTCTGTCAGATCCTTGACATGATGAAAGGCAATGCCCAACTTGCAATTGCTGTTGACAACGCACGACTGGCCACAGACGACTTCAAAATCAAGTGAGTATTTGGTGTATATCTCAAAATGGTAAAGTTTATTCCACTCATCACAAGCTTGTCTGGAGTAAATAAAAATGTGTCTACAGGCTGGATTATGAACTGTCTATGCGGCAGTCTGTTGAGGCTGATGTCAGCAGACTAAAGAAACATCTGGATGACACTAATGTCAGTCGTCTGCACCTGGAAGGGGACATCGAGTCTCTGAAGGAAGAACTAATAATCCTCAAGAAGAATCATGAGGCGGTATGAGTATTTTAATGAGTATTGTGATAGTCAAGGAGAACCCCTGTTTAGTTCCATCATTCTGGTGCAAGAGAACCAACATTCTTGGCAAAGTGTTTGTTTGTTTCTTAACTCCTTTGCATAGGATAACCTGTCTAACCTTTCAGGAAATCACTCCCTGACTCTTTCCTCCCCAACAGGATGTCGCAGAATTGCGTGCCCAGGTTGCGCAGGCTGGCGTCCATGTGGATGTCGATGCTCCTAAAGGCCAGGACCTGGCCAGGATCATGGAGGAAATGAGGGAGAAGTATGAGAGGATAGCACTTAAGAACCAGGCGGAACTCAAAGCATGGCATGAATCTCAGGTATCACAGAATTCAGTTCAGAAACATCGATGACAGATTTGGAGATACTGCACTGTGTATTTTTTAAGTATTACTCTCAGGCCCTACGTGTATTTTATTTTTTATCAAGATCACAGAGGTGCAGGTCCAGGTAACTGAGAGCTCGACAGCTCTGAAGGAGGCCACAACTGTGGTAACTGAAACTAGGAGGAGACAGCAAGCCTTGGAAATTGAACTTCAGTCTGCATTTAGTCTGGTAACAATCTTTTCAATAATTTTTGGAACCTCTAATGTCAGAATGGGTTGGGGTTTCACATAATATTTGAGAATTTCAAACTACTTAATATAAAATCATTATATAAGACCTACAATATTAGCATAGCATGGGCTCCTTTTAACATTGTGGAGGGGAAGGACAGACAATTAGAACTGTCCAAAAAAATTATTGTCTAAATCTAGAACTTAACACTTATCGGATCAGAAAGTGAGAAGTAGATGAGAGCTTGTGGCGTTATAGCTATAACCAAAAAGATTTTAGGAGCCCATAATATTGCTTTTGTTACCCAGTCGTATAATTGTATGCTAAGCTAACTGTGATAGAAATACTTTGACAGGTCTCCCTTTTGTAATCTAACCTGTGGCAACCCAACCTTGCACCTCTTGACAGAAAGAAGCCCTGGAGGCCTCCCTGCGTGACATCGAGATGCGGTACAACAGGGAGGTGGAGAAGTACAACGTCCACATCCTGAGGCTGCAGGAACAGCTGACTCAGATCCGCACCAACATCCAGCAAAGCTCAAGAGAGTACGAAAGCCTGCTGAACATCAAGGTGAAGCTGGAGGCTGAGATCGCCGAGTACAGGAGGCTGCTAGACGGTGGATCAGACTTGAGGTGAGTATGATGAAACACAATGCGCAGTGAGGGGGATGCAGGCACGACTGATGAAAGCATTGAGTGAATTAACTCACAATACATGCACTTTGTTCATCCCTGGCATGATTTTGCATATCTGATTTAAATAAGCTTCATGCACAGACTGACTGAGTACAGTCGAGGGGGAAAGTAAAAGGGACTCTTCTGTGTCAGCACAACATTTCAGCTGCTGAATTTTAACATGGCTTGCTTTACCTTAAATTATCAAAGCGTTATGTTCCAGTATATAAACTGTGGCTAACCTTTGTTTTTCTCTTGTTTTTCAATCTAACAGACTGGAGGATGCCATTGATAAGAAGAAGGTGGAGACTAAAGTGGTGACCGTCACTCAGACTTTGGTGGACGGGAAACTGGTGTCAGAAAGCAAGGATGTTAAATCCAAGGAAGAACAGTTGTAAACAAAATGTAATGAGTAATAAGAAATACAACCTTAAAATAAAAATCGCAAATCATTTGTGTGATTTTTTTTTACCTGTTTATTTATTTTTGTTGCACCTGAAGAGCATTAAAAGCTTTCAAGCAATTAGAAGGATTACATATCAGAGGAACAGAGTTTCACGGTAAAGCTTTGAAAAGCTATAGTTACACTGAGCAGAATTTTGCTTGGTTGGGGAAAAATAAAGCCAAAGATTGTGCAGTTAGTTAATAGCAGCTAATGTTCGCAACTGTGAAAATAAAAATGATCAGACAGGCAGGATGCATGGGTAAAATGCAGAGTCGGTCCTTTCGGGTCAATTAAGGAATTACAACACCTGAACGTAAACATACATACATTTACGGAAAAAAGATGGATCTATCCCTAGAAAAAAAGTTTTTGTGGTCCTCTGTGCCTATCTGCACAGCTCTATCCCCTAATTGACCACATGCCTTTTTTCCCCAAGTACTAGAAATCTAAAAGCTCTCACTTCTTTATTATACCTTCACTGACAAATCATATAAGACCTTAGAAAAAATGATCCAATCTGACTGTAATTTGGACTAGACGCAGACTAGTGAGGGCTATGTAAATGATTGCTTTGCAAATAGCTGGCATATCTAGAACAGGCACTGTGGCACATATGTGACAGTGTTCTCAGGCAGTTAACACAGGGTTTGACATTTAGCACAATCAGACATGGCAATCACAGACACACAACGTTTCAACAAGTGTAGCTGAATTTGATTTGCACTGCTCCAGGTAGCATCCTTATTGTACTGGGACACTGACGCCAGTTGTTGAGAGATGGTGCAGGATGACACTGGTTGTTTCCAATACGTATGTCTGGATGACAGAAGTACATATCATGTGGTTTTGTAATGCTAGGCACATGATCTTGGTGAGGTGCCTTCACAAGTGTGGCTTCACTTTAAATAGCCATTGGTTCTAATTTTGGACCACCCAAAAACTGTAACAGGCTACATAATGAACTATTGTGCAATATGCAGTACTCTAGATGTTGTTCTGGATTATTTCCTGAACTCCTGGATGGATAGTTGATGATCTGTTGAAGTAATTTTAGAAGGCCACTTCTGTGAAGATACACCAGTGTTCTCTATTTTTGGATAATGGCTCTCCATCAAAGCCGCCTACAGGCAGTGATCAGGACTGGGAGTGGCACAGACAAAAGTCGTGGTTATTCGCATTTTATTTATGACTTATCAAGGAAGGTCAGGTTGAAATTATTTTAATACTGATTTTTGCGTTTAGTTAGTTAATCTTTGTTTGATCTTAAAATTTATTTGATCATCTGAAACATTTAAGCATGAGAAACACAAGAAATACAGTATACGGTCCTTGAAAATATGTTGTTTGCATAATTTACTTTACAACTTGCCTATGGTCATAACCTGATAAATAAAAGTTGATAATCTGTTGGTGAATGTGAAAAAAAAAGATTTTAGTTTATCACCCGTAGTTGAATCTAAAGAAGCATTCTACGTAAACAGACAAACAAACTCAGAATTGTGTTTTAAAGGGTTCTAAAATCAAAACCGAAGCAAAACAAGGGTGAGGATGCAAAAAGGAACGTACATACACACTTACAGGTTTTTGGGGCCTTTCCCTTTTCCTGCTACACATCTAAAGTCTAAAGTGACTTCAGGAAATTCTTTCTACTTCTGAGAAATTCCCATTCTGACCGGCGGTTCCGATTATCAGTCAAAAGCCTTTATTCCCATGCCATGTCCACAGCGGTCAGTGAGGTCCTGTCTGTCGCTTTCTGTTTATTTATGCTCGTATCACTCTGTCCAGGCCTTGTGACCCATTCAAAACAAAATAACCCCCTCTCATCCTCAGCTGAGTCATAGCATGAATAATTGTAGATTGGGTGTGTGTGCTGTTAGAAATGTGCGCTGGTTATTGACCTGAAATCTTTTTGGATAGATGATAATTACACTTACAAACTGCAGCAGTCAGTGTACCGTTAATCACCACTAATGATTTTAAACAAACAAAATTGCAAGATTCCAGAAATCTTCCTCTGAGTGACTACCCAAGACTTTTTATTCCCAAGTACAGCTGACAGCAAGTTAAAATTTCCTCCTTTATTTCAGCGAGGCTGTTGGCTAAAGTGTATGTGGCTGCATAGATGCTATAGGGTCTCCCTGAGGAAACCCCACCAAGTGTCTTTATTTCAATAAAGCTGTCTCTCCTGATTATGTGAAGGGCTTTTTGTGGGCTCTGTTATCACATGATTCCATACGCTTTATGTTACAGCCTCTCTGTAAGAAGCTGTTCTTGCAGAACTGAGAGGAAAGGAATTTTACACGGGAGAGATGAAGGGCCTGGTAGGAGCAGGAGGACAAAAACAAAGTATAGATGTGCATGCCTGGTATCCCTCTGTGGGCCTCAAAGGGAGCTTATGCCTTTGTCAGAGAGGGTGGGTTTGCCTTAGGCGGTACCTCCGTTTATGCTTCTAACACTGATCTGAAGAATCAAGAGGTCATTATGATTCCATGGCTGTTTCTTCCCCTTAGTGTATTAAGTTCATCATAAAACTATGGAAAGGTCCCATCAAAAACTCCCATTCACGAGTACTCTCCATCCAATCAGGCTGATCTTGACCTATTTTGCAAACAAAAATAGGCAAAAGGTTCAGTCACTTCATTTGCAAAGGTGCTAGAGGCATTCTCCAGGAGACTTGAGGCTGCAACTGCAGCAAAAGGGGATTCTGTCAGCTACCGAATCAAGGAAGGGAAACAGAGACGCATGTCGTGGTTCTCAGATTTCTACTCCTAAGAAATTGTTGGAAACCAGGCATTACTTTGCCTTGGTCCATCACACAAAATCCCAACAAATGAAGTTTGTGTTTTAACGTGCAGAAATGTGAAAATGTTCAAAAAGTATGATTACTTTTCTAAGACCTTGTACCAGTTTTATGTAAACGCCAGACGTTATTGCAGCACCTTTCACTGATTATGTAAAGACCTGAGAAAGGCTGAACCTATCCTCCAAGTAACAATAACAGTAAATGTGTAACTAGTTGAGGAATGAGATGACGTTTTTTCTGAGATAAATCCTCCCCGCAGGTCTCCCCCTCAGGGAAAAATGTTTCAAACTGATTTAAACTGATAATCTTTAAGAGGGGCGACGCTGATAAATGGTGCAAACACACACAAAGAGGTCAAAGACGAAGATCAACTACACATGTCTTTGTTGCTCTCAGATTGCATCAGCTTGACTGCAGCATTTATAAGCATTCACAGAAATCATTTCATTCATGTTAACAAGAACAGCCTGTTGGTTGTTATCAGCGCATGTCTAGAGTTGATGTAAACTGTTTAAGAAATCAGCTAGAAGTTTCCCCCAAGCCACACATGAGTTGGTCTTAACGGGTCAGCGGCCCGAGATAAATATAAAGAGCCAACTGTTTCATGTCCGTCGTCCTCTTCGCAATAAAACAACTTATTGCATCCAAACCAATGAATCATCTAACACTTTCACACACAAACAAATGTCCTCTGTGATTCCCTCTGCTTAGCCCATCTGCGGGGTGTGTCCAGACTCAGTCAGTGCTCCCAGTTTGCTCGACCTCCTCCCGGTGAAGTCGAAACAGGGGAATAATGAGGTGTAGAAAGGAGACTGTGCAGTGCTGGCAAAACTATTTGCCCTCTTAACGATGTCTTCTGTTTTTGCTACGGTGTCACATGCGGCCTGGCCCTAGGTGAAAAGTAAATACCCCCTGAACTTAATAATTGGTTGTGTCCCCCTTGGAAGGAACAACTGCAGTGAAGAACTTGCGAGAACCTGCAATCTACCTTTTACATCCCTGTCAAGAAGATCTGTCCTGCTGATCTTCACTGATTTTAAACATTTTTTTTATTTGGCTACCTCACTAAGTTATTTTCAAAAAGGCTGTACGCATGTCTGAAGTCAAGTTACAACACCGCACCTGGATTTGCATCCATACTTTGACTAGGCCACTCAAAAACCTTCATTTTGTTTATGTTGAGCCACGCACGGATGGGCTTGCTGGTGTGCCAGCTCCTGAAGTAGTCAGTCAGCCTCCAATCATCGTACTACCACCCCATGTTTGACTTTGGGTGTGATGCTATTTTCCTAAGATGTTGCAGAATGTTGTGACCGATTATTTGGGGCGACAGAGAGGTTTTTAGACAGCGGTCAGATGTGGTGTTTTGGGGTCAGCAGTGGTTTTGGCCTTAGAACTCTCCTATTGAGACCATTTTTGCCTGGTCTCTTTCTTATTTTTGCCCGGTCCTGATGGGGGTGCAGACGCACGAGTACATCACCCACATCCTCCACACACTGCACTGGAACCCGTTCAAAACCCATATTGAGTACAGAATCCTGCACACCCATCTGTCTGCACAGCCCCCCCCCCCTCCCCCACACACACACACACACACACCTAGCTGAATTTCTCAAACTACACACATCAGTCGGGACTCAGTCAGGCCAACAGCACCGTCTGCTCCAGCCCAGGACACAGCTCAAAACGATGGCCAGCAGGGCCTTTGAAGCCGCCGCTCCACACCTGTGGAATGCTCCTCGGGACTATTTCAGGGCCCGACAGAACACCCTGTCATTTCAGGCCCCCCTGCCTGAAATGTGCTGAAATTATGCTGTTAGAAAAGCATATTGACAATACTGTTCTAACTAAGGATTTTTTTTTGTTATTTGATGTCTGCTCCTGCAGCACTTTGAGATTTGTAGTCAAATGCAAAGTGCATTAGAACATTTATTATTATTATTACTCTTATTATTATTATTATTATTATTATTATTATTATTATTTCTAGTAGTAGTAGTAGTAGTAGTAATATTGAATCATGAGCTCAACTTAGTCAAATGAGGTCTGCAGTACTGAAAATGCTGTTTTGGATTCTTCTGAAACCTCCTGGATGAGTCGTAGATGTGCTCTTGGAATAATTTTGGATCGGCCTGCCACTCACATTTTACATGGCATTTACCCCAACTTTGTTTATTTGTGAATAATAGCTTTCAGGATGGTTCATTGGAGTTCCAAGGCCCGAAAAAATCTATCAGGCCTTAACAGACTGAGGGACGTCAGTGAGTTTGATGATGTGTTGCTTTTTGAGATCTTAGTTTTGACTCGACTTAAGTGATTTGCTGCTTTTACAGGTCATGGAGGGATCAGGGCCGAGTTTGGCTGGTTAAATTGAACTCTCAAAAAATGTTGCTGATTGAATTAATTTTGTGAATTAACAATGGGACATTTTTTTACAGGTTGTTTGGATAGCCTTTTTTATCTTTATAAATACAAATCCTAATTTAAAACAATGTTTTGTAGGTTATTTTTGTAGGTTATATTTGTATTACAGTCTATAAGGAGCCAATTACTCTTTCACAGCTTTGGTTGTGTATGTAGGAGTAAAGTAAGGAGACGGAGCGAGCCATGAGAGGATGAACTGATGAAAGCGGTGGGAGATTTTGGCCCTAATTGCCAGAACAAACACTTCATGCTGGAAACATGCTGAATAACAGACAGGACACGGGGAGTGGTCCAAATGAAACTCTGTGATCCATAGCCGTGCAGTGAGTTAATGATTTACAAAAACTGTGATTCCCGCAGTAAAATGACAGCGTTGCATAGAGATAGATCAATACATTCTGAAATCCAAAGTCTGGGAACAAACGCCTACATGTTTTCCTTTCTGCAGTTCCTCCGTTAAGAAGATGTGTTTGATGTCGTGGATGGGAAATGACTCCAGGGGGGAACCAAAGGTGCAAGGGACCGAGAGGGCAAAAAGTTGACAGAGAGAGGAGGGGGTAAGAGTAAAATCGAATAGGATGGACATATGAAAAGAGGGGGGAAACTGTGTGGGAGAAGAGAGAGCAGAAGAGGTGAATGAGGAGGAGGAGTAACAGAGGGCATATTAAGTAAGACCAGAGCTGGGAACGCAGCCATCATCCAGCCACTGCTTACTCTCCCAACTTTTTTTTATTTTTATTTTTCCAGAGCTGCTGCGTGGGGAGCGAGCTGGAAATTCAGGGCTCGCTTCCCAAACTGAAAGGTTGCATTGGCTGAACTTGTTGAGTTGACTCATTCGTCTGGTTTCTGTGGAAACTAACCGAAAGGACTTGGTGACCAGAAAAGCTGCTCGCCACACACCCAGAGGAGTAAAATGATTGCCGCCTTTGCTCTGCTAAAAATACCGCGGTGAGGCTCTCTCTGGCGCGCTTTTATCCCGCCTCGACCAACTCCTGAGGATAGAGCCTCCACAGCAGAGTTCATCAAGTTAAAAGCCTCCAGAGTCCATTGTTTCTCCCTTCAGAGGCCTTAATCTTGCTATCCAAAGCCGTTTCGATAACCTTGACATTCCATAAATGAGTAAACCGTTCACATTCCAGAACAGAGGGTAAAAGACTGAAAGTGCAAGTGAGACACTGCTGCTCTGTTCTCAGCTGAAACATATTAAACTAAGTGTGCTCATTAAGATATTTTTTTCCCTTTTCACATTTAAGTAAAAAGTTTTAACCAGAAAAAAGACTTCTGCGAGTGTTCATCTGTTACCAAGATTAAATATGGACAGTTACACTCCCTATTGTTGAAAAAACCCATTTTACTAAATCTTCAAAAACAGCTAAATGTGATTTCAAGACGTATAATCCACAGAGCCTGGCAAAGGTATTCAGCCTTAATTAAACATTCTCACATTTTTCATGTTATAGCCACAAACTTCAGCCAATGTTAATGGGATTTTATGTGATAGACCAACACATAAATGATATACATTTGCTAAGCAATACATCACTTTCAATTTCTTTTAAAAATCTAAAAGGTGTTTTCTACTCATTGTCCTTTATCGTAGCTCAGGCTGGATTTTTAGGGTTGTTGTCCCACTGGAAGAGGAGCCTCTGGCCTGGCTCTGGAGCCTGACAGAGGTTTTCTTTCAGGATTGTCCTGTAAGCCCCTTTTACAACACTTCCATCAGTTTTTTTTTCTGTCCCTGCTCAAAAGTTGGCCGATCAGAGCAAAAAAAGGTCTGAAATGTGACGTGAGCAGGACACCCCCCCCCCCCCCCCCACCTGGCAGACAGAGAGAAGCTAGGCCTGGTGACCCAGATATTTATCCCAGTCGATTATTCTATCCTTAAAAAGTATTTAAGATGTTCTTGCATATACAATAATATAGCATTATTTGTGTTTTTTGTTTTGCTTTATGTTTTTATTTATAATGATTTATTTACTTTTTTATCCTTTTCCAGCAGATTTTTTTAAAGTGCTAATGTCAGAGTAAAGCTTAACAGCAGCAGAGCGCACAACACTGATGCCTGGAGGTGAGGCTAAAGCCACCCCCCAGGAGGTGTCCACCACCTTTAGCTCCGTCCAGCTTCCCTGCCTCTGCTAATAAAGGATGATGCAGCCGTCGCCGTGTTTGAACCTGGTGTGTTCCAGCTGAATTTCACAATAGGACTTCTATTGGTTTCCTTCAACAATGGCTTCTCCTCGCAACTCTTCCTTAAATGTCACATTCTTGGTGTGTGGCACTAATAGTTATCACACATGCGAAAGAAAATTAGTCAGATTCCTGTTTTTTACATACCTTATGAGACTGAAAGTACAAAAGAAAGAAAAAGAATAAGTTTGATCATTACATTAGAGATAAGACCTTATAAAATAATTGAAATTCCTTTTTCAGGGGTTCCCTATTTTTTGTTTTGAGGATGAGTCACAAATTTATTTCCCTAAAACCTGCTATCGTACAAATCTGAGGTTCTAAGTACAAAAAAATGGCCCCAGGAATAAGTAATGATTACCTAAAGCTGCTGAACTTTGGTCATGTTCCAGCTGAAAGCTGTAATCAGCCCATATCTGCCCACCCGAAGCAATAAAAAAGTTGAATATATATAGTCAACTGCTTTATCTTTGGTAATTAAAACATAATAGCTTAAAGTATGTCATTAATCATCATCATCTGAGATGTAACAGCCAAGAATACAGGATGATGAGCTTATCAACTCCAGGAAAAAATACACACAATTTATGGTCACTTATAGTCCTCTATAAACCGGTTTTGCTGCTTTCTAAGAAAAACAAGCATATGCAAAACTGGCTTTGTACTCGGGTGTATTGCTCATAATTCACACGCTGTTGAAATTTTTTTGGGGAAAACGTGTTTGTGGTGAACGTAATATTTAGTAGGATTTTTTACATCCATATTACAAAAAAATAGCTTTGATCAATACTACAATGATAAAAAAAAGAACAAATATTGAGTTTTCCTGAAGAAATTACAAGTAATGATTATTTGTCTCAGAGGGGACTTTGCTTCCCCATTAATTATCTTTTCCAAATCCATAATCCACTTACTGCTCTCTGCTGTTAGAGAGGAGGGGAGGTCTAATTATAGGGATTGTTTGGGAATGTTATTTTTGTTGAGAGAAATTCCATCACAGGAAAGGAGGGTCTGTGTTCAAAAGGTTCCCCTGAAACTTCCATTACAGCATCTCCCGGTAGGAGTGACATGCAGTCACATTCACACAGTTCAAAGGCACATACCAGGACGTCCCCATCATTTAATCCTCTGCTCTTTATACTCATATGAAAAGGCCTGTGTAACATAATCCTGACAAAGCTTTGGCTGGTTTCCCGATGTGAAATCCAAGTCAGTGCAATTAAGGTATAGAGTGAGAAAGAGGAGCAAAAGAGAACTGAACCGTATCTCTGGTGGTAAATTGTGAACCAGCCTGATTTACGACAGAAAATAAATCTCTGGTTAATATTTAGCGGCGCCCCACATGTTAATTCCTTTAGCCCGTGCCTTAGTAGGTGGGATACAAACATTTTCTTTTAAAAGTCTGTGGAAGGAAACAAAAAAAACAACAGTTCATTTTCCAGTTTCTTCTTTATATATATATATATATATATATATATATATATATATATATATATATATATATATAATATATATTTATAAATGTACACACTACTTTAATTGTACAAAAAACGTTCATCTTTACGGTCAAAGTTTACATGAAGCAACATAATTTACGTACATCAGTGGGATAAATCTGATAAAGTAGACAATTTGATTGGAGCTCAACAATGAAGTGAGCTGTAACCCTGGATTTTTAGGTTCAATTCGTGATCAGAGAAGGTTCCTCCATGAATGGCACCATGAGTGAGACTATCCGTTCTGTCAGGGCACGACCACAATAAATTAGTTTGTTCTTTCACAAAGGCTGTAAAAAAATGTAGTGTTTTAAACTATCTGCAATCAAGGTGGAAAAGTTCTTCCAAGTTAGACCATTTCTTAAATTACAGGTTCTTGTTCTGGTCTCAATCTAAGGTGGTCTCAATGAAAAGAATGTTTTGCTTTTTTATGTTTTCACAAATTAAAACAAACACTTATTTTTTGACACTGACCATCTTTTGACAAGCTCTGTTCAGTGTCGAAATAATTTCAATTTTGAACTTATCAAGTGCATCCCAGAACCTGTAAAATAGCCCCTTGATGTAGAATGGGCAGTTGCAGATGAGATGCGCCATTAGCTGCAGAGTACGACCATATTTTCTAACCTACATTGGGCAGAACGCATCTTTCCCAATAGACTTACAAATGTATCAGCTGTTGTGCAATTATACACTGTTTAAAGTTATTTAATGTTTCATAAATAACTCTCTGTCTGTTAAGTATTGTCTGGTGATGATCAGCTCTTAAGCTGATATCAAGACAATGGTTGAAAGGGATGAATTCGAGCACTAGTGATCTTTTAACAGCAAACTCTGCACACACATAGAATAAAGAGTGACAACTTCTTTTCAAGTCCAAGAATTTAATAACAGAAATAAAATGAACATCCAGAGAACATCACTATGTAATGCTGTTTACCTGAATTAACACAATATTTCGATTAATAAATCCTCTCTACTAGGCTAGTGAAACTTAACTAAACTATTAAGCAAAATGAAGATAAAAAGAAGCTAAGCTAAGGAACTATTTACATGCAAAAACAAACAAAAGACAAACAAAAGTGGTTGATCGTAATCAGATTAATTCAGTGAATCCCTGTTCACTACAGATCTGATTTCAAAAGCATGGAGTGGAGTTAAAACATCTGCCATGTATTTCAATCCATTCACAATGCAAAGCCCAAGTTAAACAAAATATTATTTGTTGAAATAATATTCTGAGGACTGTTTGTCCTGTAAAATCATTTAAACCCTTACGACCGAGTTTGTTAATGCGATTCTCCCTCCGGGCGCATGGGGTCGCTGTGGCAACTCGGTGGCTAAGAGGTTACAACATAGGCTACGTTCACACTGCAGGCCTTGATGCTCAATTCCGATTTTTTTGTGAAATCGGATTTTTTTGCGTGTCCGTTCACACTTCCAAATATATGCGACTTGTATGTGATCTCTGTGTGAACTGCATTCATGCAACTTAAGTGTCCCGCATGCGCTGTAGAGGACGCAATGACGTCACACATAGCAAGCGTGCTCAGTGTTTGCGGAAGTAAACATGGTTCGTAATGCTGCAGCGTATCTTACGTTCTTTAAGTTATTCTCAAGCCGGAGCCAGCACATTACCGCCGCAAGCTTTTTAGGAAGATCGAAACGAAAGAGTCAAATTTTTGGCAATGGCGTTTTGTGGGGCAGCAATGTCCGTACAGAGAAACGTGTGGGTGCGGAGTCGAAGCCAGGAATGGTGGGATAGCGAGGTGAGCGGCTTTACTGATACGGATTTCATTCACAATTTTCAAATGACAAAGGCAACCTTTATGTGCGTCTGAACGGATCTCTTTAGCGCTCTCACGTAAAAACACACATCTTCGGCGGGCTATAGCAGCGAGTAAACGCGTTGCCGTGGGGCTGTGCTGACTTGCAACAGGTGCTTGTTACCGTATCAATAATATGTATCAATGACGTGTAGGTCGGATGAATGCGACCTGGCCGTTCAGACACAGGTCGCATTTGAAAAGATCAGATACGTATCGGATTCAGGACCACATATCCAAGTGGCCTGGGTCGCATTTGAAAAAATCCGATCTGTGTCGTTCAGACTGTCATAAAAAGATGAGATTCAGGTCGCATATGGGCAAAAAAATCGGAATTGGGTCACTTCAGGCTGCAGTGTGAACGTAGCCATAAAGTTGCCAAGATTGCCTTAAAACCGGCATTGATGATTGATGCGGGAATAAAGCTTATAACACCATCGGAGGATGGCGGAGCAGAACAGTTACGCTTTATGCTTTAAAACGCACTCCTTTTAAAATGTCAGAGACCGGATGTTAGCAAGCCTAATATCCTGTTAGCTAGCGGACGCTCGGCGTTAACAAATGAAAGCTTTTGCTTTAATTTTAGTCATATTGAGTGGCTGGATAACATAAACATTAATGTCCCAAAGTATGAAACCCTTGTGGAGGTAACCTTTCTAGTAAAACTTTAAAACGCACTCGACAGTGACATGGTACCAAATGCTAGCAATGCTATATTGCTAGCCTTTGTTCAAAACGCCAGGTATACACGGTTTACAAGACATTTCCCAATAAACCTTTTTAACTTCACCCTCAGACCGCTGCCCAAACCTCTGTCCTTTGTCTCGTGTCAGTCTTGTCCAGTTTTGGCCATTCACGGGAGGAGCGTTGAAGGAGGGAAGTTGTTGACTAGCGTTAGCGGGCTAGCGCTTCGCTCTTGGCAGGCTAGCGTTGGCCTTGCAGCAGCATGTGGCTAACGGCGTGGTCTGGGTTGGAGGCCTGGTCCTCCAGGCAGACTCTGACCTCGGTTGCAGTCACAATTTAAGCAGATCTCTCCTCGGCATGGGGACGTTGCTTCTGTGCCGGCTTTTCAGCTCTGCGTTGCCTGGAACCAGCTCCGTCTGTGGTGCGCTGAGAAAGCAGAACAAAGCTGGCATAGACGGATTCCTTCACTTCGGCATCTGTTTTAAGCAGAAGTGAGAGACTTATCTTTGAATCGGCTGGCAGTTTCTCCCTATGCCGGGGAGGAACTGAGTTTCAGAAGGGTTCATTCTCACTCAGCTCGGGGCCTGCTCCAGGCCCCATGCATGGCTCCTGAGGGAGGAGGGACCCCCCCAGAGGAGTGCTGGTCGTCCAAGGGTGGAGGGGTGTGTCCCAGCAGCTTGGAGTCAGGAGAAGAGAGTGAGCAGAGGTGTGCTGTGGCTTTTGTCTGTAGGGAGGTGGTCACAGCTGACCTCCTGCTGGGAAAAAGGGCCCTCAGGAGGGGAGAGAGAGAGGATAGAGGCCGTCCTTCCGGCCATGTCTGCAGCAGGACAGAATTATTTTTGTCACCTCTTCCTTACTGTTCAGGATCCAATCTGAGATCAACTATTTATCATGGCATAACACAGCAATAGAAAATAGTTCAGGGCACAGCCGACAGATAACCTTCTTTTTTGAGCTGCCATGCTGCCCCCTGATGAAAGACCACCCTGGGCAGTTAGCCATGTTGCCCACATCAGAAATTGCCGCTGTTTGTAACTCTCTTTGCCTGTAGGTCAGGACTTCTTGTGATTATTGGTCAGAGAGAGGGAGTCAGGATGGGAAGGCAAATGGCCTGATCAACCTAGGTTCTCCGTGATCATACCTGGAAAAAAAAAACATGAAATATGGCAGATAGAGACAGAAGGAGGCACCATTTGTTTTCTTGAATGCACTGTAAAGTCACCTTTTACATTAAATATAACGTACAAACCTTGTTCAGTTCTTTGTAAATATATACTGGCGGGCAGTTACAATGTGTTTTCTTGTGCGTGGTTTTCTCAGATCCCAGTGCTAGTGACACCTGGTGTGGTCCTCCGCTGCTGTAGCCCATCTTCTTATGAGGTGCAATTTCATATACCTCGTTTGTAATGAAGGGATTTTGAACCACTCTGGTCTTTCTATCATCTGGAACCCATCTGCCCATTCTCCTCTGACCGCTGATATCAGCAAGGTGTTTTTTGACACGACCTATCGGATCCCTTTTTCACAGACATTCCCTGTAACCCTAAGAGATTATCATGCGTGAAAGTCCTGGTAGATTAGCAACTTTTAAAACACTCAGGGCAGTCCATCTAACACAAATAACCCCAAAATCCCTTCGATCCTTTATTCTACCCCATCCTGCTGCTTGGTTTGAACTTCGGAAAGTCGTCTTTATCGCATCCAGATGCCTAAATAGACTGAGTTGCTGCCATGGGAGTGGCTGATTCACGGTTTGCATTAAAAGAAATCTAACAGGTGCAACTGATACAGTGGCCAGTGGGTGAAGGTCTCTAGAAGTATGTCTGGAAGCCCCTCTACGGGTGTTGTTGATTGTGTTCACGCAGAACATGGATGGTAAATGCTGGGCACCTGAGGAGGATTTAGAAGACGTACTGAACTGCTTCGATAGTGGCAAAAAAAAAAAGTTCACATTTTTTATCCCCTCTGTGTGCTCCTGTATCAACAGTATGTGTGGCTGCACCACAACAGGAAGTTCTTAGGTTGGCATCTATAGGCTCTCCCAGGATTTTCCGGCTTTTTTCCCCCACAGTTGAAAAACATGCATGTAAGGTCAATTGGTTTAACTCTAAAAGTTGTTTGTTCTGACGTATTAAAAGCAAACCAAAACATATGTCAGCACACCCTTTATTTCTGTCTGTATTTCCTGATCCTTTCAGAAAGAAAATTAAGATCCTCCCCTTCCAATAACTCACTGTTTTTAGTTCTCAGTGAAAGACTTCAGGGTTGGCACAAATCTTTCCACCTTCCTTTCATAGCTTTTTTTCATCCTCTTCTCCAACCTTGTTCTTTTCTTGTTCATTCTCAGATAAAAATAAAGCAACCGGGGACTTGAGAGACATCATTACTTATACTCTCTTTCAAGGTTTTGAGCGTCTGTGTGGAGGCAAAATAAAGACACTAAAGGAAAAAATAAGCAGTTAATATTCACAATGAGAAAACCGCGCTGTGTTTTTGCCAGTACATTTGCATTTCACTCAGAATAGAGGAGATTCTCTCCCTTAGACTTCCTTTCCCTGGTGACAATATAAAAAGAAGCTGTCAGATAGTGTGTTAAAACATCAGCTGTAACACTAAATAAGACGGTTTAAGTTGTTTTTGTGATGCTGTGAGATGGTGATCAGTGAGAAAACTGGAAGACAACAGTAAAAAGCAGTATAGTGGGTAACAGGGGCGCCGCGGAAACTTAACACAAACTTTACTCAAGCAGCAATAAAGAGCTTATTGTACAGCTTTATTGGTAGAGACACTAAATGTTGGTAGCAGTGGCAGAATGATGGGATGAATTTACACTCACATGAGTAGGTGAAAGTTCACATGGTGGTTTTCCACAGTTTAGGATCCTTGTGTGTGTGTGTGTGTGTGTTGGTGATAATATGCCTAGGTATAAATTGCAGAACTTAAATCCACATTTTCTTCCCTCCTCTCTGTCACATGTGTGCTGTCACTGTTCCCTGTGACCTTTAGTATCTAGGGCTGTAGGGATTGGAAATAGATGGAAGCAGTGTTCAAACCAGACAAACAGTAGGTAACGATAAACAGTTTATTGAACTGAAACGGGGCAATCAACGCCAACGTCAGCGGCAGGAAAACTGAGGACAGAGACAGTAGGTTAGTGACCAAGTCTATCAGGAGATGATTGTTCAGAAACGTGACGGTCACTAACCTCAGCTCAATGTCCAGACTTGCTCCGGAGATGTAAAATTCCAGCCAACTGGCTGTTTACGCTGCGCGGCGGTGACCGCTCTGGGCGTCCCAAGACGCTGGTGCGTCGGCAGTCGTCGGGCAGGCGGATGGTCGGAGCCGTGGAGGGAACGGTAGCAGGATGATCAAAAAAGGATAATCCAGAATCGGTGTCGGGGATGCGGTCCAAGGTCAGAGCCGGGTTGTCAGAAATCCGAAGAGGCGCCAGAGGATAATCCAAGAGGTGGTCCGGTCACAGGTCCAAGGTACGGTACACAATCAGCCACACAGAATGTAAGAGGACAGGCAGGCTCGGAGGTCAGGTCAGGCAAGAAAATGATCCAGAAATCAGGTTACAGGGGTAGGGCAGGCTCAGTGGTCGATAGACGGAACTAGTCGGGATCAGGAAATCCGAAAGAGTAAGAACGCTGGAAAATATCTAACCTAAGGCTTGAAATAATCTGGCACTGCTGTCTGGTTTGGAAAGTGAATATATACTGTCCTAAGCAGGTGGAACAGGTGAGCGGTAATGAGAAACAGGGCGGAGTTAAACAGGTGTGTGGAATAGGTGATCAAACCAGACCTGAGTGCTGAGATCTTGACAAGGACAATTACATGTGGGCAAGTGTGCATCTACAGCAGTGAGACTGCATCCAGTAGCCTGAACACTACACTGGTGTGTGAAGTGGTAAGCTTTTGACATTTGGAATACCACTGTTGTGTTTGAAATAGCCCTCGGGGTGGAAATTCAGGTCTGTCCAAAGACTACAGAGACAGAATCTTACAATGTCCATAAAAAGTACCATATGAAAAACTAGGGGCCACAGTGCAGAGCATCACTTTTCCTAACAGCTCTCCCCTCTAAAGTTGTCTATAAGAGGAAAGCAACACAAAAATTATCATCATTTAATAAGATGTTTTCTGTTCAAATGAAACTCCCCTACGGTGGCCACACAAGCACCAGTGTCTGTTGTTCAGTCAAGATCTTTCCCGTACTCTGAACCTTAGCAGGCTGGAACAAAACCGTCACAGTGCTGTTCACTTCAGTCATGCAGGGAAGCTTCCTAACTCTCACCTTCTTAATCACTCAGTTATTTAATGCCAGGAGGCTTTTAATCAAAAATATCCAATGAGTACAAGTCATGTCAGCCAAAATACAGTTGCACCTCCAACCCTCATAGCAAATTTGGTTTAGTCGCAAAATTCCCAACTTATCGAATGTTTGCAAGCAACACATCACATAAGAATAGTTTAAAGAGTTAAAAGCAATACAAATTCAACAGGAGCCAGTTTAGGAGGTTCTGACATCTGGATGCCCCCTGGATGCCTTACCTTTCTGGACACTTCACACTGGGAGGAGACCCAGGTAAAGACCCAGAACTCGCTGGAGGGACTAAATAACTTGTCTGGTCTGAGAACACCTGGGGATCCCCCGGAATGAGCTGGAGGATGTCGCTGAGGCGAGGAGTGTCTGGGTTTTCCTCCTGGACCTCCTGTCCCCGCAATCTCGGATATGCGGAAGACGACGGACGGACGGACGGACGGACGGACGGACGGATTTACTATTGGTAAACATGCCCTTATGAAAAGCCCTAACAGAGCTTTTCATAAGGGCATGTTTACCAATCAGATATGGCCTCAGGCACACTTGATGCGACCAATCAAAAGCTTCATTAGTTTCATCACCTGTGTTTCAGACAGAGAGTTAGTCAAGAAAACATTCCAAAAAGTTAAAAGAAGAGAGTATTGCAAAAAGAAGGAGAAAGATGGCAAATGCCCTCAAAGTTCCAAGAGATCCAGCTGGATCTGTAGCTGACAAGTGTACAGTGAAGGAACAGAGGCTACGCCACCTGGCTGTGGCAGAGAGCGGAAGCTATAAACAGCTGCCACTGTTGGTGAAGGGGCAGGTTGGCCAAACACCCTTGGCTGAAAGTAAAAGGCCTATAGAAAGACTTAATGGTGGTAGCCGTGTGCTCAGAGAAGGAAGAATGGAGCGCTTGTTGAAAAAAAGTACCATGAAGTATGGTGGTGTCACTGTGAACCCCTTCAATGTGTGGAGAGCAAGTATCAGGAAACATCGGGAGAAACTTTCACGCCGTCTTCGAGAAAGCTTAGGATTGAATGTCATGGGGCAATCAAACAAGACAATGATCCCATTTCAAAGTCCACCAAGACTTGGTTTCAGGTAGTCTGTCTGACTTGAACTCTGTTGAAAATCTCTGGTAGGATTTCATAAGGTTGGCTGCAGCACATAAAAGTTAAAACAGAGGCCTTTGCCCATGAGGAGTGGGCTAAAATTCACAAGAAATGCTTTCAGAGGCTCGTGTCTGGCTATGAGTCAAATATGCAGGAGGTCATAACAGCCAAAGACTGCTAAAGTACTAAAGAGGCTTCTCATGAAGAGTTTAAAGAACACGCTATTTATGGTTCTTTATTTATTCTTGTTCACTGAAACAGATGCTGGATTGACGGTTTTAGCTCTAAACCTAATTGGCGGTGGGGATTCAATAATTGTACGTGCAAAGATGTTATATTTTTCAGAGAAGATTCTTGCCCTTTTCCCTATTCTTCAGCACGTCCTCTCAGGTGGAAATGTTGTGTTCAAGGGAGCCACTTTTAGAGCACATTTACAGGCAGGAAGGAGGTCAGTTTGTTTCTTTCCTCTGTTAAGTGCTACACAGGATGTGCTGCAGGATTTCAGCAAGTGCTACTGGGCGGCACTTTTGCAAAGAGATGATGACAGAGAGCTTAAAAAGAAGTTGGTTCATGCAGCTATTTATTGATTCAAGATATGTACACCTCTCTCCCCCTGGTGTTTGAGCAGCTACACTAAAAAACACAGAAACTCTGGCCATATCTGCTTGCCAAAGACATTACGTAAGACGACAGACAACAAATGAAATTGTTCATGTCATGGCTCAGGAAAAATGAAAACCCCTGTTTTATAAATCCTCACTTAATCACGGGGCTATAAACTCATTCCTTGATCTTTATCCTCCAAACAACCCATCTCAGATGGCTACTGGATGCCTAAGAGTTTTCCAGCGCAAGGTCAGGCTGCAGCAGAGCTGAGTCTACACGGCTCTTCCTCGTGATTTGCTTATTTGGCCTCAGTTTCCTTTGATATGACCAAAAAAGGATTTTTCAGTGCTCACTGCTGCTGGGAGACCAGCCTCTATCTGTCACTCGGCATGGGGCTGGAAACAGGTTTGGAAACAAGCCTGACCAATGAGGATGAAGAGAGGGTAATGACTACAGGTAAAGCTGAATGAGACTACCACACACAGTCCCTCTCAAAAGTATACACACCTCTGTAAAAATGCAAGGTTTTTATCATGTAGAGAAAAGAGTTAGCACATATAAGGTTACATTTATCCTGCACAATTCAACAGTTTGAGGTGAGACGAATAGTTATGTGTTGAAGCACCTTTTCAGTTTTAGCATCCAGTCTTTTTGAGTTCACACCTGCAAGAGTTTATATTAAATCAGAGTTTGGCTAACCTGGTTGGACTGTCAGGACATGTTGTAAGTTTACAATCTCATTGTACAAAGATGTCATGAGAAGAATGCAAAAGGTCCCACAACAATATTAGGGGTGCATTCACACCATTCCTGTTTGGTTCACTTTAATTGGACTGTGGTTCGTTTGCTCAGAAAGTTCAGTTCATTGGGGGAGGTGTGAATGCACAATCAAACTCTGATGCTGACCAAAAAAGCAAACTCGGGTCCGCCTTAAAACCTAGGTCTCGTCTCGGTTGAACTGGACTGTGGAGCCGTTTGAATGCTGAGCAGACCGGAGGACGGAGAAGTGGACTACAGCGCAGGACAATCTGGGTAAAAACAATAGTAATTGAGCAATAATATGTTAGCTCATATATTGTAAATACCGTCTGTGTACGTGTGAAATCAGTTCAATGAAGCTGTATGCACTCCTGCTCACGCACTCATACGGAGGCGTCTGACCCACCTTGTGTAAAATATAACAATCTCTGTCGGCTAAAATCTGCTGCCATTCCATTTTGTTTACATTTTTACGGAAAAGGAAGTTGTGCTGTGTTGTGACCAACCTCTTTCCTTCTTTGTTTCTTGGTGGAGCGCCACCCCAGGCAAGGGGTTGAACGGTTTGGTCAAACAGGTTTGGTTCATTTGACAAAGAGCAGCGTGAAAGCAAACCGAAAATTTGCAATTTGGTCCCCAATCGAACCGAGTCTACTGGACTATCTGTTGTGATCTTAAGCAGTGCTAGTGGGCGTGGCTGAGCGGTGGCTCTTTCCTGGTTTTGTGGCGCACCTGCTCGCTATCCTGAAATCAACCTGGCAGTATATAAACCCCTGGAACCACACAGCAGGCGCCAGTTTGTTCTCTTTGATCTCGTTTTGGAGTAGTTGGATGCCGCTCAGACCACTCTGCTTGCTTGCTTGCCTGCCTGCCTGCCTGCCTGCCTGCCTGCCTGCCTGCCAAAACCATAGCCAAAGATAAGTAAACTGGAGAGTTTTTTGCCTTTGTTTTAAGTCCAAGTTTGCAAGTTAACTGGAGAGTCTTGCACGTCTTTGTTTTCCTTCCCTTTTGGAAGCACCTTATGTTGAAATAAATTATTTATTTTTACGTCCTGAGTCTGAATTTGAGTCTGTACAAAACTAACCATAACACTATCAGCTGTGAAAACGAGCTTATTCACCATGACACCATGAGGACATTCATCGATAAGAGAAAATGTTTAACAACAATGGCAGGTCAGAAAACGGATGTTTCTCTAAAATTACCAAAAAAAAAACAGAAACTGGCCATTAAGGCTGCCAACAAACTGCAGGAAATGCAGGAAAGACCAGTTTTTTTTTCTATGCGTTTTTTAATACGCCTGTTTTTTCTTAATGCGTCTTGGCTAAGGAGTAGGGTTATGAGACAAAAGCCTTTTCTCCCAAAAACAGTCAGACCTGGCTAACATTGCAGATCTTGTAGGAAAACATTTCATGGTTTGATGAAAAAAAAAATATCTGTTTTGGGACAAAAATTATTAACACATCTTTGGTGCAAAAATGCCTCATCAGAAAAATAACATACCCAGAGTGAAATATGGTGGTGGCAGTGTCATGCTCCTGGATCACTTTTCTTCACCCTACCCGTTTTTAATCAAGGTGAGTGAAAATGCGTGCACTTCCAAAGTCACTAGTCAGTTTTGACCCAAAACCGTCAGCTATCTGTTAAAAGCTCAAGATGAAGAGGCGTTTGGTTTTCCAGTGTAACAGAGAATCTAAGCTCACATCCAAATGTTACCCCGAACCCCAGCCCACATAGGAATGACCTTCTTAGAGGAAATGGCCCAGTCAGAGTCCAGAACTAAATTCAGCAAGTTTCTGTAGATGAACCTGAAGAAGACTGTGGACAAAAGAAGTCCTCACAGTCTGAGAAATTCAGAGAACCTTTGCAAAGCAGAGTGGGTTAAAATGACCAAGACAACATGTGGGACACTGACAGACCAAAGAGGACTGAATGCTGTAATTAAATCAAAAGGTACTTTGACAAAGTATGTTCACTGATGGTCATCTTTTGCAAAGAGGTCATTCCACCTTTTACTTTTCCTCTCTTTGATTTTCAGTTGAATGGTGCAGGACATATGTCACATTGAATCTGGGGGGAAAAAAACAACCCATTTGATTAATCTTATTTCTTATATTAAAAAACCCAGCGTTTGTTGAGTTGTGTTGACTTTTGCGAAACGCAGAGCTTGGATGAGCAAAGCCTGTGAAAGCAGGAAAAAGAACAGTCTGAGGCCTTTTGGGTTTTGTAATGATTAACCAGCCCACATGAGAAAAGGGAGGGGAGTTAGAGAAGGTTTCTGGGAACAGCAGATACAGTGAGTTACTCTGTCAGATGTTTACAACCATGTGAATGAACTTAACATGGCAGCTATAGTTGATAAGGGCCTTAACACTGGGGGCAGGTCCTTCCCTCTTATCAAACCCTCAGTAATCACATTCTCCTTTATGAGCTTTAAAAGATTGTGTGAAGCTGAAAAATGTAAATCACAGGGGATAGCCTGATGACAGGTTAGCAGCCTCTAGCTGCCGGGCTTGGCTAAAATGCTGTGTTCTTATGTAAGCCGGCCAAATAAAGTTCTTGCGGACTTTAGGGCTTGGTCTGTGCCTCAGGCCACAGAAGGGACTCAGTCCCTGAGAGGGAGACTCCCGCAGTGATCTCATCTTAAAGGCATTTTCTTTTGGGTCAGGTCAACAAACCAAAATGACCCTTGAAAGTTTCGCTTTGACTTCACCTAATCTGGGCGCAGTCTTCAATTTGGCTAAGAGTAGCAGCCTTCCTTATAAGAGCAGAGAGTGAAGTCCAACTGAGTGAGCGTTATAAAGCAATCATCTATAAATTAGTTCCCTACAAACACAAACTATTACTCAGCTGACGCTCTCCTTTCCTGATTTATAGTAACAGACTGGGGGGCCTCTCCACAGTCTAATGACGAGGAACAATCCTGAACTGATCTGCTGTGAGAGAGAGAGAAAATGCAGAAGAAAATAACTTTCAGTTTCTATTTTCTGTGATGATGCCTGAGGTTTAGCTGATTCACAGCTTCAGCTTCAGTACAATAACACAGGATTAGGGTGAAATCACTACAATTTGTTTTATGCTCCCAAGTGAAATCGTATGCTCAATACTTTGTCCAAGAACTTAAAAAAAAAAAAAAAAGAATTTCAAAGCCCATTTGTGTCTCTGAAATGTTATAGCTAAAGGAATCAACCCAGTGACTGAACCTCAGAGGGCCCTACCACACCAACCCACATGGTTTCAAGAGTTTTTTGTGCGCTTGTGTATCCACAGTCGTATTCAGGAAATTAGAGTATCTGTCTTGAAGAGGCTCGTTTTCAAAAGGACCTTTTGAAAATAATCTTAAGCAGGTGTTAAACATTTTATTCATTAAAGTGTTTTTTATTGGTCCGATGCAATATTCTTAAAGGTCTTGTTTTTATTAGCTGTAAGCAGAAACTCGTGATAATTGACAGATATCATGGCTTGAAAACATCAGTCTGTGTGTAACTAATATCTATCATGTTTTTCACATAGTGAATAGAATATTTGAAATGAACAAACTTTCCAATAGTATTCTACTTTATTGAAGGGTTCTGTACATTAAGATCCTGAAGATAAAGCTGCATTTCAGTTGAAATGTAGATTAATCAGTCTTGTCAAAGTAAAAAATGAAGTTAAAGACATTAAATTACAGCTCCTAATTGGCATATTTGACAATTTGCATGTAACTGTAAATTTTTATCATCTCTGAATAACACTTCCAACCCCTATTTATGTTTCAAAAGTGCAAACGTGACACTTTTTATATCTTTAATTATTTATTTATTTATTTCAACAGAAAATCTGTAAACATCTTTCGTGTACAACCTTCATTAGTAAATTAAAATCCCCCCCCAAAAAATAACACAATGTTACCCGTTACCTTTTACCTCATTCTGAGGCCTATCAGTAACGGGCAGCCGGTCCCTTTTGTTTCTGTGGAGTAGGATGGCGGTGAAGGGGCCACAACTTTGACTTTATCAGCACTGAGTAATGGAGTAATACTGTTAGATCTGATTTAATTAGTGAAAATTATATAATCACACAGACAAAGCATACAATTTTGTGAAGGTTCTGGCCATCAGAACATTAAATAACATTAAAAAATTAGTAAAAGTAAATCTCATTATTATAAAATAACAAATTCTGGGATAAGAAACACACGTTTCTAAATCTCAGTTTTCCATGACATAAAGGTTCTGAAGACTATACTTACTGTAAGTAATGTATGTAAGAACAGAGCAAAACATGTTCAAAGCAAATGAACTAGTTACCAATAACTTGACCATAACAAATACAAATCTAGACCGTTTTATTCTGAATAAATCAAATTAAGGTTTTCACTCTGTTTACATGTTACTGATTTTAATCGAGTTTCATACTTGGACAAAACAAATCCAGATCAGTAGTTTTTTTTTTAACAAGAACTGCAGGTTATGTATTTTTTGTCTAAGGAATAACTGAGTTATTTAAGATGAACCTTTTTTTTCCTGAAGCAGCCTGTTATTCAGCTGAGCGTTCCATTTAAGGAGCTGCAAGTATTTCCTCTGCATTCCTTTCTAATGAAAAACAAAGTTAAAAAAGCTGCAAGAAAAAGAGGTGGGCCTGCAGATGTTATTAAGATATCCATGTCATTTATTTCACTATCGGACAAATTATCCTGAAAGAATTTGAAATGCTCTACAGACAAACCCATTAAACGCTGATACTTGGATACACAGCTTTCCCAACGAAAAATGCACTCGTCTAAATCTTGGACACCTCTCCCAAATTCTCCATAATCTGAGACCAACCTAGAAACGGAGAGCCTGATAATGCTGACTAACCCCGAAGCGGAAAGCGCTGTCTCCCGTCTCCAGACTCAACAGCCAAACAGAAGTCCAGACCAGGCCTGAGCATGCCAGACATAAAACAGAGACAAGTCAAATAAACGAAGGATGTTACATGAAATAAGCCAATGGTCTGCTCTGACAATAATTGGGATTTACTGTATATATTTGGAGAGTTTATTTACATGACCTGTTACCAATGTGGGAATCCATCATAATAACTTCATGCCATGGGAAGTTGGGAAATGGACAAGCTAATGATGTCATGTGGTACAAGCCCATGCTTCACTCCCTGGGATGATATCAGATGATACATTAATCCTCCGAGGTTTTAACACGGTGTATGTGATGTAATCCAAAAACTCAGCAATAGCGTCGGCATCTGTGAAAATATTGAAATTAGTCTTATGAAGGTTTTTGAAGATTATGCAATGTTTTAACTAGATTAGAATGATTTTATTTTCATTTCTTTAGAGTTGTAATGATCTGCTCTCATACCACAGGATGAATAAATCCACAAGTATTAGTGCAACATCTAATCGGTAATTCCTCCTCCTTAATAACGCCTCCATGCTTTCAAAGCACAGTCTGAACCAAAGTGCCATTTGCACGAGCAGAAGCAGCACTGGGAAAATTCATGACATCAGCTTGCTTGCCAAGTTTCTGCTTGTAAGGAAAAAAGAGGCTGAGGGATGATGGGAGCATGTTCAGGGAAGTGTTGAGATAAGCAAAGACATAATTATGCTAGTGGCTAATTAAAATGAGTCAGCTTTCCACTTCATGTGTGGTTCATAATGACAAGGCAGAGGAAGTGTGTTTCTGGAGGGAATTACAGCGATGATACTATGATCATATAATGGCACAACGTTATGTCAGAGTATGAGAAACTTTGAACTGCTGTTTGTTTTAAAGATGTTAAAACATTGACTTATGAAGCCGTTTGATAAGATGCGACACAACCCAAAGGTTACATTTTCAACAATACATTTGGTTTTATGGCGTTTTCCAGAATTCCCCGTTGATCTAGTTTTTCCTTCCATGCTGTCATCAGGCTCAGAGACAGGAGGACCCAGAATTCGACCAGACAAGCGAGGTATGTGGAAAAAATAGGATTTAATGATTTGATCTTGGTAACACAGGGCAAGGCAGGCTCAGTGGTCAAAATAATAATCCAAAAATGATACACAAAAAGGCAGTCCAAAAACTCACACAGGGATAAGGCAAACTTAGATGATCCAGAGGTAGATGTAACAAGCACAAGGAAAATGTGGAACTTAAACTCACCGGAGGCTTGACACGAAAAGACACGCTAGAACATGACAAGACAAGAGATGACAATGAACTGGCAGGGAAGTGGCAGAGGAGACAGACTTAAAAAGGCAGGAGAACAAAGGAGAGAAAGAGAGCCAATTTACCAGAAACAGGTGGAGGTAATCAGAGGGAGGAAAGTGGCTGCAGGAGGAAACAAGCTGACAGAAAACACGTGGAAAAGATCAGACACTGAACCAAGCCTAGAACATAAATAACCATGAAGAACAAACCTAAGACAGAAGATAAAACTAAGACTAAACAGAGCACAGAAGGGAGATCAGAACTAATACAAAGACCAGATAAACTAAAACAGTACACAAGCTAAACAAGAATCCGAAACAAGACAGAACAGAAACGAAACCTGAGGTGGAAGAGAGGAACAACTGATCAAATAATAAACATAAACCAAAACAAAACCCAGATTATGACACATGCAGCCAGGGTGTCGATTCAGGTGCATACTTTATTGTCCTCAGAGGAAAATTTCCCTTCACAGGGTGTTCCAACATTCATAAAAACATACAATCCAGTTAAAGGTGAGGACATGACAAGTATTTTAACAAAACGTTGACAGACAGTTGCTATGCTAAGTTCCAAGACGAATGCCTTCAGCAGACGTTGTTAGTGTCCACTGAGGGCATTGAGAGCTGTGATGGCAGAGGGGGGAAAAGCTTTTTCCAAGCTGAAATGCGTTGAAAGATATCTGTATCTGTATTTATGACTATAGGGGAGGATTGTGAAATATAGATTTATGAATGTAGAGGATGATGACGGTCATGACTGATCAACAGGGCTTTGCGGGAGATGGCAGTGTTAACAAGGACTGGCAGCCTGGAAGTAGGAAGACCAATTATCTTTATGTATGAGTGATTTTTAGAATTTTGTTTTAGGATTGTTGAGAGGAAGCATGGTGAAAGTGCAAGTAGCACAACAGAGCAGGAGCGACTCTATGATGTTATGATAAGAGGCAGGTGGGATGGCTTGAGGACAAGATGGTTGTCTTTGCACCACTGGGCAAAGTGGACAACAGAGTTTTTGTAGGCTGTCACTGAGTCCTGGTCCGACAGCAGGGCAAGTATGGCACCGTCATACGAATGTTTGAAGTACCTGGTGATGTGAGACGGGCTAAGGCAGCCGTTTATATAGCATGTACAAAAAGGGACTCAGAACGCAGCCTTGTGGTGCACCTGTACTGACAGCAAAAAAGGGAACTAAAAGTAAATAAATGTTCTTTTTGTCCTTGATAGATAAGATTATCTACCAATGGAATAAGATTTTTGACCTTAAAATAGAAATAATTTATCTCCATCATTTTATTTCAAGTGCAGTATATCTAATGATATTATTTCAGGGGTCAAAATACTTCATCCATTGGCTGATAATCTTATTTACCTGCTCAAATCAGGGACAAATACACTAATTTCTAGAAAATGTTACTTATTTTTCGTTCTGTTTTTGCTGTGAAGAAATTACAGTAATCTGATGTAGTCTTTGAAAGTGGTCTTCATCAGCAGCTCTCTAGGCTTTCTGAAATTCTTTCACATGTTTTCTTTGAACCTTGACTGCTTGTTCAACCACATTCAATCAAGTGGCAGACAATTATCAGGGATAATTATTTTGTTGGGTGTGGAGGGGTGTCTTACCTTTGAACTATGAATCATTTGAAAATTGAAAACGTTTCAAAATTTAAATGAGCCAATTATTTTCTACACATAATAGATTATTTCGCAAAGAACTATTTAAAACTCGGTCTTTTGACACTACATAAAGGTTTAGACAAAAAATTATGAAATGATCCTAACGTGTTGTTTTCAAACACAAATGCAGTATTACCTGCAGCTGCAGCAAAAATAGAGAACTTTTCTAATTATTATTTTGATACCAAAGCAGAAAAATGTAGAAAACTTCCCTGCTAATTTTGATAGTATTTTTAGTGCTTGGTAAACAGAATATTCCACATATCCTCTGTGTGTTTTGCAACTGGTATTCTTTAAAAAAAAAAAAAAATTGAATTGGGTTTATTATAAATAGGGAAAAGGTGAAGTTCTTTCCTTCAGCTCAAACAGTGCGCAGCAACAGATGGGGGGAAGAACACATGCGTTAACCAATTCTCCATGCAGCAGGGGAAAATGACAGCACCTTTATACTGACATCTCATTTTTTAACTGAAAGAATGGAATGGTGGAAGATTTTAGTGGTTTTTAAAACATTACATTTTGATAGATATCAGCCCAGTGGATCTTTTTAGTCTAATCCGCATGATCAATGTAATCTCGATATTCACAGGTCACTGGCCCAAGCATTTTAAACACCTTTTCTTACTTACACAATAACACAATTTGTTCTTACTTTTTCATTAAAAACTCCAACTATAACTCTGTTTGTCACAAATAGTATCTTAGCCCCAGTGAGGTAAGGCATTAGCAGAAAACGTGGCTGATAACAGATGAATTGAGTTTTTCTTGATTGCTTTGATCAGCTTTAAGAAACGGAGATCTACTGAGGCCTAGCCAGATGTCTGGTAAAACGAAGACATTTTTATCCGGTTAGGCCTTTCATCTACATGTAAACTCCGTATTGCATCTCTAAAAACAAATAATTCTTAAAACTCAAGAAAAAGCGGAGATTTATGAAAACTAGACATGTGTCTTATCGATGATAAAGAGGACAAATTCACTGCTAATCAAGGGCATCTCCAGTCGTTTATTTCCAACTGATGTTACCTCGGCATCAACAGCATTTCCTGTCTTCACCTCGGTACCGAGACTTTAAAATAGAAGCATACATGGAACGTCATAAACATTACAACTGGTTTATATGCTTTTTGCTTGCTTGTGTTTCACAAGCCCAACTGCTCCAATACATTGAGGTGTAAAGGATAAAAAAATACCTGAATATCAGCTGTTTTACAGCAACTCTCCCAGGAGCCACAATGCCATTCAACATCACCATTAGGATTGAAGGGTTTTGACTGTGTGACAAAGATTTTAGCTTAGCGGTACATTGCCCCCTCATGTTTAAAACAATGCCCAGTGGTCTTTTTGTGCAGGTTTTTATAGATGAAGACTTCCAAAAAATTATTCTTTGAGTATGATATTGTTTTTAAAAATGATAAGGCGGAGTTTTTGTTTTTATGAAGACCTTCACATAAATCTTCAATTAGCAATCACTCTGCAGGCCTTATTGTTCTGATGTAGGAAACATTTCGCCCACATGACTGATCAGCTGTCTCTGCTGTTGGCGTTGCATTTCTTTCTCTTCGGACATGTAACAGCACCAGTACTAGTTGACATGACAGAACAATTACAACTTACCCAACAGCAACACATTCTTGAAAACCTATTTTTTTCTTTTTCATTTTTACATGTGTGATCCACGCTAGTTTGAAACTTCTACTTCCTGTTTATTAAAGCCATGCCGAACATCAACTTCTGACAGAAATACACTTTACGCAGCCTGGTTAATTTGCTCCAAACCATTCGCGTTTGCAAAATGTGATGTTTAAAGTCTATATTTGCTTTTGATTCATTTTGAAAAGTTTTGGCACAGTTAGAGCCTTTTTGCTAGCAAAATGTGTCACTTTGATCATGAGTATTATTGTTCAGTCCTGTATGTTAACTGTTTTGAAAATGTGGAGTTTGAGTTTGAGTTGAAAGCAATCAAGAAAAACTGTACACAAATCATTATGTTTTTCGTTCCATACTCTAGACGAAAAGCAGATGTTTCTTGAAACATATGCCATGATAATTATGCCATCATGATTTTTTGATTCTCTTTTAAGGTCTAAAGTCTTATATTCATCTTAGACACATGGAAAATATGGAAGCTGTGGAAGCATATATTGTGGTTATACCAACACAAAACACCACTTAATGTGCTTCATTCACTTTTTAGAAAAGGCCTTGCCATGCATTTGCAAATCATATTTTGTATGAGCAACATGCACACATGGATCCCCTTTCGGGTTTCCAGAACACCTCCTTGTTAGCCCAGATAAAACGAAGTGTCTGCTGGTTTCAGGTGACAAGCAGCTTTTGGGAAATTAGAGTTGCTGGATGCAAATACATCATCATTAAGGGTAATGTTGGTAATACTGTAGTTTTCTCTTTCACTTATTTTGATGCAGTTCATTGATGCCTTCAAAGGCTACAAAACACCCTCAAACTGCCATAACACCGTGTCTTCTTTTGTCACGTATGTTGTATCTAGAAGTTGCTTATGAGCGGGTCCGGACATGAAGAAACATAGCCTGTTTTGTGAAAAGTCAAGTCCTGACTTACCAGAAGTGGCATATTTGGTGTGCATGTAATAGCTATGGTGCGTCCCATCCATCTATCCATTGTATAAACCCATTATTCATGCAGGATCGCAGGTGGGCTGGTGCCTTTGTCCAGCGGTCGTTGGGCAAGCAGCGGGGTACGATGATGCATATGATGTATTTGGATAAGGAGTGGAAAATGTGCTGTGTACTATATGGTAAGCACAGCAGATACTGAGTCACCATGGCGCTGCAGTGGCATCATTTCCATTAGTGTGGTATTTTGTTCTTAACTGCGGTGTTGATGGTACTCATTGAGAGTCGCAGATTAATACGAATTCGTTCAGATTTATTCTAGACAACATTAAAATAAGGCCCCGCTGTCCAACAAACTAACAGTCAGGATTACCCACATAATTTTCCATCCATCCATCCATCCATCCATCATCATCTTATCCGTGCAGGGCCATGTGGGAGCTGGTGTCTATCGCCAACGCTCATTGGGCACGTCTCGCCTACTGATCAGAATACCAGAATTATTTTTGTTTGCTAAATGCTAGAATAATGAGCTAATTTTTGTTATTTTATTGCTACAGAACATGACCTAGACAAATATTGCTAACAGTGGGCGCAAGAGTTAAGGAGTTTGTCCTGTAAGTGGCGGGTTGCTTGTTCAATCCCCTGCTCCCACCGTCTCAGTCACTGTGTCCTTGGGCAAGATACTCCACCTGCATTGCCTGCTGGCGGTGGTCAGAGGGCCCGGTGGCGCCGATGTATGGCAGCCTCGATTCTGTGAATGGGTGAATGACTGGCTGTAGCGTAAAGCGCCTTTGGGTTGTCAGACTTGATAAAGTGCTATACAAGTACAAACCATTTACCATTTCGCAGTTAAACAATTTGGGAACGAGCAAATGATGCTGGTGCTATTCTGCAAACCTCTATTAATTTGCAACCTTTGAATTCATAGGGGGCCAACTTCTAGATGTATTTTCAGCTGACACGGCAAACACACTGCTTTGTTGTGTGACTTCATAGAATAATAAAATAAAACAGTCGACGTATCAGGACCACAACAGAGCTGTGGACCTCTATAAGTCTGGGTCATCCTTGGGTATAATGTCCAGATGTCTGAAGGCATCACATTCACTCAAACTTTAAAACAAAACTATGAAAGCAGTGGATAAAGTTAAGTCAAACAATTATACGTAAGGAGAAGAAGTCAGCTACTGCCTCCCAGAGATGAATGTGTTTTTTGGGGAAATAAACAATAGCAAAAGACCTTGTGAAGAAGCTTCCTGAAGCTGGTAAGAGAGTGTCATTGTCTACAGCAAAAACTAGTCCTGAATTAACATGGTATGGAAAACCACTCAGAGAGGAAGAAGTAATCACTCTAAAAGCAAGATAGACAAATGCACCATTATAAACTCCAACCTCCCATGAGGCAATGGGGTCTACGGTGCTAGATGTTGCTCAGAGCCCTCCTGGATCAGATGGGCTCCTGGAGTAATTTTGGCAGACCAAAGTCTCTTCAGGAGGTCTACCACTAGTTTGTTTTCCTCCATTCGTAAATAAACAACATTTTTACAATGCTGCCACGATACGCCAATGTTTAAAGTGAGAACATATAAAAAAGAAAATTCAAACTTATAATAATTTTAGAAGCCAGGCATTTGAACTGATACAACTGTGCTTGTTGTGTGCCTTTTGGTATTTCCTTCCCTGAATGTTGTTTTGTCCTAGGCTGTGAGAAGGAAAACAAACAACAGCAACTCATGAAACCTTTTATTCTTCGCTTTCGCTCGGTTCCTGGATACTGATGACTGACCTTGGCTTTGAAATGCTTATCTGCCCAAACTGTAAAGAATAAGCTGCGTGATTCGAAACAAATTTCTGTGTGAGCAGAAAGGTCAAACCGGAGATCATCTCCTCCCATTTTCACAGCGCAACTCATTATTGCGGTCATTCCACTTGTGGTCCTGTCAGAGCCCACAGTAACTTATCTTGCTGCATTCACAGACTGACTGTTCATGTCTCTGAAACTAATGAGGGTCATTTTCATGAGGCCATAAATCTGCCAAGTTTGTTTGCATGTTCTGTGTAACTAAGTGAAACCTCGTTCAACTATGAAGAAACCGAATTCACGTAATGTTGACCAGCAAGGGCTTCTGTGTGTTATCTCACAGGGATAACACAGCAAACTGTGGTAGCATGCTAGTCAATACCTATTTAAAGACCGCAATGTATATACAGCAGTTATCCGACAGGAAGTTCTGTCAGTGGATTACAGGCGAGGCATTCAGAGCTTTCTAGTGGAAAAATTAATAGTGTTCATTTCAGTGTCACCCACATAAATCAAGTCATACAAAGATCATATTGTATCCCCTCAAACTCTAATTCCGAGATTGTCAGGAGAATATTGAGAAGTGTTTGGCTGACTCATTTTGTCCTGAACCCGCTGTGAAAGGATTCACAGAGCCCTTCTTTCTCTGCTCATTTAGAGAACAGCCAGGCTTGCCTAAAGGGGATTATGTGGTCTTGTGAATTTCTAAAAGCCCTTTAGTTTAAGCTGCAGGCTTTCTGAATCAAGCATCTGCATGACGAGAAATCTAAAAGGTGATTTTGCCAGGAACCGCACAGGACTCCCACTGGCATCGGGTCAAAACAGATCACCCGGACCTTTTCTGTTTGGACTACGCATGCTCTCTCTGTGCGTGAGTGGTTTCTGTCAGGCTTTTCTCCCACAGTCCTAAAATATTGTTAAATAGCGGCCGATCTTGCCTTCATATCATCCTTGGACCACCCCACCATCCCACCTCCGACGTGGCTTGACAGGGTACTAGTAAAGTAACTTCAGGGGCAGATTTAGGGGCACCACTGCAGTACTTTGCAAAATTGTTCGTACTTCTTGAACCTTTCCACATTTTGCCACATTGCAACAACAACCGTTTGTGTTGTATTCGGGGAATTTTTGTGAAAAACTAAAACAACCCATGCATGATTGTAAAGCTAAAGGATCAGGACGAACGTTTTTATTATTCTTTTGGCAAATAAAAATCTGAAAAGGGTGATTTTGTATTTGTTAATCGACGCCATGATCTTCACATAATTATTTTTTAGTTCTTTCAATCTAAAATATTGAAATTTTGCTTATAGCTCCTTTAAAGATCTCTCAGTATGTAGCTCCATCCCTCTTCCCATCCATTCTGATCAGCTACTCTTACCCCCTGCACAGAAAGCATTCCCACAGCATGTTGTTCCCCTTACCATGTGTCCCTGTGGGGATAGTTTATCAAGGGGCAACTCTGCCGTACTCTTTCCACTTATGGATGAGAATGGGAGACATTTCCGAGCCTCGGATATTGTTTTATAAACTAACTCTGCAACTTTTTCCTTCACTTGTCGGCCATTTACCTTGGTCGTCGTGGTGCTGTTTTTTTCCCGCTAATGTTCTCTAACAAACCTGTGAGTCCAGAAACTGATCACCTGGATTTATACTGAGATTGAATTAAGCCATATGGGTGGACTTTATTTACTAATTTGGTGCCTTCTGAAAGCTATGGTTGGACTGGATTCTATCTTCGGGGTATCAAAATGAAGGGGGATGAATATAAACAACTGCCACAGCTTTAGCATTTGTATATTCAAAACCTTTTGAAAAACATGATTGCTATTCCCTCCTGTTCACACTAGTAAACTACTCTGTGTTGCGTTATCACTTGAAATCCCAGTAAGATACATTCAAGGTGGCTACAAAATCTGCCAAAACCAATGCAGGAAGCAGGGTGTCTCAAACTCAAGGAACTCAAGTGGGTCTGAAATGGTAACCAGTGCCTTATGTTTGTTTTACAACTGAAACCACAATCCAAAACATACGTTTGGGAGATGTCACGCTACATTTATGCCAATGACTTCAAAGCATACACAAGTCCAAAGCTGATCATGAGCCTATAAGACCAGAGAAGAGTTCAGTCCAAATGACGTCAACCCAGAGTTTCATTTACTTAAACACAACATTAATCAGGGTTTTAGCTAGGACCGCTTCAGTCAACGCGTTTAACCCTCTACAATTATTGTAGATTATATCTGATGGTATGGCTTTCTTCTACTCCTCCATGGATAAACGTTGAAAGCCCGAGGCAGAAATAACTGGAACAAAAATAACCAACCACTTAAAGATCAGCTTTACATCAAGGGTAAACATGCCTTTAAGTCAGACAGAAGTCTTTTTCACGCAGTTGTCCTGAAAAAAAAAAAAAAAAGGCATCTAAACACGGATGCCTTTTTTTTTTTTTAATCATGTAGTTCCATTTATACCTAATCTTATTGCCAGATATTATCAAGAAGGAAAGGTTGGAAGGTGGCTTGAAGAGCTAAGACTGACAAGCCGAGGCAGTTAGAAGCATAAAGTGATCCCTTCTACTTTCTGTTTTCCCACAGTACATCCTGGTGCCATGCACATAGAGAAGAGCAATTATGGCAGACGCAGAAGAAAACAGAATTTATTGGACGACCTTGCCCTCTTCTATTACTTTATGGTTCAGCTGATGAAGCTTTTGACCATAAGGAGCATTGTAACATTTAAAGGGAAAAAGAGGGGACATTTGCAATCCTGAGGATACCTTACTTTGGGGGTAGCATCTGTTGTGTGGGTGTTTTGCTGCAGGAGGGACTGGTGCACTTCACAAAATGAGGAGAGAGCATAAAGTGGAAATACTGACACAGCATCACAGGACTTGGCCAGAGAGTTCAAACCAGGGTACATATGTGACCTTGAGTCTGACCCAATCTCTATAATCTGATTGATTTTGATTTTGTAAAGTGCCTTGAGATGACATGTTTCATGAATTGGTGCTATATAAATAAAATTGAATTGAACTGAATTGAAGTATGCAGCCAAATTAGTTTCAAAGTGGTTTAAGAATGACAATCAATGTTTTGAGGATGAGTCTACCAAATACTAACTTGTTTTTATTCATGTAAAAGGCACAAAGCAGGAAATGATGATGCACCCGAGCCTGTTGTGTTGAGTTTGTGGGAAATTAATGTACGTGTTGAGATGTGTGTATTGTTTTGTTGAATGGATCGGCAAATTAGTTTCAAAGTAGTTTAAGGATGACAATCAATGTTTTGAAGATGATTCTACCAAATACTAAGAATTTGTGTGTGCATTTGTGAATTTGAAGAATCAAATAATGTTGGCTTTCTAAACTAATGTCAGATAGTGAATAAAAAAAGGTTAACCCCCAAGCTAACTCATAATACCTGACATATTTAGATTCAAAATTATTTTCATTCAACCCAGACATTTTTTTTTCTCTTCCTGATAGAAAATAAGACAGGATAAAATAATGTAATGTGAAATAAAAAGTTTCTCTGTAATGCTATCCAATCAGAATGTTGTATGGAGATGTGTTTATTCACAGCGCTCAATCTTTTTTTTTTTTTTTTTTTCTCCCCAGTGTCCTGTCTAGCAATGTGGCAATAAGAATTGATGTCTTAATGCCAAATAGAGCTCGACAGATTTTACTTTCACAAGTGGAGCAAACAGCTTTCGCCATAATGCTCCGCTTGATTTGTGCATGTAAATAGCTTTATTGTGATTCCTGCAGGGAGAATTTCAAATTATATGGACACTACAATGGGAAAGTGGGAGAGTAAAGGAAGAACAAGAAGAGAAAAAAAAAGAAAGAGAAGAGGTGAAAGAAAGAAGAGATAAAAGGAAGAGAATGATAAAACATCCTCTGTCTGCTCCGTCACCTGGAAAGAGACGCAAAAAGAACAGCACAACCAACAGACATAAAGCAACAGATACAATAGAGTAACACCTTGATACCATTGCTAAATGTATTATTATTTAAGCTGACATGTGTAATGTGATACCTTAAAAAAGAAAGTGAAAGAAAATAAACAAATAAATTATAAGCTTTCTGTATATAAGTGAACATTTAATACCTGGAACCCTGCACCTGTGGGAGTTTGTGAGAGTGCACTAGTTTAAGTGAAAATTATCCAGAAGGAAATAGCTTGATAGTGGTTGTGGAGAACCAAAGACCCGCCTTCCCCGAGCACAGAGGCAGGAGTCAGGGGACCCATAACCCCGGACTCCCAAAGGGGCCCCCAAAGCAGTGCGCCCGAGAGGGGCCACCACAGGAAATCCGCAACCCCCCCCCCCCCCCCAAGGAAAGAGGAGAGGCGACCCCAAGGAAATCCCCCAGCCACCGCAATGCCGACGCCCCCAAGAGCCACGGGGACGAGGCCGTGGGCTCCGCCGGCAGCCAGCCGCGCTGAAGTGGTCCTGGCGTAGGGAGGGTTGGGGTCTTCTGCACACCCCCGTTCTCCGATGGAGGCAAGGAGTCTGGGGCCTGGAGGAGGTGCGGGCCACTGTGTCCGGGGTCTTGGCGGGGGGCTGCGGTGTGCAGTCAGCGGCCTACCAGGTCTGGGGCTGATGCCTCCGCACCCCCCAGGGGACGGGGGGCAGGGATGGCAAGGGTAAGGTGGGGGGAGGGAGTGGGTTTATTAGGTATTTAGGGGGAGGGGGGGGCTCTGGCCGGGTGGCTCGTGCGGGTCGTGTTGGCCCGCCCTCTTGGGGGGGCCCGGTCCGGGGGACGTCTGGTCGGGGGCCGGGGCCGGGGGTCGGGCACAAGCAGTCGTATAGTCGATTTGGGGTGACCCCCCCCCCTTTGGTCAGTGTTGGATGTGAGTGTTATGTGGGAATGTGTGTACAGCGTCTTTTTTTTTTTTTTTTTTTTTTTTTTTTTTTTTTTTGTGTGTGGCGAGTGGGGCACAAGGGAGGGATGGGGTGAATGAGTTTTTTTTTTTTTTTCAGGTATGGGTGTGGTCCGCTCCCTCTCCCAAGAACATCTCAAGTCTCCGATAGGTGCGGAGCCCATCCCCCCACGTCCTGCCCTCCTCCACTTCGTTGGCGGGCGCCTTGGCCCCCTGGCGCGTTGGTTGGCTTCGGGTTTGGGGCGGGTTCCCGGGCGTGCGCCGGCCCGCTCCTGGCGGCCTCTTCGCGGGGCCTGGCCCCCCGGGGGGCGGCCGGGGCCCTCGTCGCGGGGGCGGGGCGCCCCTGGGGCCTCTGGCCCTCAGGGCCCATGGCCGGGACCACTTCAGCGGGTCTGGCTGCCGGCGGAGCCCACGGGCTCGTCTCCGCGGCTCTTGAGGGCGTCGGCATTGCGGTGGCTGGGGGATTTCCTCGGGGTCGTCTCTGCTCCTTCCTTGGGGGGGGGGTTGCAGATATCCTGTGTCGGCCCCTCCTGGGCGACCTGCTTTAGGGACCCCTTTGGGAGTCCGGGGCTACGGGTCCCCTGACGCCTGCCTCTGTGCTCGGGGAAGGTGGGTCTTTGGTTCTCCACAATCACTATCAAGCTATCTCTGGATAATCTTCACCTAAACTAGTGCACTTTCACATCTCCCACTGGTGCTGGGTCCCAGGTATTAAGTGTTCACTTATATACAGTAATCTTATAATTTATTTATTTATTTATGTTGTGTCACTTTCTTTTTTCAAATATCACATTACACATGTCAGCTTACATAATAATATATATGATTTAGCAATGGCACCTAGGTGTTATTCGAGTGTAGCTGTTGCTTTATGTCTGTTGGTTGTGCTGTTCTTTTTGTGTCTCTTTCCAGGTGATGGAGCAGACAGAGGACATTTTATCATTCTCTTCCTTTTATCTCCTCTTTCTTTCACCTCTACTCTTTTTTTTTTCTTTTCTTTCACTTTTTGTTCTTCCTTTACTCTCCCATTGTCATGTCTATATAATTTGAAATTATCCTTGCAGGAATCATAATAAAGCTATTTACAAGCATAAATCAAGTGGAGCACTATGGCGAAAGCTGTTTGCTCCACTTGTAAAAGCAAAATCTGTCGAGCTCCATCTGGCATTGAGATATCAATTCCTATTGCCATAGTGCTAGACAGGACACTGGGAAAAAAAAAAAAAAAAAAAAAAAAAAAAAAAAAAAAAAAAGAAGTGGTCCTGGCCATGGGCCCCGGGGGCCAGAGGCCCCAGGGGTGCCCCGCCCCCGCGGCAGGGGCCCCGGCCGGCCCCCGGGGGGCCAGGCCCCGCGAAGCCGCCCCCGGGAATGGGCCGGCGCCCACCCGGGAACCCGCCCCAAACCCGAGGACCGTCAATGCGCCAGAGGGCCAAGGCGCCCGCCAACGCAGCGGAGGAGGGCAGGACGTGGGGGGATGGGCTCCGCACCTATCGGAGACTTGAGATGTTCTTGGGAGAGGGAGCGGACCACACCCATACCTGGGGAAAAAAAAAAGGAAAACTCATTCACACCATCCCTCCCTTGTGCCCCACTCACCACACACAGATTTAAAAAAAAAAAAAAAAAAAAAAAAAGCGCTCAATCTTTGAGCTAACACTCCAGCCAGCTGTTCTTCCTGAAATGATCCATACAACAAAACAATACACACATCTCAACACGTACTTTCATTTTCCACAAACTCAACACGACAGGCTCAGGCACGTCATCATTTCCTGCTGTGTGCCTTTTACATGAATAAAAACAAGACGTTGGTGACAAATGTCTATTAGGACGTGACGACTAAATGGTCTCTAAAAAAACTAAACACATTTTTAAATCAGCACTTTGCCCCGATACAATTTTTTAGAAGGTGCAGTTTATCCTGAGTAAAACCACAGGAATCGTGTCATTGCATAAAAGATGTCTGCTGATGTTGACTGTTGGAAAAAATAGCGCAAAGGAAAAAATGACATGGAAACCAGGCTGGGAACCTTTCCACAGAAAAGCAGACGAGTCGCCTCCACATACTTAATGTGTTCAAAAGATGGATTCGCTTAAAAAAATGTTTGAGATCTTTCAGAATTGTGAATTAAAAAATTTCTTTATGCTTCATGTGGCATGAAGAACATTTCAGAAATTTGAATTTAAAAAACGTGTTCAAGTTTTTTAGGAGAATGTCATAAATTTCATGAGAATCTAGCAAACACCAAACACTAAGCTGCCTGGTTGTCTTTGAAAAATCCAAATTTTGTGGTTTGAAGATCAATGTTTTTGTTGTTTTGTTTTTTTCTTCTGACTAAACTGGTTTCATGTAAGTTTTTTCACATTTCCTAAATATTTAATTGAAATAAATACTGAGAAAAATTAAAGTCAGTCTTTTTTAATGGGTTCTGTGGAGAACAATTAAGCAATTAGTATCTCCCTTTCAGAAGATAGGTGAAAAACCCGAAGCTGCTGTCACACTGTTTCCTTCCTAACCATGTATACAGCTGTTTTTAAATTTTGTGTTGCATGAGCCTAACCAGGAGGAAATTAAGTCCTGTCTTTTTTTTCAAGAATTTGTTGGAGTTGTGGGTGCAGTCCTGATCTGAATAGAGCTTGTGTACTGGGATCAAGGATGTGCCTGTTAATTCTAAGATGAATTAATGAGTAGTGGGTTATCACTGCAAGTTGAAGAAATCCTTAACAGTGCAGACAGCTTAGCGCAATGTAAAATTAAGAAGCTTCACCCACGACTCCTGAAGGATAAGATGGAGCGGCCAGGAGTGGACCTCCACCTGTCGCAACGGATATTGGATTACCTCACAGGTCGACCATAGTATGTGAGGACACGGGTTTGTGTTTCTGACAAGTTGACCCGCAGCACTGTTCAGCCTCTACACTGCAGACTCCTCCATCAGCTCCTAAGATTGTCACCTTCAGATGTTCTCTGATGACTCTGCAATAGTCAGTCTCATCACAGATGAAGATGAGTCAGAATACAGACATTGGATCCAGAGCTTTGTAGACTGGTGCCAACAGAACCAGTCTCATTTTAAATGCAGGGAAAACAAAGAAGGTGGTGGACTTCTGCAGGCGAAGACCCACCTCACTGATACAGGTGGACATCCAGGGAACTGATGTGGAGATAGTGGACTCTTATAAGTTGCTGGGTGTTCACCTGAGCAATAAACTGGACTGGAGTCACGACACTGATCCTCTGTATAGGAAGGGTCAGATCAGACTATCTGCTGAAGAGGCTGAGGTCTGTTCGGGTGCAAGGGGGTGACCTTAAGACCTTTTTTAACTCTGTAGTGGCATCAGTCATCTTCTATGTGGTGGTTTGTTGGTAATCTTGCCTGCAAGATGAATTCTCACAGTATTTGTGCTTTCACAAACACACACCAATCCATCTTGTACCACTCCGGTTGCAACCGTTTGTGTCCGAACCAAAAACATTTCGGGCCAATCACGTTGCAGTATTGTAGTTCAAGACAGAAAATGCCGGTGTGATGAAAGCAAGAGCTGATGAGCCCACAGAAAAAACAACATAAACATGGCAGCGCAGGAGGACACACACATAGCTGCTGCTATCACATCTGTTTTGTAAGAATCTATAATTTCATATTTGAAAGAAGAACAGCAAGAAGTGCCTTGACAAACTTACCTTCCTGTGATTTCGGATGACGTCTGCTTCTTACGTTTTAATTTGATACGATTATTAGCTAAAACCAACCTTTGGTAGGCAGGCAAGAGGTATCGCCTCACCCAATCAGCTCAGAGAGTTCTGCTGAATGTCTCTCCTTGCCCAAACGGATTTGATGGGAGCAGTCCCAGATTGATAAAATGCAGAATGGAGAGTGCTACACATTATCAATTTGGCTGGCTAGGTTAGTTTGTTGAAACAGCAGCTTTTCTGTAGCTTAGAGGAAGTGGCTGGATAAACTAATTAAGAGGGCCAGTTCTGTCCTGGGATGCCCCCTGGATCCGGTGCAGGTGGTGGGAGACAAAAGGACTGTAAGAAAAATAACATAATTGATGGACAATGTCTCCTACTCCATGCATGGAGCTGTTGCAGAGCTGGAAAGCTCTTTCACTGACAGACTGCTGCATCCCAGATGCTCTAAGGAGCGCTTCTGCAGGTCGTTCCCCCCAGCCGCTGTTAGACTTTATAATCTCTGCTGCTCACAACAGAATCAACTGTTTACAACATGCTAATGGTTGCATGAGTTCTGACCTGATCATGAATCATTTACACTGTCTCCCAGATGCTAGGCTACACTTGCAAATGCCTTAAGTACTTTGAAATGCTGCTGTACTAAACATATTGCATATTATCTGATATTGTTCTATAAATAGGCTGATGTTCTTTCTGAGCCAACTGAGACAAACCTCCCTCCCTGTCAGCATCCTCACAACATCCCACAGAGCTGAGGTTGAGGATGTGTTGTCGCACTGTTTCTCAGCATGGTGCTCTTGTTGCTGTAAGACAGACACATTGGCCCTGCAGAGGATAGTGAGGGGAGCCGAAAGAGTCGCTGTCCCCACCTTCTGTCCAGTATCTATTGTAGAACTGCTGCAGGAGCAGGGCTCTGATAATCATCTTATGACCATTTTAACCTGCTGCCATCAGGCAAAAGAAACAACAACATTAAAAGCAGAACCATCAGACTGCTACACAGCTTTCTGCCACAGGCTGGTAAGATGTTAAAATCCTATCAAGAATACACACTTTAAATTACTGTACTTATTTCACCATATTTATCTATTTTGTCCTATTTGTCTAATTAAATATCTTTCAAACTAAACTGTTGATGATCTTATGGAAATGTTATCCTGTTGTGTCATAAGCTATTTTATAAGCTAGCTATGAAACCCCAGTTACAAAATGAAATGATTCTTTTGAATGATGTCAAGGACTGTGGCAAAATCATAATGTCAGTTTTCTCGCTGCAAATTTCATGCAGAGCAGCAATCTTGAATTTTGAGGTCTGGGTTTCCCACTTGATGTTCCACCAGGCCCTTCTGAATTGGAAGTGGTCTGAGATGCAGTCCAAGATGCCGAAAGTTAAGAACCTTACCATAGAACCCTCTTTCACAGTCCAAACTGTCCAAGACAGAGAAGAGCGCAAACTTATTCTCATGCTTGCCTGGCACATGTAATTAGGAGGCTTTTGAGCTTTTAGTGGTTGCCATGGCAATCTGAAAAACACTTTACACATGAATGCCCTTATTACAGTTGAAAACACCCATCAGGATAACATATAACTTTCTCTATGTAGGAACTTTTCTGGTCAACGTCTTTCTTCTTTCCTTCCCTTTTAATCCCAGAGCCAGTGCATCATTGAACAGACAAAGAGCTCTAATGTCCAGAATAAGCAGGAGGACATAAATCCCAGGCTGGTACATCAGTGAAAAACCATACAACTGACAAGTCGGCGTGAGTTTATGTCCAAGAGCTTGTGATGGAATGCGAGGGAGTGTCTCTGTTGTCAAAACAATGATTGAACTGTTTTGGGAGTTTCCAAGACATCCAGGCTCAGTTCTGATGACCATCAGGGGGAAAAAAAAATCTGCAAAGGAGCAATGCGATCCTCTGCCGTTGGTGTCATTTTCTCCGTTATTTCTCTGCATAGTCTTTGAAGTTTACCCTCATGTTGATGTTTAATTTAGTCCCCCATAAACACCATTTTGTGTCCTGACTTGCTTTTGCATGACGATAAACAACACCTTGTTTCTCAGAAGATGTTGCTGACAGATTACAGTTAGGTTGTAGGTGAAACACCAGAGGCACCCGTCTATAGGGTAGACATGGTGGTACATGCGCATTGATAGATACATAATCTGGGATGAGATCTTTAAAGCTCTGCTCACTTCATTCTACTCCATCATGTAATCATAAATGAAGGCTGCTGTATTGGAAATTAGGTTGCCAAGGAGCAGAAGAAGAGGTTCAGGTATAAAGGGGATTTCAATTTGGATTTGGTCCTTTGCAGATTTCTTAGCGTTTGCCTCCCCCTATTGGTGTTTAGGTAAAGGTGCCTGTCATTACATGTTCTACTGAATGCCCCTTTAATCTTTTTTTTTTTTTTTTCAGAAATTGTGGAATCAAGGCAAAAACGGGTGAGCAGTATATCTAAAGGTGGCAAGCACCATGATTAGGAGAACCATATTTGTTTTTAACTCAAAAACAGCAGTTATCAGACAGGAAGTTCTGACATAATTTGGGCAATACGTCCAGAGACTGGTTGGTGGTGGTATCAAAGTGTACCAATATTTTAAAAAGTTACTGTCTCAGATATCCCAAATTTTCCTTTATACTGTCCCTACGGTGGCCTGCATGGTGGAGCAGTTGGTGGCACTGTCTGTCGCTTTGCAGCATTTAAAGGTCCTGGATGCGAAGGGTCTTTCTGCATGGAGTTTGTATGTTCTCCCTGTGCGTGCATGCATTCTCTCTGTGTACATCAGCGTCCTCCCGCGGTCTGAAACCATGACTGTCAACTGGTTAATCTATTGTTAATTAGCTATAAATGTGTATAGGTTCATGGCTGTTTGTCCTGCGTGCCTCTGTGTGCTCGATGATCACTGGACAGAAGAATCTGCAAGTTACTCTGTGAGTTTTCGCCACTGGATTCAAAATCTCTGAGTGAGATTATAAATTATAGACTAAAAAATTTTTGGTCATGACCTCAAATCTGTGGTCCATGGATGTTTACTGTGACAGATTCACCAACATCTGATTTTATTGCTCTCTTGACAAATTCACAAAGCTTCAAGTTGTGGGAATGAACCCCAATGCCAAAACAAATACTGAACCTGCACTGATAAAGTAAAACGTACAGTAAAACGTACATTTTTTTGCATAGAACAAATACATTGGCTGGTTGCTCCTACATTTGAGCCATCAACATCATCCCTATCCCTGCATGCATACTCTCCAATGTTCACCTTCGACTCCACAGGCTCATCTTGAACTTTCCTTTCCACCTTTCCACTGCAGGATTTCCATTATTCATCTTCTCCTGGAGATCTTTACAAGTATAGTCTGGATGTTTACAAACATATCCTCTATCTCCCCATAGAGGCTCCTGAATATTTTCAAAGTATTCTCTCACATGTTGCCCTGCAGCTAGTCAGTATGGGTCAGCTTTTCTGAGTCCTTCTCTAATTATGGCAAAGAAATGTATATAAACTGGATGAACTTCCAGATATTTTTATATAAAGATACAGACTTCTAGCAAATTCATATGATAATTTTGCCTCTTCATCCATATTAAGGATAAAATATAAGTGATTTGTTGTCAACACATAAAATGTAAAATGACATTGTGCTAAAAGTTCAAAATCTTTCTTATAATGATGCATGTAGAGTGCACGCTGCTCACAGCAGAAGGTGACAGGCAGGATGACTGAGGCTCGGGTCAGACATGGGTTGGTCTGAGCTGAGGTAAGCAGACAGATTCAAAGAGCCAGGCATGGTTCGTAGCCATGATAACAGTCCAGCTCGTGTTCAGACCACAGCGAGAGGTGTAGCTGTCCGGCAGGGGTGTGGCAAGACTGCAAAACCCATTAACCGTGATTTAGACAAGGCAACTAGGGGGCATGGAGAAATACTGGATGTCGACTTGCTAAGGCTTTCAATAATCTGGCACTCTCTGTCTATCAGCAGTTGGTGTTTAAAGGAGAAGAAATAGGTGGAGGTGATGAGCCTGATTGCAGAGTGGTTTAGAAGCAGGTTTGCAGGTGCAGTCCATGGGACCTAATTAACAGAGGCCTGAGGCTTTGCACACATGTACTAGGCCCCAGGCCTTATGTACGATATATTCAAAAATAATATTGTACACAAGCGATCTTTTTCAGAAAAGTATTCATCCACACTCACTTGCAAAAATAGGCCACTGAGCGTTGGTTTAAACATGCCAAGTACATAAGAGGGCAGTATACGGCAAAGCTAAAAACCAATAAAATCTTTCTCAATTCCCTCTGTATTGAGAGGCTGACCTCAAGCCACTCTTTCTACTTTGCACTTCAATACATTGGAGCAGATGGGCTTGTAAAATCAAACAAGCAAATGCATCTGAACCAAAATTAAAAGCAGCATCTCTCTGTTAGCCTTCATGTTTCATCCACTGCGCGACCAAGTCTATTCCCTTTTTAAAGTGTTGGGGCTATTTTCAATTCTGAGCTCAGTTAATCTATAATTAAAACCGGATTGTATCGAGTGAAAAGCATTTGGCTATGAACCATTTCTCATTTCGCTTCCGAGCCAACAGAGAGACATGAATCCATGCTCTTATTACTTGCCGATTGGATTATTGCAGTTCTCCGCCTGGTGTTCCAAACCAGTTTCACAACTACAGCCACAGATGCAAGAATGTTAACAAGAACCAGAAGGAAAGCACAAATCAGATTAGCTTTAAAGTCTTCATCTTGGCTACCTGTCAACACCAGGGTTCATTTTGGAATCGTTTTACAAGCTTACAAACGGTCTCAGTTGACCTTATTTACCAGAGATATATTTGGTTGTATGAGTCCTTCAGGTCCATTATGTCTTCTGGCTGCAGGCTTTGAAACATTCTTTTAGTCAGAACTAAAACTCAAGATGATGTCTCAATTCAACTTTATGTTCCTTGCCTTTGGTTTTAGACATGTCAACTGCTGAATCAGCCTTTATCTTACATGAAATATCTCTTTTCCGCACCCTGTTTGTTTTAGCTTTTTTAAGTTTCATGTTTAATTAGGATTTTTTTTACTCAATGTAATAATAGAATTTTTTCATTATTATTTTTTCTAATGTTTATTTTCTTAGTTTCAGAAACATGTAGAATATAATCTGAATTAATCACCGTCTATAATAATCAATTTGCTTTAATCCTGTACATACTTTTACTTTTTCTTCCTTAAAGGAGCATAGGGTTAGTTCCAGAGTTTTTGCACACGTCTGCCCCCTCTGGCGACAAGTTGAAATGACACCAGTGTTGTGCATGTGCATGGGAGAAAAGGAAAAGCATCTGCTGCTGCGTGTGCACAGGTCTTTTGTTTAAAAGCGTAATGTCTTCTAAGGTAAGAAAGATGGAAATATTGAAGTCAGCCTGTGTTATCTCGCTAATGCATCGATTACAAAGTAGCCAAATAAACGAGAATGTGCAGCGCACGCCCAGAGGATTTGACCAGAATCACTCTATCATGAACTGTCTAATCCAGCCTATAGAGGCAACTGCGGCAAATAGAGGATAACTTGTTTCAAATGCCGGGTAAGTATAAAGGCATGTATGGGAAAGGAAATAAATAATATTTAACTACAAAACTTGCACCATGCACCTTTAATGTTTCAGATTTAGAGGAGAAGTGATTATCTTGTTTCCTTACAATAGTCATGGTCATCCCAGTTTAACTAAAAAAAATCAAATGTGCATTCCCAGGTCTGGGTCAGTTCAACCCTTAACCCTACCCCTACTTTTTACACACATATTGTCAATTCACCACCCCTTCCCCTTTTATATTTTGCACATGTACACAAACCCTTTTCTACCTATGTGCGTATCAATACATTTTCTTCATCTTTCAGGATTTACATAAATTGTGGAGATAAAGTCATAAAATTGCTAAAATATTTGCTATATCTTGGCTAAATAATATGCTATTATCTGAAAGCTTTGTATTAAACTCTATTTCCATTAATTGTGATTCTGATCCTTGTTTGGGCCACCCGACTCTTACAAACATAGCAGAATATGACCCCAGATCAAACCAAAATATCACTTAAAGCTAAAGTTGGTAACCCTGTTCAGAAACCCTTGGTTATACTGGGTGAAATGGTCCTTCCATCCTGACAGTAGTCAACACATTATGTATTCAGAAAAAGGAGGTTATAAACTTAGATTTCTGTGAAAGGTGCAGGCCTGTAAAAACGGACCAATCCGAGTCAAGAGTTTTGGTCCCGCTCGCACTCCCCTCTGTTGCTCAGGTTCCTGGGGTATCACCTTATCTATTGGTTGTTCCACACACCGATCATTCTGACACACTCACATAACGCTAATGTGCGTGCTAGTTCCTTGTTTGTTTCCACTTGCTGGCCGCTGCTTACACCGTAGACTTTGAACATGGCTGAGAGCCGCAAGAAGCAAACTGCATACAAGTTTAAGAGAAGAACAGTAAGGCCCCAGGAGAAAGAACTAAGCCCAAATTGGATTTTGGAGATTTTTTTCACGCGGACCCCCCTGAGGAGCAGAAGACCAAAGGTAAGACGGTCTTGCACATGCGCAGTTTTTCAAAAAAGGGATTTGGGGAAACTTCCGGAAAAATGGGCGACCCTACCTTTAAGGGACCTCCATCTGATAGATTTATTTTATTGCCGTCATAAACCCACATTTCCTTACAGTTCATGAAATGTAGATTAGGAAAAGTTCCCTGACTGTTATGAATTGATGCATGCTCTGTCAGAAATCTCCTGTGGTACCTGACTCAAAAAGAAAAAGGCCATCACTGCAAAGGTACAAAATAGAGAATGGAGACCAGGCCCCACTTTCAATTCTATGCAACGCTTTTTGTTGCACATTATCTGAAAGGTTCTATATACAGAACATACAAAGTTTGATTGACTGATAGACTGATGTTAAATAAATAAAATGTTCTGGGAAAATTATGCTTTATGCTGCTGAGACAGATGTATATTATTATTATTATTATCTTGCACTTCTTCCAAACCATTAATGTCTCCACAGCTGCTCTCCACCCCCACCCCAATCCACCCACAGCCCTTCCTCCTGGGATCTACAAGACCAAGTTTGTTCCCTTAAAATCCTTGGGTTTTTATAGAGCTTGGATCTTGAATTTTCAGTAACAGTTGCCTTACCTGTAAGAGAAATATGTCTTATCACTGGGAGCTTGCTGGAAATAAATACACCCATTTTAGTAGTGGTGGGAGCTAACAGTTTTTCACAAGTGACCAGACTGTCTTGGAGTAGTTTAGCTTTTTTTAAAACGAAGCAAACTTAAAATATACATGTTGGTTTGACAGCATGCTGTGTAAGCGGATGTTGGCAGTCTTTAATTTGGTGCTGCCTTTCTCGGTCGAACAATGTAGATGTTTCTATGTGAAATCACCTCAGTGGGGCCGCTTGTATTAGTCAGCCAAATCAGCTGGTCGTGGGTCGGCTGGGATCCTTTTCAACCCACTCTGAGCCCTGGAAAGCACAGGGTCATGCCATCTTGGATGCCCCTGCACAGCTGACAGCCTGCCACAAAATCTAAAAGTTCTCAAAAGACTGGAGAGGACCGAGGCTGATCTGCTGAGTGTTCTGAACAGTTTGGTTTTTGTTTCTGTGTTTGATCAATCACTAGAGCAGGATAAGCCGGCGATTGTTTTAGTGACTACCTCCAATAACCATCCACTGGTCACTGAAAAGTTATTTTCGGTGATTTTTAAATTGATTCCTATTTCTAACATCAGTATAAAAATGCTCATCATTGTAACAGATTAAATGGTCTATAAGGATAGCTGCCTCATCCATCAGATTTTCCACAGATGAAAAGACTCATCGGTTTTATTCATGAGACTAACAGTTTCCAGGTTGTTCTGCTGCCCCCTTGTGACACCAACATAAAATACATTATAATTTGTTCTTCAAATCTAGAAATAATGCTGTCAGTGTTCTTTGGAAAGGTGACAACTTCCAAATGTGTTATATCTTCAAAAGTTATCAGTAAGAAATTAGACCTACTCTGCTGTTTCTTCCCTAGTTTCTAATGTAGGCGGATGGTTCCACAAACCGCTTCGGTCTCTCATCTTTTTCTTTCACTGCGGATGGGGTGTGCGTGGATCAGAACATGCTCTCAGTTCTTTTCTTGTTAAAGTGATATTAAATGATGGGAAAACGGAATAAAACATATTATACTTCATTATTTGATCATAGAAATAAGTACGTACAACAATAATCCAGTCTCATGCTCCTGGAGGACTGATCATTGTGAACCACCTTGCTGCTTGTTGCTTTGAATAACATGAGTTTATAAAGTTGTGCCCAGAAGTAACAGCATCTCTAAGCTGTTCTGATAGAATGCACAATTTCTCCTGGAATAAATTCAATTTTGCTAATGCTGCAAAGATATTTCCCAGGTTCACTTTAAAAAGGTTTATGGTGAGGGTAATAAATTAAATGTATGCTAAACCCATTTTTGGGACCATTTTGATGAATCTAAACTATTGGATTTAAAAACATGTAAAAACTAATGATAAATTCATAATCATTAATATTTTGGATGTGGTCATGCCCTGAGAATTTCCTGTTTAATCTTAAATTAATAATTCAATTAGAACAACAGATTTTTTTTACAACTATAAAGTACATAATTGAGCCTCAGTGGCAGATCTAGAGTATGTACAGCACTGCCTTGCAAAAGCATTAATAATCATTCAGCTATTTGCATTATCTTTTCATTAAAAGGACAAATCTCACTTTATGTAACCAGAATTGTATGTGACAGACTAGCAGAAAGTGATGTGCAATTGTAAAGTTAAGGGAAAGTCATACAAGGTTTTAAAATTTTACAAACAAAATTGTGAAAATGTGCAGCAAACATTTACATTACCCTCTTCAGTCGGATTGCACTTAATAAAATGAAGTGCAACCAGATGCCTTCAGCAGTCGCCGTATTAGTAGGTAAAGTAAATCTGAGTAAAAGTTAATCTCAGAATAAATCCATTTGTTCTGAAAAGGTCTCTGAGGTTTGTTAGAGAACACTAGCGGGAGTAAACAGCATCAGGAAGCCCAAGCAGATCCCAGCAGATTGGTCGGAGAGGTTTTGGAGAAGTTTAAAGCACAAATAGGTTTTATAATAATAATGTCCCAAGCTTTGGAGATCTCACAAAGCACTGAATAATGCAACATTAGAAAGTGGAAGGTATGGCACAGCTGCAAACCTACCAAGATATGGTCATCCAGCTAAACAGACGGACTGATGAAGAAAAGCCTTCAGCAAAGAAACAGGAAAGAAGCCCTATGATGAGTATACAGTGAGGTATGCAGTCCACAGATGGCCATTATGGATGAGTGGCTCCTTGTTGGAGCCATAAGAAATCCTTTTCCACAGCAAACATGTGAAATGAGTTGCTCTGTTCAGATGAGACCAGAAAGTAACCTTTTTAACTTCTGTGAAAAACTGTGGAAAGCTAACACTACACATGACCCTAAACACAAGATCCCCACTGTGATTGCAGATTCATACCATCTTTTCTTCATCAGAAAATGGGAAGTTGGACACAGTTGATGAGAACAGTGATGGATCTAGACACATGGAAATCCTCAGCAAATCTGCTTAATGCTGCAAAAAAAAACTCAGACTGCAGAAGAAGCTTGAGCTATTTTTCAGAAAATGTGCAAAAAATGAAATCAAATCACAGTTCCGAACTATAATCAAAGTGAGCTGAACATGAGCGGACACCGCTCTTTCCAGACTTTTTAAATTAAAACTCATGTATCCTTTACCTTCACGTCCCAATTATACACTCTGTTTTAGTCTGTCACATAAGAATCTAATGCAATACAATGAAGCTAGTGGTTCTAATGTTACAGAAGGTCAAAAGGTTTCAGGAGTATCAACACAATTTTTATGGAACTGCATATCTAGCCTTTGACAAATTATAGTACCTCCACACATATGCAAGTCAAGCACAGTGTCAACACAAACGTTGACACTGTGCTTGCTCTTTTTTTCAAATCCCAAATGAAAGGCTTTCTGAATTGGTTTTTAGGTAATAAAACAAATTTTCATCAGTTTTTTTTTCCTACCTCTTGTTCATCTGATCAAAGATGTGTCCACCGACCTTCATTTGTCTTAAACTGTAACTTATCATGAGAACATTGTTTTATGTCGGGGTCAATTTACTGCATCCTTCCTAATAAAGTTAGATATGTTCTTGGCTTGACATACCAGGTCATCGTGTTTTTTTCAGCGTACTTCAGCCCTTACGCATACTGATCCCTGAGACAGGGGCAGCTCGCCATGTACTGCTCAAAGGTCATGCACATCCAGCAATGGTTTTGGGCCTTGGCCTTTAGGGACCAACATTTCCCCCATAAAGGGCTTCCAATAAACGGAAGCCTGCATTAGCTGGCTTCCTGTTTTCTTAAGCTTACTTTGACAGAGGAGTTTCACGTGATCATCCGAAATATTTGGACATGATGACACATTTCCAGTCTTGCTCCACTGCCATTAAGCTTTCCGCAATTTTTTTCCCCACGATGACTAAGAAAGGAACGCTCTAGTTTCCTGCTTTTGTAGTCGCTGTGTGTCACTGTGCATCAACACTTTTCTTATGTTTTGGATTTCAACAGATTTCTTTCGTCAGTTTGGTGTTTCCAGGCATATTCAGGAATATTTTATGACAGATGTTAAATTCTCATCCAAATTTTCTACATCAGTTTGTTGCCACAAGGTGGCAGTAGATACTAAAGCTAAACAACTCAAATTATGCCAGTAAAACAAGTGTCTGTTCAAGAACTGACAGTGATCTTTCCTTTCCATGGACTACTGCCAGGGGAAAAAAAGATGTTCTTCATGATTTTTTTACATACAAACACAGACAGAACTCGCGGAGTCTTCCAAGAGTGACTCTCAAAAACAGATGTTTGGAAACAGCTAATACCAAAGGCCAAACGATGGCTTTTAAAAGATTGGATGGCAACACTATTTATGTGAATTAGGTTCTTCTATTGAAGGTCATCAGCCTAAAGGTCTTCAGTCAACAAACATCGTGATGTGGAAGATCCCTTAGAGTAGCATCATCCATGACATCAGCCGTCTATTTCTGTACTTCTTTGTTTCCTCAGCTTTTTGTCCTCTGGTCCCTTCTGTTTCTCTCTCCATATTTGGAATTTGCTGATATTCTCATATCTTTTCCATCTTTTCTCCTCCTTCTTTCCTCCGTGTCAAAGCCTGTTCCAGATATCTATAGTTAACCTTAATAACTTTCTGCCAAGATGGCCATATAGGGCCAAGTGTTCTGCAAAGACATCTTTGTCTGAAAGACCAGATATTGAAAACAATTTTGTGATTTTGCTCCCCTTTGCTATAATATTTGGATCTTTGGATTGTTACTTAAATTAACTTTAGATAATGGGTCATTCTGTAGAGAGCTCATCAGAAGTTTAAGCTGTGTGTAAATGTAACAATAATACTTATCTTTGGTATTTAGGGTAGAGTGATTACTCAAGATCCAACTTAAATGGTTCTTATGACAAGAATTAGGTGCAAAAGTAAAAATTTGTTGTAGATTTTGACTAATCCATACAGGGTCATAATTATACATACAGGTGAAAACATATACCTAAAAATGTTTGTTAAAGCAAGAGAACCATCAACTCTTTGTAGCCAAATCAACGGTCTTGGCATAATTCTGATTGGATATTTGATTGATATTATCCAGAATGGTGGGTCAAACTCATGCGTTTTCTGTAGGATTCAGGTTGTGGCCATTCCAGACGGTCAACTTTAGCCTTGGTTTATTCATTCCAAACTAGTATTGAGGTTTGGGATTACTTGATTGAAATTTACTGTTATTGCGCTTACTTTGTGCAGTGCAAAAGCACCACTGAGAGCAAAACGGACTCTCAGCATGGTGCAGCCACCTCCATGCTTGACACTGGGTTCAGTGTTCTCAGGTTTCAAGGCCTAACCTTGTCTCTTTCAAAAATAATTCTTGCAACTGTTGGTAAACAGCTGTATCTTTGTTTTATTGGACAATAAAACGTTCTCCAGAAGGTATTTGGCCTGTTAACTTTGGTAACTACAAATTTTTTGAAGGTTTTGGATCACTACAGAGATGAGGTCCACAATCTCAGTTCTGCTCCAGGAACAACTTGATGCTGAACACGAGACTAAGACTAAGGAGGTCATAGTGGACTACAGGAGGACCAGGAAGACTGAACACGACCATCTCTGCATACAGTGGGAGGTAGTGGAGCGTGTGGACAGCATTAAGTTCCTGAGCGTTCACATCTCCGACCACTCCTGGATTGTGAACACCTCTCACCTGGTGAAGAAGGCCCAACAACTGCTCTTCTTCCTCAGGAAACTGAAACGGACTGGACTTTCCAATAAGCTGCAAAAAACTTTTGCATCGCTACAATAGAAAGTGTTCTATGTCTTAGCATAACTGTATGGTATGGGAGCTGCACAATGAAGTAGAAGAGGAACTTGTGGGATGTCGTCAGCAAGAACTGGACTCAGTTTATTTAAGTCCAGAGAAAAGCCAGACGCATTGCCACGCATTGTTTGCCCCTCTCCCATCAGGGAAACATTTCAGGACCATCAAATCCAATACGAACAGACTTAGAAACAGCTTCTTCCAAAACCTGTTGGGGCTATTACCCCCTGCTGAAAAGACTGAGTCAGTACACATTTACAATATCACCACTGTGAATGCATATTTTTTGCACACTTTTAAAGGTGCATGGTCATGTTATTTGACTTTTTTTATTTATACGTCAGTAGCTCACTCTGGTTGCATACAAAGTTTTTATGAAAGATTATGTTATGCTATGAGGCTGTTAAAGTTTTTGTAGATTGGTTTATTTAATCAATAACGGTTGGTCTTCAATCACGCCGAGCTGTCGCTTTACTGGGAGGCATTGCAGAGGGTCAGGCTCAGTCCGGTATTATTTACAATTGATTTATAAATTAAGCAAACCGGCATTATGACAGTTCTGCGATACTGTCGCTAGATGTCGGCACATCTGTTTATGTTTGTTAATTGAGAGCGAATTATTTTTCGTCTCAAAAAGAATCATCAAATGTTGTGTGTACCCTAAGCCGGAGTATGACCAAGAAAAACAATTTCAACACTGTAACATGCAGTGACAATAAAAGATTCTTTTTGGAAGGCTAAAGTGGGTCAACACTAAGTTTTTGGAATGGTCTGACCACAGCCCTTATGAAAACGCATGGACTGTGTTTAAAAGTTAGATCTGTGCCAGGAAACCAACCAAATGAACTCTGTTATTCCTGATCGGAGGAGTGGTAAGGCATCTTGTCAGGGTGACGCACAGACTCGTTCATGGCAACAAAAGACTGTGCTTGTTTGTTTCCTCTGCAACTTCGTGAGGGACATTTAGTCAAACATTAGTTTGGGGCTTATGTTTCCATTTGAGCCTCTATGTATCACCATTTGTGAGTTAAAGAAATGCCATTAAAAACTAACAAAGCTGGCAAGAGATGATTAGAAGGAGTTAATTTCATGGCAAGTAAAACCAGTAGGGGGGCTTGTTGTAAACACCGTCTGCTGCCTGAGCTCATGTCTGAGACTAAAGGCAAAAAGAAAACGAGGGGCTGAAGGAGAGCCAAATGAGCTAGTCAATTGAAGGATGGCCCAGTGTGAGGGTCCTGACATGAAGGGGTGGATATGATGGCCTGACTTTTAGTGAGCATGCCTCAGTTTTTACTTTGAACTCGGTGAGAGAAAGGAAAACAATAGGAGTGATATGGGGGAACGTAGAAACGAATCCAAAGTTTTAAGGAGGAGGAGGAGGAAGAGGAGGAGGATCATCGAGAATTTTCCTTTTAAGGGGTACAGTCTCCCACTTCCAAGTCTTACGAGCTCTTGCGTACTAGCCAAAACACTTGAGGGAGAAGAAATAAACAACAGAAAAAAAGCCTGTGAGGAGCAATAAGGTATTTTAACACCTACGTAATATTAAAAGTGAACATACTGACATTTTAATTTTTATAAAAGAGCCGAAGACACGCCAGTCATCACCTCTGATAACATCTAACTTATTTCACTGAATAGGTGTGTAATCTGCAGGACGAAGAAAAAAAAAAGTCCCTCTCTATCTCCGCAACAACGAAACCACTGCAGGGTAAACAAGAGAGACCTCAGTCCACCCTGAGTCACTGGATCTCTCACAGCATCCCAACAGCTGCCAGTTCTTCTTGGTCGTCCTCCGCACAATACCGACAATGTGTTGTTGCCGGGGCCAAGGAGTGACTGCATGTATCTGGGAGCAGGAAACAGAGCGGAGCTGAGGAGGAGAGATGGGTGGGGAGGTGAGAACAGAGAGGTAATTGTATATGTAAGAGTGAGGCAACCGTAGCAGAGGGGGCACACGCAGAACGAGAGGGAGAACGAGGGGAAAGGAGAGATGCACGTTCCTGGGATGGGGGGCGCCAAGAAAGAAGAAGGAAGCACAGGTTGAGAGCAGGAATCTTTAAGTTTTGATGCTTGAAAGCGGGAACAGGGATGTAGACAGAAAGAAAAGTAGGTGACCAATCATGCTCTATGAAGTGCCGTCTGAAATAAAGAAAGATGGGGATACGACACGTGACAGCAGCGAGGCTGAGCAGGAGGTGTTTTTAAATAGTGTGTTTTGTAAAAGTTGTAGAGAAGGGCACAGAGAGTGTATCCTTTGGAACGGGAGCCAGGAAAAGGGGAAGGGCCTCGGTCTCCTCCTCTCCAGCTGACAAAAACAGCTGCCCAGGAGCCCGCTCAGAGAGAGAGGACGGAGGTAAGAGGAAGACTCAAAGGGCGGACAAACAGAGAGAAGAGAGAGAGAGAGAGAGTCCTGGACCCCAAAGCACCCTTATGGGTTGTGTCCTGAGCTCGGACTGGTGTGGGGAGGGAGAGGTGCAGCCGCTGCCGGTGGTCCGAAGCTCGTCTCTGAAGAGAAGGAGTCTGGAGAGGAGTGACAGCTACAGGATGAGGCTCACAAAGGTTGGTGTGCATGTTTTCGTGATGAAACTTTATTTCAATTTTCACAGGCATGTTTTGCACTAACTGCTTTAGCCATAAGTCTTTGCATGCTGCAGTCTGCAGTTTTCCTCCATATTAAAAGAGGCAGTCTTTTGTAATGTTAATCTTTACAACACTGTTGTGCAATAAAACATCACGGCCTGCTTCATCTTTTCAACACGTTAAATAAGGTGTTTATTTAGTGCATCGCAGTTGTCTGTGTATAGTGAAAAGTCCGATTTGCTTGCAATGTTTATTTTTGCCTTTTAAGATTTTTTAACGTTCCAATTTCTATATTTAAAAAATAATGTTAGTATGTTGTCATTTCTGCCATTTGTAACGCAGGGCTGACATGGAAGCTCAAGGATACAGTGTAGATGTCATTGTCATGGATTATGGATTATGTTTTTGCTCAGTATAGGACTACAGTTGGATTGGATCAGCTTTTGTTAGGCTCATCGAGAAGGTTCATGTTTTTAGTTTAATATTCTCTTTTTTGTGGTCTATCCATTGTCTCTCCACAGGTTTGTTTCACTTTGCCATGGTTGCTGCTCTCCTCTCACACCTGGTTCCAATTTACCCCTAATCTCTACCATCCTGCTCTATTTCTCAAATCAGTACATGCCTGATTCTATTTTCCTAACTATCTCACATGTGTTTCAAGTTCACTAGCCATCTCACACCAGGTTATAATTTACAACTCATTTTAGACCTAGTCCTAGTCCCTGTCCACACGGAGACGAGGCTAGGTGTATCCGCAAAGATGTTTGATCATTTAGGCCAGGGGTGCCAGGCTCCAGTCCTCAAGGGCCGGTGCCCTGCAACTTTGTGTGTCTCTGCTTCAACACTCCTGAGTCAAATAATCAGGTCATTAGCTGGACTCTGGAGAACCTGACTGCAGACTAAGGAGGTAATTCAGTCATTTCATTCGGGTGTGCTGGACCAGGAGCACATCTGACAGTTGCAGGACACTGGCCCTCGAGGACTGGAGATTGACACCTGTGGTCTGGGCTGTGTCCACACGGATCTGGTCTTATGGGATATCGTAAATGATCATTTTTGAAAATGGTCACCAAAGGATTTTGAAAACTAGAGTGGATAAATTGCAGCATCTCTTCTTAAATGCTGATATCATAGCTCCGCCTCTCTCTGTAACCCGCATGCGTGTCACTCTTTGACGTCCATAGCGCTGTCCAGTGTTGTGTTCATGCTGAGGCACATATTGGCTTTGTTATGGCTGTAAGTAGCGTCGTCTGCAAATGCCCAGTGTTTGTTTTGCATGTTTCCGTGGTGGTGTCACAGTGCCACCAATGGGCCCGGCATACCTACTACAGTGTTTTCAGTGGTGGTGCATACTCATCAGTTGTGGTGCATCGTCTCATGTTTTTTTTCTTAATCATTTGTTGATATTTACCATTTTCGTCTTTGTGGGGACGGGACCCTAGTTTACTTATGAATTCACACCTTGTTCTAATTTGCCAGTCATCTCATACCTGGTCCTAATTCATTCATTCCACACTTGACAGAAGTAACCTCGTCTCTTACCTGGTGCAGCTATTATCTCACAAATGGTTCTAGTTTGTTGTTCATCTCACACCTATTCTGTTGTACCGATGATGTCACACCTAGCTCTATTCTCCTTATGGCATGTCTGGTTTCTAATTTGTGAGTCATCTCGTACCTGATTTTTTTTACAAATAATTTCAAACCTGGTTTGAGTTTATAATACTTTTGTAGCTGGTTGTACTTCACTTATCATGACACACCTGGTTTTAGCTTGCCAACCACCTCTAACCTAGTTCCAGTTTACCGCTCATCTTACTCTGTTCAATTTTATAAACCATTTCCCATCTGGTTCTAGTTGTTGAGAAAGAGTGGTCAGAGTAGAGCGCTTGCATTCTGTAAAGGCCTGGTTCAAATCCCACACACTGCCACTATGGGTCCTTGAGCAAGACCCTTAACCCCTGATTACTATCCTGTAAAAGCTGCCCACTGCTCCCTAAGGGTTATGGGTTAAATGATGCAAACAAATGTTGTTGAATGTACAATTGCAATGACAAAGATGTTTCTACTTCTAGTTGGCTAATGATCTCGCATCTGGTTTTATTGTTTACTATTTATGTCACACCAGGGTCTGGTTTGTTAATCTTCACTCCTACCTTGTAGCCTTTTAATACATTTCCAATGTGTACTTAAAAGATCTGGTTTTCAGTTGTTCATTGTCAGGTTTTTGTTTGTTTTTGTTTTTAATCTTCTTGAATAAAATTACTATATCTAATTTTCTATTCAAACATGTTATTTTCAGGATTGACTTGTTTTAGATAAATGTCAAAATTATATACAGTTTATTCGGTAAGGGTAGTAGTCGAGCATTCTTGGGTGTGCCCTGAGAGCCAAAAACTAATTAGTGTGCTTGTGCCACGGGCCGGTTCTTCAGGATTTCCAGAACCATGGATCAGGGATGATCAGGGTGCAGATCTGGAATTGAACTTTCAGCTGGGGTCTATCTGTGTTGAGTTGGCAGGTCATCTTTGTGCATGCTTAGGTTCTCTCTGAGTACTAAGGTTCTGTCCTACACTAAAAAAAACATGAATTCTTCTTTGTTTAGTCACTCATAATTGCCTTTTGGTGTAAGTGCTGATGTGCCTGCTTTTGTATCTGCGATGGCCTCGTAATGGACTGGTGCTCTAGCCAGCGTGCTCCCTATCTCGCACCTAACGGCTGCCAAAAAGGCTCTGTATCCCTTGTTCAACCTTGATGAAACACTTATGGATAGGGGATAGTTGGAAAAGGAAGAATCAAAAGGCAATTTTTTGTTTTCCAGGAGTGAGAGAATGTATTTTCTTTCTTTGTTTTAAAAGATGTGGATAATCATGGCGTCACAGCACATCTGTGCAACTACAATGGCCCTGTTGTGGTGGCATTGTGATGCCGCAGAGTTATCGTCATGTAAACACAGGCAGGCCTGCTGCTTGGACGAAGGGATCTTGGAGCCATTAAAGGAACACTAAGAAACCTGACCTCTGACAACAACAGTTACATCATGCTGTAGCACTCGTAGCTCTGCTTCATCGTGTTCTGTGAACATTTGACGTGCGTGCGTGTGTGTGTGTGTGTGTGTGTGTGAGAGATCCCAGTAGCTCTGTATCATAAGCAGAGCAGCGTGGGAATGTGAAGTTTTCTGGACTACGTCACCCTGCGGTGACTGACCCGGACTATAAGGGTGTGGGAATCAGTTGGATCCAAATTATCCCAAGCAGGAGGTACTCTTATCTATTTATGTGTTTTTTCTAATGATCCATCTTATTAGTCATTGGTGTTTTTTTGTTTGTTTGTTTGTTTTTACAGACTCATGAAGGGTATTGCAGCTCAAAACTGAGATGAACATGATTTGTTAGTTGTTTTTTTTCCTGGCATGAACCACATCTATGCGTTTGCAGACACATGCCAAGACCTTACTGGAAACACCAACATAAAAAAACGAAACATTTCTCAGTGTGATTACATAATGAGCTGCAGTCAGGTCAACAGCATGGGAAAGAGATGTTTCACATAGAATATAAATAAGTTTCTCACATTAAATCCTCATTTGTGTTTATGAGGCTGTGGGTAAAATTTTGCTTCAGGAAAAAAATTAGTAATAATCTTGTGAGTATTAGTGTCTGAAAGCCGATTACTGAATTCTTTACAGCTTGTCAACAGCTATGCTTCCATACGCCAGGATTCTTTTGCAGATGGAAAGTAGCAGAATGTCAGTAAACAATTTTTTTCTACAGCTGGATATGGCAGCAAGAGCCATTAGCCCATATGGTTCCCTTTAAAAAAGAAGGTCCCTAAGCTCTGCTCTGGTGGTTGATTTATGAATCAGTGGGGACACGTATACAGGTCTAAGTGGAAAAAGTCTAGGAGAAAACTCATGAAAGCATCCACTTCACGTTACGTTCTCCACAAATGCCTGATTGCTTTTTATTAACTCAACTCTGTTGATCTTGAGAGTTACATTTCTACCGGCTTAATAATAAACAGACATTTGATTCACTGACGTGCTCCAAAGGGCACAAGTCTGTGAGTCATTAGTGGAGGTATATATGCAAGTCAAACATAAATATAGAGTTAAGGTCTGCCAACTATATCTGGCAGTGGAAGAAAAGCAGCATCTGCAGCTTGGTTGGACAGCTTTCACTTTCATTCTCAGTCACTTTAGCACTTTTTATCCAAGAACTGTAAGTTCACTTCAGTGTAGATATTTATGGTGCAGAAAGGGTTCGACTGATTTTCTAAATTCTTACCTCCTGACTTAAATCTGAACAGATCGAACACTTTTGGTTCCTGGAGCAAATTTCAAAGACTTCTGTGTGGATAATCCTTACACGTTGTATGGTATTCATCATGCTCCTATGGTTGATCTATTCAGACAAGTTTGTTTTGGGCAAGAATCAGTTCTGATATTTGCATGTTGAACTTAAATCAGTGCAGAAAAAAAATTGTTTTCTTTAAAAAAAACTTTGGGGGTTTAAAACTGCGCATTATATTGAACATCAATGTAATTTTGCTTCAAATTACGTTTCTTTGTTGTATTGTTGAAGTAATATTATTAGTTTTTATAGAACGGTAAGCTATAGCTGTATAACTATGTTATATAGACAAATATAATCAGTCACTGTAACATCAATCAATCAGTCAATCAATCAATCTTTATTGTCAACTACAATCTGATTCTGATTCTGATTCTCAATTTGCATTGTAATCGAAATTACAGTTCCAGTACAACCGTCCATCGGGGGAACGGTTGACTGAGGCCTTGCATTAATGAAATTACACCTTCATTCAATCCTGAAATTTTACAGAATGGGACATAAAGATAGTTTTCTTTTGGATCAGTACCCTGATGACCCATGGGCCAATCTTCAGCTGTCACACAGATGACCTCTGTATCGACTCTTGAATACTTTGCTATACATATTTGTTCTTGGTCCACACAATGACTGCAAGGTCTTAAGTGTCCAAAGGACCATGATTCAAATTTCTGGTGGTTCATTCTGACACAACTTTGCAAGTCATGCCGCCATATCATTTGCAGAGAGAAGAGTTTCAAATACCTGGGTGTTCATGTCAACAATAAGCTGGACTGGACACATAACACCGACGCCCTGTATAAGAAGGGCCAGAGCCGGCTCCACCTCCTCAGGAGGCTGAGGTCCTTTGGAGTGAGCAGGCCTCTGCTAAAGACCTTCTATGACTCTGTGGTGGCATCAGCCCTCCTCTACGCTGTCGTCTGCTGGGCTCCTGGCAGTGCAGAGCGGGACAGAAAGAGGCTGAACAAGCTGGTGAGGAAGGCCACTTCTGTCCTAGGCTGCACTCTGGACTCTGTGGAGGAAGTAGCTGAGAGGAGGGTGTTGTCCAAGTTCACATCCATCATGGACAACACCTTCCACCCCCTGCACCAGACTGTAGAGGAGCTGAGCAGCTCCTTCAGTGCAAGACTTAGACATCCTGTCTGTAAAAAGGAGCGCTACCGCAGGTCATTTATTCCTGCTGCCATCAGATTTTACAATGCTGCACTGTAACTGCAACTGTGACCATAACTGTAATATTTAATGTGCAATAACTAAGGTGCAATAATCTATTTAATACACTGTCCTACAACCCGTGCAATAATCCTGATGTAGTGACTTCTGCTGCTATCAACACTTGAACATAAGTCAGTACACATGTATGTATGTATGTACAAATGTATACAATGTATATGCACTTACATACGCGTAGGTGCGTATGTAAGTAGGCGCATAGATATATGTATATATTTAAGTATATAGATATGTTTATATATATATATATATAGACCACTAAGAATGTAAATGAGACATTTACATTCCTATTTCCTTTTTTGTATTTTTTGTTTTTGGTATTCTTTTGATCCATTGTAGATATAAAGATTCACTGTATATAACTGAATGCACCTTCCCTACTCTGCACCTTCTTGTATGAGCCGATGTGACGAGTGAATTTCTCCATTGTGAGATCAATAAAGACTATCTTATCTTATCTTATCTTAAGAGGCATTTTCCCGGTACCTCTCCCAAACAAGCCTGTACTTGAAACAACTGTACCATGGACTCTGAGGCTGTTATAGCAGTATTACACACTGGAGCCCTGGTGAAGCAAACTGCCAAAACTACTACTTTCATCTTCCAGTGTTAGTCGCATTTGCAGCTGATCATTTATTAATGTACTTTATTAGCAGCTCTTAGCCGTTACTTATCCCTCTAAAATTCTAGATGTAAAGGAACGTGTTTGTTAGACCGTTCCATGATTTTTGTTTATAGGCACAAAAATCTAATCAGAAAAATTGATTGAAAAATGCTATCTGTGTTCTATCTTTGTAATAAGCAACCTGGTGCACATATATAGTTAAGCCGCGAAAAAGTCATACTCCCAGCAGAGTTAGGTTTAAAATAAACTTTTTATTTTATAAATATGTTTTTTTTCTGACTGGAAGTAGAAATACATTTTGGAGTGGGCCAGCTACATTTCCGCCTTAAATCTGATGAATAATCTGTGGAGTGAGCTAAAGATTAGGGTAATTGTTTACAGGCCTTCCAGCCTTAAAATCTTGGATCTCATCACCAGAAACAAATCACCAAAACTCACTAGTGGACACATGCAAAAAGATGGTTGGCAATTAGAATTTTTTGATTGCTGTGATACACTATAAGACTTTTACATTGATTATTCAGAAGGGTAAGAATAGTTTTTGACAATGTAATTTGTAGATTGCATTGCAATGTTTTTTTTATAAAATGTAAATAAAACCAGATATTATGTCAATAACTAACATATTGATCACATTTGAAAGTTATTCCTTTCTGGTTTCCTATCAGAAGCAAACTTATTGGTTGAATGAAAATCATTTGAAATCTAAATCTGCCAGGCATAAGAAGAATGAAAAAAATTATTTAGTATAGTGCTATCTAAGAATCTTCAAAAAAGAAGAAATACCAAGGCTTAAGGCAGCATATACTGGTGGGAGCCAACAAATGAACAAGTAACACAGTTCCATATGTAGAGAATAGTATTTTGAAAAATAAATTGTAAACATGTTTTCAAATATGTTTGGAACCTATAAAGATTACCTTATTTATCTCTGAATGACCAAAAAATGGTATGTGGGTGATATATATATTCTACTCTTCAAGCAAACTTAAAAAAACACACAACACAAGACCACTAATACACTGAAGATGTTTGCATCCTGGACAGAGAGGGATGTTGGTTTGAGAAGGGAGTGTCCTTTTTGTGAAAAGAAACCGGCCATCGTTAAACAGGAGTGGAGGCCTCCGGGTCCAGTTGTCCGCCTCTTACAATACTGTTGATGTTGTGAGCATGACTCAGCCCCCTGGGAACAACAGGGGGCCATCAGCGCACTAACGGCCCCGTTACTAGCCTGATGGACGTCCATTTCAGTGAACACAAGTTTTGATTGTCCCTACGCAAAGATACTGCTTAAAAGGCTGAGTTTATCAGTGGACGCGTTTCCATCAACGTTTTCTAATATGCATTTTGAATTTTCACACAAGTAAAGGAAACAGCAAAATTCAAAGTAACTCATTACATTTCGCTAAAAGTTTTTACGCTTGCTTGAGATGGATTTTGACTATTTCGATAAACCGCAAATGCACTAAAGAAGAGATGGAAACACATTTGTTGAATCAGTTCTGACGTAGCGAACACTTACAAGATGTGAATGATCAGCTGTTTCTGCTGCTGGTCGTCTTCCTGGATGTTCCCATAAGGCTCGAAAACAGGGCTGGAAGCAGCAACAAATATTTTTGGACTGACAAAGAGAGTTGAGCATTTCTTAGTCTCATCTGCTGAAAAAAAAAAATCAACACATTTGTCAAAACCTGGCTCCATTACTGATCTGTGGTCCATGGTAGTTAGCAACATCTACTTCCTGTTTATTACAGCCAACGCCAAAGCATGACGACATGACACTTTACGTCATCTAGTTAATTCTCTAAAAACCAGTAGATGGAAACACATTTGAGACGCATTTTCTTTTTTGCAGCATTTTATTTTATTTATTTATTTATTTATTTTTTTTCCCCAGTGTCCTGTCTAGCAATGTGGCAATAAAAATTGATATCTTAATGCCAAATAGAGCTCGACAGATTTTACTTTCACAAGTGGAGCAAACAGCTTTCGCCATAATGCTCCGCTTGATTTGTGCGTGTAAATAGCTTTATTGTGATTCCTGCAGGGAGAATTTCAAATTATATGGACACTACAATGGGAAAGTAGGAGAGTAAAAGAAAAACAAGAAGAGAAAAAAAAAAAGAAAAAGAAAGAGAAAGAAGAGGTGAAAGAAAGAAGAGATAAAAGGAAGAGAATGATAAAACGTCCTCTGTCTGCTCCATCACCTGGAAAGAGACACAAAAAGAACAGCACAACCAACAGACATAAAGCAACAGATACAATCGTGTAACACCTTGATACCATTGCTAAATCATATGTATTATTATTTAAGCTGACATGTGTAATGTGATACCTAAAAAAAAAAAAAAAGGTAAAAGAAAGTAAATAAATTATAGCCTTTCTGTATATAAGTGAACATTTAATACCTGGGACCCAGCACCTGTGGGAGATTGTGAGAGTGCACTAGTTTAGGTGAAAATTATCCAGAAGGAAATGGCTTGATAGTGATTGTGGAGAACCGAAGACCCACCTTCCCCGAGCACAGAGGCAGGGGTCAGGGGACCCATAACCCCGGACTCCCAAAGGGGCCACCAAAGCAGTGCGCCCGAGAGGGGCCTTCACAGGAAATGTACAACCCCCCCCCGAGGAAAGAGGAGAGACGACCCCGAGGAAATCCCCCAGCCACCGCAATGCCGACGCCCCCAAGAGCCGCGGGGACGAGCCCGTGGGCTCCGCCGGCAGCCGGCCCCGCTGAAGTGGTCCCGGCCATGAGCCCTGGGGGCCAGAGGCCCCAGGGGCGCCCCGCCCCCGCGGCAGGGGCCCCGGCCGCCCCCCGGGGGGCCAGGCCCCGCGAAGCCACCGCCGGGAATGGGCCGGCACCCACCCGGGAACCCGCCCCAAACCCGAGGACCGTCAACGCGCCAGAGGGTCAAGGCGCCCGCCAACGCAGCGGAGGAGGGCAGGACGTGGGGGGATGGGCTCCGCACCTAGCGGAGACTTGAGATGATCTTGGGAGAGGGAGCTGACCGAACCCAAACCTGGGAAAAAAAAAAAAAAAAAAAAAAAAAAAACTCATTCACACCATCCCTCCCTTGTGCCCTACTCGCCACACACAGACACCAAAAAAATAAATAAATAAATAAATAAAATAAATAAAATAAAAAATAAATAAAAAAAAGGACGCTTTACACACATTCCCACATAGCATTCACATCCAAAAAACCCAAGTGGGGGGGGGGGGGGGGGTCACCACAATTCAACAATACGACTGCCTGTGCCCGACCCCCGGCCCCACCCCCGGACCAGGCGCCCCCCGGACCAGGCCCCCCAAAGAGGGGGGGCCGACACGACCCGCTCGGGCCATCCGACCAGAGCCCCCCATCACCCACTATATACCTAATAAACCCCCTCCCACCCCGACCTTACCCTAGCCACCCCTGCCCCCCATCCCTTCCTGGGGAGAGCAGAGGCGCCAGCCCCAGATCCGGTAAGCCGCCGGCCAGCCGCAACAGCCCCCCGCCAAGACCCCGTACCCAGTGGCCCGCACCTCCTCCAGGCCCCAGACTCCGTGCCGCGATCGGAGATCGGGGGTGTGCAAAAGACCCCCGATCCTCCCTACGCCCGCTCAGATGTTGTGTTGTTGCATGTTGTTCTCAGGTGTGTTTAAAACTGGGAGCACCGAAGGGGGTGCAGCATTTTAAACGTTCACTCAAAATAAGCATGAGAATTGGATGGAAGGATGGCTAGTAACTCATCAGACTGAAGAAGCTTCTTGGAGAGGAGATGAAATGGTTCAACTAAGAAGAACCCATCTAGAGGACCTTCTAAATTTTATTCCTTTTTTCTGGAGAAATGTCGCCTGGGAGCTTGGAGCTCTTTACAGACCGGCAAGGTGCCGCTTCGTAAAGTGATCTGTGGTGAACCTAATCTGCTTGTAATTCACCAGCGGCGTATTACTGCTTGTGACAAAAACTGTAATTGAAAATACTGTAATTCTGGCAACTTCTTGACAGACAATGTTTCTACTCCAGTTCTGACCAGCATTGTTACTCTGATGTGCACAGGCAGCAGTACTTCTCCAAACAACTTTGTCACCAAAAAGGCCCGAGTTATATTAGCGAGCCATGCAGTGGAGGTTTCTCTTTCCTAAATATATTTCATGATAGTTATGCTGATGGCACTAATGATGGTTTATCTGCTCTACAGTAATGTAACTCTCAAAAGTATTTTATATGTAATTTTCACAAGTCTAGGTACAGGCTTCTCACTGTAAACCTTTACTAACCCCTATATTGTCTTCTGATACAAGTGGGGGTTCGAGAGAAGGTTAAGATGCAATACATGGCATCTACATTTAAGCACTCTCTGGTTTATTTGACTCCCTTGTGTCTGGAAAAACGAGTTGTAGATGCAGTTCTGTATCTTGACAGGCAGAAGAAAATGGAAACTCCAGAGATCAGTTTCCATTTCAATTCACTCGTGGACATCAGCAGATGTTTTGTTCTGACAGGTGACACGAGGAAACGCAATCAACACAAGACAACGCTTTCTTACTTAAGAAACGTTGTGCTCACAAACAGCACCTGAATGGTCTGGCTGCTGACTTTGAGTTGTTTCATCCTGGGAAGCTGAAGTTCCAGTCATTTAACAAGCCAGGGTCAAAATGTGTTTTCATGTTCGTTACGCGTTGTCACAAGCAGATCCACGTTTCCTGCGTAGATTATTTTTGTAGTAAAAACGCTTATGACATTTTTCTGCATTGCCATCAACTGACCACACATCCATTCTACATCGTCCCTTTAAAAAGGCCTTTTTATTTCTGCAAAGAAACGATTTGCTCGGTCATTATCGTGTGAAGCTAGCAGCTGCTGCACTTGCATGTGCCGCGTCATCCTCCTGGTGTGATTACGCATTTGGACTTTCATGGCACAACTCAAAAGGCTCTTTTGCACCAGAGAGGTGATTTTAAATTACACACCAGCTTTGAACAATTATTTCCTACGCTGAAATATTTCGACAGTTAGACATTAAAGTTATGTTGATTCGTACAGTAAGATTTAAATTTTAATGCCACGGACAAAAACTGCATGTAGTCTCTATTTCTTTTCCCCTCCTCTTACACATGCACGCTCTCAACTTTGAAATTATATAGAGACCTGGCTTTGTGACAGCAGTTTTTATATATTTTTCTTCCTTCCCTGTAATTTCTTTTTCAAATTAACTTTAGATGACCAATATAGAGGAATTTAGCCACAAGCATTCACAACAAACACACACCCATCACAGGAAGGAACAGTGATCAGTTAGTCTTAAATATAGACACACACCCCATCCCCTATGGCTGGCAAAGGACAGAATAGAATGGAAATAGATGTAACACTGACACTCCTTGAATTTTGGAGGGAGAAAAAAAGGAAATAAATTCACTCGATAAAGCCCAGGCTTTTGGGAAGGCCTGGGCTTTATTTTCTGGATTCCTGCGGTTTGCAAACAAAGATCTATCCCAAACTCTAAGCTGGATTTGAGGAATGCTGCTTGTTTTTGTGTAGCGGTCACACGGATGAAAGCTGATCGAGGGAAAAGGGGAAAGACACAAACCATTTCCTCCCTCAGTACGTCTCCAACAAATCCCAGCCCTGCCCTGAAAAGAAACACCCTCTCCCTGCAAGCTATGCACCAAAATATTTTCTTCTCCACTGCGCAAAAAAAAATAAAAAGTGGAGCTACATCGTCGTCTGAGGTCTGAAAACGTTCGCAGGGAGGATTTTAGCCAATGTGACCATGTGCTCTTTGTCTCGTCTGCTCTTCCCGCCACTTTCTCTGTTTTTTTGTGCCTCCAACGGCTGTACCGGATCAAGCTTTGGTTCAGTGCTGTCTTACACAATCCGCCGTCGAGCTACAAAGCCACACACACACACACACACACACACACACACACACACACACACACACACACACACACACACACACACACACACACACACACACACACACACACTTTTCCAGCCTCATTTCCTGTCAGCCAGTGTTTCCCACTCTGTCCACCTCTTTCCCATTTACCTCCAAGAGGCGTCCAAGGCCTTCCTTTTCCTTGGGACAGTAAATTCTGTCATCTAGACAGCACAAAAACCCACCTGGCATTCCCTGTAATATGTCAAGCAACATGGGACACCTTGCAGCCTGGTGTCAGCTGGGACCGTTTGCTGGGCAGTGAAGTTAGTTGAGATTCATGCTTCATTCCGAGTGTTTACTAAAACAGTTTGGAACCTCAAAATTTATTGCTCTGACCCCCATTCCATCCACAGGAATCAAAGCCGTCTTTCCCCATCTCCACCTTTTTTCCAAAATGACCCTCCCCCACTTCACCCACAAGTTAACCCCTCATTCCAGACCAAACGCCGGCTTCCTGTCTCTCTTGATCCCCTCGTATTTTGTTAGTCTACCTTTTTCACCTCACTGCTTTGTTTCACATCTCTTAATCCGGTCCTCCTTCTCGGCTCGCGGCTTCATCTTACGGTACCAACTGAACTTTTCCCACATTATTCCACAGTAAATTCACTATTTTTAATGTGTTTTATGGGGATTTGATGTGATTGATCAAAACAAAGCAGTCCCTTTTTGTAGGGTGCCTGCTTTTTAATGTTTGTTTTTACAAATAAAAGTATGAAAGGTCTGACAGTAATTGTATGATGTACCCATAATAAGTGGTACTATAATGTCAAAATCAGAATCGCCTTTTGCCACAATTACAGTGTTTTGGATATGTCTTTACTAGCTTTGCATATCTAGAGACTGAAGTTGTTTCTGTTCTTTGCAAACTGTTCAAACTAAGTCAGATTGGATGGCAATTCACTGTAAACATTAACTTTTATGTAGTGTGACAGGTTCTCTAATACATGAATATTCTTTAATCTAAAACTTTCCATTGAAGTTCGGACAGTATGTTTAGTCTAATAGGAGTTATTTCAGGATTATCCCACATCTAGCTCCATCCATCATCTCATCAGCTGTGACTAGCTTCCCTATCCTGGCGAAAGAAAAGCATCCCTGCAGCATGATGCCGCCACCATCGTGTTTCACCGAGGGGATGATGCGTTCAGGGCTGCATCCAGTGTTAGCTGCCTAATTTAAGTAGAACTACATCTTCTACCTACTCTGCCATAAAGGCCATTAGTAAAGCACGCTACTAAAAGTGGTGCTGTCAATACATCCTCCAGTCTGAGCTGTGTATGTCTGCTTTTCTGATCCCTGCCTGTCAGTTAAGGTGGACAGCAGTTTTGGTAGGCTTGCAGTGGTACCGTACTCATTTTCAGACTGTGGATTGAGCAGGGCTCTGCGTGATGTTCAAGGCTTTTTTGTTGATATCAACCCTGCTTTAAACCTTTCCAAAGATTTCTCCCTGGCCTGTCTGCCGGGTTCCTTGGTCTTCATGATGCTATTTGTTCGCTAAAGTTCTCTAACAATGTTCCCTGAGGTCAGAAACAGCTGGATTTATACTGAGATTAAAGGGACTATACCTGACGTTATTTTAGTCTGGTTAAGAAAAACGCTTTTTATGCGATATGAGTCAAAATTTTATAATAACAATTTACTAATTTATTGCGCGATCAAGTGAATCCAGGCTTTTCTTAGTAGAAATAAGCAGCAAAATGGGGACTCTGCCAATGGCACAGCGAGGCTCATAGCCACTGCTAAGCAGCAGCTCCTTCAGGGTGAGCATGACAGGGTATGTAAACAGAACAAAACGGCATGGCACGCATGTAAGTGTTGACCATTCACATAAAAAATATCATTCACCCGACATGTGGCCATTTATGTCAACATAAAAGAAGCCCCATTGAAGCCTCGTTTCCTCCAGAGAATTTTGCACGAGCTTGAGGCGCATGTTTAGTCTCGTGCATGCCGGGGGTTTCTCATTGGGGAAAAAAAAACTGTTGGGGGCGGGGCTTACAGTTCAAACCAAACTGTTCTCCTCACTCGCAGTTCAGATTTGTGCAGGATCAGGGATAGTTCCTTTAAATTAGACACAGCTGGACTCTGTTTGCCAAACAGAAGACCTCTAAAGGCCGGTGGTTCCGTTAGATTTTATTAAATGGGATCAGAATACAGGGTTAATACAAATGCTCACCACACTTTTCCAATGTTTACTTGTAAAGGTCCTTGCAACCTTTTACTTTTGAGCTTCTCTGTGTTGTTGTGTTACATAAAATCACAATAAAATACACTGAAGTTCATGGTTTTAATACAACAACGTGCAAAGGTTTAAGGCATGTGAAAACTTTAGCAAGGCACTGTAGGTCTCCATTTTTCTGTCAGGAGCTGGAAATTCTTGGAACATGAGCGAAAGGAATGGACTGGATTGCTGGACGTGCTTTTTGGAAGGTGGGGGGGTTACTTCACATATCATAACTCAAACTCCCATTTGGCACTACCATAATGCGCAGCCTTCACATGAGTGTAACACATATGGAAGTGACTAAGAGACTGCAGCAGCAGACACAAGTCTCAGACTGGAGAATATTAAGAGCTTAAAGTGAGAGACGGGCAAATTTAAAGGAATGCATGCGCATGCCTGCATGAGCATGGGGTAATGGTAACCATTAGCATTTCTTTTGCTGTAATTAAATTGAAATACACATAGAAAGATGATAGCCTTTATGTTTACAGGGGGGAAAAAACGCAACGATTTTAGTGTATCTTTCATACCCTGTGATCTATAGTCATAGAGTCTAAATATTCATGTAAAGATTTCAAGCTCTTAGCTGCAGAGAACTTCTACCTAGAAACTGGGTAAGTGCGCTAAATTGCAAATAAATTTCCTTACCTGTTGCAATGTTCTACTTCACCACCAGGACATGCTGTAGACCCACAATGAAGCATCAGTGCCTTTGCAGGGACGTTTCGGAATGCAGAGTACAGACTGCCAAGACCCATTTACAGAGCCAAAATAATGACACTGAGTCCAGGAAAAACGCATTTTCTCAAAGTTAAGTTCTTAACTGTTCCATTAAAACGGATAATGTTAATAAGCCAGAGGGAAACTGACAAAAATAATGAAGAGAAATGAATGTGTTACACATGCAGTATCAAAATCCTCATGAGTGCCAAGGACGTACAATATATGATCAGGGGCAAAATCAAAGAAATAAACAACAAATGAATTGGTAAAATGTTTCATGTGCCACACGCACATGGACATTTTTTTTCCTTTCTGGAGAGTATGAAAAGTTACAGTTTGGTTTTGAAATGTATCATATGACCGAAAAACCTATTTTGTAAGCTTTTTAATTGTTAAATAATAATTTTTGACAAAATTATTTTTTTTAATTATTGTTGTAAACACAGTTTAGTCATTGTTTCATGTTTACATGTTGGCTGCTCGTCTTTTGAAAGGAACACGACAGCATGATAATATGAAGGTGTTGGTCTTTATACTCCACCTGTCTGTTTCAGACTGACTTAAAGACTTCATAGTCAGTCTCTGAGGTTCTTGGATCTTTCAAATCTTCACCATTTGCCCTGAATTTCAACCCACTACTTTGAGAATTTCCAAGATCCAAACAGAAAGTTGAGGTGATTCTAACTTTGCAACATGCCTGTACAAATTCTCAGTTATCCGGGTCATCGCAACAGCAACCAGGTTTAAATCGGAGGCAACCGGACTTTCGTTAACTTTGCAATTAGCTGCTTCTATTCCAAGATCGTTTCCACACAAGAACTCCTCAAAGTGTGAAACCAGCCCACCTTTGCTCATAACATGAGGCAGAAATCATAATTGAATTCTTTTTTCTTTTTTTTTTTCTTTTTTTACCAACTGATTTTGCTACTTCTTTGATACTTTGTTTTGTAAATGTGGCGTCAGTGCATCTTTGTATGTGCCTTAAAGTCAAGGTTTTAAGTTAAATAATGTTCATTTTCAAATACCTTAAGCTATTAATTTGTGTCAAAAAGAGTGTAAGCAAAACAACAGCTTATCAAGCACTGTAAAAACAGGCTTGAATGTTTGAACATCTTGACAAATCTTGCAGTTTCTCCTCCGGCCAAAATGTTGGATAAAGCAGCCAATCTGGAGCCAGGACTCCAACGCTCCCCTCCTGGAAGTGACCAATCAGGTTTTTAACTCCCAGTAATAGTACTCCACACATGGATTAGCTCCACCTCGCAGTCCCAGATCCCAGGGAGGACCAGAGCAAAGAAAACAAGTTACCTCACACAGTCTGTAGCAGGGCATGTTACAGATGGCTACCCTGGGAATGAGGGGCTGCGTCTGAAAACAGCGGACATGATCAGCGGGAAAATGAACAAGGTAAGATCGGGGGGGGGGGGAGGAGGGGTCAGAGAGGTCAGGGAAGTTTGGATGGTTTGGTTTTTAAGTTGCCTCTGACTGATTTGTAGATCTGCCTGTGTGTTAACAGGCTGAGAGGAGGATGTAGGATGGGGACTTCTCATGTGTTGGCTGTACAGCTGCGCCTCCGCAGAGCTGGACTCTTTAGTGGTTTCACAGAACCGTCATTATTCAGGCTCTTTTTTGGTAGAACTTGAGCTGTATGTCAACTTCTCTGTCCCATTGTTGATTTGCATACCTACCGATGTTTTATGTTGGCTTTTCCTCTGTTTCTCATTGTGCTTGCAAAGGAGAACCACTGACGTCTTGCTGCCTGTCTCTGGGAACTTGCTCCAAAGTGGCGCACTTCATCAAACTGACATTAGACTTCATTCCCACAAACGCTTCCAGTGTTGCAGCTGTTTTTCATGACTCACAAGCAATTTCCCTGTTAGGTTGCATGTATTTGTCAAAGTGAGTTCAATAGATGCACACTTTGCTGGCATTCTAAGGGTAAACCTGCTGATGCTGATCATTTCTTAAGCGTAAATTTGGGTGTAGATTTCTAATCTTTTCTTTTTCAATTGTGCAATGACAGTTCTTTCCATCTGTGTAGACATTTTTCCTTCCAAGGTCAACAGCTGCACTATTTGGATGGGAAACTGCTTGCTCTTCTTTCACAGGATGGCCATTACATAATGAAATTGGAAGAGTTAAATCTTTGATTTGTAGTTAATTCAGCAAATCATGTGTAATCACAGATGGGTTAAAGTAATTAGAGGGTCATTAAAAGGTAGGCCTGAATTACAGGAGTAATTGGAGGCTGGTGCTGGATTCTGATGACATGTTGTATGCATGTCCCGCAAAGGGTTCCCAGGAGCAAGAAGACTGAAGGGATGCTTCAAACAAAAATCGGTTACAAGTTTCATTTTCCAGAGGGAACACAAGGAGATTAGATTTCTATTTGTTCAGTAACTTGAAAAAAAGAGGAAGGAATCATCCAATTTTGCTGTAATTTGGCCCTCATACAAAGCAGTGGCATCTACACAGCAATCCATAAGATAGTTTCTGCAGATATCTGATCTCTGGTTTTTACAAACCTGAGATCTGCCAACAATGATTTGAATGAAATAAAATCTCTTTTTACTGACTTTACTTATTGGGCAATATTTCTATCTAGCCTTCTCAAATTATTTCCAGTAGACGGAGAGGTTTCTGTTATATTACGAACAAACAAGCACGAAATATCTACAGAGTGGCCTCTGTAAACTCTATTTATTATGATGTATTATCAAAGCCCTTTAATCACTCGATACATGATAAGTGTTGTTATCATTACTAACATTGGTTTTCGTGTGATTTGCCATTTGGTTTTTTTTGACGGTACCTGTAGAATGGGAGATAAGATAAGATAAGATAGACTTTATTGATCTCACAGTGGAGAAATTCACGTGTCACATCAGCTCAATAATCAAAGAAGGTGCCAAAAGGAGGAAAAGGTGCATAAGGTATATACAGTGTGTCCACATATATACAGTGGATCGAAAAAAAATAAAAAATAAAAAAAGGAAATAAAGCACAGATTTAAGATGACTTATGTACATTCAAGGTGACCTATATACATATGGATTTGACGTTGTACATTAAAGTGCTACCAGGTAAAGAACAACAAGAGATGTGATGTCACTGTTAGGTGCCCAGGTGCAGCTGCAATTTTAAGAACTAGTGGTCGAGCAGTTCATCCATTCCATCATCACAAGGTCATTTCAAGAATATCAAGAACTATAAAAGCACCAAACATCCGTCCAGGGTGCCAAGCTGAAAGCACTCCCTTTCCCATCCAACCCTCAGAATCATACTTGAGATTTACCTCACCGATGAGGTCACATGATGATGGTAACTGTGTGGCCCATGAGAAAACCTATGGGCATCCTTCAAAAATGTTCACATTGGCAATCGAACTAATGTGTAATGACAGATTGCCTTACTGACGTGTCGCCCGTTGCTTTCGGCTTCCATCCGGCTTGCAACGAGAGGAAAACAGCTTCGGATAAACAACATTGTCCTACCTGTCCAACCTTTCCGTTTCTGATAGCAGTTCTTTCATTCTGTTGCTGTGTGTGAACCCGTGCCGATGAACGGACGTAAGCACATATCTTAATCAGATTGGAAAGCGGCCTTGCGGTAGAAAAAAAAAGTCCCACTTTCTGGGAAAACAGGGGCAGGAAATTGAAAGAAGCGTGTCACCTTCCAGCCGTGCTCACGGGCAGCCAGCCCCACAGAGATGCTTGGTGACCAGAAGTACAATGCTAAGGCTTGTGCTCGGCGTACAGTTGGTAGTCTATATTTGTAATTACTGGGTGTAACTGAGAGGTTTGATGGCACATGATGGTTGTGTTTACTTGGGACACCCTCTGGTGACTGCCAAGCCAGGAAGCTGAAACACAGGCTGGTTGACGTTCCCTTGAGCCAGATGCAGTTACACCGGTCGCAGGCCGACAGTAGCGGCTATTCACTCACACTTGCCGCTGTAAGGCGGCATACATGAACGAGAAGGATTCCTTTTTAGTTAAAGGGGAGCTGAGAGAAGGTTTGCATATGGCTCTGGCAACAGCAGCACTCCGAAACATTGCTTAATTATCACCCCGGAGAAAATCAAACACTTGCCGAGGCCATATCGCAAGACAGCTGAGAGATTTTTTCAGCCAAACACATTGATTTTTTTAACATCAAGCACTCGTTCATGCAGAATCAAGTGTTAGTGTTGCTTCTATAAGAAATCCTCTGTGTGCCCCTGGCCGTGTTTGGACCAGAGGTCCTCCTGGGGAGCGGAAGTGGGTCATGGCAACACGCTGACCTCACCACGGGAACAGGCCGTCTCTGTTCCCTGCGCTGCCTGTCCCACCCTTTGGATAAATGCAAACACACACATTGGCTGACGCACATGTATTAACACACACGCGGGAGGTAATGCCAGCAAATGATGCAGGGACCCAGATGCTGGTGGGATCCTCTCAATGGAGGGAGGAGTGGAAGTTTGTGAGAATCCGCAAACACATCGGTGACTGACCGGCCGTGTCGTTGTGCAATAATCAGCCCGCTGTAATTAGCAGCTGGTGGGGAATGGATCATTTTGCGAGCTTGCTCAATTTTGATGAGAGTTTGCTTAAAGGACTTTTTTTTTTTTCTTAATTTTGTCTCCATTAGAGAGGCACCAATCAGAGTTTTGTGGCTAATTTCTTATCTCGTTGTTTCAGAATCTCTGAGCGGCAGATACTGATCCAGGCACTTCTGATTTCCCTTTAAGAATTATAAATTAAGAGCCGCCAAAATGTGTCTTACTGAATGGTGTATACAGCATTTACCAAGAGGAGACAATAGTTTCTGTGTTTCCCAGCTGAGAGGCAGACCGTTACCTTCAGGGTTTTGAGGTCCCTTTCCACCTTGGTGTACGCGAGCTTTCTGGACCTCACAGAAGAAAAGGAATGACAAGAATGATTAAAGCAATCATTGCACTGTTTTTCCCCTTCTTGTCCCTGAGCGATAAAGTATCCACAGTGTGGAAATACTCACTGTATTTCTTAAAAACCAGCTTTGATGTCTGCTTATCTTCTTCCACTTGTAATGCGATCTGACATTTTCCTCATCTGACGCGCGTTTGTCGCCACCTTTTGACTTGGAGGAATATTGTTGCGGTGGGCGCAGACAGCCAAAGTGCTCCTAAATACCTGCGCAGGTGTTCATGGACACCACCCGCAGACCCTATTGGTCACACAGTCTTTGGAGGCTGAGAGTCAACAGTAGAGCAGAAGGAAGTAAGAAGTAGGCACGAGTCAGAGATTTCCATCAGGCTGCCAGCATTTTCATATCTTGCACAACAGAAAGAAGATCAAAGGGATACAACTTATCAGCTTTGCTGTAAAACATCTATGGTGTCTGCTGAAGTCAGCTCCATGTCCCCAAGCTGGATAAACACCTATTCAGTTCAGTAACAGTTCTTTGGCCATTCTGCTTTTTAAGGAGTAAAACTGGTAGGACAACCTGGTAGTTTGGTTTAGCAAACATGCCGCTCCTTGCTTACCAACTGCAGCTTTGAAGCAGTGTTACCTTCATAATATTTTAAACTATTTTAAACTTAGTTGTTTTAATTAAATGTCAGTTAAAGGGGCAAATGTTGTATAATATAGGAATAAGAGATAGTTTGCATCAGCTGTAGTTTGATTTTATGCAGTTTCGGTTTGGATGTTAGTAGGGAAAGAAGCTGCAATTCAATATTTTTTTCAATATCTTCAAAAGAAGCTAATGGGATTAGCTGCTATTAAGCAGTAGCCTCTGTACAGAACAGGCTGAAATCAACGGCCTCCTTTGGTGCCATGTGAGGCAAACTGGCTTTGCTTAGACTGGAACTAATGATCTAAAGAAAGGACCCGTGTCACCATAAGTGATACGAAGGCTCCTGCCTCAGGCGTACGGTCAGTGGATGGCCTCAGACCATCTGCTGCTGTGAGCCGGTCACAGTTCCCAGTCCGTTAGACAGGAACGGACTGCTCAGACACAATGTCCGTCACTGTCCAAATGTCATCTCCATGTTCACCACAATGGCTGAGAGAGTTTTCTGATATTTGGGCCTTGACTGACTCGCCTTTTCTGTGTCCCTGTTTGGGAATTTCATTTTGCTATTTTGAATCCGGCCTCTGTTCTGTGATGGCTGGCTGAGGGTCTGGGTCGGGAGGGGCCACTCTTGTTAGAAAGCACCTCTTTGACTCCAGAAATCTCAGATTCCTTTTTTTTTCCTGCTGGAGGGCTAAAAATATCAGAAAAAAAGGAGCTTGTTGTGTTCAGCAGATGTTGTCCTGGGAAGTTGGAAGTGGTGGTAGGAGGTGGGTGGGGGTCCTGTCCTGGAGCACACAGGGACGGAAAAGGAAACGGGACGACAGTCTATTTTCACCGTCTGTCTGCAGGGACATGCACATCTGCACGTGAACGTGTTCAAGAGGAAAGCCTTTCTCCACGAGGGTTCAGGTATTTGTTTACAACTGGTGTCACTTCGGTGGAAATGTGGGCAGGCCCCAGCTGGCGGAGGCTGAGCGGTCACATGTTGTGATGCTGGTGGAGGTTTGTCCGGGATGTCTCTGATCCGCAGGGATCCAGCTTGTGTAGAACAGGGGACCCACAGGGAAAATACGTTGAGCTGCTATACCTGATCTTTGTTGTTTTTATTTAGGCTGCAGAAGCAATCTACTAAATAGTAAGAGTTTCTGGTGCTTCATACAGACTTCAACAAGTTCTAGCAGCGGAAGATGTTTTTCATTCAGCTCAGCGGAGACAGTAATTACCATCCTGGGGACTGAGTTCTGCATTTCAGGTTGTTTTTAGTGACTCCAGCAGCTGTTTCTCTGTTGTAATCCTCCGCAAAGCCGTAAACGTCCTCCATTCTGGTTTCCTCTGCTGGACTCACAAGTCGATATGAGAGGCAGCTTCTATAAAATACAGTCATGCAGCGTCTCTGTCATATTGTAGAAGGACAGAACCAACACTATGATGTTGAAATTGGTTTGATCATTTTTCTAAACTCATGCTTTCTTACTATTGTTACATAAATCATGATCTAATTTTTCTAACTTTACACTGAAACCAGCCTGTCTTTTTCTCAACTGCTCAGTGGCATTTGCAATTCTGCTGATTCTTCTTTCGATGAGGTTACCTAACATGTATTTATGAAAGATGGCTGTTCAGTGAGCATCCCTCACCAGTTGTCAGAGTTTTTTATGAAAGGTAAAGAACTAAAATTAGAGTCTGGTTAAAGGAATCTGTCAAAGCTTTAATTGTAGCAGTATTATCAGTCCTAAAATCAGGGTAATAAAGCTACAGCTGAATCAGGCATAACAGTGCATAGAACATTTTTTCAAGTTTTCAGAAATCCAAAAACTGTGTTTCAAAGAATTAAAAAATCAGTCCAGGTTTACCAGTCGAAATGTTATCTTTCACGCATGAATCCGTTGCAAGGTGGTCCTTAGGCAGAATTTGCAAATAGAATAAAGATTTATTACATTTTAACCTGTGTTTTGAGTAATTTCTTCTCAGAGGAAAATCAGGGATGGCCAGCCAACAGTGCCTACTAATGATTTGTTTCTTGTCTGTCAACATTTAGCGTTACCACTGTGCCCCAAATGCTGGCATAAAAACAATGATTTAAAGGTGGCGTCACCTTCATCAGTGCTAATGTCATCAAAGTCATACCAACTGCTTTTTACCAGGAATTCAAAAAATGGCTCATAGCTTATTTAAAAATAATATGTTATTTTGCTTTTGCAACATCTCATTAGACCTCTTAGCACAGCACATTAAGCCGGCGGTCTGGAGCTCCTAATGAGTTTCCAGCTCTCCGATATTCACTGCACTGAAAAGGCTTCATGTGGGGTTGAAAAATACTCTCTTAAATGGTGCATGTGCATAGATGTTTGTTTTTTTCAATGCAGAGTCTCTATAAGTTTGCTAAATGAAAATAAGTTATGGCTCTCCGCATTTAGTATTTAGCAGACTTGGAAATGGAGGTTCAATAAAGGGAACCTCAACCACATATAGTTGCTGTCAGTTGCATGAAAAATAAAGTGGTTTCACCCTGCAAGTCGCCTTACGTGAACCAGCGTGCAGCAACTTTACAGCACCTTATAGAGCGCTCAGTGGCTGAGTTATGTGTCACTGTCTGACCATGATTGCGTGTGGTTGGATTATATAGCGATCGTGATTGTGTCTGAAGCAGGAAGAATGCTGCCAGCCTCTCCTCTGTGTGTTTAGACCTCAGCCCACATCCCCACTGCGGCTCAGCTGACAGTAACCGGTTGCTTTTTTAAACTCACCGCTGCCCCATGAGGATACCAGTGCCTGTGTTTGTTGACGCTTCCCAAAATTTTGCAAAACTTTATAGAAGATACTGAGTGTATATACTCCGAAAATGGTTAAATGTTGTAAATTGGTCGTGTTCTCTATATAGCCCTGATTTAACATCTGCTGTATGTATGATTTAACCAGTGATGGGTTAACTCACTCATTTGCATGTTAGAAGGGGGAAAATTTGAGAACTTCAGCTTTAGTCCGAATTCACCGATCAGGATTCTGATACCTGCTTTTGGTTTGTTTTTTTTGTTTTTGACTTGCTTATACAACTTTCAGCTGGTTCTATTCGCTCTTTTCAAGGCAAGGCAAGGCAAGTTTATTTATAAAGCACTTTTCAGTAACAAGACGATTCAAAGTGTTTCAAATTACAAAAAAAGTTATATATTTCCTTTCAGCCCTTCTGTCATGAGTGGTTATCATTAATATTGGCAGCAGAAGCCTCGTAACGTTTTGTGTTTGTCAGAGCCGGAGCTTTAAAATAGGGTTCTAAGGTGTATTATTTCAGAACTAAGGCAGAATAATCATGAAGTTCATATTTTAAAGTGTCTTAGGAATGCAGATCAGCATTAGGGCAGCAAGCATTACCAGAGCAGCATTCTCCCTGGTTATCTGTTAAAGGATGCAAATCCTTAGTCCAAGTTGGAGTTCAAATCCAGCATTTTCCATGACAGACAGAGGTTGAAGGCTGAAAAGGATAAAGCAGCCTTCCTATTATCATCTCAGTCTCACTCTCTCACTTTTTGTAGCCTGAATGAACTGCAGCCATGTTTCAGCATGGCCAGGAAGCAACGTGCTCTTTAAAATGATTTCAGAAGAAGGCACAGAGCTGTAGGAAACAAATTCAAACACCTCGCTGACACTGAAAATAATTGCCCTTCAGTCCTTATCACTCAGATTCCTGTTGTTAGTAGTTGAGCTTATTTATGGTGCATTTATAATAAGAGGTAAGATAAGATAAGATAATAAGATAAGAAAAGTACTGGATTCTTTTATTTAGCCAAGCTGGTCACTTGTCAGGGCTGTTCAAGCTGAAGATTCTCCATCTTTAGTCAAAAGTCAAGTTATGAATGCTTCTCACCATCCAATTCATTTTTAAAGCTAGGAACTCTGACATTGAAACTCCCAAATACATCTGGCAAACACCATGGCTGTCCACGGGGAATTGTTTTTGTTGTTTCTTTGGCAAAACATAGTGCAAAAGAATAATCCGACCTTAAATTAGATTATTTGTGTTACTCGTCTCAGTCGATTAGTTGGTAACTAATATACTTTAAGCTGCCACAACACATGTTTGATTATCCAACAGCGGAATTTAAAGTTAGTTCAGTCAACCAAAGTTAAAATGACAACAGAAAGCTGTACATGAATTAGGTCAGGCCCAATAAGTTACGTTGACCCAACCTCATGTTGAAACATGATTGCTTAATGCTGAAAGAAATCAATACTGCCCAGTGAAAATCTTTGCCACTGAGTTTTGCTTTAGATAAACCTACAAAGAAGACGTTTTTGAGAAAAGCTAAACTCAATATATCGGCTGAAGTCTGTAAAGCATTTGCCTGGGTTGTTGCTGTCATTTTCTGTGATTAATGGTCAGAAGGCCAGCTATACACCAACAATACCAAATGACATAACTGGTGTCAGTGCCCTGAGCCACCCGCCGTGTACATATCCACCAACCAGGAGGCTGTGGTCGGAGTACACTTGTACAAGAGTGGGCCAGAAGCTGCTGAACACAGCTGGGTTAGGTGAGGTGATACCAGGCAAACAGCTGCCCAAACACGGTCGTTCCCAGAAAACGGTCAGAAAAGGCAGGATAATGGAAAAAGCGGTCAAACAGTCCTGTTTTACTGTTACCAAGGGGGAAAAGTGTACAGAGAATGGAAAACATATACGCAGTGCTTTGCAAAGGTATTCCTGCCAGTCGGGGCTTGTCAAGAGGGGACCTAGGGCATCAAAATTGGGAAAAATGTAAACATAAATTACAAAGTAAAAAGTAATTATCACATCTGTTCTTTCATAAAATGTGCCTGACGTTTGATTTTTCAGCATTCCCATTCCATTTTGGATTCAATTGGGGTTATTTTGTCATGTGGGGCTAATCTTAATGTTCTAACACCGTGGGATGCCAGACCGACGAGTGTGTATGTTTGTCCTTACACTTTTGGCTTCCGTGTGACTTGATGCTGGTCTCCAATTGGTTACTTAAAGATTCTCCTCGGGGCACAACTCTTTATGCCCATGGCCAAAAAAACGTTTCTGTGCCATCAGATTAATTCATCATACTTGTCAATCAAAGGCCCACCCCTGGCAGTTTAGTTGCACAGACACAAATGTCCCTCAAATGTACGGATGCAAACAAAAGAGTCAGAGTCCAACAACAAGACGGGAGAGAATGGAGCAGCAAAAGAACATTAGGTCCTTTATTTACAAAATAGGCTTTTGCCTCAATAAATAAGCGGCTAAAGGAACTCAGACCTTGGACCTAGCAGCAGGAAAATTACTGTGGTCGTATTTCAAGCTCAGGTAAAAAAGGCATGACCGTCGCAGGTCTTTGCACCACTGTCATTTCAACATCCATGTTTATATTTCTGTTTATATTTCTATTTACTTTTTCCAATTTAGTCTCATCCTTTCAAATAGTTTTTTGCAACTTCCAATTTCTTGCAACTTCGACTGGGATGTTGTTTTTCAGCCCAACAGCTATAAATGTCTCCACACCTGTCTCCCTGACCCGTCTGCTGTGTCCCTCGGCCTTCATGCAGTTAGACTAATTGGGTTATTTATTTAGGCGACTGACCATTGGGTTTTATTTAGAGGCATCGGAGAAAAGGGCTTTAAGTACAAATCCGAGTTACATTTTTCTGATTTTTCGTATTAGTGAAAATGTGTTTTCCTCTTAACAGCAATGTACTATGCACTTATCTGCAATGTAAAATCCAAACAAAGCACAGTGTAGTTAGTGGTTGTGACAGCACCAAATTTGACACTGTGGATAGTGCTCTGTCTACCGAGACAAACAGTTTTGTTGTTTTCCCTTTACTGTATTTCTCCTTGTATTTACCTTCAGATGAGCACTTAGTGTTTGCCGTTCTTGTCTTGAAATTCACCAAAGTGTCCCGTTAAAAAAAACACAGCCATTACCGTATGTGCACGAACGGGAATGCGTGCCACTGGCGTAGCGCTCTCTGCGCTGACGCACATGTTTTTCGCTCGTGAACGTGAGAAAAGAGCCTTATTTCTTTTTCATGGTTTTACATTATCTAGCTGTCTTTAAACTGTCAGATTTGTTACCTGCACAAATCCATTTGCACTCTCCTTGCAGAAACACTCACAGAAATGGGATTATAGGAGGGAATGGGCGGGAACCATGAGGATTATTACTGGAAGACGATTACACAACCAGAACAGAAGTTCAAGAGGCATGAGAAGCAGAGGGCTGATGCGGCTAATGTTGTGCACATACAGTGCTTTCATGCAGAGAGAAAAGAGCACCCAGGTCAGGCGTGCGAACAGGTTAGAGCTGGTCTCTCTGAGCTCTTGTCATAATTACGACCCTTAAAGTCACTCATGCATTGCCCCATTGCTTTGGGTCTTTAAAAGAAAACTCTGTTTCCAGTGTTTATGTGACTCCTGTTAGACATCTGCTTAGTCAAACTGAGATGAAGGTCAAAACAGGATTCGTTCAGTGTTTCTGTGAGCAGGCATCCTTAAATTACTTCACTCCTGCCAGGATCAGGTGTCTGGACTCACTCAGCGGTGTGTGTGTGTGTGTGTGTGTGTGTGTGTGTGTGTGTGTGTGTGTGTGTGTGTGTGTGTGTGTGTGTGTGTGTGTGTGTGTGTGTGTGTGTGTGTGTGTGTGTGTGTGTTGTTAAACAGGCTGGGAAGGGAGAGCCCCACGTCTTCAAGGAAAAGACCTTCAAGAAGAAGCGGCAGTGCAGCGTGTGTCGACAGAACATCGACAACGTGGGCTCCTTCTGCAGAGGTAGGAGAGTTACTAGGCTGATGTGAGGCCCTGAATTAAATTAGGCATACAGCTTTCATATAAAAAGCAGAAAATATACAAGTTCAAAGAGGTTACAAACCATTAATGAGATAGTTTACATGTTGAGGTAAAAAAAAAAAAAAAACAAGGCACTGCTGTTTGTACTTGACTACACTGCTATTTTTTCTTTCTTCCTTGTTTCCTTCAGTATGCAAAACAGCCACCCACAGGAAGTGTGAGGGCAAGGTAAGGATCATCCTCAAACACTAGAATAATAATGGTTAAAGACTTAAATGTCACACAGTAAACATTGCACACATGAAGCTTGGAATTTATTCCCCACGCAAGCTTCCACTTACAGTTGCAGTCAGAAATTTACACCCACTCCCCAGGGGTTTGGGTGTCATAAATGGACATTTGACGACTCTTCATTCCAGAACTGGCATGGTTGATTTCAATGAATTGGTTTCCGGGCACAGATGAAATGTTTCAGCATAGTCTACAAACACTCCCAGGGTTGAAGTAGGAGCTCTTTGGTAGGCCGTTCCAGGACCAGTTTTCATGTGTTTTGGGTTGAAGTTTCAGCTTTCTGGAACTGTTGGTGTGAAATGAGACTGAATTCATAACATTAAATCTTCCATATTACATGTACCAGTTGCACTGGTAGAAAAATAAAACCAGAGCATGATGCTACCACCACCAACCAAGTTGGTATAGTTTTCTTAGGTTTGCAAGCCTGACCTTGACTCCAAACATTTTCATTGTTGGGGCCAAACAGCTCAAACTTTGTCTTATCTGACCATAGAACATCGTTTCAGAAGACACCTGCTTGACTCTGTGGGTAGCCTCAAATTTCAGTCAACCATATTGGTCTCGATTTTCCAGTAAATCCAAACTACTGTATCAAGTTCTCCTAAGAAGTCAGCAAAATTACATGCTGTTTAATCATTCCACCCCCTTATCTGAACTTCTAGTATTATAATCCCAAAATGTGAGAGATTTGTGGTTCTTGTTGGTGTTAGAAACTGGTCCTGGAAAAATAAAACATTTAAAGGTGGTACAGGAGGGGTCAGCAACCCTGGGCGCTCGTGCCGTATGAAGGCACGCTGTTGGCACTGATCTTAGAAAGTCTGTTAAAAATTAGATATACAGCGCCACCAGTGCCCATTTCAAATGAGCTTGAACAGAAACATCAGTTGCACGAGTTGGACAAACTGGTTTAAAAGCTGGCAGTATTTTCCATGTGACGTTGATACTTCACATGCTTCATGGAGCCGTCCACTCAGCACAGCATCAGCATCCCTGAAATACACGGATACATCCGAAGACTCGAGAAATGGACCAATGTTTTCCTAACAACAAACCCGAATGTCTTGTATGACCAGCTGGATGTGTCTCTCTTTAACTGGGTGAGTACAGAGGACATGGAAATGCTGCTGATTGAGCTGCAGAGCTTCACTCTGGAATCCACAGCTGTGCCGGATCGTGGAGCTTTCATTTTCACCTGCTGGACATCACTACCAGACAGGCTTAACCGTCTCAAGAACACTGCACAGGCCTCATTGGTGGTAATCAGCTCCACATATCTACACATCTCTACATATCTGTGTGAGCAGATTTTCTCTCGCATGAAGAGTGTGCTCAATTCAATTCAATTCAATTTTATTTATATAGCGCCAATTCATGAAACATGTCATCTCGAGGCACTTTACAAAGTCAAATCAATCATATTATACAGATTGGTCAAACATTTCCTATATAAGGAAACCAGTTGATTGCTTCAAAGTCCCGACAAGCAGCATTTACTCCTGGAGAAGCGTAGAGCCACAGGGAGAGTCGTCTGCATTGTCCATGGCTTTGCAGCAATCCCTCATACTGAGCAAGCATGAAGCGACAGTGGAAAGAAAAACCACCCATTAACGGGAAGGAAAATCCTCCAGCAGAACCGGGCTCAGTATGAACGGTCATCTGCCTCAACCGACTGGGGGTTACAGAAGACAGAGCTCAGCGTCTCCCGCAGTCGTCTGACCGCTGGACAAGCAGAGACCTGCATGCTCCTCGGGTGTGATCCCCAGACAACAGAACTGGCAAACACAAGCAGGGCCAGGGATGAAAGTAACAGGCGTCTCTCTGTACTAACATACACATGTTGGTCCAGTTTAGATTTTTCTCATCATTGGTGGGAGGAGAGCATTAGTACCATTTGTATTTTCTGTTGTATTGTTCCTTTGCCTTTATGGCCTTGTTATGGATAAAAAAAAAGCTGTTTTTTGAAAATATTTGATCTGCACTCTGGTGACACTGTCAATAAATACAGTTCTATAAAGTTGTTGTCCGTAGTATATAACAGTTTATTATTATTATGTTCTCATGTGGTTGATATGGCACATCAACTTCGGATTTTAGATGGCACCCCTGATATATAGCATTATAAGACATTGATCCATATGCCGTAGGTAATTGTTGTTTGCAGACTCGCCAGAGAGGAGCTCCACTTCTCAGAGCTGCAAATGAAATGCACACGCATTCGCTGAAGAAATGAGCACCCTCAGGGCTGTTCCACAAGAACATTATTGGGATACAGGAAACGCTGTGGGGAGTAAAACAAACGTGGCGTCATCCCCGGCCACCTTGACCCCTCTAATTCGCCGTTAACCCCAAATGCAGTCACTCTTATTTTGCCACGAGTTTGAACCCTTGAGAGCTAGTCGCCCCTTGTTTTTAATGTACATATTTTACAACTCCAACCTTTGGGAACTATACAGAAACACACATCGGGATGATTCGTTGAACTGTCATCGTTGAGGTGAGGCGTGAAACAACAAATGACCGAAGTTCTGCACGTCCAGAGGTCTAAAGAGCCCTGCCAATAAAAAGGCTGCTCAGCCACATTCCTCAGAAAGAGCTCCGAGTCTGTCTCAAACCCCACACCGCGGCTCCTGTGAAAGAGCCATTGATGGAGAGATGGTATAATGAATAGACAGAGGGATGCAGGGGGGAAGAATGCCAGCCATGGCAGGACAAGCTCGGAGCCTTGGCGAGCAATGGGCCAAGGAGAAGGAGCCAAGGGCAAAGGCACGTGGCAAAGACGTCCTCCCATGTCGGAGGAGCCGAGGGCCTCAGGGAAGCTCTGAGATGGCATAAACAGAGACAAAGTAAAAACTGGTTTTCAGCATAATATGGTTCCTTTGGGGTACGGGGACATTTACTTTGCACAAGACATGACAATGTCTAACTTTTCATATTCTTTATTTAAAAAGCCACAGATGACCAGAAGGGAAAACACATTTCTTTATGCAGGTTTTAAATCGTCTATCAAACTCTGCATGCAAACATACTGAGAGAAAAAAAAAAAAAAAACACACACGTCATACAACACCGCATCTGATAATAAAAGTGATCATACCGTTTGAACTTTCCCACATTTTGTCACAACCACAAACTCGATGAAAGGTGTCGCGCTGCAGTTGTAAACAGCCCAAGATGGCCCATGGTAACTTTGGAGGGGCTGCAGAGATTCAGAGTTCAGGTGAACAGGATAACTGTTTGACATGCTCCTTACAAAATCTTATCTGTATGGAAAAGTGGTAAGAGCGAAGCCATTTTTATAAAATAAGAATCCAGAATTCAGAAGAAAACCTCTTCAAAGTTTGTCGCAGTTTTTTTCGCCTCCATTCAAAACACTGTGGATGAAAACGAACACTGCGCAACACCCTGAGCGCACCCTTCCCAGCGTGAAACATTCAGGACCCGGCCTCATCCAGCGGTGATGCTTGTTTTCACTAAGGACAGGGAAGAACATCCTGACAGAAAACCTGGAGGAGACTGCAAAAGACCTGAAAGTGGGTAGAGGTTACACAGACGCTCTCCATCCTGCAGCAGAAGGCTCTGCAATGGGCCTGAAGACAAATGGATGCCACAAATTATCCATTTTTCTCAGAAAAAAGAATTTGTTTTAAGTAGTGGGATTAGGATGCTCTTCAGAAGCGTTATGATGTGAGTTTGTTGTCTGGGAGTTAAACAGCGATATCCATCGCTGCTGCCCAGGAAGGGAGAGGTTAGATAAGGCAGGGTGTGGAAGCATGGTTATCTAACTGGCATGCTTTGGGAATCTGGGCAGTGATGGAGAAGGGATGGCGATGGAGCCTAAAAAGCAAGGATTGGCAGGTCATTCGCTTTTTAAATGAACTCACCGTTCAACTTTGAGCATGTACAACATCTGTGGTCTGTAATACAACCCACTTCTCCCCAGACCTCTGTTTACGTCTGCTCCTGGCGGGTGTTGCTGTACGCCTGGTGACAAATCGTCTCATTACCACACCCGTCAGCATCCTGTCTGTACATCTGCTCCAACTCTGTGGAACCACTCAGCGCCACCTACACACACACACACACACACACGCGCGCAGGCAAACCTTTTGTAAACTTCCTTCCCATGAGAGTGGTTGGTGGTAAAAGGTAGTCAGTTTACAGCTTTTCTTTTCTTTTCTGTCTCCCCTGTCATTCTGTTTCCTAAGCTTTGCCCACAAGGCCAGCTGCCTCCAGCTGGTCCGTCTCTGTTCTATTAAAACACCCAGACTCTTTCACAGAGACCAGCAGAATGCCGTAAACAGTTTTTATGTCTGCATGTTTTGTTTTGTTTTTTTCTCACAGAATAGTTTCCCCTGTATCTTTGATCCCAAGTGGAAAATGCAGTCCTCGGGGAGCAGATGAGGGGGTGGTAGGGAGAGTGGCTGAGGTCCCAGTGGCAGAGGAGGATGGGGAGGACTCAGAGGAACAGTGGGAAGAGGAAGGATTAAAATGAGTGAAATTCCGCCCATGACGAGTTGACTGGCCCGTCCAATTAAACAAGAAGAGGCATTTCCGCAGGTCAGGAAAAAAAAGAAGAAAAAAAAGACGACCGGACATTTTAGCATTTGCTGGAGTTAAAGTCTGAGTCAGATCAACAGTGATTGAAATACTACCTCAGACTGGATCTGCCTGGCTTTGCGACTGAGTGGCAGATCAGAATACTTAATTCTGTGTAATGCCCTGCTCTTTTTACTCTGACTTGTTATCAGTAGGGGTCGTTGTTCTAATTTCCCAAAGAGCTGGGAACCCCCTTGGAGAATGGATTTCAATCATGTAAACAGAGGAAACATCTAGGTATGAGATGCTTATACCATGATAACCATGACCAAAATACCAGTTTCACTCACGGCCTCTTGGTTTTGGAGAAAATTAGAATCATTTTGGTCAATAGATTATTTCGCAGTTATCAAAAAGGATGCTTAATGACTTTGGAAGAAATTGATCTATTGCACTTAAAGAGCTGTCAACTGCTTTGAACATTTTGATTTGCCTGATACCTTGTTGAATTTTCTCTTAAGATGACTGATAGAGCATTTATTCATGTAGACTTTCAAAATAAAACTATAAACACAAAATTAGCAATAGAGTGAATATCATAAATCTCTGGACGACAAAACACTTGATTGAAAGTAATGACAAAATACATTAAAATATCAAAAACTTGATTCCATTACAAAATAGAATAAGACTATATGTTTCATCACAACTGATAGTAGATACAACAAAGTTACTCTGACCAATCAAATTCACTCACATTTTATTGCAGCAAGTAAAAGATCCTCTACTGTACATGAAATTCAGATTCGGCCAAATTAATTCCTGTCACTTTCCACGTTAGTTGCTTAAAAATGTTCTGTGCCAAAATTTCAGACGGTTGCACAGCTTGGTTATGTGTGTAGCACTTGTCTGATTGCATTGTGGTAACTGTACAGCTTGGTAGAGAAGGGTCCCGGTGTAGGATGCTTGTAGATGGGCTTGGTCTCTTGGTTCCTGTGAAAGGAGCTGTTAAAAGGTTAGTTTGGATTTGGTTGGGTCCCTTACCTGAAATAGAAAAAAGTCTTATCACCATTGAGGTTGCTGAGGCATCTCTAGTCAGAAGTTTTAACTGACTTTAGCCGTTTGAAAAAAACTGTTGCTTAAAATATCTTTGTCAGTGGGATAAAACACCATGCTAGTGGATATTAACAGTCTACAGTTTGATAAAAGACTGATGTGGTGCTGTTTTCTTTGGCTGAATGTCTGTGTTCCTATGTGGAGTTATGTTTGTTGAGCCCTCCAGTTGCATCGATCCTCCAGATCAGCTGTGACTCGTGAGTCTGCTCAACCTTCGCCAAGATCAGTAGAAACCTTTGATTTCCATCAGACTTAAAATGTGCAGCAGCGCTGAAGATGGCTTGTTCCTGTGCTCTCAGGGTCTCATAGCTGGACTGACAGCCAGCTGATCTACCAACTCACCTGCTGGGGCTCAAAGTGCCTTTGAGACTTCTCCCCCAAGCAACTGCTGACTTCAAAACTGAAGAGTGTTGTGATTAGTGTGGCTTAAATGCGGCGCTTTTGCTGATCAGAAAAGGATCCACACTTTCCCATCAACCAGTCACCAGTCAGAAAATCCCTGTTAAGCATCATGGTTTCTGATCACAGCTCAAGTCTCTATTGTCTTGATTGTGCATTAGCTACAATCATAAACCAACCAAAGTGATGGAAGCTTCTGCTTCAGAGCTGAATTTATAAGCTTAGGAGTTCATAGCTCTGACTGGAAAGAAGCTTGAGCAACGAGCCATCCCACAGATGTTGCATATTGGCACCGTGGAGCTGGATGTCTCAGTGATTACAATCCTTCCTTCCCCTCAGGATTCCTCCCCATCCCTCCTTGTTGTCAGGCCTCTTATCCTCTGAATATGATAGAAAACACGCTGGGTAGTGGTTCTGTTGTCTGTGCGTCTCTTTACAAAAAGAGGATGTGCAATCAAGTTGAGATACAGTGGAAGTGGGGGAGGACAGAGGGATGGGCAGAGCAACATGACCCGCCTCATGTTTCCCTAACATAAAACCCTTTCATCAGGACAGTTGTGGTTACAGTCGAATTCCCCGGGGTTGCTGGGTTTTTTTTTTCTTTCTGTAAAGGAAACACTGGACATACAGATATCCTCCCTCTCATTCCGCTCATCGTTCTTTTAGGTTTGATTTTTCCAGAGGATCCTAAACTCATGTGTTCAAAGTCTTTTCATTCCGTGCGATCTTTCAGATACAAAGGATGCCAACGCAATAGAGCAATGGATGCAGTGGAAGCAATGGTAGCGATGAGGAGCTGGAACAATGGTTACACAGTCCATGTTTTCCCAACACGCATCCAGCTGACCCCAGCATCCCAGTTATTCTGCAGACTTCCTGTCAAACTGAAACCAATCGACCAAACCGCCATACAAACGTGTCACCCATTGCTGTGAAAAGCATATCGGCCGCATCGTGCTACTTAACTTTTAGGCTTTCGACAACCCATTTTAAAACCATCACACCAGTTATCACATTACGGAGATGAACAAATTGTTTTTAGATGTTCGTTTTTTTGGAGGGAAGAGGGCTTCTCAGTGACGCCTGCAATGAGTAATCTGTGTGGCCCTGAGCCCAGACCTCTGGTTTCCCTCCTGCAGACCCAGACCATCAGCAGAAACTTGTGTTAGTCAGCGTGAGTCATGGTGAATAACAGGAAAAATGGATCTCCCAGCCTTAAAGCGACCATGACCGTCTCTCCTGACCAAAGGAGACGCCACTTTATCACAGACAGCTCTGGTAATTTCTGAGATCGCAGTGTGTTTTACCATCAAGCTGTGTGTGTGTGTGTGTGTGTGTGTGTGTGTGTGTGTGTGTGTGTGTGTGTGTGTGTGTGTGTGTGCGTGTGTGTGTGTGTGTGAATGTGTGTGTGAGTTGCCAAGTGAGAACGAATATGTGATCAATGTTAATGAAAGTTAAAACTATAAGCGTGACAACATACATAGGATAGTTTGGAATAACTCATTTCACAGTGAGTGAGAGTCTGTGTGAAACAGCAGGAACCCACAGGGCTTTCGGCAGCAGGGTGTCCGTAGAAATGTGTTATAGTACTCCCATAAAAAGTTCCGGTCAAATAGCCTGATTGTTCTAAATTATAGCGCTGGTTCAGATGTTAGCTGGTAACGGCAAGACAGTTGACGCTGGTTATCTTGGCAACGCGTCATACTGACAGATATTAAATAGTTCTCTAAGCCAGTTTAAAAATAAAGAGTCTTTAATAGCGATTTAAAATGCTCCAGAGTTTGCGCTGATTTAATATTAAGAGGCAGGCTGTTCCAGAGTCTGGGACCTTTGTCTACTCAAAAAGTTTAGACTTTGTGTTGTGTCTATCACATAAAGGCCCATTAAAATATACACTGAAGTTTTTGATTTTGAGCTGAGAAAATATGAATAACTCTATAGCAGGGGTCACCAACCTTTTTGAAACTGAGAGCTACTTCATTGGTGTTGTGTCGTACGAAGGGTTGCCAGTACTGACCTTTGAACTACAAGAGTCAGAGTTCACCTTAACTTTATGTAAAATAATCATATTTTTCATGCTTTGCTGTAGATAATGTTGTTTTTAAATCTCTCTATATATAATACAAGTGTGAATAAACAGGAAGAGGAATAGAATAAAATAAAGTTTTATATGCAGCTCATTGGTGGATTGTGTTTTTTTAAAACAGGCTCATGGGCACCACATGTGGTCCTCGGGGGCTACTTGGTGCCCACGGGCACTATGCTAGTGACCCCTGCTCTAAAGGGTGTGAATAGTTGTGTGTGGCACTAAGTTGCGCTGTCTGTTCATCAACCTTGATCTGTCTAAAAGATCTGTTCGATACCTCAACCCCCACAGTGCAGCAGGACATGAGTCACACAGATTTTGGTTGATGATTTCACCTTCTCTATTGAAAGGTTTTAAGTCGGTGTGGCTTTTTTACTTTGTGTGTGCAAATTTAAGTTAATTTCGCTCCTTTCTCTCTGGGATCATCCCTCTCAGGCCTCATCACGATAGCGAACAATCAGGGAAAAAAGCAACAGAAGTAGAGAATGAAGACTTTGCCCACAGAGATGTTTTGTTTGAGAGCTGTGGTATGCTGCAAACTGAGACGGGTCCTGAGGCAGTTGTTGACAAAGCCTGTCTCTAAAATTTTACTGCATTTCTGTACATATGGTAAACACTGTTTATGTTGCAGGACACTGCAAATATAGAAACGAGAGGAAACGCTGAGCTTTCGGGAATTGTGTGAGCATGTGCGTGCGTGTGTGTGTGTGTGTGTGTGTGTGTGTGTGTGTGTGTGTGTGTGTGTGTGTGTGTGTGTGTGTGTGTGTGTGTGTGTGTGTGTGTGCTGCCCATATATCAACAGGATGAATGACAGAGATGGATCTTAACCACAAAGTGTAGACATGGAGGCAAGGAGTGAAGCGCCGTAATAACAGCCAGTATCAGTTGGCTCGCAGGAAACTTTTCCATTGTTGATGTTTTCCTGCTTTGTTTGTTTACCCACATTTATTTTTATCTGCCATCCAACTTTCAACGCTTCAAGGCTCATGGAGCAAGATAAAGATAGTTGGATGAGAAAGCCATCGTGCAGTTTGTTTTTCACTTTGGTTTTGAGGATGTACTAAGAAACCCTCAAAGCACAACCAACTTGCATGGCTGTGGTTGTGTTTTCCATTTGCATACCTTTAGAGGCACATATTTATGATAGAAAGAAAGCGCACCCTCTTTCAACTCCAGGGTATCATATACAAAGGACCTTACTAAGTTCTAAAATGATCAAAGTCCTGCCTCAGATGTACGAAAGACACATTGGAGATTCCACACTAGTATTTGGAGAAGAAACCTGAATGGAAAACCTGTGCATTGCACCCTTGCAGCATCCAAATTAATGAAGAAAGTAGCAGCACAGCGCTACTGATTAAAAGCACTTGATGTCATGATTGTTTTTTCCATTTTGGGCTCTCAAGGCAACAAACATAGAGGCAGAGAATCAGTGTAAGTATTTAATGGAAAATACTGAGTTGGCAATGACAGAGGGAACCGGAAACCGATGGCAGGGGTGACTGCAACGGCTCTGGTCATGGACTGTGCAGGAAAGAGTGGACAAGACTGAGCACCAACAGCAAGCAGGAAGGTGAAGATGTTCAGACAGAGGCTGACTTACGGACAGGATGAATAATGGAGTCTAAGGGGCAGACGATGTGGTCGACAGACTGCCGGACGGCATGTGGGGGGTTGCCGATGGTGGAGCACATTGGAGGGTGGACAGATAGATGGAGGTAGACGGAGGATGCTGAGAGCGACTTCGGTGTTTCAGGAATGGAGGCTGACAGGAGGGCCCAGAAGGCTCTTGGGATTCGGTACAGGAACTAAGACTTGAGTTCATCCAGGGAGAATGGTACAGAGGATGGTCCAGATCAGGAACCAGACAGGAGCGCATACCTTGGGCGGGAACATAAACAGGAGTGAGTGAAAGCACAAAGACTACAGGAAGATACAAGAAGCAAAGGTTGGGTCAGGTACTGCTCAGGTAGAGCTAATGCTCTGAAGCCTTCCTTCTGTCTCCTGTTGTGTCAAATGGTCCCCTTGGTTGGAGTTAAAGAAAAACACCTGTGGCAGTCGTCCACCTGTCGCAGCCTACTGGAGTCAGGTAAGAAACACAGATCTGTGTAACTGACACTTGATGAACTGATCAATGGCAGTGGGACCACACCTGTAGAAGCAGTAGTCTATTCACTCTCTAAGGAAGTTGCCAGCACTGCCTGAATTTGCAAAGCCCCACCGGACTGAGCCCTAAGCCCAAAGCACAGATGTCTGGTCATTAAGTGATGTTTGGAGAGCAAAGCAATCACAGCACCGCAACCTAAATACCACATAGCAGCTGTCAACGATGGTGGTGGAAGAGTTACGATAGTGGCTTGTTTTTGTCAGAGTTTGAAGACCTTTCAGTCACTGACTCAACGTTGAACTCCTTTCCATACCACAGTTATCAAAAATCTGAGGCCATCTACCTCACATCTGCAAGCAAAGAAAAAATGATGTAAAGAAGACGGCAACAAAACTCATCCACAGCGATGTGAGAGACTGATAGAGTCTTACAGCAAATGACGGCTTTATGTTGTAGTTGCCAAAGGTGGTTTGACTAGCTATTGAACTGCGGGGTGGGGTGTACTAAGTTTTTCCAGAACTGGCTTGGCTGTTTTGGCTTCATCTTTCTGCAGAACTACATATTATCTAGAACCTTGTGAAGATCAAATCATCTCATTGTCTCCTGATATGTAAACACCTAAAGTTCACAGTGGGTGTCCTTTCTTTTTACCATTCCTCCCTGCAACATGAGAGTTGGGGTACCCCCACCCCCGGATAGGATGCTAGTCCATCAAAGAACATTTCATCGAGAGCTTGTTTGGAGATTACAAGCCAATCTGTCTCCTTCGAAACTTAATGATAAATGAGTGCTGATTTGGAACCATTGTGGGCCCCTGTAGATGTGTGGTGAACATTCAGAGCGCTATAACAGAAAGCTGCATCTTGCTTGGTTGTAAAAACTTTGCTGCCAGGAACCAATGTGTCCTCCCAGCTGCTTGGAGCGAAAATAAATCAGGGGATGTCCCTTTTGTTTAAAATCGACCGTGGTGACAGACATGAGGCCAGGAGTTGGTGTGGAACACGTGCGGCACACTGAAAACTCTAAGAAACGATATTTGCTATCATAAACACTAAATCACGGTTGTTTTGACTCTGCTGAATGCTTTAGTTTTAACTTTAGCTGCTGTTCCTTGAATCAGGCTCGGTAGGTTCGGGTTTTCTAATTAGGAGCATCTCGTGTAGTGATTTTGAAGCTTTAAATATTTGTGGTGGGTTTGACAGAGTGTTATATGGCTAAGTCATGCCAGCAACTCTCAGATCGGTCATAAGATAATCTGACATGTTTGTGCAAAAGCCTACATCTACGTCTCTGCCTCTGAGATATAGTTAGGAAATTTCATTTGAAGTTCTTAAACTCCTCAAAAGATGTTTTTGGGAGGGATCGTCTGAATGCTTTTGACAGAGAAATGCAATTAGAAGAATATGATGGACTTTTTTGTTGCATAAAATCTCTCATAGATTTTGTCTTACGTAACTTATGTGAGAAGAACCCTTTAAAAACTACACTATAGTTGGCATTGGAGTACAGCTACAGTTATTTAAGATGGATTTCTGTCATCTGGTCCAAAATTACTCCCCTAACTCCCCTAAATGGAATCTTACATGCAGCGGGTGAAAGAAAAGCCAGAATTTTCCACCCACATAATGACTTTATTCAACAAGTGGATGTAAGATTCTGCCAGAAATACAATACCTGGAAGTTTGGGCTTTAATCAAACTAATACTATATAATATATTTGAATCGACTCAGCTGTTAGTTTATGTTGATTTAAAGTTTTTCTCTCATTATGAGTTGAACAGAAAACAGGTGTACAACACAAAGAACCGGCGTAAAGTTCAAAGAGTTAACAGCAGTATTCCCCTTCAGGGAAGTAATGGAGCCATTTTTGTTGTCAGGAAAACGGTGACGGTCTTTGGTACACTAACCAGAACGCCCGTTTAAAAGCAGATAGCATAACTTGCAAATGTCCCGTTCAATGTGTACAACAGTAGACGATGGACTTATCTGTTTTTTTAACTAACGTATCTTGGCTACATGCATTTTATCTGTGGATGCAGTGATGTCTTAGTTTCATGTCACTCTCATGCCGCTAGTCTTCCTGAGTTAAGTCTCCAATCACAGCGATGATCAAAGCACAAAGGTCACTGCCAGCGTTGACCTTTACTGCCGATTCCTCAGAGCCTTCTTTAATTGTCTCTGATTGGCTCTCCTGTGGGGCCTTTAGGCTCAAGTCTAAGAATCAAAAGTAAAGCTCCCCTAGCAGCAGAAACGTTACACACAGCTTGAGGATCTGGATCGGCTACATCTATTTTTTCCCATGCCTTGACATTCAAAGTTTTGCTCCGCCTCGCCTTGTGTGACAAGCTGATGTTGTAGGAAGTCAGCTCAGTTTCAAGGGATAGATAGCTTTGTCTGGGGTTTGCTTCCCTGTGGCGTCAAACCCACAGTCTTTTATTACACCACTGGTTTGGGATTGTGTGGTGTTTTCCCGTCCAGCATGACTCGTCAGACTCCTCCTTGCTGTTTTTTGCTGGAAGTTAGAGAATGCTATGGTAAAAGTGGGTAACAGCGCTGAAAGCAGAGTCATGTATACAAGAGAGGTCAGCTTCTCGCAGTTCTGAGGTTCGAAGTCTTACAGGATCTTAAAATAGTCCATTTGATCAGCATATAAGACTATACTAAAATTCAAAATCAACTAATCGAAAACAGTGTGGGGAAACAGCAGCTACAGTTGTACAGATTTTAAAGGAACCTGGATAGTAAGCCACAGCCAGCTGATTCAAGTTGATCCAAGATGTTTTTAAAAAGTAAATGCTTGGTTCATACACCTTAGAGCAAAAGAACAATTTCAACATGGAAACATTTGTCAGAAAGTTTGTAAATCTCTAATAAAAAAGAAAGAATTTACTGAATCATTTGTATTTGACATATTTCCACAAACCTCAGAAAGCAAACCGGTTTCAGAGTTTTGTGCAGGCACCCATATATGCATACCTTATCAGGCTCACACGGTTCCACTTAGACACGTGGTGTTGGCCATATTGATGTGTAAAAAAACACATGGAAAAAAAACTACTAACCTTATATAATAATTCTTTAATACCAGTGACCTTGCTCTTCTATTTCCTCTGCTTGTTGTTTGGCTCCGTCTTTGTATGTTGTGGGTTTGGAACCTTCTTTTAAAACATACTTTTATTTCACCGCCGTTTCCCAGAGAGGAAACATGCTGAACTTGTCCGTCAGAGAAGGGTCTCGGCGGATCCTTGTGAGGTTCTACAGATGAGTCAAATCTAGCGACGGTATAGCAAGCATAAAGTTCTGGGTCTGCTTTTCGGAATGCTTCAACAAAACACAGAGGTTGTGCGATATCGGCAAAAAAATCAAGGAACCAACCCATCAATCCAGGGACAGGATAGGAAGTCGTTTAACAGAAATGTGAAAGCCAGCATGTATGGATGAGAAATAATATTTAGAAAGGAAAACACTCAGAACAGCAAACACAACGTGAAGTATGCTATACTGTAATACAGTAAAAAAAAAAAAAAAAAAAAAGAAAGCCAGAGTGCAGTGTTATGAGGAGAAAGTGCCTTCCCTTGAAGAACAGCTAAGTGTGGTTTAGGTGTTCAGAGCTGTTATTACTGCATCCCTGAGTGACGTCGTTACCCTGTATGCAAACCACTTGTTGTTAAGGCCTCTGCCCCATGAACAGTGTCAGCTGAGCATAAACACACATTCATCACCGGCTGGAATGTCTTTCATTTTTCATGATTTATTTCTATTGTTCTTTTTCCAGGGTGGAATTACCCACTAGGATTTTTAAGAGCGAAACGTTGGTGCAAAGGTTTGAATTTATCATGGAATTTCATTCATTTACAAAGTTAGGTTTAACACAACCCAATAATATTTGGTTAGATTTCCTTTAGCATGTTGCACTTCAACCGCTAACCATTTGTAGCACTTAGAAAGGTTCTATCATAATTCTGGCTACATATTAGACCACTGTTCTTTGGCGAATTGGAGGTACCTCCCCCACTTTACTGTGAAATTCCCAACTGTGGGACAGTAAATTATATTTCTATTCTATTCTATTCAATCCAACTATTCCAATAAATCATTAAAACCCTAAAGATGTGATCACATTCATGCTCGTGATGATTGTGTGTGAACCTCAAACAGGAAATGTGGGCTAAGTAAACATGTAACTTTACTCTGTCTATTCTGTTGTTTTGTACAGTATGTGGGGTTAATTTGTGGAACCGTGGCTTGTATCTGAACAGCTTTGTTGAGGTTTAGATGTTGAGCGGGGTGTTGGGAGTGACCAGGATGGACCGGATTAAAACTGAGCGGATCAGAGGAAAAGCTAAAGCTGCGTTAGAGAGGCAAGGTGCTGATGGTTCAGATATGTTCTGAGTAGAGGTGGTGGATAAATTGGAAAGAGGTTAATGGAGATGGAGCGGTCGGGAAGGAGGAAAAGAGGAAGACCCAAGAGAAGAGGCAAAGGATAGGGTGAGACGGAGGCAGGTGATCTGTTTGGCGGCCCTGATTAGAGCATCCGAAAGAAGAAGAGGGTAAAGGCTTGTGATGATACAAGGCTAAAGAGGCAGAACATGTAAAAGGTCAGTCAATAGGGCTCAGATGTGCCGTGGACAGAAACATTCTGGGTTCCTTCCCCCTTCCAGAACTGCTATGAAATATGAAGATTTAAAAGCATCTTAAAAATATATAAATCAGAAGCTAAACCAAAGAAAACCACACATAAGCAGGCATTAAGTTACAGAACCCACTTCTTCCCAGAGTTCATCAGGGAAGCAGATCTCCAGATCAAGCGTTCAGATGAGACAGAGCCCCAGATGAGGTTGGACCACAGAGTGAAGGAAAATCCACCAACAATTTCCCAGCCTGCCGTTCACTGGGACTCCTCTGGGACTGCTGGGAAAGCTCCAGCTGACAACTTCATCAAGCTGTTGGAGAAAAGTTTGGGCATTCAGCTGTTCTTAAAGTGGAAGGGGAACATTTGCGGAGTCTGAGATGGAAAATCGTGCTCCCTGTTAATATCTGGAACCTTTTTATGCAAGTTCTGTCGTTTATTTCGTTCCACGGTCCAAAACTGGAAGCAAAAATACGCATCTAAAGAAATTTATGTGTGGAACCTGTAAGCTGATCTGGTGCGTGTTTCCAAAATGTATCATATTTCCTGCCTGAAACAACCATTAAAAGTAATAACAAAATACACAAACCCCTCCTTTTGTAGGTTTCCCCCCACAGACAAACTTTCACAAACTTTCGCCCCACATTTCTCAAACTAATAACAGAACAAGGCTGCTACCTCACCCCTTAGTTATCCGTCTCAGAGCCCACAGCTCCTAAGCCCCGCTTTGAGGGGAGAGAGTGCTGTGCATTATCCATTTGCTATGCTTCTCTCTGCTTTGATGGATCAAAGAGTGAGTTAGGAAGCCAGAAGAGCCAGGGCCACTGCATCAAAACAAAACGCTGAAAGAGTGAGATGACAGAAGGCTGGGGAGAGTGCAGGGATGGTGCCTGGAGGAGGGGCGGTGCGGAGAGATGGAGGAGACGGTGAAGAGGGTCAAGGTTTCCAGAGTTTCTCCACCTGGACCTACCTAAGAGGCAGTGCTGACTGGGAAAGGAAGGGGCACTGTAGTGTGGAAGTAAAAGAACGAATGCAATGTGGATGAATATGGATACTTGAAATTGAACTAAATTTCTCTAGAATCACTATTGTGTTGGGACATGCAGCCGGAACCTGAATCCAGAACAAGTTGGAGTTAGTCTTGACTCTAGACTCCAGCCTGTTGATATAAGGGTGGCCCAAATTTGGAGAGCTGACCCACGGGAAGTGTTTTGTTTGAAACAGATTAGAAGAGAAAATGAAGTGAGGAAAGAGGAAGGAAATATTGGAACCGAGAGTTGATAGGCATAGGGTTGAAAGAAATAAAGCAAAACAAAAACAGGGTATTTAGGGTTCCTACATTTAATTTGTCTTTTCCAGGCGAGGATCTGTACAGAAAAAGGAGACTAGAATATGGATATCCAGACCTATTTGAAAACATCCATCCGTCCATCCTTTCTCTGATTTTAGCCAGTTCCAAGTGTAAGGTCTGACCACTGTATAAATACTTGTCATAAACCAAACCGAAAAGGGACATATAATGCTTTTCAGTTCTTCCATTTCACATTGAAATCATACAGTTGTGGCCTATATAAAGTGGAACTGCTATGCTTTAGTCTCCCTTCTTACCCCTGTTCTGAGGTGTGTCTGAGGTCAACTCATTTTGGTGCTGTCACATAAAACCCGAAAGACTTCACACCCCGCCCCCCTCTGGGTTGCAGAGCGTTCTGCTCCACCCCGTTCGGCCATTTTTGTAGTATGCTGGAGAAGAGTGTAATGAACAATGGGGTACCGCGCACGTGACGTCACCGCCTCAAGAGCAACGCCCCTTTTGCCGCTTAGGTAGGACAAACCGCTAGAGAACGCACGTAGCAACCAGCAACAGAACCAGCGATATGACCGACTTTGCAGCCATTAAACTTTCCCAAAACGATGTCCCAGGCGCACGGATTACTGGTCGCACTGTCGAAGAACACACCAACCTTCAGCTCAAACGATGGCTTGAGTGTCGAGGGCTTAAAAAGACCGGAAAACGGGCCGAGTTGATCGAATGGTAAGCTTTGTTTTTTTTTTTCCTGCTCGGCGGTCATGCCGTCGTCGGCCGTTTTTTTGTTTGTAATCACCGTCCAGGGATCGGTATATGTTTAATGTTTGTCTCATTTGAAATGTTTTTGAGTAAGCTATCCTGGTAGCAGGGTATCATGTTAGCGCCTGCTACCATGATAGCCTATATGCTATCATGGTAGCAGGCGCTTCATTACTAACATGTCGGCCACCAAAATAATCTTACCTGTTCACTACTTGATGTCGCTGGAATTGGGTCAGGATGTTCTTCGGTTGGGCCCTTTCCTCCGACAAAATGCTTGCTACATATGTAGGCCGACCGCCCCGGTGTACCCAGCGCACACATTTCTCCTTGGCACTCTTGAATTTGGGGAAAGTAATGAAGAAAACATCCTTCATATGCGGCCGATCAGCGTACCTCGAGTCGCTGTTGCACGTTCCATGGTCTTAGATTTTGGAAAAAGCAGTCTTTTAAACGAGTACAACCTAGGCTAACGCACGTCTCTTCCACAGCAAAACAGCTGCGGGTTTGGGAGTTTGTCCTACTGCTTACCACGTGATGTGACGTCATCGTGACGTTACGTTTCTAAAAATAGCTCGCTCGCGGTACCCCATTGAATGTTGTGACCTCCACGTGTAGCTTCGGCATCCTTCAGCTTGGACTACAAGATAGTACCGAAAAAAGTAAAAATGCCACATTTACAAAATTGGTAAGCCAGAAGTCCATGACCTTGTTTAGTAGCAAATACTGTGATGTATTTGTTCAAAAAACAGAGAAAATCTAACCGCTTGGAAAAACATGACCCAAAAAGAATATCTGCGAAGCACCTGGATATATTCACATTTTCTGAAAAGAAAGAGCAAAAGGGGAATGATGTTTAGGGATTAAGGTAAGAGGTGAGGATGAAAAGAACAGAGTTAAAGAGAGGTGGGTAGGTGGAGGTTTGTGAACAGGATGTTTGTGAGTAAGTGTTGGCCGGTGGAGATGGAATCTGCTGCGGTGCACGGTGTTTTTTCTGGCTCTGTGTAGCCACCCTTCCAAGGCCCCTTGACTGGGCACTGGGAGAGAAGGATGAAAAGGAAGAAATGGAGGAGAAAAACGAGGGAAAACTGGTACTAAAGAGAAAATTAGATCAATATGTCCACCATTTCAAAAGAAACGCATGTCTGATAGGTTGCCTCAGTCACTAATGTGAACTGTGGAGGAAAAAAAACATTTCTTTATGTCAAAGTTTAGTTGAGAAAGCATTTAGATTTTTTTAAGTGCCGCATTACTTTGAAAACGGTTGAATATTTATTCTGAAAAAACAAAATAAATAATTAAATTATTGTGAAAAGTTACGGCGTGAAGGATGTTTATAACTATACATCCAGCTCACAATATGGGACTATGAAAGATTTTGGGTTAGAAGAAGAACAAGATAATTTGAGATTTTCACAAGATTTTTGTGAAAATGAATTATGTAATGCTGAAGGTTTACCAGGTGCATGTGCCAGGGAAGCCTGGCATGATTTAAAGTGTAGTTCCACCAACCCTACTCGATTTGGCTCGCCCTGCTCTGCTCCTCTCCACCTGGTTCAACTCCAGTTGTGTTCCGACCGGCCAGAAAATCCTGGAAGAGGAAAACGTGTCCTTTTTCTTTTCTTTTTCCTTCAGACATGGTTCATGATTTGTAAATAGTAAAATTATATATCGCTTTGACCCACCACGTTCATGGTGGTTCTTAATATTAATGTCGTCGCTCCTCAGCTTTTCTGGGCTTCCTCACAGAAAAATCTTGTCATTTCTTCTCGCCCTTGGCCAATCACTGAACGGCCGTGTGTTCACATCAAAACTCCGCTTGAGTCCACCTGATTTGGTCCTGTTCCTGAGCAGGGCCAGAGAAACTCGGAACAGCCCTGAAAAAACACAGTTGCTAAAATGCTTGTAAAGCGGGCAGAGCCGAGTAGAGCCTGGACAAACCGAGGCGGTGGAAAGGGGGCTTTAGTGGTGCTGCAGGGAGTGTGTGTACACGTGCAAATGTTGAGTTTCAAAGAACATACCTCCAACTAGTGGCATGGTAGGGAAATGACATTGGTTTTATCATGTCTGCAAGTATCGTGCACAGAGATGGTAATTAAAACGTTGCCATGTAGACATGTTAACACAAACAGAAAAACAATCCCACTTTTAATCGTCGTCGGATGTGCTGGACCTTAGTCTTGATTCATGTACACCTTTTTGAGGTGGATCAGAGGTGGAACGACCTCACCGTTCCATGTCAACAGCTTTTATCTTATTACCAATGTGTGCAGACTGATTATAGATTTAAAGTATGGTCTCAGAGACGGTTTAGTCTTGCAATTGTACTATTCTGACCAACTTAAAAATTTTGCATTTTGAATAAAGAGGTGTAACATACTTTAAACATCTTAACTCTTAACGGTAGTCCAAAAGGCAACTAGGGTTTCCCTTTATAGTTTTGTCTTCAAAGCTTACACCTCTTGATGCTATTTTTAAGTTGCTTTTTTATTAGGGTTAACTGTGTTAAACTAGTTCATGGTTACTTAACCACTGATATCAGCCTTCTGTAATCAAATCCCACACAATTTCCACAAATCAAATGGAAATTGGAAATGTCTTAATCCCAAAAAGAAATTAAATGGGTTTTTTTTAACTCCTAATATACGGATTTCTTAAAAGAGTTGTTGTACATGCTGAGGACAGTGGGCATCCATTTAAAATAAATGTAACTGAAGATTTTTTTTATACTTTTGTAATTTTTAATCTATAATTATATCTTAAATACTTCTTTATTCTAACAAACCTGTTTTTATTAATTGTGATCAATGACTTCTTGTTTCCCTACATGAATATATGAAATGACATAGGGTCCATTTCTTTGAGCCACTTGCCACTTGGCTGAGCGAGGGCCCATGACTATCTTTACATATCGCACCACAAGCAGGATGGTAAGGGAGGTAAAAACAAATCTTGAAAGCCAAACCTCTAAATGTCAAACAAATTGACAAGTGCCACAGAGAGTGGCATATAGGGGTCGCCAAGTCTCCGTAACAACTAAAGTGCATGCCAACTTTTGTCGTTTGTAAGGGATGCAAGGAATGAAAGTCTCTACTGTTCTGCCACCACAAACTTCAACATGGGGAGTTTGCTTAAATCTTCTGGACCTTTGGTTAGCACTTGTGTTTTTTGGTCAGATTACGTTAAAATGTAACAAAATGCACTCCTGCTGGGTTTGAATGAATATGTGGAAAATCCTGTCGTGCCTACCGTTAGGAATGGTGGAGGACCTGTGATGCTTTGGGACGTTTTCTGTCCAAAGGTGTTAGAAAGTTAAGATAAGCTTTATTGATCTCACAGTGGAGAAATTCACTTGTCCCATCGGCTCAATAGTCAAGAAGTCAGAAGAAGGTGTCAAAGTAGGTAAGTAGAATCAGTTAGATACAGTTATACAGCTATATACAATATACAATTCTGTACACTCCTATGTATAAATATGTTATTGCACATACACTCACCGGCCACTTTATTAGGTACGCCTGTCCAACTGCTCGTTAACACTTAATTTCTAAGCAGCCAATCACATGGCGGCAACTCAGTGCATTTAGGCATGTAGACATGGTCAAGAGAATCTCCTGCAGTTCAAACCGAGCATCAGTATGGGGAAGAAAGGTGATTTGAGTGACTTTGAACGTGGCATGATTGTTGGTGCCAGAAGGGCTGGTCTGAGTATTTCAGAAACTGCTAATCTACTGGGATTTTCACGCACAACCATCTCTAGGGTTTACAGAGAATGGTCCGAAAAAGAAAAAACATCCAGTGAGCGGCAGTTCTGTGGGCGGAAATGCCTTGTTGATGCCAGAGGTCAGAGGAGAATGGCCAGACTGGTTCGAGCTGATAGAAGGGCAACAGTGACTCAAATAACCACCCGTTACAACCAAGGTGGGCAGAAGAGCATCTCTGAACGCACAGTACGTCAAACTTTGAGGCAGATGGGCTACAGCAGCAGAAGACCACATCGGGTGCCACTCCTTTCAGCTAAGAACAGGAAACTGAGGCTACAATTTGCACAAGCTCATCGAAATTGGACAATAGAAGATTGGAAAAACGTTGCCTGGTCTGATGAGTCTCGATTTCTGCTGAGACATTCGGATGGTAGGGTCAGAATTTGGCGTCTACAACATGAAAGCATTGATCCATCCTGCCTTGTATCAACGGTTCAGGCTGGTGGTGGTGGTGTCATGGTGTGGGGAATATTTCTTTGGCACTCTTTGGGCCCCTTGGTACCAATTGAGGATCGTTGCAACGCCACAGCCTACCTGAGTATTGTTGCTGACCATGTCCATCCCTTTATGAGCACAATGTACCCAACCCATGATGGCTACTTTCAGCAGGATAATGCGCCATGTCATAAAGCTGGAATCATCTCAGACTGGTTTCTTGAACATGACAATGAGTTCGCTGTACTCAAATGGCCTCCACAGTCACCAGATCTCAATCCAATAGAGCATCTTTGGGATGTGGTGGAACGGGAGATTCGCATCATGGATGTGCAGCTGACAAATCTGCGGCAACTGTGTGATGCCATCATGTCAATATGGACCAAACTCCCTGAGGAATGCTTCCAGCACCTTGTTGAATCTATGCCACGAAGAATTGAGGCAGTTCTGAAGGCAAAAGGGGGTCCAACCCGTTACTAGCATGGGGTACCTAATAAAGTGGCCGGTGAGTGTATGTTATTATACAGTTTATACAGGACTATTGCACAGGCTTATTGCACAGTTTATACAGTTTATACAGGATTTGTGGTGTCATGGTCTCTTTCAAATACCAGGAGATTTTAAACAAAAATCTGGTGAACTCTTTGGAGAGTTTAGGTAAAAAAGAATGGTCAAAGATCTCTGTATGCAACGGCCTGTTCTCAGAGTGACTCATACAGAAACACTGTCAAGTTAGTCATATGACAGCCAAGACCTTCTTCCTGCAACTTTTGTCAAACATGGCATGTCTCTTAATTTAGCTCTTTATCAGTTTCCCTGCTTTCCTGTTGATGTCTGAGCTTACGCAGGACCAGCAGTGAGCAACTGAGCCCCGTGCTAAAGAGAGGAGCAAAGAAAGCCTAAGTCAGATTGCCTGTGTGGTGACACACCCCCAGGATCAGGGCCTCTGTAACTTCCCCTCTGTGCACAATGAAATCTAGACAAGTCCTTGCCCTTTTCCTGTATCCAAATAAACAGTCCAAAAAGGGCTATTTGGCAGGAACATTGACACATGTGTGTGTGAGTGTGTGTATTGCGTAAGTGTAGTCTCAGCCCCCTCTATTATTGCTACTGTTCAGCTCTGGCTTCCTTTGGTTACAGTTCACTGACCTGTGGGCCCATAACGAACATGGGAATCAGACACGTTGTTCTGTTTGGGTGTTTTTGTGTCTCCTCTCCAGCTGTGTTTCCCCATTTTTGGCTCCATGTTTCCACATACTTTGCATTTGGTAAACAAGCTCTCCAACATAATTTATACCCGTACTTACTTAACACTTACAGTCACTACACTTCATCAGTTATGCTCAGTATTCTTTCAACCTTCAAAGTGGTAGAAAAATATAGACACACTTTAAGTTTCTTATTGTTTTTAGTCGTTAGATATTTCTGCACTCCTATATTGGAAGTGAGTGGGTCAACGCACCAATATACTGAATGTCTTCAGCGAAGTTAGGAAATCCGTTTTCCTTCAAACAGCATAATTTCTAACTGCGTTGTTCCTGTACTGCGCTTTAAAAATAATTTTTGGCTTTGACTCTGCAAATGAATGTGCAGTTAACCACATACTTCAATTTTTAATTCCCCGCTCCAAAGGATCTCTAAAACAATTGAATTGTGACACAAATAAATGTAGACTTTGAGTAATTATTTTTGTTACGTTGTGCTTCGCAACTATGCTCGCATTTACTACGTATTTATGGAGTAATTGTGTCAAATAACCCTGATTTTAATTTCAACTCAAATTATTATTCCAACAGCATCCCTTAAATGAACACTATTAACACTCTTTTTGTGTAGCTTTATTTATTGTATTTATTATTTTTAACAAAAATGGGAAATGAAAACTTTTAAGTCTGACATCAATTAAGGGAATTTCTATTTAGCCCATAAAAGAACCCAGGTTTGAGTTGTATGTTATACATGATAAAGGTTCATATCCAAAGCAAATAGAGAAATTTATTTCCACCATCAATGCCTGCCTGCTATCATTAGCTATGGTGTTCGTACTCGCAGTGAGCCAAGGTGAGACAGCAGGTTTGACGTGCTGCGGTACTTCGTTCATCCTGCACATCTTCTTCACGACTGGCAAATTAACTTTAGGTGCTTTACCGCCAACTACTGGGCTGGAGTATGTGCATCATAGTTAGCGGACGGTCAGAAATTAGGGAAGTGAGAAAGGTCAGGTGGGGTTAAATAGTACATTTAAAAATAGGGTATTTAAATGATTTTCAACACCTATTTTCTGTGTGTTTGTTTTTTATTTACATAAACCAAAAGAAAGAGGTGGCAATTGTGAAACTGAAGAAGTAAGCTAGCTATCAAACACTGGCTAGCCTGTTTTAAAACAGCTGTTGTTTCAAAATGCAACTACTACATACGCTACTCCTATGAGATTTCTGAACATGTTTCCAGAAGATATTTTTTCTTAATTAGCAAATGTAAATATTCAGCCAGACTCGTAAAAGTTACCCATGTGCCCTTATTTAATCTCAGGAACAGCTGTTACAATAAAAAACTAGCCACATTTATTAAAAATTCTTACTGATTTGGAAGAACTTAAAAGCTTGTATTTTTTTTCTTGTTTTTGTTTGTTTGTCCTCATTTCATTGTCTGAGGGAAACATATGCTTTGAACCATAGAGCAGCAAAATGGTTTCTCTGATTGCTTACTGTGCGTCTCTATGTGTGACCTGGCCTTGTTTTTGAATTGGTTTTGGTTTTTCTTTTTACACGTGGCTGTTTTTGTGTGTTCCAGGTGACTTCTGCGTGCATCCAAGCTCCCTCCAATGATCTGGTGAGTCCCCCGTTGTGTAAACTTTCTTTTCCTAAACGGCATTATGTGTACAAGACATGTTTTCCCACTCCGTCTATCCACAGTTGGGAAGTATGGCTCTCCAAACCCACAGTGTGGTTTTGTTTTGAGCTGAATTCCTTCTGGGAAGCCAAGCCCTCAGCTCGGTTGGAGCCCGTACATTTCTGGAGCGAAGTACAGCTTCGGCTCATGGGGGGGGGGGGGGGGGGGGGTAGTTGATTTTGCTGTAGGAAGTAGTTGTGTTTATCTATTAGGGAGTCTATTTGTTTAATTAACTCTGCTTTCCTTCCTCTATTTGGCCTCTTCCTCTCCCCCTCTGTTGCCTTCTTTTTGTTGCTTTCCTTTACCCTGTTTTCTATCTCACTCCCACCTTCTCTTCTAATCCCATCACCTCCTGTTCCGTGCTCCCAGCAGCGTAGAGGGACAGCTCCTTCTCGACACAACCAACACATGGTGAGCACATTTTTCACCTGCCTTCTTTCTCCTCATCGTCACCTTCACTCCCCATTGGCCTCCTTTTTTTGAGCCCCGCGTTGTCATTGGCTCCCAATGGCTCCCAATCCCAGTTTTTGTACGCTATGATTGCTATGTCTTTAAACACTTTGGGAAAGCCCAGATGAGGATGTCATTGCTGTGTGAGCTTCTGATAGGTTAATCCGTTCATATTCTAAATTTGATGTAATTGTTGAAGCAATAATTCATTAAGATATTGCTGAATTGCAAAAGTGCTCTCGCGACCCCCGTGTGGTGTCTCATGACCCTCCAGGGAGTCCCAACCCCCACTTTGGGAACCCCTCCAATAGAAGCTTGTGGGCCGAGCTGAAAAAGTGCGCTTGACTGAGGTGTCCTAGAAACTTGACTCAGTTACAGCAATTCTGTCCAGAGCAATGGGCCAAATATTCAGCAAACTATCGTGAGAAACTAAATAATTTTGTAATTCTAATTTTGTGACTTCGCTAAACGTTACTGACCGAAACTAGCATCAAAAACGCTTTACTCTGATTTACAGTAAGAAAAAAGGTCATGTGTTTTCTTATGTCTCTTCACGCCTGTTTATCCTGTGATGAGACAATAAAATTAAGAGCTATGAGTTCTACTGACACTTTCAAAGGCTCTTAAATGATTCAAGGTTCTTCAGAAAACTGCTGTAATCTGAGCAAAATACCACAAGGGGTTGCATTGCGTTTTCTAGAAAGTAACGTCAAGCGGCTGTGAAGAACAGCATCTGCTGAGGTTGATGGACATATACAGCTATCTGAACAACGCCGTCACCTATGGCTGACACGGATATCCAGGTCCGATTTGGACGGTGTTAAGCTGTAATACGCCAGAGTCTGCGGTGCTCACTTTGTCACAGGTAATTAACTGTTAAGCATTTAAAACATGTAAGAATATATTAATAATAGGGCTTGGGCGTCATGACGTATTACTTTCCGTGGCCGCCATGTTGACTGCCTCCGCCGCCGCTACTCAGACTACTGCCTATGACTACCGCGTAGTGTACTCCCTCTCAGCCGTGTTTTAATTTGATTAATTTCACCTTAATTTGATTTCAACCATGGTAAACCGTTGCTGTATTGTGGGCTGTAACAGCGCAACACATGATCGCCATTGGAAAAACATAGAAATGGGTTAACTTTCCACCGCTTTCCTGCCTGGAGGCGCAACCACGGAGAACAAGTGTCAGAGATAACGAAGAGTCGTCGGCTCGCTTGGATCGCGGCTGTAAGACGACCGAACATAACTTTCCACAGTATCCCGATGTCAATGAGAGTGTGTTCTAAACGTTTGAAACACATAGCAGCTAGTTAAAAGTACATTGCATGCGTGAGTGGTTGTTAGCACTAACAGTTAGCAGCTACTAACAGTTAGCATGTGCCAGAGCCCGTCTGAGCACAGCTTACCTTTGAACGAGTTGCTGTGTTCCCACTGTTTGCTGGCTTTATGATCTGCCGCTCCTGAACCCATCCATTCGTAAACTGCACATGAGACTCAAAGGACTTGTAGCTTCAGAACTGTTCTGAAGTATAGGCGCTCACACCACAAACAAGGTAGCCGAAGACGTCTGATATGCAAAGTGACGTCCGCGCTACTTCCGGGTTACGCCGGTAGGCTTTTGCCGGCGTAAATACGGTAAATACAACTTAATTTTGCACTGGTCATTGTCCTGCTTAAATAATTAAAGCCGCGAGCGGCGTCGAGCGGCCCTGCAGCCAAGCGTCTTCGCGCACCGCCGGCCGTCAGCCACCGCAGAAGCTGTCACGCATTTTCGTCGGATTGTTTACATTTTTACCATCTTATTAAAACTCACCCGTCCACGTATGATGGCGATTTCCTTGATGTACATAACTTCTACATCTCGTACCCAACCAGATGTGAACTGGTTGTGAGCCTCTAGACCCTTGTAAGCTCTCATTTCCTCAAGACTGTGCAGAGGGTTTTCACCGAACACCAGGTAATGCACTATGTCGCCGTGCTCTACATTTGGCCAATCATCTGGATTAGTGCTAAACAAGGCACCGTGGAGGGCATAGGGGTCCATATGGTCGATCACGGAACATTTCCTCAGATATACGTCCTTATCTGGTGGCTCTAGCGTGCTGGCGTACTTATCCATTCGCGATATGATATGATAATATGCCACCCAAGATGGCGGACAGGAAGCTGGCCAGTGACGTCACTGAAAACCCCCTATTTTTGTACCTGTTACATAAAAAAGCCACACACAAAAAATGCACTGTAATTATTGAAGTTTTGAACAACTCAAGGATAGGTCATGTGTTTTTATTTTTTTAACAGGGATCAACCAAGTCTCTAACCTACACCAAACAGAGGAACACCCTTCCGAGGTAAAATCAGTCTCATTCATTTGTTTAAATATACTAATGTAGCTACACTATGTTAAAAACATGTCTACCTAATATATTTGACACAACTAAAGTCAAAGGCCTCTCACAGTTGCCTTCAGAGCTCCCAACCCAAACTCTGTCCTTTACATTTCCTGAGACCAATTACTTGTTTGTTCTCAGGTGAAGCTTTAATGTCATAAAATGATGTAGCAAGTTGATCTGATCTGGTTCTTCCAGACAGACAGAGGTTTCATCAGACTGTGTGTGTGGTTTTATTCTCAGCTACAGAATACTTGAAGTATTTTTGAAAAACCCTTTTAGAAGTCTCAGTGTTTCTGCTTAAATGTGTCTGACAACCACAACACATTTTCCAAAGGAGTAAAGGAGAACAGACTGTAAAAACAAATTTATTGAATAATTTGGTGAATTTTTAGGGGAATCCCTCATCCTCTAGGCCACTCTAGACCATCATAGTGTGACCACCAGGTTCCATTGCAGGTAAAATGGTCTTTTTCTTCAATCCTGTGTTAGATAATAAATCTATCATGAAGCACCCTTTGCAAAAGGTTCCTCATTTGTCTCACCAAAAATTTCCCAAATGTCTTCGGTGTTATATAGAGCAGTTTTGGTGGTAAATGTCTGTTATTTTTTTCCTGTCAGCAATGGTTTTGGGGGGGGGAGTTTTTTTTTGTTTTTGTTTTTTTACATTGAACAGTTAATCCAGAAGGACATTGCCAATCTCTCTGCCAAGGCCCTTTGAAGTCACAACAAAAAAACATGTTTTATGTATTTTGAGCTGCAGTAGATTTGTAGGCATTGAGGCTTTGATTACGTGCCCACAGTTTATCACAGAGGGTAGAGTTTTGTAAATGGTTCGATGATAGATTTATGTACGATCAACATATGATTTGAAACCAAGGTTGGACCTTATTTGACCAAGTCAGCTCCTGTAAAGAGTAGTGATCCAAGTACACAGCCTTTAGGCACGCCTCCATTGACTCACTTCATAGGCGGCTGAACTCCCTCTTTGCTGATCAGGTAAAATGTTTATTAGCAGTAACTGTTGGCCAAGGGGTGTGCAACAGACTGAAAACAAATATTCACATAGGTTTAACAATCACTCTTTTAATATGCTGAATGATTTTCTTACAATGAAATGTTTTACGGCTGCAATATAAACTGAGCTGTGTCTGTCATTGTTTTAAAGGAGACATAAAAACAACGTTCATGAGCTTTAAAACACAACAGCAGAAGAATAAATACTAAATTCCTCCCATATGTCTCTCTGATCCCCTGTTTTTACTCTGTCTCACCAGGAGCTTCAGCGTGGACCGTGTGATGGAGCGTGTGATGGAGCGCCATTACGACTTCGACCTGACGTACATCACCGAGAGGATCATCTCTGTCTTCTTCCCTCCGAAGTTGGATGAGCAGAGATACCGGCTCAACCTGAAGGAGGTGGCAGCCATGCTCAAATCCAAACACCAGGACAAGTTTCTGGTGAGGACACACCATCGTTACCTTATTTGGTGAAATCGGTGGCGCTCCAAGTTTGCTTGTTTTTTAGCTTCTTTCTCTTTGTTCAGACCCCATGAGCACAGTTGGACTGTAACAAATGTTCAAGCATGGCTTGAAATGAAATCAACATGGAGATGAAGACAGTTCTTTTGAATTTTTTCTGTGTCATTTATTTAAATTCCACTTTGCTAAATCCCTTACCACCACGGAGCAGGGTTCATTTGTTGTGTAACCTGAAAACAAGTCTTGAATTATCTAAAGTCTAAACTTTAGCTCCATCTCCTGCATCTTCCCAGCTGGCCAAAAGCAAAAATAGATACAAAAATAAACAAAGATAGATCACGCCTCCTTCTGGGCATCACTTCTCAAAAGAAGGCAATTGTGCCACACAATCTGGGAATCTTTGAATTCAGAAACAATGCATTGCTTCAGGTATTGTAAGACACGTCATTTGTTTGTCATATTAGTTGCAGAAGGGATTTTACTTTCCTTACGTAAAGCCTTGATAAAGCTTGTTGCACAATGGAGTTTGGCATGTGCGCTGTAGCCACAGCAGATCAATAAACACACATAGCAACCCACAAATATGCCGCTGCCTTTTCTGTCACGCCCGTTCCCTTCTGTTCCAGCTCCTGAATCTCTCTGAAAGACGCCATGACATCACCAGATTGAACCCAAAGGTAGAGCTTTTCCTCTTGTACTTCTCCTCCCGTGACACTGACAACTCCGACGACAACCCTCTGCTTGATCCCCTCGATGGGCTCGTCATTGTTCTTCTGTCTCCACAAAAACAAACAGGTCCACGACTTCGGCTGGCCCGACCTCCACGCCCCGCCGCTGGATAAGATCTGTGCCATATGTAAGGCCATGGAGAACTGGCTGAACTCTGACCCCCAGCACGTGGTGGTCCTACACTGCAAGGTCAGCGCGCAGGGGGCCACCGGGCGTCTCTCAGACAAACCTGCCAAGTTTTCCCAGGCTCTTAACCACACAGAAGTAGGGGCCTGCTTTGATGAGGTTGCATGAATTAACAGATTAATTAAAAGCATTCTGAAGGTTACCTGAACTACGCACTTGTATAGACACCAATTTCAATTTTCAATCCAATTTTATTTATATAGCACCAATTCATGAAACATGTCATCTCAAGGCACTTTCCAAAGTCAAATTCAATCAGATTATACAGATTGGGTCAGATTATACAGATCAGGTCAAAAAAATTCCTATATAAGGGAACCCGGTTGATTGCATCAAGTCTTGACAAGCAGCATTCACTCCTGGAGAAGCGTAGAGCCACAGGGAGAGTCATCTGCATTGTCCATGGCTTTGCAGCAATCCCTCATACCGAGCAAGCATGAAGGGGAGCACTAAACGGGAAAAGCTTGAATTAACTGGAGAATCCATTCCTTTATCTGTTTGTTTAGGTAGTTTAAATTTAGGATATTTTTCCTTCAATTTTCTATATTTTTTCAAAGGTTAGTTTGGATTTATTGAAGTGAGGCTCTGTTAAGTTATCAATAAAAATGTCATATCACCATAGGCATCTTGAAAAGTAAATAACTCCTCTGACAGGTGGGAGCTAAGAAGCCAGAGACGTATACAGAGATTTTAGTCAACAGTTTATTTCACAAGAGGCCGTTGGTATGTTTGGGTCTGTTTTGTCCCGCCGAACATCAACTGAGTGTTGTCACGCCGGTTGAGCCCGCCCTGCATTGGTCCGCCTCATCAGCTGACCTGAGCGCGAGTCTAACGGCGATAGATGTTCGACAGCTCCAACATCTGGAGACCAAACAGCATACCATCTTTGATGTTGTTGCTCAGTCGGCAGTCTGACGCAACGTCCAAATCTTTATTTAAATCTTGGTGGAGCTGCAGTGGACTGATGAGTCTGAATCATCGATGAGTGAATAATTGTGTACATCAGGAAGTTGGAAAGATTTTTTTGGAATATTTTCAGATTGTCAAAAATATTCATGTAGCAAATGAACTGATTTGGTTGCAGGTTTAGATAAGCGTTGGGCTCTTGATAACTAAAAAAGGTCAACACCGTCACTAGGACTGGGCGATATGGACCAAAAATATTTCTAGGCTGAATCCCAATATACAATGTTTATCTCGCTATGTTTTTCTCTTTATAAAGTAATTATAAAAAGGCATCTCTGAATCAAAGCTTTATCCCCAATATCTTACAGGCACATTTTTTTTAACAAACAGCTGCAGATAAATATGAGAAACCGCTGAAAACTAACCTACTGGAATACATAAAATCATTATTCTAACGCAGCATAGAACATCTCGATACAAATGATACAGTCTCATCTTATATCTCATATAAACAAATCTTGATACCTTTAAAATCTCGACATATTGCCCAGCGCTAACTGTCCCCAGGCCAGTGAAAAGACTTCCTGATTTCAGACCTGTAATGTGATCATGTGCCTTTACTTTCCTGCTCGCACAGCATTAATAAGGCTGTATCTATCTGGTCACTAATCATAGCATAAAAGTGGTAAATATGACCTTGGATTGGATCAAACTAGCCTGACACTGAACTTCTAGAAGATGGTAGCCGTTTTCCTCAGAACTGTAGATGAAATATTTCTCTTAACTAAGATCCAGCTCATACCGGTGCTGATGGCTGGGCTCCTACGACGTGTTCTGTTTGTTGGTTTTGGTCCGGAGGATTGGAATAGTAAAAACTAGACAACTCCCGGGCCCTGCCGACTTTCCAGAACATTCCAGCTGCAGGAAATTGTCTGTCAGCTGCAGATCCCGCCAGGGACGAAGAGAAGTGAGTTGCTGTCAATGACGAGTCCTCCACCAAGAGAGGCACGCAGTAAAACCTGCTCTAATTTGTGCTCATTGTGTTAAAGGGGCCCTTATGCCGGCATCTGGAGGGGGGCCCAACTGGAATTTGGAGCTGGAATGTCCTAGGAATGTGTCAGGAAGTGTTGAGCTCTCGCTGTGAAAATGACGCCGCAGGGAGCTTTTTAATTTCTTTTCTCCATCTTCTGCCCTGGTCTCCATATGCATCTGGTCTGCTCTTCCCTTTCGCTGCATCCCTAAATAAAAAAAAAAAAAAGAAAAACATGCTTATACTTCAAACTTAGATCCTTTAGGCTGTTTCAGTCACAAGATGTTAGACCTCCCTCACATCAGACCAGACCATGGTGATGTTTCGCTTATTTCTCGCTCTTTTTCCCCACAGGGCAACAAAGGGAAAACAGGCGTGATTATTGCAGCCTACATGCACTACAGCAAGATCTCTGCGGGGTGAGTGTGCGTGGAGGGGAGGCACGGAGTCCCAGCTGCATTTCTGCTTCATTAGAATATCCTTACTTCAAATTCACTGAATGTCAGAGACATGCAGGGGTGAACTGTTCACATCCAGGTCCGGCGGCTCTCAAACGTGTACACACCTCTGAGCCTAAGACAAATCTTTTCACGCCCTATTCTGCATATGATGTCAAATTTATAATTTAAAGACCAACTAAAACAATAAATATGTTAGAAGGAAAATAGTTGCACAAGTATGCGCACCCTTGAACTATCATCTTGTTGAAACACCAGCTGATTCAGTCTTCTTTGAAGCAGTCTGTCAGCATCCCATTTGGTTAAATTTGGTCACCATGCCTTGCAGAAGTTCTCCAAATCTTTCCGACTGCGAGGACATCAGTTGTCCACCTTCCTCTTCAGGTCACCCCACGGCGTTACTTCCCCTTTCTTCTGGACTTTAGCTAGGCCATTCCAACTTCGGTTTTCCTTTCATCTGGTGTTTCTTATGTGGATTTGGATGTTTTCTTGGACTCACTGAGATGCTAGAAAATAAGATCCATCTTCATTCTCAGCTTTCTAGTGGGCTCCTGGTGGATTCAGGCCAGATCTCATTGATATTTCCAACAGTTCATAAATTCATTCACCTTCACCACAAAAAAACCCGGATCCATCTAAAGAAAAGTAATCCCACAGCATGTGGCCAAATAATCACATTCAACATAATCACTGTCAGACGTGGACTCAAGGAGACTGGATGAGAAGGAAAATGAATCAGAAAGGTTTTTCAGCAAAGTAATGAAGAAGTCAAATGTATGCAACCAGGTTACTGCAGTTACATGTCCCATTATTTATGGAAAAGACATTTTTTACATCACAACAATTCTGAGAAGTGTAATACATTCACACCCTTATTACAAATCATAATCTGTGAGCTTTTTTTCTGTAGCTTTTTTTTTAAATATATATTTGGTTCATGAATTAAGTGTGCTGGATTCTGCTCAGGAACAGTGGAAACCAGTTTATCATGTGGTCTATGCCAGCTGTATCCTTTCCATGTACCTTTGGCGCTCCATGACGAAAGCTGCTAACTCAAAGCACTTGTGTGTGTGTGTGTGTGTGTGTGTGTTGTGTGTGTGTGCAGAGCGGACCAGGCTCTCAGTACTCTGGCCATGAGGAAGTTCTGTGAAGATAAGGTGTCCTCTTCCCTCCAGCCGTCCCAAAACAGGTAGAGGCCGCAGAACGACCAGAGGGGAAACGAGTAGGGAGGATGCAGGGGTGGGTGTCTGTGTCCAACATCATTCGTGAGATTCTTGAATGCATCCGACTGACGGAAAAAGGAAAAGGCAGCCTCTTCTGGCCTTGGGTTCTCGTACTGTGGTGTCTTTAGTATTAAGTGGATTTTTGAAATTGATATTACATGAAAGGGGTTTATGTGTGTTTAGTTTCTTCAAGCTAAAGTTGGTCTGTCACCACTTAGTGGAATCACGGGTTTGTTTCTCTTATCCTCCTCGGGTTAAATATATTACATCTTTATCCAAATGAGATATTAAAGATTCTGTCAGTATTTCTTTCATAGATACAAATGTCTGATGTGTCTGTGCTCCACATGAGAAAGCTAAAACCTTCTCGTGTTGGGGAGAATTTATGGCCCACTCTTCAGTATATAGCATTACTTTATTGCTGACATGATGCAATTTCAACCAAGCTTTTCAGCCAAGCTTTTGGTGTGTAGAGCAGTTCAATGACTGCAAGTTGCTCAGGTCCTTTAATCGCTAAACAAACTCAAATAATCACCCCACCACCACGGTGCTCAATAGTTTGAATTGTTGGAGCCGATACGCTGGGAATGCTTCTCTAAAAACATGTTGCTGTGAATTATAGCCATTTCTGCTTTGTTCTCATTATGCCTGCTGAGGCCTGTAGCGTCTGAGACGGAGCTCTTGGGTGTTTTACAGTCTTCCTGAGTATTACGCACCTTGATCTTTGGGGTGAATTTGCTGAGATGTCCTCTCCTGGGAAGGCCCAGAGCTGTTTTAAATGATTGCCGCTTGTGCGTAGGCTTTCCTGCAGTAGAATCAATAGCATGCACAACAGCCTTTTAAACTCTTCCCAGTTGGACGTCAACGACGGCTTCTCGGAGGTCGTTGATGATGTCTCTCTGCCTTGGGACGGTGTTAACAACCACCCGCATGCTCCAAACCAGCAAACTGCTCACACGCCTGCTTTTATAAAGATAGTCCCATCTGCTTAGCTGAAGTAGCAGCCCCTGGCTTCGACTTTCCCTCTTAAATACAATGAAAGCAACAAAGGTCTACTTAGTTTTTTCCCCCCATGACTGTAGTCCCTGAATAGTGAAAACATTTAAAGCAAGCCCAGGAAATATTTTCCTCTCAGCATAGCCTTTAAGTGCAAGCAGCTACCTGGCAACAAGGCCTGTTTAATCATTCTTTCGCCCATGTGGTTTTCAGGTATATCTATTACTTTGGAGGCCTTCTCTCTGGGGCGATAAAGATGAACAGCAGCCCTCTCTTCCTCCACCAAGTCCTCATCCCGTCCCTTCCTAACTTCCAGGGTGAAGGAGGTACGTTATTTATTCATTTCTATGAAGCTGAATCATTAAACCAGGGGGTTTTTTTTGCCCGTTGCTTGTTTGTATTCAGCTGTTATTTTATGGCTGAACAACCTTGTTCACAATAATGAGGACATGCACCATTAGTCTTGTTTCTGCCGGATGGTACATGTGTACGGCCGTCGTGAAAATCTTGTATCGAGCGGAACATCAGCAAAAAGGCTCGAGAGCGGGACGACTGAAAGGCAGAAAAGCTGTGGTAGAACTTTAGCTGTCAGAATGAAGTGCGGTGTTCAAGCTTTGAAGCTGTGGGTCATGACAAACAGTGACAGGGCTTGTTTTGTTTCCCGCCTCTGACGCTAGAGAAACTCACCAAAACATCCAGATGCTCGTGTTTTTCTATGAAGCTGTGCTTCCATGTTCAGTTATTGTAAGGAAATTGTTAATGGAACCGAGACGTACCCCCTGTCTGTAATCTGCTGTGCGGTCAAACTGAGCCTTTATAGGAAGATAAAGCCTATACGGGTTGTGATGTTTGTCTTGGCGGAGTGCCCTGACTGGCTTCCCACTGGAATCGCAGCATTACTCGTGACTGCAGATGCCACAGACGGCTGAATTTGCTCTCTGCCGACACACATGCCCGCCTGTTTGTCTTTAATCTGATGATCAGGTCCAGAAGGAGTGCATGGAAGTCAGCGCATTCCTCTGTCCTGACGCTGCTAATGCTCGCTGTGTCTAAAGTCATCTCTCCTCTTCCTAGGTTACCACCCCTTCGTGAAGATCTATCAGTCCATGCAGTTGGTCTACACGTCAGGCATCTAGTGAGTCTGAAAAGGCCAAGTGACAGACTGGACACACTGGGACGTATTTGTTGACATTTAGTCAAGGGTCTAAACTGTTCTAAAGTTAAGCGGTAAAAGTGGCGCTGCAGACATTGTTTGCTTTGCTTGTTTCTGAAGCCGTTCTTGTTCACAGTGACCTTCAAGGCTCTGGTGGGAGACGGCTGTGTGTGAGCATCGAACCGGCCTTGCTGCTAAAAGGTGACATCATGGTGAGTCATATGTGAAGGAAATCCCACACTAAAGCTCTCAAAGCAGTTATTTATACGTTATAAGTAATATCAGATATCATTAAAGAAGCAAAAATGTCAGAAAGAAATGCATGTTGCCAAACTTTGGCCATATGGACTTATCACAAATAAACCGTGCAAAACTATTCACACTATTTCAGAACTTATTGCAAATAGAACTCTGAAAACTGTTAGGTCCATACAGTTATGCCCCCAAAATATCTGTGGTCTTGCAAGATTAGGGTTTAAAGTAATTTTGTAATTTTACCCACATGTTTCTAGTGGCTGAAAGTAATATTTTGGATCCAGCCAGAATCCTGACTTGAATTTCTTTTTATATTTTAATTAAAGGTAAATCAGGACTTGCTGTATGATTTCACCAGCTTTGTACAATTACAACCTTCTTTCTTCTTTCTTTCTGCTAAATAGTTCACACGCCGTCAGAATGGATGGAGAGTTTATCTAAATATAAATTTCCAAGTCTTGCTTTATATGTTCTATAGAAAAATGTCTGAGCTTTGACTGGACCGTTTTAACATGTTAACATGCTTTGATTAAAACTATTTGATTTTGGTTCTAGCATTATGTTTAAAGGAGATAGCTATACCCGGTGGCCAGGTCCTTTGGTTAGCATTAGCAAAGATTTAACTTACCTGACCAGAAGGAAAGCAGCAACCTCCACGTGGTTTCTGAGCCCCTGTGCTTCCGTATGTCGGCACCAACACTTTAAAGCTTGACCAACGTTCTTCCTCATTTTGCTTCTTTTTTGGTCCGCTTGAATCTGAGAAATGCAAGGCAGAGGAGAAGCCATTTCTCAGCGCTATCATGGAGCCACTACAACCTGGCAATCTGGCCTGAGCTCCCCCTCACGTGACTTCAACCTGCTATTCCTATTGGTGCAGAATATTTTCGTGTTGACGTTGGCATCGTAGCCAGAAGGCAATATTTATAGATTTTGGCTCCATCAAAATTTATAAAACAACTATTTATATACTTTATATTTAATTCTTCAGCTAAATTAATCCTTTTATTCTGGACCACTCTAGACGTTTTGTGGATGAAAAAGTTTTAGCTATGACCTTTAAGTTGCTCTGCTGAGAGGTGAACCTCTAGCCAGCGCTTTTGTTTTTTGCAGCTTCCTCCAGGTTTTCCTTCAGGGTAGCCTCGTGTTTAGCTTCATCCATCTCACTATCAACACTGAGCAGCTTCCCTGTCCCTGTAGAGGAAAAGCATGATGCTGCCAACATGTCACCATGTCGATGGCGTGTTGAGGGCGATGTCCATTGTTAGATTTCATGTCAGCTAAAAGGATACACTTTAGCGCCTCATCTGACCAGTCATTTCTTGACCCTGGGATTTTAGTGAGGGATAGAAGAATAACGTGGGCAGAATAGAAATAAACACTGCACTTTTCTCTTTTTATAAGAAATTGACTTTTTTTAAGTATACTTTTTTCTCCACCTAAGAATTGTGTGCTACTTTGTGTTGGTCTATCACATCAAAATCCCAACAGAATACATCAATGTTTGTGCCTGTAAGCTGACAAAATGAAGGCAAGGTCAAGGGGGTGTGAATACTTTTTCGCGTCCTTCTAGTTTGGACTGGGAAAAGACAGTTTGCGGCTCTGATAACCAGATATCATAATTTGTCAGCGTGTGCAGTCAGACATTTCCAAAGTGTAGGTGTCACTCTCCCGGGAATACAAGGCCTCACATTAGCTCCACACGCCTGCAATTATCCCACGTCTGCAGCAATCTGCTCGTCTTTCCTCACCTTCTGCTGCCCTCTTCAGGTGAAATGCTACCACAGGCGAGCGCACAGCACCGACAGAGACGTGGTGTTCAGGCTGCAGTTCCACACCTGCACCATCCATGGATCCCAGCTCTGGTTTGGAAAAGGCGAACTGGATGAAGCTTTCACCGGTGAGGTTATCCAAGTGATAGATACAGCTGGCGGGAGTTAATGAATCATGGGCAGTAGATATGAAGAGCGGGGTTGCAAATGTATAGGAATGAATAAATGTTAGCATAAAATAGTCAGAACCATTACCTTTCCACTAATTCTTAAATACAGGATTTGAGTTCCCAAGTTTTTCTCTCATCCTTGGGCATACCTAGGTTAAGCTTTTTTGCCAAATGGTCATGATCAATACTTTTTTCTAAGTTTCTCCTTAAACTATTCGTTTTATTCTGTTTCACCAGACCAATTTCAGAGGTAAAATTATTTGTTATAAAGTGAACTGTTATTAACTGTCATTAGCTTATTCTTAACTAAAGGCAGATTTCTTTAAAGGGGATTTCCAATTTGTTAAGTCATCATTCTATTTGTGAATCTTAATTTAACAAATAGATTAAAGGCTAGTTAGCACTAGCTGCAAACAAGTATTACCATGAGGAAAATGGCTTGATTATTTGTTTTATTGAAGTGTAATCCCATTACATCCAAATAACTGTTGCAGGAACAATACATGATTGCAGAAAAAATATGATACTCCCCTAAATACCTGATATCTTCTACAGCATATTGTCATTTCTGCACAGACTGACCTAGTAGCAGCCCTTTAAACTGCCATTGTGGGAATATATTTGCAGTGGTTTGGCCTCCTGATATTGTGGTCGAATAAATCCTTAAATAGCAGTGGTTTAATCACCATCCTGGAAGTAATAACAGCTCCCTGGAGTAGAGCATAGTGAAATTTCTGCTGTGATGATACACGGTGGGTGGACATGCATTACTTAAGTCTATAATGAATGTGCTCATTACTGCAGCTCTTCCTCAGTTTCCCTTTCTCTGAAATAACAGATCATGTGTTTGTAGGAGCAACGTGGTTTTCATTCCTTAAATGAGATGAAGCATTGAAGATGCACTAAAGTGTATGATTATCAGTCATGCACCTCAAAATACATCGGTTGTCTGATTGTTGGAGTTTGCCAATATGCTAAACACCCAGTTCCCTTTTATACATCTAAATACAAGTGTTTGGAAACAGAATATTGTTATAGCTGGAAAAAGATCCCGTCCCAGTGTTGTTTTCTCTTTAAATGAGCATTTGTACGTTTATCCCCAGATGAACGTTTTCCATCTGATGCCACTGTGGAGTTTGTCTTCTCCTCAGGACCTGAGAGGGTCAAAGGTTAGTCTTCCCAACTCTGTATTGTGCTCTGCTCCAGTGCCAGACATTGGTGTTATTCATTGATTCATAGAAGGAAAGAATTGGAAACCCATTGTGTGCTTTTCCACAGGCCGTGAATACCACAAAAACGACCCTGCAGTCATCGTGGACTACAACACTTCTGACCCGGTGGTTCGCTGGGACTCATACGAGAACTTCAACCAGCGGTATCAGGACAGCCTGGAGGGTAACTTTTTGTCCCATTTCTCCAAGTTCACAAATCCTAGACATTCAGAGGCAAGTAGTCAAGACCCTAAAAAGTACAACAGTGTTGAATAAGGTTTGTAAAATAACTCCTCACACTTCTATAACCCCGGGGTTCCACTGAACACGGAAGCCTTTGCAGCTGATCGTGGCAACTCTAGTCAGTCAGAGTGTTTCCACCCAGCGCACCTCTGCACATTTCTGAAGTGTCCCAGAAGCACCGGCGCTCAACACTTCTTTAAAATACGCGGCTGTTGTATTTTTGTGGCTCGCCGCGCCAGAATGTGATTCTGTTGGGATCTTCATGCCCTGAACTTCAGCGTGCCCTGTTGCATTTCCCATCCAAGAGTCAGCTCGTCTGGGTCTGAAGTATTGATTCTAGGTATCTTGTTTGCAAGTGATGGCAAGGTGGAGGAGGATACTAAATTCTGGAACTGTTTATAAATTCACTTTTTAACCAATTATTTTAATAAAGCGTTTCAGTGAATGCTGTTTTTTAATCAATTTCAGCTTTTTCTAAAGAATGGTTTTCTTTATTTATTTATCAATGTAAAGTTACAGAAGAGCGCAAGAAGAGTGCAATGTGCTGAAATCAGCTTACTGTTTAGTGTGGCTGGCCTCAGGCTCAGAGGCATGTTTAAAACCTCTGTAATTCGAGGTGAGATCAGTGTAGAGCAGCTGCTCCTCCGCATCAAAAGAGGTAGTTCAGATAGTTTGGTATCTGACCAGTATGCCTTCTGGTCACTGTTCCCTCGATGCTGCAAGCATGCGCAATCATGCACTGCATCTGGATTCAGCGCGCACAGCAAATCTATGCAGCGCAGACAATAAAATCCAAGCTGAGCTCTAAATAAAGTAATCATAAAGCAAATTATTTTGTAACATTTTGCAATTCTGGTGAGACGGTGTTCCACTGTCCACTTTGTGTGCGCTAGGTACTGATCGGAGCGCACCACTGATTGATGGTTGGAGCAGACGCCTTTATAGTTGGGCAGGTGTGCATCTTTGTTACTCCTGCTGCATGTCAGCTGTTTGTGTGGCTGTGTTTTTGGGATCTGCTTATCTGAGATTGTAAGTGCCGTTTTTCCACCAATTTGGTTGGTTTGGAGCGCTACACCTGCTGTTTGTTTCAGGAGCATTGTTGCTCCACTGGAATTATCAGCTGCAGTTTGAGTCCTTTGCAGTGCATGGGTTCTGCTGGATTCTGCCCTGCCTTCTTGTTCTACCTCTGTTTTCGAAAAGCAGCTCTGTTTACACATTTCTTATTTTATGAGCGCATGCCTGAGGACTACAGCAAAATATATAAATGGCTTCATAAATGGCTCGTACTTGTATAGTGCTTTATCGAGTCCGAAGACCCCAAAGCGCTTTACAGTCAGTCATTCACACCCTGATGGTGGTGAGCTACATTGTAGCCACAGCTGCCCTGGAGCAGACTGACAGAAGAGAGGTTGCACATTATCACATGTTTGTGCTAAATCTCATTGCAAAAAATGTAAATAATTTAATGGCAATACATTTTGAACCCTGAAAGATGTACATGTCTCAGTTCTTCCTTAGCAAGACCCCTACTCTGACATAGAACATACTATACAGCTCATAAAAAAAAGATTTTTGTCTTTTTCATGTAATCGGGTTAAATCAGTTGTATCTAAACTAAGTAATCTAAAAGAAAGTTTGGCTGTAATTTCATTCTGTTAGTAAGCCATGTAACTTGTTATAATCTGAGGTTTTATACAGGCGTAATAGTGGTGTAGACTCAGTGTGCACGTGTGATGTTGCTCACACGGGTCCAGCAAATGCTCAGACACATGAAAAATTAGGGGGAACATTGCTCCTCATTGGAGGTTTTTCCAGTTATGAGAAGTGAACGCAGGCAGACCACAAACTCACTGTAGGGACTACATGTTCCTTATGGTCGTGAAAAGCCTTGGGGTCCTTATAAATGAGCTGGAAACAGGCTGAGTAAAGAGTGTTCAAGGTTTCTCCTCTGGTGTTGTTACCTCCGCAGCCTAGTCTCGGATTAGATGAAAACAGCAGGTGGATAAAAGGACATTACTATGATTTTAAACTGGGCGATATCTTTTTTACTTTTGTTTCAGATATTGGCCATACCCGAGGGCCATTAGATGGAAGTCTTTATGCTCAAATAAAAAAGCGTCGCGGTCCCAGCTCTGGTTCCCTGACCTCAACCAATGGTAGCAGCCCAGGTGGAGCCCCTGCAGAAGACAGACCTGATCATCTGATCCCTCAAGGTTCTGACTCTGGCCTTTCAGCCCATTCCCTCCACCAATCATCTATCCATCCTGACCACCCAGAGGAACCTGTTCGCCCGCCACCTCCGACCAGACAGGAAAGGGAAGAGCTGGACCGTCTCCTTGGTGGGATTGAAGGGAACCGAGGTGGAGAGCGAGAGACCGCCATTTTAGATGATGGCGACTCCTGGCCCTCAGAGAGAACTGGGACGCTGAGGCTCAATCGGTCATGTTCTTGCAGAGATGGTTACCGGTCTCAGCGCTGTGCTGAACCTGGTTGTGACCGCACTCTCCTCATGCCAAATGGTTACTGTCTCGATCGAGCTCCTGGCACTAACGGGCACCACGGGGCGACCCCGTCCACCAGTCCAAACCCAGTGGGTCCTCCATCACACATGGATATGTGTCAGCATTACAGCCCACATACCCACCAGTCACTTCCTCCTCCTGACCTAGTATGGGACCGTCAGGGTGGCCCACCTCACTACTTACACCGTTCCTGTTTGGAGGCACCCTCATCTCGACATATGTGTCCGTACCCATCCCCAGACCTTCCCCCTCATTCTCATAATCCATCACACCACCATCCCATTTCTGCTGCTGGTCGACTTTGCTGCCATGAAGATGCCCCCTTTCATCATCCTCCTCCGGCCCACAGTCACCACCATACCCACTCACACCACCCAAAACCTTCCACCAGCCCAACTTACCATGACATAATGCTGATGGATAACTTACCGTCCCCTAGCTGTCCCTGTAGGGACTGCAGCATTAGGAGAGAAGATTCAGCTACCTATCACACCCTGAGGCTGGACCGAGGTGAAAGCTTTCACTGGGACAGAGAGGCGGAGCTCCAACAGCGGGAGGCAGGACTTAGGAGAGCCCGGGAGACTGAATTAACCAGAGGTCCAGAACTTCACTGGGAGAGGGATCCTGGGCTCAGGCGAGGCAGAGAGCTGTCACTCCCCTGGGAGCGAGACAGGGAGGCAGAGCTGCAGTGGGAAAGGGACAGAGAAGCAGAATATTGGCACAGGAGGGCCACCGTAGCCTCTTACGGCCCACAGGGTCACGATCTGCAAGCCTTCAGCTTTGACCCTTTACCATCAGGTCACCCAGCTTATCCAGAGGCATCGCGGTCCCACGCTCATTCCCACCTGGATCTGAAGTACAGCAGTAGCAGCAGTGGGTACCAAACACCACGTCAGGTGTGCCCCTGCTCACCGTATCAGCCCTCGCCATCTGAAAGCAGAGGCTATGCCTCGGGCTACCAGTCAGAGTCAACATCTCCTCTGCCACCTCCTTCCTGCGTGGTGGGGAACTACAGCCACAGCAATGGGGCAGCAGACCACAACCCGAGCCACCATCACCACCATGCAGACTCCCAGCAGTCCTACAGCTCTGACTCACACACGGGTGAGTCACAGTAAACACATGCATTCAATATTATGTTATTTCTTAACAAGAATTTTGAGGGAATAAATTAACCCTAATCAACAACAGCATGCATTGAAAGTTTATGCTCAACTAGTCAGAATCCTTTCACATTACTCACAACCAGATTCTTGTTGAATGTAGAGATTTAGAGATTACTTACATAAGTGTCTTCTGAGCAGAGAGGACCCCAGCTAATGCTGTTTATTGGCATGACTGTTTGTCAATATATTCCACTGTTCCCATTCAGTCTCAGATGGCCTTCGTAGCTCCGGTGAGAGTGTGGGCTGGAGGGATCACATTAACCACGGGTCCTTTAGGAGGGTCCACAGAGACGGTCATGCAGCATGCTCCACACCATCCGACATGTCTGGACCCCCGACACCTGTCCACACCAGTAGCCCACTACACACACAGGAAAGGTACTCCACATTAGGTCTCTGAATTGAAGCTTAGATATGCAGTGTGTTGCAAACGTATAAATAGTCTTTGGACTTCTCTGCTCTCCTTTTTAGGGAGTTTGTTGCTTTTGGTCCACCTGGCTTGTTTGGGTGTTTCTAAAACATGCAAACTTGCCATTGCCAAATCCAGAAATTATTGTTATCACACTTCATTTTCAAGTGTATGTTTTCAATAACTATGCACATACCCGGTGTTTATCATTGTATCAATATCCATGTCTGTGCATTAAAGCCCCAGTCCAGGAGGCAGAGATTGTGACATCCGGACCACAGACATCATCGGCAGTGACAACGAGGGTTCCCCAGCCCAAGACGGACACTTTAGTGACAATACTGTGAGTCGGGAATCACAAGGATGCTCAAAGACTTGCACCAAACAGGCATCTTCATCACCTACCAAAGTAGATACCCCACGAACAGACCCTCCCCCCAACACTGCATCACACCAACACTGCACCGTAGATCCTCCCTCAGCTTCTTCATTTGACTCAACGACACCAACCCCAACAAACCAGGAGCACTGCCAGGTTTCCTCCTCATCAGCGCCAAACACACTCCCCCAGACTGCTCCTCTCAATCTCCCTCCCCTAAGTCCATCAGAAGCTGCTGCTGTACCCTCCACGGTGGTCCAGACATTAACCCAGTATCAGACCCAAACCCAAGCTAATGGTCCTTCTGGACTAAGTTCAGCACTTGTGAATGGATCCTCACCAGCAAAGTCTAACCCAGAGGCTCCCAAACCCACCACCCCTAACCCCACATCTGCTCCTGCACCATCATCCCCGCAGCCCGGATCCAGCAGCATGGATGGCTCTCCAGGCTCAGATGCCCCAGTTCCTGGTTTTGCCACCCTGGGTAGGAGGTTAATGTTGAGTGGGTCTGAAGCCCACCACCCAAATTACCTGCAGCACCACGGAACCCCACATCACCACTACGCAACTGTGGACCATAGTGCTGCTATGGACGCTAACAAGAGAAATGGTTATGTTGGTGCCTCACCACATCTCCACCCAGCCTCCTACTCCAACTACTCCACCATCTCCATCCCTCTTCCTCACCCACAGCCACCTTTACCAGAGAAGCGCCATCAGCCCACCGTGCCAGGTTCCCCCAGCGAGGGGGTGAGACCAGCCATGGGCCAGGTGCCTCCCTCCACCATGAACACCACTCAGCATCAGCACCATGTCACATTTTCTCCCACAGTGGGGGAAATTGCACCACCTCCAGGCCAAAATGAAGAAGTGGATGGTGAGACAGCAAACAGGGTCAGTGTTAAGTTTGTCCAAGACAGTTCAAGGTTGTGGTACAAACCCGGCATCTCTAGAGAACAAGGTAAGGTCACAAACTAAAGAACCATTTTTATGTTTGAAAGAATCAAAGCTTATGAAACTCAAAGGATGAGTTTGAAACATTTTTTTTTTTTTTTTTTTGGTTGTAGCAATCGCCGCTCTGAAGGAGAGAGAGCCAGGAACCTTCCTGATCAGGGACAGTAACTCCTTCCAGGGAGCCTATGGCCTGGCCCTGAAAGTGGCTACGCCCCCACCCAATGCCACCCTCAACAGCAAGGGTATGAATGGCTCCTCACGTCTTTCTATCATCACGATTTCCCCCAATTTTTCCTTTTGTGTCCATCTTCCCTTAGTGACGTGTTCTAAAATAAGGGGGCAATGAAATTTCTAACAGTGATAACCTGCTTTTCACAGTGAGTGACCCTCTGGAACAGCTGGTGAGACATTTCCTGATAGAAACAGGCCCTCGGGGAGTGAAGATCAAAGGGTGTCAGAATGAGCCCTACTTTGGTACGTTTTCCTGTCCACTTGCCGACAAACTCCATGTTCATGACTCAAGGACAACATCTTTAGTGTGTAGAGCCTCATTAGTTTTATTAGACTTGGCATTAAGCTCACGCTAGCAGAAGAAGCTACCATGCCTGTGTGAACAGATCTGGAATGGACAAACATTAACAACCCCTGCCTTATGATCTCCTTTTAGAAAATGTAATCAGGTGGTAACAAAGAGCCAAAACAGAAAAAGAACACCCCTCACCTGCTAATTATTTCTCCAACTTTCAATTCAATTTAGTTTTTTTTATGTTTATGCCAATTCACAACACATTTGATATCACTTTAGGCACTTTAGAAAGTCTATTTTAGCGAATAATACAGCGAGGTTGGTTACATTTTCAAGGTCTAGGTCTTAACTTTGACTAGGCCATTCTAATAAATATGTTTTGATCCAGCTGTATGCTTCTAGCTGCATCTATCTTTCCATCAACACTGACTAGTGTCTAGGCTGAAGGAAACCATTCCCACAGCATGGGTAGTTTAAGTGTTTTTGTTACACATAGCGTTTATCATGAGGGACAAACAGTTTGATTTTAGTCTCATCTGACCAGAGCGCCTTTTTCCAGATGTTTGCTGCTCTCCCTCCTGACGTGTTGCTAACTGCAAACACGATGTCTTGTGCAAAAGTTCAGTTTTGGTCTCATCGTGCCACAGCCACCATGAGCACTTTCCAGATTTTTTTTTATTTGTGAAAGAAAACCACGTCTCATTCACCTGCCACTCGTCGGTCTTTCACACAAAATCCCAAAAAAATTCATTGACGTTTTTGGTCGTAACGGGAACAAGACTATTGCGAGGTTCTGTATCCTCTTCAAGCCAAACGTTTTGCAGCTGCCGTTTACATGTTTTCCATCCCTCTGTACTTTTGTTTAACATGTGATTGTTTCCTAATAAACATGGTTTCTTCCTGTTTTCTTTCTTGAAAACTTCTAAGATATTTTTCTGTCATGTTTCGTCAACAGGGAGCCTGTCAGCACTGGTCTATCAGCACTCCATCACACCCATCTCTCTGCCCTGTGCCCTTAAAATCCCAGAAAAAGGTCGGTCCAGTACGAGTCGGCAGCAAACCTTCTCATGCTCTAATCTTCACCGTGTGCAAAAAAAACAGCATTCTTCTTCAGATTTTTTTCATGTTGAACATGTCACTTAACAGAAGACTTCCTTAAATCGAGACATATTTTTGGCTTGACGTACCTGGCTGTTTGCTTCCATGCCCGTAGATCTCGTAGGAGAGGTGCAGGTGGTTCAGCCAGTCACCAACATCAGCACAGCTGCAGACCTGCTGAAACAAGGAGCGGGTGAGCTCTTCATCCTGCCTTCTCCGTTATCCCAGAACACTCTCATGTGTGCCATTACATCTTTAGCTCTATTCCCACTCATTTATTTACAGAAGAGAGAAAAAGCTTCCGGCAGCTTTAGAGTCCTAACCACAGCATCAGAGAAGCCTAGCTTCAGTGAAGAACTGGGCGTATCTGCAGCATCTCTGTGCTGCAGGGATCTCAGACTGCTTCCAAAAAACTGCTCATTTGGTTATTGTGTTTTACAGTTTCAGAAAAACTGCACTTCTTTTAAGGCAGATGCTACAATTTTAAGTGACTGAAACTCCACCGCCTGTCTCTGTACGGGTCAGATTCCTCAAGACAGGAACTAGGTACACATTGGGACTGCGAACTGCTTCCTCATTTGTTGTGCTACAAATAAAACTGTCAGCACCAACCAAAGTTGGCGGCATTGTTGCCGTACTTTACAGTTTTGCCTTTGTCAATTTGATCCTATAAGTTACAAGTGCTCGATGAATAAAGATAATGAAGTGTTAAATCAATATTTTCTAAATGGTTTTTATGTCATTTAAGTGTTCAAATACATAATATTTTTGAAATCCTTTGTACAAATCAATTATTACTGTGCTGGATAGGTTGAATATCTATATTTTATCGGTTTTCAGTTGTAAAGTGCATGCTGGATCTATCACTATAAGGATTTTGTAGGTATAGGATAAACCAGGAGATTGCAAAACTATTGTTTTACATTTTATCCATAACATTGCACGCATTTTATTTGTATTTTATGAAACAGATCAACACAAACTAGTGCATAAATGTGAAGTGAAAGGACAAAGGTACATGGATTTTAAAGATTTTTTTACAAGTAAATCAGGAGGCTGACATTTTAGGCTGTTGTTCTTTCCAAAGTAGATCAGTCGGTTTGGGTGGAGAGTTTCCAGCTTCCCCACTAAACATAAAAACATTCCCTCGGCATGATGCTGCCACCGCCATGTTGGAAGTTTGTGCTTCTGAAATGATAAAGTGTTGAAAGTGGGGTATGAAGTTTTTTGCACAGCAGCATTGAATAGACAAAGGAATTGAGCTGTTATTCCTAACCGCCTCTCAGAGGAGGCTTGCTGTCTGCAGTTCTGTGTCGTCCAAAATGCTCACAGAGCAGCAGGCGCAGCGGGAAGAAGCTTGATTGGTTCTTTGTGCTTCCACTCAGCGTGTAACGTGCTCTACCTGAGCTCTGTGGAAACGGAGTCGCTGACCGGCCCCCAGGCGATCGCCAAAGCAACAGACGCCACGCTGGGCCGTAACCCTCGGCCGTCGGCCACCGTGGTCCAGTTCAAGGTGACGTCACAGGGCATCACGCTGACCGACAGCCAGCGAAGGTAAACAAGAGAAAAAAAACATCTGTTTAGGATTGCCTTTGACTGTTCTGGGTAAATTAGTTATTAGTCATTAGTTCAAGTCTGTCATCCAACTGTTTTTAATATTTGCTTTTACACTGCAAAATCGGATCTAAAAATAAGTAAAATGTTCTTAAAATTAGTGTATTTCTCCTAGATTTGAATAGACAAATAAGATTATCTGCCAATGGAATGAGTATTTTTACCCCTAAAATAAAGATAATTAGATATACTGCACTTGAAATAAGATGATGAAGATGAGTTGTTCCTATTTTAAGTGCAAAAATCTTATTCTATTGGCAGATCATTTTATTTACCTGCTCAAATCAAGGAAAAATACATTAATTTTAAGAACATTTTACTTATTTTTATTTCCGTTTTTGCAGTGTAGTTTCTATTTTCCCACATTTTATTTTGCTTCATTTCTTGTACATTTTATTCCAACTTGCTTTTATTCTGTTTTTATTTTTCCTATATTTTAATCAGGTAAAGCACTTTGCATTATCTTCGTACTGAAATGTGCTATACAAATAAATTTACCTTGCCTTGCCAAGAAATCCCTCTGTTCCTGGCTCCCTACTGATATAAAGAATAAATCTTCCGCTTTCAACATTTAGGGTTTCTTTTTATTTGTCTTTGTCCCCCCCCCCCCCCACCAGAGTTTTCTTCAGAAGACATTACCCAGTGAACAGTGTCACCTTCAGCAGCGTCGACCCAAAGGACAGAAGGTAGGAAGTCTGGACAGAGAGAGACGTGATTTAGGTCTCCAGACTTACTAACAGCCATCATGGTTTACTGCATTGTGTGGCTCTGTTTTACCGCATGGAAGTCTGCGTTATAGTTCCTTTGCCGTTGCCTGTGAGCATGAGGGTCAGGTGGTCTTTTTTTTTTTTTGGTTTCGTTTTGCGGCCATGCTGGCTGCAGGATCTGCATCAGCTTGTTCTGCAGCTCTGCCTGTGTGTTGCGGTGCATGTCTGAGTCCACTTTCTGTCTCTTTCTCCCTCTGGACTCCAGGTGGACTAACTCCGACGACACGGCCGTTAAGTAAGTGCTCTGTCAGTTTGTAAGAGCTCTAGGAAAGCGGATCTGGGGCTGAAAAAAAAAACACGTGGCATTAAAGCCTCTGCATGGCATCAGATAGCGTGCAAGCCTTAGCAAAAAAAAAAAAAAAATCAGTCAAGCAAGACAGATTTAATTATGGAATCGAGCCTTGTGTGACCATCGTGTTACATAACGCTGATTCTGACTGGTTTAACTAACAGCAGGTTCTTAAACCCCTTTCTCATTAGACAGACTAAATATTTGCCTCTGCTTGATTAAAAAAAAAATAGAATTTTCCCCTCACCTTCTCACGCCTTCGTCCCCCTGCAGGGTGTTTGGTTTCGTCGCCAAGAAACCGGGCAGCACGGCGGAGAACGTGTGCCACCTCTTTGCCGAGCTGGACCCCGAGCAACCCGCTTCTGCCATCGTCAACTTTATCAACAAGGTCATGCTGGCGCAGCGCAGATGAAGAGACCCCAAACAAGTGGCAACACAGCTCTGATAGGTCTGAGCAGACGGTTCAGGGCTCGGCACAGTGTTATCTTGATGTAGGTCGTCGGGTGTCTATCGACCAAACGGTTTAGTATTTGTCCATCCGCACCGAGCCGCGGTGGGACCCCGACTCTTCCCGGGAAGAGGAGGCCTCTGACGGAGGAAGGACGAGCATTTATCAGGGGCTGGTATCACGAGGCAAGACGGATCGTTAGCTTTAATCAGCGCCCCCCTGGGTCAGACGTGCCACCGGGCGAGGAGCTTCTGAGTCCTATCATTCCTCTGCTTAACCTGGGGAAGGGAACCACAAAACGGTGACGTTTAACAGCTTCATGAAACTCACATCAAAGGGTTCACTAATCCCTTCAATGAGATCAAGCAAATCGTGTAAAATCCCAGAACTGTGAGAAGAGACGTTACGTCTTGGGGTAAAAACATCCGACCTTTAACGTCTTTGCGCTGGTTTTGTCTTTTAGAACGACTTGAAGCATTAACGTCAGATGGTGTCCATCAGAAAGGTTCCAGCTTTCTCAAAGAGGGCTTCACGTGCCAACGCTGCAGGACAGACCTTTATTGCAACAGGAATATTTCTACTGCGTCGTTTTTACTTCCCATCTTAAACTAAATTAACTACCCTTCAATGTTGTCATATTGAACCTAGCTCGGATCACGTCCATCTGTGTGCCTACTGAAGATGGATTGACCTGTTATACGTGACCTACTACTGGCTGTTAAAAAAAAATAATAATAATAATACCATCTGTCAGCTCCAGTGTCTTTGGAAAGGGTGAAAAACCTTTAGGTTGTTGGAGAAAACCTTAATTCTTTAAAACAACTAAATAATCGGCACCCTATTGCAGGCTGCGAAGCAGAAACGGCATCCATTAAGTTTTATTCGGCCCCATAAATTGCTGAAGCACAGCTTGCTGTCGGCGCCTATGACATAAACGTGAATCGGGAAATCCCTCAAGTGCTGTGAAATGGGAAACGGATAGAAAACGTTCAGCGGTCACATGTAAGTTGTTCCATAACGTTTTATCTCACCAATACTTTTTCTTTCTTTTAAATGAAAACAATTTTAATCAATAAAATATGGGGATTCTAAATATCCACACAATAAATACATCTAAGATCCAGATGTGTCCATGGAATTAGTCTGATGAATTACAGGAGCTTCTCCGGTCGACAACACCCAATCCATCAACTGGGTCATACCGGCTCGGTGCTGGATCGTGTCGAGCTTCGCCTTGATTGGTGACTCGTATTTATTGGCCCACCCAACCCAGTCTTGCCTTTTGCTACGCGCCCCTGATTAAATGACAACGTGATGTACCATACCGTTGACCTGAACCGCAGACAGAAACGACCAGACACCTCCTGTGAGGATAAACGTTTTAGAAAGAAAGAAAAAAAAAACTTCTTGGAACGACAGCAGGTTTATATTTTGCGCCGTTCTAAAAAAAAAAATGCCTTGTTTTTTTTTTTTTCTGTTAAAAAGTAACCAAAGTGATGTAATTAACTTCTTGTATGTAGAGACGTCGAGGTAGTCTGACGTATGTACAGCACAACCACAACCGCACCTTCGCCTGCCTCTAACACCTTTATAATGGTAACAGACAATCACAGTTCGGGCTAAAGCCACATTTGTCCTCCCGCTCAGAGAGAGCCAGAGACGTAGGCCAGAGAAGGCTAACCAGAATGTGATGGGGGTTGTTTTTGGGGTTTTTTTTTTGTTTTTTTTTTTAAATCTTGTGATGAAGGAGCTGTGCGTGTGCCGAGGGTGAACACGGTGTGAGATGCTTAAACTGGTCCGACAAAGATGTTGTCGCGTCCATTTTTCACCCCGCCAAAGTGATGCGTGTGAATGAAGGTAAACAATAACCAGGGACGTGAGTCCGGAATCGTTTGCCGCTACGAAACGTTTGAGCAAAATGGAAACATGGACGAGATCAATTCAAAGATATTCATCACCACACACACACACACACACACACACACGAGTAAGCCAGCAGCAAAAAGACAGACACATTTAACCAAAGACGAAGCACTCTTGTATTAATAAGCTTTTTACTGAGCTATATTTTTGTACTTATTCCTTCCTGTATTTTTTATTATGCCTTCATCTAGTGTTGCTTTAGTTGGTAGCAAAAAAAAAACTACTTGTATTACAACAATAATATATTGTTTTGTGTTCTGTTATCATGTAGTAATATATTTTTACATGCAGCAATGGAGCGGTGTGAGACAGAAAAAAGGAAACAGTTTGTTCATTTGGGAAGGATGGGAGCCTGTTTTGTATGCAAACCAATAAAGAATCAAAGTGAGGAAATGTGTTGCGTGTTCTTGAAGGATCGTTCAGATTATTAGTTGCATAATTATAACCTGTTTGAATGTCCACTGGTGAACATTTAACATTTGCTCTGTAACCGGATGAGAACTGTGCCAGGCCGGACTTCTGTTTTTTACCCTCTGTCAGACTTCGGTGAATTTCAGGGGCATTTTGAATAAAGATTTGAAAACTCCGCTGTGCATTTGTATTTAGCTTCCTTCTGGTACCCACAGATAAAATCCAGTGGAACCGGCTGGCCTCAGATAACGCTTAATGTGTAAATGGAGACCACCTGAGTGCAATTTAATCTCTGTGTAACTCCAGCTGTTTTGTTTTGTGGCCTCAGAGGTTTCTAAGAAAACTTTCGCTGTAGACCGAGGAACAGCGAAAGTTGTAGGGGAGTTTAAAGCAAGGTTAGGTTATTAAAATGATATACCGAGCTTTGAACGACTCATAGAACACCCTTCAGTCCATTAAATAAGTGTCTTTGGGAGCTACTTTTTAATTTGTATTATTACAAAGAAAAGAACACTTGTGTTCCCAGAATATTATTTCAGGTTTTTTGTTTATCTGCCCAGTGTGACTCGTAAAGTGAGCTTTTATTGTGATAGGTTCATTTTCTAGATTTGCAGAGTTACTGCAATCTTTCTGAGCTGTGTGAAAACGAAATTTCGTTCTGTATGCACTCTGTGTATACAAAATGACAATAAAGAAAGTCTAAGTCTAAGTTCTAGAAAAGAAGTCATCATTATATCCCTATATAGACATTGTAAAGTCATCTTTGTACCCGTTGACTTATGAAAGCCTTTCTGAAGTTTGTGTTTTAACTTTTCTTTCTAACCGCACAGAGAAGGCGCACTTTAAAATGTTTTGATTATAAGATTTTTTTAAGTGAACAGAGTATGATTAGTGTTTCACCACAGGGTCAAGTGTCCCCTTATTTGCAAATCAAAATGTGGTCACCCTACTATGAACGCTACAAGAGTTTAGAATGGTGAACGCCTCACTGACAGCAATGTGCAACATAGCCTGGAATTGCTGTCTATTCTGTTTTAACCATGCAACACTCTTTTATTGCTGCTACTATCTTTTTTCACATTCTAAACTATACCTTTACATACTTTTACATTGTTTATAATTTTTTTCAGCATTAGCTATACTCTATCTTTACTGAAAAGGAAAAAAAGAAACTCTCCAATCTCATCATGAACTGTATAATGACAATAAAGGTCATTATCCTATCGTATTCCACCAACTGAAGGCGGCACTGTCCTGTTTGGCTTGCAGAAACTTGACTAATCTCTCAAGGTTCTCATTTTAACTGCAGTTCGTGGGATATTTTATTTAGAAAAATTATTTATTTGGAAAAAATATTGACTTCTGCATACGTTCCTCCAACGAGAACTCTTTACACGCGTCTGCCGTTCATTTGTCTGAAATGCAGTCACCCAACAGATCCACAAGGGGGAGCTCAGTTAAAACAAAGTGCTATGACCTCGTAACAAGTCCATCTGTCGAAGCATGAGAAACAAAAAATCATCAAGTCATAATTTCGACGATCAAAATCCTAATTATGAGATTCAAAGTCACAATAAAGAGATTTAGTAAAAATTCTCTCATGAGAAACAAGTTTATTCTTCCCATCAATGGCACAAATTGGCTTCCATAGTTTCGTTCGTTGGTACGACCATAGACATTATAAACGTATAGAGTTTTCTTTATATATATACATTTTTTGTAACTGATCGCATTACAGTTTACGCTTAAAAGCTGTGAGGGAGCAAATATTAGGGTTGACCGCCAGGGGGCACTGCCCTACATGATCCTGAAGACATTTTGTGGCGTCAGCCGTTTCTTATTTTCAAGTAATCGGTTAAGGAAAAAGAAAATCTGATATGAAAATGTTAAAAACCGATAAGGGTTCATGTTAAAAAGTCGTTAAAAATGTGTGGAGGTTTTGTTGTGCCGCTCTTTGCAGTGCTGCTGGATTGGATTGTAGCCCTTCATGGTGAACTTCCCCTTCCTTGAAGCATAGCAGCTTTATCTTGAGCCTAAAGATGACATCATTTCCCAACTCTGACTGGTTTAAGAACAAGAAGCACAAAACCAAAGGACCAACCAAAGATTTGAATTTTCATTCACATGTTTTAAGGTAAGCAATAACATTAGATTTAAAATTTTAGAAAAGCATAACAAGTCAGTATTAATGATTTTGATCATGCTTCTTCCTAAATTGGGTATCAATTTTTTAAGACAGATCCTAATTGATTTTTTTTTTTGTTTTAAAAGGAGATTCTTGGGGGGAATCTAGACGGCTTTCTACATTATCGCCTTTGTGACAGCTTGCTGGAAAATACATAATTAGATATTTGATGGATCAAGAACTTGTTCTTTGGGGACGGTTTAATCCTGCTCTTCTTTCCTGTGTTCTTTGACAGATCCAGGATGCTTTTCTTGGCCCAACATAAGACTCCTGACGGGACTCTTTTCTTCTCTGGACAAGTGATTTTTCAGATTTCCCTCTCAGCAGGGTTTCTCCAAGAAGGATTTGTTTGCACCAGTCTTCTTTCAGAAATCCAGTTGGTCCTTGATGTTTTTCTTTGCACAAGCTGGTCCACAGGTCTTCATCTGTATCCCTATCCATAGGCGGCAGATGTTGCACAAGCTCTGCACCGGTGGGAACAAGCTTCTGCAGTGCATTCTTTAGGTGAGGACTCTTGACGTTGAGCTCTTCATTATTTACCAGCCATGGCTGCGAAATTTACAACGTAAAACTTGTCCTTCCGAAAATCTTGTAGTCACAGTGTGGTATGGGAGCTGCACAGAGCAGAGGACGAAGGACTTGGCACGAGGGGCGGGGACAGCACAGGGGATTGTGGGATGTCGTCTACAAGATCTGGACACGGTTCGTGCTGCACGAGATGCTGCACCAGATCTTAAAACTCAAGACAAATATTGATTTTTAATTTTATTTATTCACAATTCCCTTCAATCTCTTTATAACATCATAAACCAAAGAAAATATTTCAGCCCTTTAAAAAAATCCCCAGAATTCAGAAATAAACCAAAGCCCCTTTAAAAAAACAATCTAATAGTTGTACTGCTTTGAGTCCATCTTTGTGAACAACAAACGGAGAATGGATCTAGAAGTATCTTAGATGGATGTGAAAACGACATTCAGGTGCTCATAGGTTGGAGGTGCGGAGAAAAAAAAAAACGTACATAAAACCCCTTATTGGTGTTTTTCTGGAGCCTGACCTGTAGAGTCACTGATTAAGAACTTGATCTACATTTCATGGGGAAACTGTAAACACCGATCTAAAACATCAGCGTGTCGACTGACCAAACATCATTTATACATCTTTTAAAAATATTTTTATTATTAGCCACCAGCAGGCAAGAACAAGGTGCAAAAAAAAAAAAAAACAGTGTCTCTGCGTGGGTCCAAAGCAGAACCAGTAAACCCATTTTTCCCTCTTCCTTAAAAGAGAAGTCAGCAGGATTCAGCCAACAGTGTGAAGTGGAGCACGGTTAAAACATCAGCAGAAACAGTTTAGGTTTGTGTCTGTGAACGACGACAATGTTCCCTGAAAGAAAAGAGCTTTGTGTTGCTTCTAATAGAGGACGCTGTCTGGTAGTGAATCACTGAGTTTTTCACTCCGTTGTCCACAACATGTGAGCCACTCTGTCTGTGAATGAACAAAAACGCCTTTTCTCAACTTTTACATGCGTGAAAATGCAGCGAGAACCCAGAAATGAGAAAAAAGGCTATAAAAGCATCTCATATTGATCAGAAACGAGATCCGATGTTCACTTGGAAATGCGTATGTGAAAACAAAGTGCATTCTGGGACTCCCTTCTGGGAATCATCTGCCCGGCCTCACGGCAGAGAGGGCCTGTGCTGCTGCCGGGTCCAGGGGTAGGTGGTGTTGCTGCCACAGTCTATGTAGCGGTAAGCCTCCAGGCTGTTCTGGGAGGTCCGCACCATGTATGAGGTTTTCACTGAGGTTCTGAAAACAGGCCAGAGAGCAGAGGGGTGAGAAACCAGCTGTGGTTCCAAGATACTGTGCATCGCTAGCAGTTGACCACAGACAAAATGCTGGATGTTGCTACAGATATCGCTTCCACTCAGTAATCCACGGTTACTATAACGTCTAGTGAAAAGCAGGTGGAGATTTCCCCTGCAGTTTGAAATCGGCTTTATATAAAGAAGGTTGGTGTGTTGATGTCAAGGTGTCCAGAATCATTTTTATAGACTGTAGACGCTTTTATTCGCCAAGGGAGATGTTCACATCCCACCACAAGCCTACACTAGCCTCGTGAGACCATCCTGATCTCGCGAGCTTTCAAGGTTTCCCTCGCAGATCAGTCTGGCTACTCTCCGTTAAAGAAAATTTGGAGCCGTTCACCAAACGAACGTCCAATCTGCGTTGGCTTCGAGGCGGGTTGAGGTGTGACGCAACCAGAAGCGCGACAGTTCAGTCTAAAGAACATGGCGGCTTCAGCCGATGAAACTAGCGTTAGCGTGGCTATCGAGCAAGTTTTATCGGAATTACAGAGTATTTCTTCACTGAAAGAAGAGCAAAACACTGCTCTGGAGGCTTTTCTCAGAGGAAAAGATGTTTTTGCTCTTCTCCCGACTGGTTTCGGCAAGAGTTTGATCTATCAATTGGCTCCTCTTGTCGTGTTAGTACGTCATATGCTTCGTTGATCTGATTGGGGTGGGGGGGGGGGGGGTTCTCCCCCACACCTCCCTGCACACAAATGACTGCTCCTCAGAGGAACCCTCCTGGCTTGCAGATGACCCCGCTGTGATCGGTCTAATCCAGGACAGTGAGGGGTCTGCTAAACCGCTCAATACTGTGGCGATGACAGTGGACCTCCAGGGAACACCTCCCACAGCAGATAGGAGGGGGGGGAATACAGAAGAGGAGCATAATGGAGAAGATGCAAGGAGAAAGAATGAATGCAGTCTCAATTGTGTCTTAAATGGTAACCACTAACTAATTATCTACTAGTTGCAGAATGCAATGTGTGGGGGCTCTCAAACATCCGTGTCATACTGACCGTTACGCTCATGAATTTCAGCTGAATGTTTGCTAAAGCTTCACCCACATGTTAAACATGTTTATGCTGAGTCTTTATTTTTTAAAGGACTGCTGGTAGGGATTGGTACTGTATTCGGTACTTTTATAGGTGCCAACCGAATTTTGTCGGCACTACCAAGTACCTATTCACGTAAAATCTAATGGTACCATGTTTTGGTACCAAAACATCACTGTGACACTGAGGAGCGCAAGAGTGGACGATTTTCCATGCCGAACATGAACACAGCATTGTACGCACAAGAGCGCGATGACAGTCAGTAGCCACTGGTCCAGTCAACAAAGCAAGCGTGACTGATGGAAAGCGCTTGAAAGTATTGGCTCCACTTTTCCAAATGCAATGCAGAGTACACTCGCTGCAATATTCGTGACGCGAAGTGTCGGGAATACTTCTAATCTGAGGAAGCACCTGGTCACTGCTGCCAATCTAGCAACTTTGTCGCTATATTTAGCCACTTCTCAGACCCCTGTAGCAACCTGTTTTCAAAAAAGCGACTAGCGGCAAACCTGCCGACTTTCTTCTGTGTTATTGGTAACGTTCCATGAAAGCACTAATCGTTCTGCAGTTGTCATCTTGAGGCAGCAGTGAGGACTGTGTAAAACTGCCTCATCCTGAAACCTGCCTGCAGTCAGAGCAAGAAGAGCAGAGAGGAGAGCCTCTCCGTTTCCACATTACTAATTTATCCCGCCCTGAATTACAAAGCAGCATAAAATATGTTTTTAATGTAGTTTTTTTTTCTCTGATACTGTTGCACAAAAATAATTCCCTGAATTTGATTCACTCACACCTTCAGTCCCTTATTCTGTGCCTCTTTTAACTGTTGGTATAAATTTATTTATACCAACAGTTTAAGTTTTATGTCGTGGGGATTCAGGCAATGTATCAAATTTCATAAATTATTTCATAAAGTTAATTTGTAGACCTAACAAGTTTATAGATTGAGAAATAAAAATCTTACATTGAAAAAATCTGAGATTTTGTTAAACTAAAACACACAAAACTATCAAAAACAGGTACCATTGAGTACCACCAATTCCCAGGTTCTGGGTATTGGTACTGTATCGGTTCAAATGTGAAAGGTACCCATCCCTAATTTGCGGTACATATAGTCATGTTATCACAACAGCTAAAATATTTTGTTGGCACTGTTAATACTTACTGCATAAATACGACAATGTTGTGGACCTTGATGCTGGGCATTGTGCAGAAGGCACTGAAAAAAAAGAGAAAATGTCACATTTTATTTCATTTGAGTGCTTATTTAGTCCAGGCTGTGTAGACAGAGTTTGGGTGCAATACTTACTAGACATAAGGTGTACTGCTGCCGATCTCCACACTGACCGTGTAGTTCACCTGTGAAAAGGTGCAAGTATGTCATGACATAAGGGCTATGGGTCAGAACGGCATTTCAATAAACAAGAAATGATGACAAAACCAGTTCAAATTTCAACACCTATTAACTTCATTTCATCTTAGCATATTTTACACAGTGGTCTGACACATTAATGCACTTCCAAAAGCTTTTTTTAGCTTGTAGGTTTACTACTGAACAAAACTCATTGTCACTGGATTTCTGCTGCAACATGATCAGCAAACTTTATTTGTATCCAGTTGGGTCACCAGGAGGGGTGAAGCTGTGAAAGGCAGACGGAAAGTCCTTGCCACTGTGTGTTCGCAGGAGAGGAATTCAAACAAAAGTCTACAGCCAGCCAGCATCACTTTTATGAAAATGCACTCGCATGCAGAAAAAAGTTGAAGAATATTGCAGGAGGATGATCAGGAAATTTAAGGTGAGAGGATCAGTGGACATAAAGGAGGCCTCAGGAGGTCCGAGTGTATCAAGCGAGTACCAGAACCATCTCCTCTGGAGGAATGTGCTGCAGGGTACACTTGTCAGCATTTGCTAGGTCAGTACTGGCAGCAGATAAATGCCGTTCTGGCATGAACGGAGGAGATAGTCATGGGGCTCCGACGCTAACATGGTATTACAGGAGCTGATGGGAGAAATGGACAAATTGATGACTAAGGCTGACGATCCAAGCCAAGCAATTTCAGACTTTGCGGAAGTCCAGAAAAGGTGAAATCAAAGAGTCTGTCTTGGTCACGTAGTTCAAGTGGCTTAGAGAACAACAGTCCATCGATGGAGATTTTCAGATTCAACTGAGCACTAAACCCTGAATCCCACAGCAGGTAACCCCTCCCCCCAGATCTACGCTCATTCAGTTTCTATAGTTCACCATGAATGAGCTAGTGCTGAAACAAACATGGGGAAAGAAAAATGCTTCGCTGGTGGAAAACAAGAGATACAGTGGGGCAAAAGAGAATTTAGTCAGCCACTGATTGTGTTCTACTTAAAAAGATGAGAGTGGTCTGTCATTTTCATCACAGGTACACTTCAACTATGAGACAAAATGAGGGGAAAAAAACCCCCAAAAAAACAGGACATCCCATTGCAGGATTTTCAAAGAATTTATTTGTAAATTATGGTGAAAAATAAGTATTTTGTCATCCACAAACAAGCAAGATGTCTGGCCCTCTCAGACCAGTAACTTCTTTAAGAAGCTCCGCTGTCCTCCACTCATTACCTGTATTAATGGCACCTGCTTGAACTCATCTGTATAAAAGACACCTGTCCACGGCCACCAAACCCAACCATGGCCAAGACACCAGGAAGAAAACTGTAGACCTGCACCAGGCTGGGAAGAGTGAATCTACAATAGGCAGCAGGTTGGTGTGAATAAATCAACTGTGGGAGCGATTGGAAGAAAATGGAAGACACACAGGACAACTGATAATCTCCTTCGATATGGGGTCCCACGTAAGATCTCATCCCGGGGGCTCCAAGTGATCATGAGAACGGACTACATGGAGGGACCTGGTGAATGACCTGCAGAGAGCTGGGACCAAAGTAACAAAGGCTACCGTCAGTAACACACTACGCTGAGAGGGACTCAAACCCTGCAGTGCCAGCCGAGTCCCCGTGATTAGGCCAGTCCATGTCCAAACCTGTCTGACGTTTGCCAGAGAGGATATGGATGAACCAGGAGAGGATTGGGAGAATATCATGTGGTCAGATGAAACCGAAATAGAACTTTCTGGCACAAACTCAACTGAGTTGCTGAGTTGCATCCCAGGTGCATCATACCTACTGTGAAGCATGGGGGTGGAAACATCATGCTTTGGGGCTGGTTTTCAGAAAATGGGGACAGGATGACTGATCTGTGTTAAGGGAAGAATCAACGGGGCCACGTATCATGAGATTTCATCAGTGAGAGCACTGAAGATGGAACATGGCTGGGCCTGGGCATGACAACGATCCCAAAACGTCAGTGCCCCAGAGATCTACATGGAGGAATGGACCAAAATACCAGAATACCAGCTAGAGTGCGCAAATAAAAATTGCAGACCTCGCTCATCTTTCTAAGTAGGAGAACTTGCACAATCAGTGGCTGACTAAATACTTTTTTGCCCCACTGTATTTTGATCATGATTATTTGCTGAGAATGAAAAAACAAGAAAACACTTAAATCAATATAAAGAAAATACTGAAGGCAGAGGCCACCTGCTTCCAAATCCCTTTAATGGGATCTGAACCCACTGGCCGATTGGAGTCAAAGTCTACAGCACCGCAGAGGAAGTCATAGCGTAGAATCCTCGGCGGGTGTCCCAGACGGATGCACTTTCAGCAGGAAGCTCCAGGGCACCAGAAGTGCAAATTGGGAAGTCGCCAGAAACAGCAGGATCATGGAGACCCGCAAACAAGCAGAGGGATGGCAGCAGGAGTTCCAGCACCAGGCTAAGGTCATTTATTCTACACACGTTTTTGGATTTTCCTATACCACCTTAAAAACAGCTAACTGTGCTCACAAAAGGTTAGCGTTGATGATCTTCCTGAAAGAGTTGAGGGTAATATGTTCTAGCTTAGCAAATGCTTAAAATGATAAGTCCATGTGCAGATGTAAACACAATTTATATATCATATTGCTTCATTCAATTACTGTGCTTCATTTGTAGAAGGAAGTCTTGGTACTTTTAAATGATCAGAAAGACATTATGCCAAAGCAGAGGGGGTCAATTTCAAAAGAGTTGGGGGTAATATACAAAGTTAAGTTGGTAACAGACTCAGATCCACAGGGATAAAAGTAAATACCACATCTGGACCCTCTCCTACTGCCCTCAAACAAGGACAGAGTCACCCCGTGACAAATAAGTCGTGAAGTGGCGCTGAAAAGTTGAGATAAAAAAAGAAACCTCTCCAGGAAAGTGCAGCAACACATTTAAAGAATCCAGGCTTCTACTAAAGATGACAATGATAAAATGCTGGAGTGATAAGATTATAGACAGTGTAGCAGAAAGCAATCCGTGTCTGCAGAGGTTTCCCATAGAGCGAACAATGGAGGCTTATTAGCTTCCGCTTCTTTATTTGTTAGCTTCAAGTTATTTTGTTGCAAGGAAAGAAACCGTCTTTGTTATAGTTTACCTTATAGGTTATATGCTGCATGTTGTTGTTGTATAGTATATTATATTAGCTGGGAATAAAAATGATCACATTAGCTGTAACTGATAGACCTATATTTTCATTAACATTTTAGCCCAGCAGTTGAAAGAGGCCCAGTCTGTACTGTAATCCTATTAGTTAACGTTTGCTCTCCATCTTCATCACAAGTGTCACAGCGCTAGTTCTTTATTTTCAGGTGTCATTGTTCAAAAATTATGAGAATTATCCCAGTTTCTAAGAGAAAAGTAGAATAATTTAGGTTTACGTGCACTTTACTTCAGTGTTAATACAGAACTGTCATGTTTTCACTTTTGTAATCCATATTGATCTTTAATTGCTCAAAAATAATACATGCACTGCTATACAATGTTTGTTAATATGGCCAAGATATAAATAAATGACAATATCGAAACATTTATATCAAATCGAAACTGAGTCAAACCGAGACTCAAAGAATCGAGATTGAATCGAACTGTGAGGTTCTTAACAGCCAGCCAGCCCTACTTAGAGCAAGAACAAGCGTGAACCTCTTTCTCTTACATGCATTTTGCGACACATTTTCTACTATTTGTGCAAAAACAGCAATACAGTGATAAAAACCAAGCAGCAAACATGTCATATTTGATCAGGAAACAACAACAAACCACATTCCTCTTTAACAACTGAGCAGGTGCTCTTATCAAATGACACGCAACAAAAAATGGGAACCTCTGAGTATTCTTTGGCAGATTTTGCTTTGCATTTTTATCTGATGCTTTATGGTGTGACATACAAAGAGGAGACCTCGCGCGTGTGTTTATTGTGATAAGGGGACGTGTAGAGATGTGCATGCGAACGGAAAGACTCACAGGGGCGTCGTCGGGGTTGTGGTCTGTTCGTGGGCTTTGCTGAGTCGGCTGAATGCTGACCAATCAGATCATTTGGCAGGCACATGTGCAGCATGTTTACACTGCCAAAACCTTGTGTTTTCATGATCTCACAACGTCGGGAACGCTGTGTACAGACTAGGGCTGAACCATTTTGGAAAATAATCTAATTGCAATTTTTTTATCTTAATATTGCGATTTAATGCAATTTTTTCCCAGTTTAATTTATCATGTCTTTTTAAAAATATACAAACAACATATCAATTTATTTCCTCGCTGTGCGCATTAGTTGCTAAAAGACCCACAGCGTCTAAACTCGGAGCAGAAATGATTGCGTTCTGCCTACCATATATTTCAACCAAAATTGCAATTTTGACTTTTCTCTGCATTAACCACAAGCAACAAAAACGGCCTCTAAATAAAGATGTTTGTAAACAAGGACTATTTAAAGCAAGAACTTTTAATGTATCTATTAATCAGAATATTATTCAAGAGAACAGCTCTTAATTGAGTTGGACATCGATCCTTGTTGAACATAAGGTGCAAAGTGCAACCAACAAGCAAGTCTATGTATTAAACTGATTGACCTGTACTTAATGCTATGTATGATTATATAAACTCTAAAACAAGTAATAAAGTTAGATTATCTCACTGCTGCAACTGTCTTCCCTTCCATGTGGAGGCGAACCCACTTTAAACATTTTACCGACACCTAAAGGACGTGTCTAATTCCCTAATTGTTACATAGCCAAAAATTGCAGACTTCTGCGATTTGGAAATTGGGTTTTTTTTAAATCGCGATTATATTGAAAATGCGATTAATTGTGCAGCCCTAGTACAGACTGCTGTTATTTACCCAGAAATAATGTTGCTCTCTGTGGTCGCGACATGGACATCATCCAGGAGGAGTTAATGCTGCAAGTCAGTGACTCCATGCAACCTGCTGGGTTTTAGCCTATTTTAATAAGAAACTGACCTTGGCTGCCTTTGCACGTTCGTTGTGAATTGCTGCTAATATACTAAAGTTCTCATTTAAAACTTAGAATGTGCTGGCGTGAGACAACCGAGGGCGTTTAGAACGTCTGTTTTCCCCACCTGGCTGTGACCGAGCGGCTGGATGGTGGTGGCGTTGTCCAGCTGCTGCGTCCCGATCACCGTCTTCATGTAGAGGACCTGACAGTTCACGCTCTGCACCAGCACGGAGAAGAAGTTTGGGTTGCTGAAGTTCAGCGTGCTCTGGAAGGGAAATAAAACGCACGCTGCTTAGTAAGCTCACTAAAGGAAAGACAAACAAAAACACAGAGTTTCGGTAATATTCCTTAGTAACACATTCTGGCATCAGGAGCAGTTGATGTTATGACTGCAGATGCACCGGGTCTTGGGCTGGCCACCGGATTCAGAATACGTTTGGCTTAATCTGCAGGGAACTGGGACTGGCTGGTCTGAAACTGACAGATCCTGCGTTTATCTGATCATTAAACGCAACATGTTTAAGCACAACCAGGTCTGTGTGGAAGTACAAACTTAGCTGTTTTCAGTATCAGTGACGTAAAATAATAAAAAATAATAATAATTAAAAAAAAAAAAATCAGAGGACTGAGATATAGGAAGATGTTTTGAAGGAAACAGTTTCATCCACATGTCAAGACACAGCTGTGGTTCTTTCAGGCTTTGAGACGAGAGAGAGCGAGACTTTCAGCAGATACCAGGAAGGCTGAACAGCAAAGTTGCCATGTTTCATGTTTTCAAGCTTTCAACCTCTCTGTCATGGAACGTGCTGGCAGCCTTGCAGAAATCTCAGAGTGAACGTAGGGTCTCATGGCAAACCTTGTATTTCCAAGTGGGAAAATCCAACTTTCAGGTACAAACAGAAAATCGCCACACATTCCCTAGGTCAGGGGTCGGCAACCCGCGGCTCCGGAGCCGCACGCGACTCTTTGATCCCTCTGATGCGGCTCAGCTTTTGAAAATAATTAATGAGTATTTAATTAAAATGTATTTTATTTTAGTTTGTTCATTTTCAAAATGTAATTCTATGAAGATTATGGCGATCTTGTAACATCTAAAATATTTTAATATTTAAAACAGCGGTCCCCAAATGTCTTTAGCCACGCACCACCTTCAGTGTCCCAACCGGGTTGACGCAAAAAAAAAACAATTCTTTTGCAGTTACAACACAACAATCATAACAAAGGTTATGGAAATAAAATTAGAACTTAATTTGAATTAAATTGCAATAAAGTTACCCACAACATCCACAACAGAATCCTGAGGATTTTCAGCGTGGAGCCAGAGACAGAAAGAGACGCTCAGATCGGTCACACCTCCACAACCTGAAACATCTCTGAAGCAGAGACCATCCAGGTGGATTCACGGATTAAACTCTGATAATGTACCTCTGCGTGTTCTCACTTTATTTATTTCATGTACCAGCTTCTAGATCTGAGTCTGACTCACAATTTGTGCCGCAAAATACAAACACGAAGAAGTTGAATTTGATTTGTGTCCGATGACGAGCGAGCGCGAGAGAACACTTTGGTAGAGCAGCACAGAGTAACAATAACAGAGCGCTCCATAAAGATGTTATTAAATCAGAAATAAAAACTTTCACAGCGGTTACATTCAGCAGGTAAACACGCCCATGGCAACACACCTCAGCTCCCTGTAGCCCCACCAATGGTCGCTGGTTCCCTGTTCCTGTCTGAATACGCACTAAAACTGCATCTTTAAAATAAACTGCACCTGTCTGAATCACAATGAAAGTATTGCAGTTCTGTGCGTGAACATAATCAAAAAATTATGATCTCCACTGATATTTAATTACTGGCACGGCGCCAGTAAGATGATGGCACGCAGAGAGAGGACGGCATTTTTGTTTGCTGCCAGTGGATAATTTAAGTTCACGTTTTTTTCCTTCATTACTACAAGGACTCAAATAGACACTGAGTATTTTACTTAACCTTCAACCCAACGTCTTTTTTTTTCGTTGTTAAAAATGTTTTGTTGCATGCAGAAATGTTATTTAATTTTCTCTGTAGTCGTTCATTGATTTTATAAGTGTAACACAGTATAGTTTGTTTATACATAGCACTAAGGCAAAAAAAAAAAAACCCTGTTATATGCAGTTATTTCATTTAAAAATTCAAAAAGGGTTTGTAGCTCCCACTGTTTTCTTTACTGTGTGAAACGGGTCCAAATGGCTCTTTGAGTGGTAAAGGTTGCCGACCCCTGCCCTAGGTATAGCATCCTTTTTTCAGTAATGCTAGTTACACTAATCACTAATATATAATGTTTAAACTTGGTAATAATTTGGCTTTGCTTTAAAAAAAACAGTTCTGATCGTAACATTTTTTATACCTGCATTTTGGATGTTTGCTGTATTTTTGTTGTTTGACCCTTTTAAGTTATGGAATACCTACCTACCCAACGAACGAATATAAAACCTGTGTTCTCTGACAACTGCTTGCTCACACGCACAGGCAGCAAAGCTCCTAAAGAAGATTGAATCTGCCTAACGCTCGGTACACACAGACGAGCAAATGGTGGGAAAATTGTGCAGGAATCTTTGGTCGTGGCTCTAAATCTGCGGTTTTACGTCGGACGTTTTTTAGCGTGCTTACAGGTAGGGTTGTCAAAATATTAAAACTCGATTTGGAAACGAAGAGAAATATTTCGATACCATTTTCGATACCGCAGCAACATTTATTTGAGCGCGTAGACTTTGTTATGGTCCGGTGCAAGAAAAATATTGACAAATGCCAAACTTCAATGTCATTTTATTGGTTAGTGCAAAAAAGTAGGGGGACGCTTCTATGCAGGATTGAAACTGAAAAGATCAAAAGTAAAAGCAGAAACAATAATTGGATCACTACCAGGTTGCTCCTAGTGATTTAAAAGGGCTAAAATAAATATGCTGGAATAATAGAGAAAAACATGTGAAGATCAATTAAATTATAAAATATTTGGATATTTTGAACAGTCAGAATTACAGCAAATTATTGCACTTTATTAATTGGTACATTTTAAGTTTATTGGTTTATTGGGCAATTTATATGTTTCCACTTTCATTTTTAATTGTCAGTATTGGACAGTGAGTCTAAGGATCTGGTTATTCAGCAGCAGCCCTGTACACTTTCTGTCTCTCTGGTCGTTTTTTGGAATATTTTCTTCAGTGATTAACCTGAACAGCAGAGCCGATTGTTAAGAGTACCTACTTTTTCTGCGCTAATCATCAGTTTCAGTCTGGCTCCGCCGTAAGTAAGGGATAATGCCCGACCAGGTGTCCGTTGTCAGGAATGAATGGCCAACGCCAAGGCGTGAAGCGTCCGACACCAAGCAGAGGACGGCTGCTTCAGCGAAGTCCATTCATTTCTGTTAATGGACACATCGTCGGGCTCATCCCTTTCTTATCAGCCACCTTCGTCTCCAATGGCTTTTACAGCTGCTTTGTTTCATTACTACTTATGAGCCGTCAGCTGATTGAGGATTTCCTGCGTTGCCTGGTAACGCAGCAGGAGCGTTGCGTGGTGCTGCGCCGCTCGAAGGAGCTGCTCAGAGACCAACAGAAGCTCATCACAGAGCTGTCTGTCGAGCTAATACCAGCTAGCGTCAGCTTGTTGAGTTTAAAACTCCCAGCAACAGATCATCCTTGAGGTGAGCGGCTGCCGGGGGAGGAGGGAGCCTCCGTTGTTGCTGCGCTGCGGTCGGAAGAAGTGCGACAATCTGAGGAAACGAACGGGTAAGTCTGTATCGACTTAGACGCAAATCAGTATCTTTGAATAATTTCATTTTCTAGTATAGATTATATCGCTACATCGATTAACCTCAGTTACAGGTTATGAACAGTGCTGCCCCGCAAATAAAGAAAAAATGAACATGTGTTTGGATTTGTGGGTGAATTCTTGTCAGATAACCTGTCCTCTTTGCGCCTAACAGACCAGCTTGTTTAATGGGAGAAAATACGCCTCCACACGGAGCATTGACGGCTGTGAACAGGCTGGACTGCATGCCAGTCCCAAACCAGAGACAGCTTTCATTATTGGTCTCTTTTTATTGGTCTCCTAGACAAAGACTGATTAATAATTTGGATCCCAATGCAATTTCCTTCCTGTTGAATTTATTTTAATTTTTTTTTTTTTAATCTTTCTTTATGCAGTTTTTTCCCTCTGCAGCAGACTTTAATGCACTGAACTGGAACATTTTGCCAGACTTATATTCAAAGCTTATATTCAATGCAACAGGCGCCACAGACGGATGGCCAGCGCTGATGAAGTTGTTTATCGTCGTACGTCGGAAGCGATTTAGTAAAATGGCGGTGACCATCAAACACATGTGAAACTTGACATAATACCAAAGACGATTAAATCAACATCTTATAAGATCGCTCAAACCGCACAGTGTGCACCGGGCACAAATCAGGTCAAGGCTTTTACAGAAACATCTGCAGCTAAGCTGCAACTCTAGTCATGTCTAGTCAGTTTTTTTTGTTTTCTTTTTTTACACATACAGGAAGTGGTGAATAAATTGTAAGTGCAGAACATCTTGCAATAATAATGACAGCAGCAATTTTTATCACGAAGGCGATCGGAACTAACAGAGAAGGAGATCCTTCTACAGCTGGATCACAGCTACTTTGTCTTTGCTTGTTTTGACATGCAAAAAAAACACAATCAGCAAATTATATATATATACAGACACACAAGGTTTGCAACAATACATGTATCTGTATTGAACCGTTCAATACAGTGCCTTCAGTTCGGTACGCCTATTTATTTAATAATGCATTTATTTATTTTATCAACTTGCCTAAAGGTGAAGCGCTCTGTGTTCAAAGCTCAGTGGATCTGCGTTCCACTACTCCGCCTAGGCTGCATGGTCGAGCGCAGATCCATTGAGCGCCTCCCACATGCGTTCACTCAAGCTAGTGAGAAGTGATGAGAAGTTAGCTCGTTGCAACAAGGCTACTGCTCCAACTTTACCTGAAATCAAAGCTCCTCCATCATCGTTCAGATCTGCCGTTTAGGACTACTTTGGGTTCCATGTTAAGTATGACATGCATCGCGGTCAAAACTGTCTCTATATCGAAGTTTTATCGACCCTGTTTTTTCCTATTGCGCCACACGTCTATCGATCGATATATATTGTTATTGAATTATCGTCCAGCCCTAGTTTGGTATAGCTTTTACTTTGCAAAGAGCTATTTATTTCTTATATACGCCGTTTTCCACAGAAGACGGGTGAGTTCTCCATCAGACACATTTGTTATTCATAGGGCTGGACGATAATTCAACAATATTGATCGATAGACGTATATCGATTATAGAAGAAAAAGGGTCAATAAAAAGTTCTTTAGAACAGTTTTCCTTCCTTTTGCATTCTAGTGATGTGGGTTAATATTGCAGTCACTGCTTCCAACCAATCACAACGCAAACCCAGAAAACAAGCTAAGCAACAGCATAAAATGGCCAGGGCTGCACTTAAACTATACGTTTTGAATTTGCTGATAATCATCTATGGATTAATATGATTTCTATGTTATCGATATGCTTTTTATCTATATCGTCCAGCCCTAGTTATTTGTTTGTTTATATTTTGCTCGTTGAAAAACATTTAATGCAACAACTTTACACTTAAATTTAAACAAAAGTTTGTAATTAATTGAAATAAATCACAGGTTAAAAAGGGCAAGAAAACCTCTCGTATAGAAAAAATATCAAACCGTGACACTAAAGTATTGAACCAAACCATGAGTTTTGTGTATTGCTGCACCCCAGATAGATAGATAGATAGATAGATAGATAGATAGATAGATAGATAGATAGATAGATAGATAGATAGATAGATAGATAGATAGATAGATAGATAGATAGATAGATAGATAGATAGATAGATAGATAGATAGATAGATAGATAGATAGATAGATAGATAGATAGATATGACAGTGAAATTGAGAGGAAACCAACCGTCATGTTCATTAGGACTGTGCTACTGGAGTGATCAAACTGCACGGTCACTGAGCGGATTCCGGCGTCCACCACGACCACGGAGCGAGGGAAGAGGAAGAAGGCAACGAGCGAGGAGGCCAGAAGACACAGCACCACCGACAGGACAACATACAGCTTCCTGCAACGCAGACAAACGCCACAAGTCAGATGGCTATATGAAGCGCAGCTCTGCCATTTACATCATGTTTCTCGTCGTTGCAGCTGTTATTATTGTTGTTTCGTTTATGGTTTAACCCGTCCTCTTACTCTGCTGTCTTCAAAACGATGATTTAAAGAAGCAAAAAAAGCAGCAGGAGACCATGTTTGTCGCATTCTGCTGCTTTTTTTTTTATCTTTCCCATGTAAATAATATTAAAGTATAATACATCGAAATGCTTTGACGTTCCAAAGACGCACGCCTGTGCGACACCATAGCTGTGTCTCAATTCGGCGGCTGCGTCCTTCGAAGGACGCATTTTAAGGCCAGTGACGTCACAGCGATGCGCGGAGGCTGTCCCATTTGGCCAAAATTTTGAGGATCCTTAAAATGCAGCCTTCAAATGCGTCCTCCTTTTCCCCGAATTCTGAGGATGCACCGCTACCATCCTTAGTGGCCTCGCCTGCCATAAAATTTCCCGAGGTGCTTTGCTCGCTTTTTTTTTTTTTAGTAGTTGAAGAAAAAAAAGAAAGAAGGCGGATTTTCATCAAGACTGGAAAGCAGCAGCAGCGCTGGCAGTAATGCTGTGTACAGCTTTAAATGTAAGTAGTTTGTTTTTATTTTATTTTTTAACTGAACATTATTAAAATACATGACGGTAACGGAGCCACTGGAATTTGTAGGACCAGCTAAAGCTAAAGCTTAGAGCTAATCTGTTGATACGAGACGTTCAACAACATTAAAAGCCTTCATAAAAATTTCACAATTTTTTATTTTAACCTACATCTTATTGTAACTGCGCTGATAACTGTGTCCCTCACAAATTCGATCAATTTAATCTCATGCAGTTTATTACAAATGATTAGAACTGTCAAAGCTTAATGCAGCTGAAGAAATAACATCAGTCCAGCTGTGCTGGGCTGTCAATACTGCAAACGTTTTGTTTGAATACTCAATAACGTATAGTTAATTTACTGTACAGTATAATAAGGTTTAAAGTATAATTCACTTGAAGAACAACACCGGCGTAATTATACAGAACAGTCATTTTTCCTGTTGACATAACAGAAATATGCTTTACATGTCGTTTTGTTCTAGGCAGCAGGGAGCATACAGAGGAGTTGATAAAACTCCGTGGGCAAAATGACCACCTCTTTACCGGGGCCAAGAACACTGCTGCAGTCGGATGGAGGTAAGAGTTGAGGCATAATTCCATATACATGTTGCATTTGTATGTAAAAGTCACACAAGTTCAAAGAAGTCCTGTTCAAACACCAACGTACAAATATAATCTTTTGATCACATCAAATGATGCCCAGATGTCACTTTTTTATTCTTATAGTTGTGATATTAGTGACCCTTGTGTGTTTATCTCTTCTCATTTCTCTTGTTTAGAACAATCCTGCAAAACACGGGCCTGGAGGGTGAAGTTGAGCCAAAACAGGCCAAAAAAAGTGGGACAACTTGGAAAAAAAAATACAAAGTATGTTCAGGTTTGGCTAATGTAATGAAATACACACACACACATATATATATATATATATATATATATATATATATATATATATATATGTGTGTGTACAACACTCCTTTTTTCTAGCTTCAAAGAAACACTACAGAAAATTGCATCTGTTGACACAAATTGTTTTCCTCTACTTTAGGAATGCAAAGATCCAGGGACAGGGCAGGGGGTCAGTGGGAAGCCTACTCCTGCCACCCGGCCATGGTTTATCCTCAGGTTCTGTGTTGCTGTTATTGTTAAATTAAATTAATAAATTGTTTATAAAAGTTATTGTTGTTTGTGTGTTCTTAAAGTCTTTTAACCTGTTACATTATCTGTTTCATCACTTCTTTACAATTTAAGTAAACTTAGAACAACTTCTCAGTGACAACATCAATTTATTTTTAGAGAAACAAGTATTTACAATATCAAAAACATTTTACTAATTACATTAGATTTTAAAAGTAACTACTACAACTATTTACAGAAGATATAAAATAAATATTACTAAAGAACATATATACAATTTTGACTGAGCAGGAGTCCCTGGTTGTGCTGCTGGACTGGATGGGATGCCACACAGATGACCTTGGAGTCTTCTGACTGCGAGTGGGACATCATCTGGGGAGTGGGGGATGCCTCTCTCCACTGTTCACCACATCGTCCATCAGGGTTTGCAGGGCTGACCCAACTGACCGCTGCCATGTTCCTAAAAATGTTTAAGAAGACGCAGAAAATGACTTTACTACAACTGTTTTCATAACCCTTACATGAGAAAAGCTAAAAAGTGATTATACTTGCCATCTAAATGTAATCGTGGTCGGGTAGAACCTCCTCCAGGGCAGACACCTCGGCAGACAGCTGGTCCCGCCAGGGAGCACCACTGACTGCCTCCAACACGTTCTCCCCCTCCTCATCCTCTGGCATGTCGTCCTGCACTTCATCGTATGGGGCCATGATGTCACCGGCTCCCAGGCAGATGTTGTGCATTTAAGTTGATGCAGCGGTACATCGGCCTTGTCTGGATAGAGACATGAAGATTAAGAACAACAGGATTAGATGATAGCAATTTCATTTTAGCTGATATAATTCTAGTGAATGTTAACCACTTAACGCCTGGTGTTGCTAATTTGTGACCAAACAATTCTGGCCTTTACTTATTTTACTTCATCTAGATCCACTATTTAACTTTTTTTTTTTTACGTTATATATTTAGATTTATTTTTCCTGTATTATTTTTTCGTTATATAATTACAAATAAAATCAGGCAGTAAGGGGATAACAATTTAGACAAATAATGATTTATTTCTCAATATTAGTTTTATTTGGCTTCTCAACACATTAGTGATACTGAAAGTAGTGATTTAAGTCAGTTATTTACAGGGTTTGTACACATTTAACTATTCAATTCAAATTACTAAAGTTACAAACATAAGCTTATATCAAGTCTTACAAATAAATATAACATTTTATATTTAAACATATTCATCAATCTGCTGACAAGCGTTTGTTTAATAACTGGTATATTATGATCATTAGCAGGCCCCTGTGGGTGAAAATAATAGCAGGTAAATGTTACCTCTCCACTGCGCTCCTCCAGCCTGAGAAAAATTTGTCGCCGGTTTTGCTGCCGCCGAAGCCGTGTAAACCGACTCTCCTCCTCCAATAACAAGTAAATAAAAAAAATAATTCAATATCCATTTTTTTGCGTCGTTTATCGGCGCTGGTGCTGTTTTCGCCGGGCTTGGGGTAGACGTGATGACGTCGTGTCGCAACCAGGAAGTGCTCCAAAGGCTAGACCGTCCCATTTACCAACGGCTGAGGATCCTCCGGAGCATCCTCCGATGGCTGGGTCCTCCTAAGGCTGAGTAGGCTGGGTCCTTCGAAGGACGCAGCCGCCGAATTGAGACACAGCTCATGTATCTCAGCGATCAACAGCCTTTTTCAAACTGAGAGCTACTTCACCGCGAAGGGCTAGCTGTGCTGACCTTTGAACTACAAGAGTCCAAGCTCGCCATAAACTTTGCGTAATATACAAATGTTTTTAATGCTTTTTGTCGTTTTTAAATATATGTAAATACAAGTTAAAAGAAAAGAATAAAATAGCATTTGAAATGCAGCTCGCTGGAGGGTTGTGAATTTTTTTCTGAGCAGGCTTAAGGGCCCCACGTATGGTCCTGGGGGGCTCCATCTCTACGCAGAGGAAACAGTGGTGCAGATAAATAAAGGCGGTCGGTGCGGTGACTCACGTCCTTTGCGGCTGCAGCCTTTGGTCGCTGTATGGGATCAGCGCCACCAGCTCGTTCACTTGTTCTGACGAGCGACAACAATACACACTTAGGTAGATGTTATAAAAACGACGTATATTAAAATAAACACGTTCGGTCTAGTCCCCACTGACCTGAAGGGATCCTCCCGGTGCCCTGGCATGTCGGACAGGTTATGCTGTCCCTCCCGGTGAACTCCACGTAGGGAAACTGGGCGATGTCCTCGCGCCTGACGAGCCCGTCCAGGGAGTCGTTATCGGACTCTCTGCGCTCCGCTGGCCGGCCCGCTGCCTGTCTCTCGGGGAGAAGCGACAGGCTGCTGCCGCTCCGAGACAAGCGCGCGCCCATGGCGGGGCGGCAACTTTCTCCCCGGGACTACAAGCCGTTTCCCGGCTGATGAAAGCGCGCCATTCCGTCCCCGAAAGTAAGCGCCGCAGTCCCGGGAGAAGCAGTGGGGCTGGTCTTGAGGGAAGGACCGCGTTTTTCCAGAGCCTCGGTTTGTCCTGCCACACCTGATGCGGCGTACTTCATTTAGTTTTTTTTTTTTTTTTTTTTTTTATGCTAGTCCGAGTGCCTGACAAAGTTTGAAAACTTCGACCGGAGGCGTCTGTGAGTTAGAACACTAAGTCCAGTTAACTTTCTTTGGTCGTTTTTTTTAAGGTACCTCCATAGAGCCCCGTTTCCCCCCAGTCAGCAGTTGCTCTTCGTCTTGGACAACATGAACAACAGCTCACTCCGGCATGTGGGGTTCAGGTGCCCGTCGCGCTGTCGTAATTCTGTGAACAAAGCGGCGCGGTAAGGTGCGGTGCTGCGTTTAGGGGGCTTATGTGTATGGCAAGCCGTAAAGGCCAATAATCGCCCGTACAATAACGCGCGGTTCCAACCCGTATTTTACGCGAGCGCGCGTTTTTTACGCCACCGCGCGTTCTGGCTGGAAACGTGCTGTGGCGTTAATAACGTTTGGTGGCGTTTTTTGCATATTATATCATCAGGAGGTTGTCTTTTATGTGCTCAGCCACTAGATTTAAATGTGTTTTACCCAATAAGAACACTGCAGCACCAGACACAACCAGGAGATCCCTGATCGTTGGGGAAAGGCAGAAAGAAGATGCACCTTCCTTTCTGATCCTGTCTAAATCCTGCTTAGTTCAATAATAAAGTCTGATATTACAAAAAACTCACTCTGCTTGTTCTCCCTACTTATGCCCTTGGTGCAGAAGATAGATGAAATCTTTAACAGAAATGTTATTATTAATTCTGAAAATATTATGTGAATAAAAATACAAAGCATACAGAAAATGCAGCTTTATTAAGTGACCTGGTTTATTTTATTTAGCTTTTAATTTCTTTTCAACATTTAGTTCTAACACTTGGCTTGTGCTTTGGTAGTTTCATGTTTAAAATGACAAAAGAAATATGAAAGAGTTTATGGTCGTCAAGTTGTAGTTACTCTCATATGACAGTAGATGGCAGTGAAAGCCCAAATTCATGAGATAAAATGTTTGAAGTCAATTTTTAAACATCTGTCTACCACTTTTTTGTGATTAGAATCATCAGTGGCCGGTCTAAACATATTAAATTTACAAGAATGCAAAGTGAGCATGAAACTATAACATTTTCCAGGGAATAAACAGTATTATGTGACGCTATCCCTGCGTTCAGCAGTTGTTGAGCACTATGTTTTCCACAGGTAACACCTACAAATGCAATAAAAGTATTGAAGGAGATTTTTGTTTGTTTGGTTGTTATAATTAAAAAATGAAAAGACAAGTGTGTTTTTACACATTTTTTTTAATTTACAGATTGGCCAGCATGGTGAAACAATATATAAGTGGGTTCAACTCATGTGGTGGTTTCTGGCAGGTGGTGGAAAGACACTGCATGCAGTTTCTCCCTGTGTTTACAAACGTAGGTGAGAAACTTGGGAGAAGCTGCATGCAGTCTCTCTTCACTATAAAATGGAGTCCACCTGGAAGCAACCGCAGGGAGGCTGAAGAGCAGACCATTTTCTGGTGGGATTGGTGGCTGGTTGCTAGGTAATTTTACACAACTGTCCTTAATTTGCATTTGAATCAATGGTGAGTGACCTCTCCCTATCCTTCTACAGATGGAGAAGTAGACATCTCCTTTGAGCAAATACTTGTGTTTGTGTCAGGGGCGGATACCATTCCCCCGCTTGGGTTTTCACCAAACCCATCGGTTGAATTTTTTGACCAGGATCCAGGAGAGCAACGCCTGCCATACTCCTCTACCTGCAGCATCACCCTTTTCCTTCCAAGAGGAGTAGAGTGTGAGGAGCAATTTAAAGCCATGATGGAAATGTCCATCCAGGGCTCACATGGCTTCTGAAAAGTCTGATAAAAAAAAAAACCCTGGTGATAATAAAAGTTTCAAAGGTTATCCGTTTTCTGACCTTTCTTATGGTTCTCTTAGATGTATACTGTAAACCAGTTTAAGGCTTTATATTATGGACTCATTGAACCATACTATACAAATTGCTGTGCACTTAAAGATGGCCCATTGTTTGAGATGCAACATATCCCGCTAAGGAGTAAAATTGAAGCATGTGTGCAAATTAAGCATACTCTACAATATAACTGAGGCTGATCCACATGTTATGAGCACCAAAGCAAGAAAAAAACATCAAGTGTAGAGCAGTGCAGATTTATTTTTGCTCACACAGCAACATGCTTTGCAAGTTTGCATCAGTCTGATTTTGGAGCAACACTGTGATGATAGACACAGATCCTTCTTGCATAGTAATACATTAAATACGTTAAATGGACTAAATCTAATACTTTTTTTGACAAATTGTAACAATCATATTGGTGAAAAAAATAAATGAAGCTTTCGATTGCCACCTGAACAAAAATGGCCTTAAGAAAGCTGGTTGGTAGAACACATGATGTGAAGGACCTGGAGTGTGTTAGGAAAACAGTAATTAGTCCACTCAAGATTTATCTTTGTTCACTCAGCAACTTGCTTTGTACATTTGAAGTCCGACCGGTTTTAAGCCATAGCCTTGATCTCCACTACAATAAATCAGTTCATAAACAAGTTAATGAATGCTATGTTTATGATGTATAAAATGGATATAAAGGAGGCAGAACTGAAATTCACATTGAAACCACTGGAAACAAAATAAAGTTATTTGGACAAATTGAAACATTGAATCTATAATTTCATCATCCAAATAAAGTGTGTAAATTAAGCATACAAGTGTAATTAAGGTGTAATCTGGACAAAAATGGCCTCAAGGAAGTATTCGATAGGTGAGGAGCAGCAGAGCTGGTTGGAGGAACACAGGAGGGAAGATCTTGATGACCTGGGGTGTGTGAAGGATTAGGGAACTTTGTTAGACTAACTTACAGCCTGTAAAATTAGGTTATAATACAAAAAGTAGTACTGAGGCATTTAAAGAAAGACACAAAGATAATAAAACAGTACATACAGACAAAAAAAATGAAGCATAGCGTCACATAATACTGTTTATTCCCTGGAAAATGTTATAGTTTCATGCTCACTTTGCATTCTTGTAAATTTAATATGTTTAGACCGGCCACTGATGATTCTAATCACAAAAAAGTGGTAGACAGACGTTTAAAAATTGACATTTAATCTCATGAATTTGGGCTTTCACTGCCATCTGCTGTCATATGAGAGTAACTACAACTTGACGACCATAAGCTTTTTCATATTTCTTTTGTCATTTTAAACATGAAACTGTTGAAAAGAAATTAAAAGCTAAATAAAATAAACCAGGTCACTTAATAAAGCTGCATTTTCTGTATGCTTTGTATTTTTATTTACATGATAATATTTTCAGAATTAATAACATTTCTGTTAAAGATTTCATTTATCTTCTGCACCAAGGGCATAAGTAGGGAGAACAAGCAGAGTGAGTTTTGTGTAATATCAGACTTTATTATTGAACTAAGCAGGATTTAGACAGGATCAGAAAGGAAGGTGCATCTTCTTTCTGCCTTTCCCCAACGATCAGGGACCTCCTGGTTGTCTGGTGCTGCAGTGCTCTTATTGGGTAAAACACCTTTAACTCTAGTGGCTGAGCACATAAAAGACAACCTCCTGATAATATAATATGCAAAAAACGCCACCAAACGTTATTAACGCCACCGCACGTATTTTACGCGAGCGCGCTCGCGTAAAATACGGGTTGGAACCGCGCGTTATTGTACGGGCGATTATTGGCCTTTACGGCTTGCCATCTTATGGTACGGGCGATTATTGGCCTTTACGGCTTGCCATCTATCTTTTGTAAGTCAAAAAGTGCATCTACGTGCACCGCCGAGTAGCTAAACTGTTTTTGTTCTTTGTTCTGTACATTCAAAACATATACTGTATACTTGGTGGTAGGCCTACTTTCCTGTGTTTACCCAATATGTTTGGGTAAAGAAGAAACTTTTTTTTCTTTTCTTTTTACTATTTCCTAGAAAAACAAAAATGAGGCGGAATCTCCAATAAAAACAATAAATTGCCAGTTCTTACGAATCAGCTTTTATTTTATACAGCAACGAGTCACTGAATAATCTCAAAATGTTTTATCCAACAAAATTTATCAGCATTTTAAGGTAACATTTTATTGATAATTGGAAGGGTCAGTGCTGCCCTCTGCTGTCTATGCCCTCTCTCCACGGAGACCGTGGAGAGAGGGCACGAGTACAGGAGATACTGAGGCAGCAAAGATGAGGAGAACATGTAAACCGAGGCACTAAGAGACATACTGGACATCCATGGCTCAAGGTTTTTGGTGGGGCCTGAAAGCGAATGCAAATTTTCATAAAATTCTGATCCTCACCATTGAGACAAAGAATGATACTCACCTCTTCCTCTCTACACAAAAGACGTTTTAGAAGTGTCAAACAGTCAGAGGGAGGACTTCTAAGAGAAATCCCCACACACCGCTCCTCTGCTGTCAGTCCTGGTGCTTCCTGCTTAATTTCTCTCTGCCTTTCCTAATTCTTGTGGGCAGATGGGGCTAAGGTGGCGATACAATTCTGCAGCGCGCATCTGAGCAGAACAAAGTCCAGGGCTCCATCCGAAATCGTCTAAGGTTCCATTCGTATACCCTTAATTATGGCTCCTAGCTCCTGTTCCGTAACCGTTCTCGGGGTCAACAGTAAGAACACTATTGTGTCTAGACTTACCATATGCAACAAAGTCAAAGATCAAAGAAAATGAAAAGTAAAACACATTTACTGATGAATACATTATGTGCAGTTTCAAATTTATCTGCTTATGTAGCTACATGCCGCTGTGTTACTTAAAGTTTAGTGGCATTTTACTGATCTGCCGACATGCAGACATCATTCCATGGCAGACCAAGAATGTTGATTCTGACAGGAAATGAGACAGAAAGGCGCCACTCAGAGGATAATAAAACAACCTAAAAGAAGCCTCAAATTGGAAAAAAAGCATCTGTTTTAATTCAATGATTTATACATGTGGCTTGTTGAAAATTATTTATACCTTTCTCAGTAATCAATACAAAAATATTCATTGTCATTCCAGCAATCAAAGGCGTTTTACAAATGTTGATCAGCTAATTATTCCACATCTTCACTGGTATTTAAATCATTAATTTACGGTTCTGAGCATCCTTGCCATCGCCCCAATCTGTTGCTCCCTCTACAGATTCTCTATGAATACATCATCCACTCAGCAAAAACATGTTGGGTGCAATCATAAAATAATGAAAATCAAGTTTAGATTACTGGTCGCAACCTGGTCTCCATCCTGTCAAAATGCTTAAAAGATGGTGGAAAGAAAAGATTTGACAGACGACCCTATAAAATACTTCAGCCATAGCCTTCTGGCAGGATCAGAATTATTTTTCTAATAAATAAAAAAATTGGACATTCATTTCAAACAAAGGCTGAACGGTTTAGTTTTTTATTTGACTAGTAGTATTCAATTTCAAATGAAATAGAAATTTACTCATACAATATTTACTCATATAAATGATATATTTAGTTATGTTCTCTGTATACCACTCTGTATATATATATACATGTATTTTCCTTGCGCCGCCTCAATCACCCACTCCTGCGTGAGTCTGTTAAAATCTTTTTTTATAAAACCGTCCCAAGGACATTACTTATTTTCATCCAGCGCACATGCGTGTCTAAATACTACTAAGGCATGCTCTTATAGATATTATGTCCTGCAAGCTTCCTTCTCAGCTCTTCGTTTTCTCTCTGCAGCACTTTATTCTAAAAAAAAAAAAAAATACAAATCGTAATTAATTTATTGGTTTATGAATCATTAAATCTGTAAATATTGCACAAAAGGTTCAAAAGGCTCAATTTAACAACATGACCAGGAGGCTTAACCTTGTGTCTGAGCGCCTCCACTACCAGGTCCCGCTCCCCTCTGACGTTGTGCTCCTTTTTTGACACTTGAAAGGCATCGCCGATAGCTGAGACCAGCACAGGAGCCTGAAAAGATTTCAAGATAGTTCCAGTCGGAAACAATAGGCGCACAAATCCAATCCGAAAATGCGTCAAGGGTGTCCTAAGTTGTTCTTTTCTGTTTGTTAATACTGCGGAGGGAGTACTCACAAACTTCTGGCTCTGGAACAGGTAGCAGTGGTACTTGTCTGATGCAGGATGCTGCGCTACAAAGCCAAAGACTTTGGGTGAGGAGCGCAGGACGGCGCAGAAGGAGACCGTGGAGAGAGGGCACGAGTACAGGAGATACTGAGGCAGCAAAGATGAGGAGAACATGTAAACCGAGGCACTAAGAGACATACTGGACATCCATGGCTCAAGGTTTTTGGTGGGGCCTGAAAGCGAATGCAAATTTTCATCAAATTCTGATCCTCACCATTGAGACAAAGAATGATACTCACCTCTTCCTCTCTACACAAAAGACGTTTTAGAAGTGTCAAACAGTCAGAGGGAGGACTTCTAAGAGAAATCCCCACACACCGCTCCTCTGCTGTCAGTCCTGGTGCTTCCTGCTTAATTTCTCTCTGCCTTTCCTAATTCTTGTGGGCAGATGGGGCTAAGGTGGCGATACAATTCTGCAGCGCGCATCTGAGCAGAACAAAGTCCAGGGCTCCATCCGAAATCGTCTAAGGTTCCATTCGTATACCCTTAATTATGGCTCCTAGCTCCTGTTCCGTAACCGTTCTCGGGGTCAACAGTAAGAACACTATTGTGGGTAGGAAAGGAGCTTTGGACCGCTGTGCCGATTTCGGATAGCCTTTACCTCCGACGTCATTACGTGACGGAAACACACATGGATGATTCTAGTCATCTGTGAGCCTACAGCCTTCTGAGAATGAACTACAAAGTGCACACTCTCTTCTCTCTGGACATTTTCGTTGATTTCCGTAAGGTGGGCTGTGCTTATACGTCATGTCACGCAAAGGATTGTGGGACACCTTAAGGCTCCTTAGCGGCGGTAAGGCATGTCGCAAGGTTCCTAGAGTAAACTAGCTGCAGGATGAAGTTTACAGCCTCATTTTCCTACCTCCTTCCTTACTGACTGCACTTATCATGGTGACCGCTGACGTACTTCCACTTTGGCTAAAGAGTCCTTACTCGGATGGAGCGTAATTATAGCTCCTAGCTCCTATTCCTTGACCTTTCATGGAGTCAACAGTAAGAACACTATTGTGGGTAGGAAAGGAGCTTTGGACCGCTGTGCCGATTTCGGATAGCCTTTACCTCCGACGCCATTACGTGACGGAAACACACATGGATGATTCTAGTCGACTGTGAGCCTACAGCCTTCTGAAAATGAACTACAAAGTGCACACTCTCTTCTCTCTGGACATTTTTGTTAATTTCTGTGAGGTGGGCTGTGCTTACACATCATGTCACGCAAAGGATTGTGGGATTGCTTAGAGCTCCTTAGCACCAGGTTCCTATGCTAAAGGTACTGTGAGAGGAAGCATACAGGCTCTTTTTCCTACCGCCTTCTTTACTGACTGCACTTATCTTGGCGACTGCTGATGCACTTCCACTTTGTCCTTACCTAAAACACGCTTTCGAATGCAGCCCTGGTGCTTTCTGGACACTACTGAACATCCTGAATTGTTCTTCACCAACACTGAACGTCTAAAATGAATACGAACTTCCAGCTAAAAACACTGAAGCCTGTGAGTTTTACCAAAAAAAACAAAGCTGTGGCACCACCAAAACCTTCGGGCCATGACTGTACTGTGTAGATTCATTGGAACAACCTGTTCCAACGCTTCTTTCACACACCTTGGTTTTGTTTTCCAAGATGTCAATCCCACTCAATGTCAGGAAGATGTGGACTTTGCTGTTCCTCGCTGCCTTTTCGGAGTTGAACTTATCTGCCGTCTTAAAAGAGGAAATAGATCATTTAAATCTCTGGCGGCAGAGGCAGCTAATGAAAAACAGACGGATTAAAAGATTCACAGCAATAAATAAGTACTGAAGAATGTTTAAAATGGTTTACCTGAAATAAATAGTTGAGACTGACTGAAAATATTGATGGCAAATATAATAAAGGTGAGACAGTCCCATTTCATTCGCTACACTCAGGCACCCACAGCACAGAGCAGTTTAAGAAGCTTCAAGAAGACGCAAGCTGAACCTGCACTGAAGCCAGAGCGTATCCTCCAGAATGATGAAAGAGCCAACATATCCATTTATCGATCACTTTACTAGATGTTATGGTGTTGAGATCCCTCCAGGTAACCTTAGACCGACGACCAAAGCAAACAAAAAGCCATTCAAAGCAGGCATCACCTGTTGTGGTGGTCAAGCTGGAACCCCCTATAGGGAAACAGGCCTCCACGTAGCCAACAGGGGTTTGATTCCCCACCATCGAACCTTTCCTACATGTCTCTGGCCATTTCCTGTCAGGTTACTGTGGGAGTCGTGGGGAGCCGGGCGTTTGCGGTTCGAAACTCAGTGTGTCACTCACTCTGGGCCCTTGAGCAAGAGCCTTGACCAGAGACTCCTACCCGTGCGCCACTCAGTGCTGGCAGCACTCTGCTCCCTTAAAGGATGGGTTAAATGCACAGATTTCCCCTTTGTGGGATGATAAAGGGAAAAATTAGGATTAATGGACACTGGTGCCGCAAAATCAAGTAAAGGCGATAAAAAGGTTATAAGTACACGCAAAACATTAATCAACTGGGGTCTACAGCTCAATACACAGCATGGATGTTGAATATTAACAAAATGTGTATGTCCAGTTAAAAAATGTCACTATAAAAGGATCCAATTGCAGTTTTCTTTACAAAAACACCATGTTTTTAGACATTTTTGTGAAAAAAATTCATGTAAACACTCAAATGTAATAGGTTAATTATAATCTCCTCTGATCAGAGCCTGACCTTACGAAATTCAGTTGAGTCAATTGAACATGACGTGCCTACATCATGTCCAACCGCTGACGTGTACGCAGCAGAGCAGAAACCAGACAATGAAGTCAAAGGAATTATCTGGAAGCCAGCATACGTCCAAGCACAAATTTGAGAAAGGATACAACAACAACAAAAATGTTGGCAACACTGATTGTGACAAAAATCACTGTTCTCCTCTGGAGATCGAACTATTCTAAAGGTCAACCATCGGCAACACGCTCCACCAAGCTGCCCTTTATTGTGGAGGGGCAAGACTAAAAGGAACACGGCAACGTGCTTGGATATTGCAAGAGAAAGCTCCTTAGGTTGCCAAGAATAAAATCATCATGTCTGGAGAAAAACAAGCACTGCTCACCTTTCTGCCAGCACTATCTGTACTGTGAAGCATGGGGGAGGCAGCATCATGCAGCGGGGATATTTTTCTGAGGCAGGAATTGTTAGCCAGCTTTTATTCATTCCAGCCAGTTCTGATTGGTTCTTAGGATCATTGTCCCGTTGGAACACCCAGCGGAGTCAAAGTTTCAGCCATATGGTGTTGATTTGAGGAGACGCTCAAATATCTGGAGGCGTTATTCTGCTGAGTACTGGTGCCGCTGGCGGCTAAAAGGACCCTCACAATGATGCCACTGCCAGTATGCTTTCAGAACTGTTACTGTTCCTTTTTTTTGTCCACCCAATTCTTGTTTTGGAAAAGTACAGCTTCTATGTTGAACCCAAAGAACCCTGAATCAGAAATAAAAAAAAAATAGATGATCCAAAAAAGAAACCAAAAAAGGATTGAAACTGCTCCTGTCAGTCCCAAACACGGCGAGCAATAGACCGCCTGGAGACGCGATCTGAAACAATGTGAAGCAGTAGCTCCTCACCTTAAGGCTCTGCGCAGCGTCCTCCAGGATCTGTAGTCCCGAAGGGCGGACCACCTCGACCCGGCCCAGAAACTGTTTACAGAGACGGGGAGTGGTGTTTTTGAGAAGAAACTTTCCCTCAAAATGAACCGGATCTCAATCAAAAAAGACATTACTATATACATTAACAGCCAGCTTTCTGCATTCGATTTGTTGACAGATGAATATCACTACCTTCACAGTGAAAGAGAGGTCACTTTCATCCTCTAAAACGTCGCTCATCTTTGGGCCTGTTGTTTCGAAACAAAAGCCTGAAACCAGCAGCAGGCAAATACATAATCGAATAAAGGAGTTTGTCCAGTGAAACGAGAAGCAGTCGATGTTATCTTACCTTTGGTGAATGTACTGAAGTGTGTGGGTTTCTTGATGTCACACTGAGGGGTATAAAGTCTGCCTGAGTCAATGAGTGACAAACATCTTCCTTATTGCTCTTTATCTGACATCAGAGGGTGGCAGGAAGCTCTGCTGAACCTTTTTAATGACACCTCCGTTAGCAACAGCACAAACAGGGACATTTTTTATCAGTTTGGGACCGTTTTTTTTTTTTTTGGCAGTCTTACATAAATGAAACAGGGTGAAACAGCTTTTATTAATGAGCTGGTTATAATTAATTCTCCAACTTGTTACTAGGTAGAACATTTCTAAGTTAATATTTTTTACTTTTGAGTTTTTCTGTAAAAAATTGAGACATCCAGACTCAACTCTTTAGGCAGCAAACGGTATAATCAGGTGATTTTATAAAACTATAGCTGGATATCATCAGCGTATAAGAAATGTATTCCACTTTGTCAAAGCAGGTGTTAAAAAAAAAAAAAAGTATTGGCCTAAGAACTAAACCCTCGGGACTCCTAGATGAACACAAGTGAAAGATAAATTGGTAATATGAATGAGTCCTACACAATGATCTAAATCAACGTGAAGTGATTTCACTGCAGCTTTGTTGCTTTCTCCAGTGCTGAAACCTTCAAATGCATTATTATAGTAGACGATCACCATCTGTAGTTAAGATACAGTAGGAAGGAGATTGTATTAGTCAGTAATGTTGTGTGTCCCGGGTCCACAAGTAGTCTTTTTTGAATAATTTAATCACAACCAAAGTTGTTTTGACTAGAGGCTGATAGCAAATCTTGATTGGCCGTTTTCTTGTCATCCCTTTTACTCAACTTTCATTTTTTTAGATAATCACGCCTGAGTACAGAGAATCCAATAACACTCTTGCAACATCAAAGGAAAGCCACAAAGTTCATATCTCCTGTATTTATTGTTTACAGTAAGTGCCACTTCATTAATGCGCATTCATATACATTTTTTAAATCAAAGTCAGAGGACGTCAATATTCACAGTCGCTATTGACGTTAAGCAGCAACGGTGATGATGATGATGATGACTGGACAGAAAGCAAAGCCCAACAGACACCAAATGGATTTAATGAAAAATGCCAGACATGTTGAAACTGCATCTTAAATGATTACAACCCCTCAAAAACCGATGTGTTCTTGCCCATTATTACCGATACTACTGGCTCCTCTGAAGTTAATTGACCACAGAAAGTAAACGCAGATAAAGTGAAGCATCGACTGGTTGAGTGAGATCAGCCTGCTTGGTTCAGCCTCATTTAGGCTTTACTTACGAAAAGGTAAAAGACGTGGCGAGAGAATGTCTGAGCTGACGGAGAAATCCTTTTTCATGAGATGAAGACCGACAATCAGATGGGACAAGACAGCCTCCTTTTCCTTCAGTGATTAAACAACCTTTAACAAGCCTAAATTAAAAAAAAGGCCATTTCTTCTTTTCTGGTCTAAACTAATTCAGTTCAGGAGAAACGACTAAACTGAACGCTGATGTTTGTAGTCATTGACGAGGCTCCGTTCCGTCGGTTTGGCTCTGTGAGGTGGGTGGTGGCTGTGCTCTACGAGTCGTCGACAGACATGCTCTCCATGGCGTTGGGCAGGTTTTGGTCTCCTCCTTCCTTCTTCTTTTTCTTCCCTCCTTCCTGCTGCTTCTTAGCCTTCTTGGACATCTCCACATCAATGGGGGCGGGCTTAACAAACTTAATGATTTCTGTCAAACCTGCAGGGAGGGGGAAACAAAACGTCACTCACAAGCTGCAACTAAAGAGGAGTTTTGCCCGTCCCCAAGTTCATGAGCATCTTTTTAGTGGAGGGTCTTCTAGTCTCGGTCAGAGTAACATGCTGCAGTGTCATCAGGCGCTCCTGCTAAATTAAACAGGATCTGGGTTAAACTGGCTCCAGTCACTGCCCCGTCGCAGGTACCGCTGCGTCTATGCCTGCGCACATTTTTACATTTTCCCAGCAGCTGGGTAACAAGTCAACGGCAATCTCACCAGGAGGCATGAACGCCCTGAGCTTCTCCGGAACGACGATGCCTTCGTCTGTTTGGTAGTTTTCCAGGATGGCGCACATCACGCGCGTTGTTGCACACATGGTGGCGTTTAACATGTGCACGAACTCTGCCTGCACGGCAAAGACAGGAAGGAGGGGTCAGTGCTTTCATCTCAGATCAGACGGCTTCAGAGCGCCGCACGAGACAACTCTACAAGTGCTAGCGTCGCCGCGGCAACAACCGCAGGAGGAGCACAACTTGTCGATCTTAAATTGAAACTGCACGAATACACGACATCTTACGTCAGCTCAAATAGTCTGAATTTAACCAGATGCTGATGAAGATTAAGAAATGGCTTGGTCAGAAGGAAAGGAAAAGCAACCGAACAGATGCAATAAAGAAACACAGGATGAAAAAAAAAGGACATAAGGTAAGGAGGAGAGAAAAGAAGGCTAGAAGGAAAAACATAAGGAAGAAAGTGAGGAAGGAACCAGGAAAGGATATAACAGGAGGGAGCAAGCACACAAGAAAGGGAAAGACCTAATGAAGTAACAGAAGAGGAAAAGGAGGAGGAAAGGGTAGAAAGACAAAAAGAGGTACAGAAGTATGGGCAAAAGGAAGAAAGAAAGGACTTAGGGAACGAAGAACGAAGGAAGAACATAAGGAATAAAGAAGGAAAGGAAATAGGAAGAGCATAACAGAAGGAAGGAGGAAAACAATTAAAGAAGTACAAAAGGCAGTGGTATAGCAGGGAGGAAGGAAGGGCGACTGGATGAGAAATAAGGCTGGGAAATACAAACATTTCTCCTTACTCCCATTTTCTGCATCCAGACCTGGAAAAGACAGATGAGTTTCCTGGGACCCTGGACGGGCCAGGTGCTGCTATCTAAACTAAGTAAATGTGGGATAATCTCTACAAGCTGATACTCGGATGCATTCAGTCAAAATGTTTCAAAAACAAGATTTAAAACGGCCTGAACAGTTCTTTGACAGGTTAGAGCCTTTCTTTCTACAGAGATCAGAGGACAGGACAGCTTTACAGGACCTGTCGTTCGTGTCTTTTTGTTGATATTAGCAGACTTCTGTGTGACAGGATGCTTCCTAGTCGTTAAGATTCAAAAAGAGTCAAAAGTTAAACATATTTGCCACAGGGGTCCAACTGATGATCTCATCACGTTGAGTTTTTAAAGCAGCTCCTCTTTTTGCTGCCTGCAAAGTTCTGGATTATTTGCCTTTGTTATGAAGCCTTAAAGAAAAGCTAAAGAAAGGCGGTTTAACTGGCTGGATTACAGTCACCGTGTCCAATAAATGCACTTGCCTTGTCCATCATCTTTTTGGTCTGTCCGTAGCGGATGCGGAGGCGTCTGGCCTGGTAGTCGGTGCAGTTTGAGCAGGAGACCAGCTCTCTGAAGGCCCCCGATCCGGGGAACCAGGCTTCCAGGTCCAGCTTCTTACTGGCCGCATGATTCAGGGCCCCTGTGAGGGCGGAGACAAAGCCGACCGTTTGCTCAGGAATCTGATCCCACAAAGCCAACCATCAAACTACCGGCTTGGACTGGAGCGCGTGAGAGAGAGAGAGAGAGACCTACCGGAGACGATGTTTACTATGCGATAAGGAATTCCCAGGGTCTGGTAGAACTCCTCCGCCGTTCCGATCATCTCGTCAAACATCTCCCACGATTTGCCGTCATGGGGGGAGGCGTAGACGAACTGCTCTATCTGCAACCAGAGACAGCAGGCTCAGTCTGGGAGCCGGGAGTCACCATGAAATCCATCGGCTAAGGCTCCAGCAGCCGCTCCCGCCACCTGACCGACTGCTTTGAGCTGACCTTCTCGAATTGGTGCACCCTGAAGATGCCGCGGGTGTCCCTCCCGTGAGAGCCCACTTCCTGCCTGAAGCAGGTGGAGAAGCCGGCGTAGCGGATGGGCAGGTCCTCGGGCTTCAGCCACTCTTCCCTCAAGAAGGCCGCGATGGGCTGCTCAGAGGTGGCGATGAGGTATTTCTCATCTATGGCGCTGTCGTCTGACTTCTCGCTGCTCTTACCGATGACCTGAGGGCAAGGTGGCCTAAATATTTTAGATACGTTCCTACGTCACTACATCCAGTCCCTGACTGCTTTAACGTGACACGAATTGACAGAAAAGTTCAGATTTCTGAGCTTTGGTTCGCTCTATTCGCGCGAACCCTTCGCACCGCCGAGCGTTAATTGACTCCTGATGGCGCCTTTACTTGGGGATAACATGTAAACCACCGGCTCCATTCGTCTTGTCCGCGTTCGGTGTGGACGTAGCATTAGCTCTCCTAAATGCATCCCCCTCCAGAGCTCTGGAGGGTTCAGGTTTCAGGGTCAGAGATGCTGTAACAACGGCCATGCGGCATGTTTCTAGAGACAAACAGCTGTGGACCAATGAGAGGGGATCAGGAAGAGATGGCACACTAACAGGACTTTTACATTCGAGCTTGTCTCAAAGAAAACTGAACGCTGCGTCACTGAACCGCGGTCTTGTGTTCTGACACGTAGCTCCACGTGTTTTCATCGTTTCATGATATTTAGCAGCTCGGTGTAGGGTCTAGTCAAAGTTTAGCCTCGGTGGGGGTCTGATTTTTGGTCAGAGGGATTTGTCTTAGATTATGGATCATGGACTGTTTTACTTAATGTGCAGCCAAAGTGCAGGTTTGTTTACTAATCCAACTGGTTCAAAATAAAAAAAAAAACCTCCCGCTGTTGATGTTGTGGAAAAGGAGCTTGTTGCTTTTCTCCTGCTGCTGGAAGAAGGTTTTAGCGTCTGGCTCGCCATTTGGATATTGATTTCCGGCCATATCTGAAAGTATCAGTAAAGCCTGATGATAAAAGCCAATAAAGTGATTTTAAAGATAGCCAGTGATAATCTACTGCTTTGTGTAGAAGGTGCAGTGATGTCTTCTGGCCACCAGAGGGCAGCGATGACATTTACATAGAAAACATCTCCCTGCCGGCCCTTTTTTTTTTTTGCCCGCTTTTGAATTTTAAAATGCATTTAGATTTTGTTTAACGCTCCATAGAGACCTACGCAACAACCGACAGCCTCTAGTGAAATAAACAGCCGACAGAGACACAAACCTTATAAAGCTCCTCGTCAAACTGGCTGAGCTGGGCCACTTCCTGCATCACCTCTTTCCTCATGAAGAAAGGCGTGTACAACATGGTGTAGTTCTTGCTGTGGAGGATCCTTAAGGCATAGTTGATCAGAGCCTGCTCCAGGAACACCAAGGGCCCCTGAGCTCAGAACAGGAGAGGGAAACCATTAACAGCCAAAGCACGTCGTAACTGGTCCTCTTGATACATTTTGCCGCCGCGGTTTTGACCCCGACGTTTTCCCAGGGATGGGAGGAGCAGACAGGCGCTAGCACGTCACCCGCTGTCGTACTCACCTTTAAAAAGTAACCTCTGCTCCCGGCCACAACGGCGCCCCTCTCTCCGTCAAAGCCGTCGATCATGACCACCAGGTCCACATGAGAGTACTTCTTCTGGACGCCGCAGTCCCCCCAGGTGCGCTCCACCTTGTTGTCTGCATCCTGGTGGCAGAAATGACACATGCGACGGATGGGGGCGAGTTTAGGAGACGCTGGGTGACCTGGAATATGTCTCAGGAGAACGCTGGACAACACAGCTAGAACCTGCTATCAGCCGGGTTTCTACGGGTTTGAGGAGGAGGGAGAGAAATGTTCAGCTGGAGTCCAGTCAAAATCTGACAGTGGGTTTACGGCAGAGACGCACCGTGAACAGACTCGGACCGTTTTCAGCTTCGTGGGTCCTGAGCTGTCCTGGCATGTTGGAAACTCAACAATCCTATCTTTTAGCAGGTAGTGAATGCCACATACCCAGGCTGCCAGGTAGGGCCTAGCGACACGCTTCAGTGGCTACATTACTACTGACTGAAGGAGACTCATTGGAGGCACAGAGATTCAAGGAACTATTGAGAAGAACATATCACTCATGCACGAGAGAGAGAGCCGGAGTTTCAGCAGATAACAGGAAGGCTCAACGTTTCACAGCAAAGCTGCCCATGTTGTATCAGGCTGCATTTGTTAACAGTGGCATCTTTTTGAGAATATCAGTTAAGGTAAAGCTCTAGCTGCGACTTGACTGATCTGTCAAGGTTCTCGTTTTAAAGCTGCAGCAGGTTAACCTGACAACAGCCAGATGCATGTCTCGCTCCGCCTAGCTCCACTCACATACATCTGGGACATCGCCCATAGAAAGTGATTTCTCCAACCAATTTTATGGTCTGGCCAATCAGGACGCAGGGCTGGAGTTTCATAACCTGACAACAGCCAGCTGCATGTAGCTCCGCCTAGCTCCACTCACATACATCTGGGACACCGCCATAGGGATTGCCTTTACAGAAGGCTGGGCCTTATCAAAAATTCTTGCATATGATTGGATAAGCCACTTGTCTGTCATCTTTATTGACGTGCTATTTCAACCACTCACACCGAAGCTAACCCGTGACGCTGATGATAGCGACGCAGGGAAAAAAAATAATAATAATAATGTGTTTGCGGCTCTAGTGGCACGCGTTTATTGACAGTGAGCTGACAGGAAGAGGGGGGAAGAGAGGCGGCAAAGCGCCGCGGGTCGGAGTCGATTCCGGGCCGACCGCGTTGAGGACTAAAGGCCTCCTAACATAGTTAGCGCTAACCGCTAACCGCTCCGGGGCGCGTCCGCGTCGGCACGTCCGCTGGTCCCGGAAAACAAAACTTGCCAAATCCGGTCGAGAGAAGGGCGAAAACATCGTTTCCACCAACAAAAGCCTTCAGAGCCGTTCTCTGATGTTCTTTTAATGAAACAATATTAGGTAGATTGGACAACACGGAAGAAATAGCAGCATCGACTAGCCGCCATTGCTATCAAAACAGTCTCACGTCATGGTCGCGTCTCCACTACGTCACATCTATGAAACTCCAGCCCTGCGTCCTGATTGGCCAGACCATAAATTTGGTTGGAGAAATCACTCTCTACCGGCGGTGTCCCAGATGTATGTGAGTGGAGCTAGGCGGAGCAACATACAGCTGGCTGTTGTCAGGTTAGGAGTTTCATAGATGTGACGTAGTGGAGACGCGACCATGACGTGAGACTGTTTTGATAGCAATGGCGGCTCATCGAGGAAGCAAGCGTTAACATTGATGCTGCTATTTCTTCCGTGTTGTCCAATCTACCTAATATTGTTTCATTAAAAGAACATCAGAGAACGGCTCCGAGGGCAAGGTGGCCTAAATATTTTGGTGGAAACCATGTTTTTGCCCTTCTCCCGACCGGATTTGGTAAGTTTTGTTTTCCGGGGCGTGTCCGCCACGGGAGCGGTTAGTGCGAACCATGTTAGGAGGCCTCTAGTCCTCAACGCAGTCGGCCCGGGATCGACTCCGACCCGCGGTGCTTTGCCGCCTGTCTTCCCCCCTCTTCCTGTCAGCTCACTGTCAATAAAACGCGTGCCACTAGAGCCGCAAACACATTTAAAAAAAAATTATTTTTTTTTCCTGCGTCCCTCTCATCAGCGTCACGGGTTAGCTTCGGTGTGAGTGGTTGAAATAGCACGTCAATAAAGATGACAGACAAGTGGCTTATCCAATCATATGCAAGGATTTTTGATAAGGCCCAGCCTTCAATAAAGGCAATTCCTATGGCGGTGTCCCAGATGGATGTGAGTGGAGCTAGGCGGAGCGAGACATGCATCTGGCGGAAGTCAGGTTAGCAGCAGGTCACTTTTTGTATAAATCTCTTTGTTTACATATTTGTTAAAAGGTGTCACAACGGTAAAATATGACACAATCTGTGGGGAGAGAGGGGGAAAAAAAAGTAATTAGGCTGCTCTGGCTCCTGCCAGTGGCCCTACTGGCCTTTGCAGCAATACACCGCTCCCGGTCAGAAACAACCAATCAGAGCCAGGAGGAATGTCTGACTCTGATTGGTTGTTAGCTGTGTCAATCACTGGTGTGTAGGAGCTGCTCACAGCCCTGCCGATTTCTGGAGTGGCACCTGCTCAGAACCTGGTTCTGATAGCCAACCTAGAAGTAGGGATGGGCAACATGCACTTCAAATCTTATGATAACTTCTGCCATTTATTGTGATTAGGATGAAAATGATAAAGTTCTTTCAGTTTCCTCCTCAGCAGGTAAAACTGATGCTCTGTGACCAGGCACCGACACGTCCAGCCCATAATCACTGCCTTTCAGTCTTTTTGGCCATTATGTTGCTGCACGATGAAGCGTCTCCTAATGTTTTTTTCTTTAAACTGGCAAACTTTTATTTACTTTGTTTACTGTAGCTGAGTTCATTTTGTTGAGTCCATCAGGTGTCACATAATTAATAAAGATCCATGATATTAGTGAACCCTGTAAATCTCTAGATTTAAAAACGATTACTATATCCAGCAGGTCCGATCAACCGCCTACCTCGTCATTGCTGACGGGTACAGACGGATGCAGGAGGTTGCCGATCTCCCTCAGGTATTCGAACCTCTCCGCCTCCAGCTTCATCCTCTCCCGGTCGGTTTTGTCCACCGCCTCGTCCACGAGCAGACGCACCTTCTTGATCTGTGTTACTGTCAGGGCCTGACGAGAGAAGAAGAAAAAAAAAAAGGTAAGAGTGAGCGCTAAAACAGAGGAGAGCAACACGGCCAGATGTTTTCCCAACACCTACCGACAGCGTTTCCGCCGTTAGCTCCTCCAGGTTCTGGGCTTCCTCCGGCACAGACTCATCCTCCCCCACTGGTTCCTTCTTCTGCAACCAGACAGATTTATGCCGTCAAAAAAATAAAATAAAAAAGTTAACAACTTAAAAGCCTGGCGTTCGTTCTCTCTTCCTTTTTCTGTCCGCTTGCTTCACGACTGTCAAATATTTCGTGTTGGTCTAGCAGATAAAAAAAAAAATCCAAATGCAAACTCAATAAACTTAGTGGCGATGACCTGGCAACCTTCAAGGGCCGTGAAGATTTGTTGCGAGGAGCTGCATCATCTCCTGCGTGTGCGTACCTTCATCTTCTCCCCGATGCTCTTGCTGCAGAGGTTCTTGGCTTTGTTCAGGTTGTCTGCGGTGAAGCGGCCTGTGGGAGAGGTGCAATCCGTCGGTGAGGGCGTCAGCAAAGCTGCACACCTGTGATCTAGTCAAAGCGTTGCCACGTGTAGCGCGCTGACAACAGCATCAGCGTTGCCATGCTGGAGCGAACTGAAAGCGCCCGCAGCCGCACTGCAGGGCGAGGATGACCTGATGCTGCCTGAGATTGCATCAGATTCTAGACCATCAAGACGGCTTCACGTTAAACGTGATTTTACACTTGTAATTTTCCTAAAACAAACGTTAATTTATTTATATCTCATATGCAATTAAAGCTCTTCTTGGACAACATTTGGATTCTCTGTATGCTAACCATATGGCTCATAACTCTTATATTCCTCTGGCTAAGCTAGCATTAGCCTCCTCGTGAATAATTCACAGAAACTCTCTGTCCGCCTCTAGCGTATTGCCTTGATACAGGAGATAAGTTAAAGTCCTCTCATAACATTCCGTCTATTTACGCCCATGAATTTTGCGTTGTTTAGGTCCTCTTCCCCGTGAGAGCCACGCTAACCTTAGCATCGCTAACGCTAGTTGCCGTGACTCAAACAGCAGCGGCGTTCACGGCGCTTACATTTTCTCCACTCCGAGTCGGCGGCCACCAGTTTATCCACCAGCGTGACGTCCTTAAACCTCTTCCTCTGAGTCTCGCGGATGATCTCTGGATCGCCGCCTTTGTCGGTCCGAAACAGGTCCAAGTCGAGCACCATGTTTCCACGCTAGCCTGGCTGTCAGAGAGAGAGACTGAATGAAGCCGCACCAGCCGGGGTTGCCAGATCCGGCTTTTCCGCACCGGCGTGCCCGTCACGTCATTCGTGACGGTGTTTTCTGGACACGGGCTAACCATGGGCTAACCATGGGCTAACCTTGTGGTGCATTCATGTGTACCTCGTGCACTGGATAACTGATTTTGAAAAATTCAGAAATGATTTAATTAAGTCTTGTTAACATCAAATGTCACCATGGTCGAACAGGGCGCTTCATAATTAACATTGCGAATTTTCCAGATGCTTTTTATTCGTATTATTAGCAATTATTAATTAATGAAGTTGTTTTTTTTACCGGAACACCTTTTAAAATCGTTAGGTGAGGTATGAATGGGCCTTAAACCCCCAAGGGTTCGCGAGATGATACAAATTTCTGATTCTACATTGTCAAATATATACTTTTTTAATATAGTAAATTTATGACTTTAATGTGTGTGTGTGGGGGGGGGGGGTTGATGTCAGAAAACATCCAAGTATATTCCCTCAAATATGTAAAATTTAGCCTAATCTTTTCTGCTTTTTTGTGTGGAAATTTAGTCCCCTGTGTCTAGTAACTTATTTTCTTTAATCAACAGTTGTGTAATACTTTTTTCATTATTACGAGAATATTAGGTGTACAAGAATACGAGGATAGACAGGGGGGAAACTGCTAAGAGTTGTCATAAAATGACTTCTATACTTTTACAATTTAGACTTCTAAAAGGAAAAAAACACCTCGCCAAAAGCACATCTATTCACCAGTCAGTGGCACTGTTATTTTCAGGGTTGCAGGCTGAATAGTTTTGGAACCTCTGGTCTATTGGTTAGACAGTAAGGCTGCAAGAACCCAGTTCGATCCCTGCAAACTGCTAGCATTGCTCCCTGAGCAATGTTGCCTCTCAGTGTGGCAGCCCACTAAACACACAGACAAATTATCCCTCTATGAGGGAAAATATTAAAGAGAACATATTATTATATTATTCTAGATCAGGGGTTCCCAAAGTTTTTTAGCCGCGCACCCCCTTCAGTGTCCCAACCGGTTTGGCGCACCCACCCCCCGCCCCGCCCCGCCCCGCCCCGCCCCGCCCCGAAAAAAAGAAAAAGAAATAGAAATCTGTTGCAGTTACATCAGTACAACCATCATAACAAAAGTTGTGGGAATAAAATTAGAACATAATTTGAATTAAACTGAAATAAAGTTGCAACATCCACAAACAGAATCCTGAGGATTTTCAGGTGCATCAGTGGCTCAGAGAAAGAAAGAGACGCTCAGATTGGCCACTCCTCCTCCACGACCTGAAACGTCTCTGCGGCCATCCTGGTGCATTCACGCACTAAACTCTGATGTTCTACCTGTGTGTTCTCACTTTGTTTATTTCCTGCACCAGCTTCTTAATCTAAGTCTGAATCACAATTTACGTCGCAAAATACAAACACGAAGAAGTTTGATTTGTGTCTGATGGAGAGAGAGAGAGAGAGAGAGAGAGATAACAGAGCGCTCCATAAAGATGTTATTAATCAGAGAAATAAAAACTTTTACAGCGGTTACATTCAGCAGGTAGACACGCCCATGGCAACACACCTCAGCTCCCCGCAGCCCCACCGCTGGATCTTCCCTATCTGAATACGCGCTAAAACCGCATCTTTAAAATAAACTGCGCCTGTCTGCATCACAATGAGACGTATTGCAGAAAATCTCCAAAGGGGACAGCCTGAACAGGGGTCTCATTTATAAAAGTTTGCATAGAATCCATACTAAAAGTGTACATATGGCAAAAAATAAAAATGGCATACAGTAAAAATAAATAAATAATTTGATTTATAAAACCATACACATGCACAACAGCATGCAAATTTTCTTTATAGATCACAGCTCCACCTGAACGTTTGTATACCTGGATCTCGCCTCATGTTCTGCTATACTATGGGGTAAGATCACTTCCTAAATAGACTTGTACATAAAAGGATAGTTGTGTCCATATTAGTCAGAAGTTGTGCATAACAAACATTTGTAAACTCATAATAATTTAAATCGCATTCAAAAGATACAACATACAGTTTAAATAGTTACAACTTCAATAACTAATAAATACAAATTTCAAGTTTAAATTTGTGCTTTACTCTTTATGAATACAAACAGCAGCGGCTGCTTGAGAATACGGATTTTTTCTTTGAGAATACGAATTCACAGCAGTGGTCTGACGTCACGGTTTCCAAGGCTGGTTAATGGAGCACAGAGTGCCAAGATAGGAGCCGCGCATGCGCTCTTCAGACTGACCGTCTCTGAATGCACCGCGGGTGCAGCTTCATTCCAGACAGCGCAGATATCACAGTGGTAAGTTAAACATTTCCTTTTCTGCTGCTGTTCTTCAAAAGTACGTTTTCAGATCGTTTGAGGTGAGAACATTATACTTTTAAGCTTCCCTATATCGCCTGTTTACAGAGTTGGTGCGTAATTTAAAAAAAAGAGTCTGATTTATTTGTTTTGTGTTTATCAGGCTGCGCGTGTTGCTTTATTAACTCAATAATTGCTGGAATAAATTGTAAATGTGTCCCGAGGATGACAGCAGCATATAAAATGGAGCTGGACGATAATTTAATAACAATATATATCAGTCGAAAGACGTGTGGCACAATAAGGGGAAAAAAGGGTCGATAAAAGTTGGTTATAGAGACAGTTTTCCTTCCTTCCTCTTAGCCTATTATATTAGTTGATGCTGCAGTCGCTGCTTCCTCTCAACCAATCGTAATTGCGGACCCAGGCACACCGTCACAAAGCGCCGCCCTCTCAAACCACAACACGTGAATATGTCGCAGCAAGGAGCGGCGGGGGAATTTGTCCCAAAACGGGGTTTTACTAGTTCGCCAGCCTGACAGAAATAAACCACAGTGATTTGTAAAATTTGCAAGGAACCGGTAAAAACAAAGTCTGGTAACGACTAACGCAACCAACTTGTTTCATCACGTAGGCCGCTCACTCCCGCAGCAGCGCGAGCCGTTTTAGCCCCGCGCGACTCCGTGTCATCTTCTTAGGAATCTTATGGAACTTCTTCCAAAACAAAGCAGGTATAGCAGCTAAACTGGGCTTCCTTCTTTGTGATAAAATGACAAAGCGTCCTGGCGGCGTAAGGACATCAGGCATGCAGTAACGTGCTTCATAGTGATGGACATGCTGCTGTTGTCTGCAGCTGAAAAACCTGCCTTCAAACAACTACTCACCACTCTTGATCCGCGATATAAAGTTCCGGGCTGCAAGTTTTTCTCTAACAGCGCTGGTCACTTTAGTTTATTCTTTGTAAGTATTTAATAACATCACCCAGGTCTCTTAAGTTAAGTCATTTTTCATAAAAAAAATCAGTTATGGTTAAAAATGTTGGTTAAATAAGAATTTAATTGGGATTGAGTGTTTGTGTGTGATATATTAAAAGTAAGTCATTTAGCAATATTATAAGAGCCTGGTTTTAAATCTTTTTGATAATTATCTATCGATCAATATGCATTTTTTTTTATCAATATGCTTTTTTCTATATCGTCCAGCCCTAATATAAAATCTATAAATAAATAAATAAATTCTATAAATGTTTTTCCTATCTAATTGAGTTTCCTCTGAGTGAGGCCACGAAGAATTGAGAGAAGAAAGAGGGAAAGAAAACAATAGTAACAATATATGAAAAAAATACAGATATTTATTTTAGACAAATGTTTTAACTTTGGAACAGAATGAAGGTGTAACATATTTAACAAATTAAGTTACTAACGTGGTTTAAAACAAAGAAATAACTTCTATTAACATCTTATACAAATAGACAACGCCTACAAACATACAATTAAAAATAGTTGGAATGGAAATTAATTTACTGATTATTTTATGTATTTTTACAGGTAGTGAAAAAAAAAAATGAACCAGCATGTGTACATGACTCCAACTGATCTAGGTTAGGTCACATGTAGTCATGTCAACTTAAACATGCAGCCAGCTGGAGCAGCTCCCTGTCTTCAGCCGCCGGATGGTCATCCTCCTCTTGGTCCACCTCCTCATCCTCCACGTCTAGCTGGTCCCCTGCCTCTATACTAATATTATGGAGGATGCAGCAGGCGGCGATTACTTTTGGGGCAAACGTCAGGCAGACCTACAGCGCCCTTAAGAAGATGGAACGCCACCGTGTCTTCAGACCACCAAAGGCACGCTCAATGATGTTTCTCGCGCTGGCGTGGTGCCTGTTGTAGCCTGCCTCCACTTGACCTGTACCAAATATAAAATTAACTTGTAATTTAGGTAATATGCTGATATGTCTTAATCTTCTATCCAATTAATATAATCTATGTATCAATTGTGTGTCATTGTTGGCTCTATTTAAGGACAAGAAGGTAAGAGATCTTACTGGCAAGCTGTTTCCCTATAGGATGCACCGCAGGCCAGCCAGTAGAGGGTCACCAGCACCTCTATCTCCTCTGGCCATCCATGGACCTTCTGATGGGCAGCAGCTGAAGGAGGAGGACGATGGTGGACCTGTTTAGCTAGAAGGATGGTTTCAGGTCCCCTTCATTAAAAAATATTTGGAGGATCGGCCCAGAAGTGTTTATCCTCACATTTTTTGTTTCTGTTTCTTCCTGTAAATAAAAAATGCCAAATATTACCATAATTGTTTTTTCAATTCTCACCTTTTCACACCATAAAACTATATGTGGTTAACATGCAGATTATTATAGTTCTCAAGAAAGAAAGGGTCAAATGTATCGTAGTAAATGTAACAAATGGCTTCCCTTCTCTGGTATTTCTACCATTTCACTGAAAGAATTAACTGAACTAACTGCACACAATTTATAGATTAATCATTGTAAAGGTGGGCAGACAGAAATAACTTTTCCTTAATGATCAATGCTGTGAAGGTTAGTAGGTGCAAGAAAGTAGTTTAACCCTAATCCCTTTACTGTTAATAATATATACAATTATGTTTTCATTTTAATTATTTACAGATAGTCACAATTTCAATGTGATCACATGTTTAATACCATCCTCAATGTTGTTGTTTTTTTAAGATAAAAGTAGGAAATAGGCTGTCAATGTTAAAAAAAACCTACCAGTTGGCACAGACGCTCAACGTCGGACTTTTTATTAAAATTACGCACTAACTCTGTAAACAGGCCACATAGGGAAGCTTAAAAGTATAATGTTCTCACCTCAAACGATCTGAAAACGTACTTTTGAAGAACAGCAGCAGAAAAGGAAATGTTTAACTTACCACTGTGATCTCTGCGCTGTCTGGAATGAAGCTGCAGCCGCGGTGCATTCAGAGACGGTCAGTCTGAAGAGCGCATGCGCGGCTCCTATCTTGGCACTCTGTGCTCCATTAACCAGCCTTGGAAACCGTGACGTCAGACCACTGTTGTGAATTCGTATTCTCAAAGAAAAAATCCGTATTCTCAAGCAGCCGCTGCTGTTTGTATTCATAAAGAGTAAAGCACAAATTTAAACTTGAAATTTGTATTTATTAGTTATTGAAGTTGTAACTATTTAAACTGTATGTTGTATCTTTTGAATGCGATTTAAATTATTATGAGTTTACAAATGTTTGTTATGCACAACTTCTGACTAATATGGACACAACTATCCTTTTATGTACAAGTCTATTTAGGAAGTGAACTTACCCCATTACCCCATATTCTGCCCTCTACCCGCCCAGACTCATAAATGGTCAATGGAAACTTTTGCGTTTAATCTCCCTCTGGAACAACTGCACCAACCACAGCTATACTAGAACAGTATGGAGCATTTAAAACAGGAGCAGTGCCCATTGCTGCATGAAGCCCCAGGCCACCTCTGCCATCCTACCATCACTGGGGGTGAACAAGACACCAAGATACTCCTGCACTTGAGGCAGAGGCTGACCCCCAACCCAGAGGGGGCAATCCGCCATTTTCCAGTGGAGAACCTTGGCCTCAGACTTTAGAGGAGCTGACTCTCATCCCACCTGCTTCCCCCTCTGCAGCGAACCGCTCCAGTGGACACTGGAGATCATGGCCCTAAGAAGCCAACAGCGCCACGTCATTCGCAAAAAGCAAAGATGGGATCCCGAGGTTCCCAAACCAGACAAATGATAACCAGACAAAAATACAGTGGGCACCAAGGTTAGATTATTTCAGTAGAGAAACAGGTTTTCAGCTGAGGTTTATTATAAAGTTGTTATTTAAAAAAAAATGTTTAACAATCATGATAATACAACAAGTTACATTTACACACACAGATAGATAGATAGATAGATAGATAGATAGATAGATAGATAGATATAGATTTAAACCTTCCATTCAACTCAAAATGGGCAAGGAAATCCTATGTTTATTTAATCATTCATATTTGGACAATTTCAGATAGGCACAAGGATAAATAGGTGTAAAACAAATTTGTAATATATGTACTGTATTTTAAAATAACATTTAAGTCTCATTCTTGAAAGTAACTTTAGATACATAGTGCTTATTTTCAAAGTGTTTAAAGTGGTAGCAGCATTTTACAAGACATTACCTATACTGAACTGTTTAAGTACTTATATTTATGTATATTACTGCATGCATAAAGTCATAATTCATAGTGCAAAGTTGTGTCTGAGGCCCGGCCCATTACTACTGCAGCATGATGTATGCAAAGTAATTACAGTTCGGAAAGAAGTATCGTCATTTTTTTCAAATGAGGCTATTGACATGAAAATCCTTTCGCATATCATCATAAACCAAAGTGATCCACACGCCCCAGGGAATCAAATATTGAGTCATGTGTGGCCTAATAAAGTGGAACGACAAAGGGAACAAGTACTGAACACGTGTGGGGGGGGGGGATAAGCTGCAAAAAGGCATAAAAAGCCAAGTAACCATGCAGAATGTGTCGCAATTTGCTCCACATCAGTGAACATTTCTGGGTAAAATCAAAGAGCTCTCTAAGGAGACCTTGACATATTGACTGTTGCAAAAAAAAAATCACTCTGAGGGGTTGGTTCTAGAAACATTTCCACGCTTCTGAATGGTGGGGCCAAAGTCCTCAATTGGCAAGAGCATAATTTCTCCACTGTGATAGACTGGCGACCTGTCCAGGGTGTACCCCGCCTCTCGCCCATTGGATGCTGGAGATAGGCACCAGCACCCCTCGTGACCCCACAAGGGACAAGCGTGACGGAAAATGGATGGATGGCTGGATAATTTCCCCAAAATTCAGTTACGACCCAGTGGCCTTTGGACGGTTTCTGAAGAGCTCTAAAAGAGCCAAGCGCGATTCACAGACAGTATTTCCAGTAAAACCATAGGTAATCCACTGCACAAGACTCCACTGCCGAAGAAAAAGAAATGAGTTATAGGGGCTGAAAATGGGTGAATTTCCAGCCCCTACAGAAACATATGTACTGCAAAAACAAGCTGTGTCTGGTGCTTTAAGCGTGCACTCTGCCGCAGTCCTGGCCGTCCTCCACGTGCCGCTGCTTCCCGCTCAGCGCCATCCCCGCCTCCTGGATAGCAAACTGCAGAGCAGCTCCTGTCGGGACGCGAGCAAACCCTTCCTCCGTGATGTTGTTTATCTTCAGGTAAGCGCCCGGTCTGTGCAGGGCCACTCCGTGAAGGTGAGAGAAGAGCAGCGGTAAGTCGCGCGGCAATGAGTAGTGAGAGGCCAGCCTCAGCTCGGTGGGGATGTCCGTCTCCTGGCTGTACTTGAAGACGGCCGCCATGTATTTAGACAGGTCTTCTCCCCGGGCTTTGGCTCGGCCCAGCTCTTCTCCAATTAGCTGGATGATGGCTTCAGAGCTGCAGGCATTTGGTGTTAAATCCAACTTGTCGTCTCGAGTCACCTCTGGGTCACGGCTTTGCCTGAGTCCCGGAGAACAGATCACCAGGACAAAGTCGCTCTCCCGGATCTGCCGACAGTACCAGGCCATTCTGCCCTCCTCCGCCACGCCCAGAGAGTCCCAAAGGTCCAGGCACACCTGAGAAGACATCACTCCTTTAGTGTCCAGCAAAAGTATTCATAGCCCCGCAATTTGTTTCGTAACCAACGTTTCACATGACAATCACAAACTTTTGTGTAACTTTTTTCCTTTTTCAGATTTTTAAGGACATGTCTGTAGCAGCTTTTCATGTTCAGAGACAGAACGTTTTGCCCATTCTTCTTTGTGGATTAGCCCGAGCACAGTCACACTCAATAGAAAGCGTCTTTGATCTGTGGTGGAAACTTTGACTAGGCCAGTCTAATGCAATAGTATAGGCTCTGGCTGTATGTTTAAGGTGGTTTTGCTGCAGGAAGAAGAAAATCCACCCAGTCTCAAAGCTTCTGCAGCCTCTATTAGATGTTTTGTCCAGACTGTATTCAGCGCCGCCCGTCTACATCAACTCCGATCAGCCTCTTTATCCCAGCTCCACTGAAATCATTTTAAGCTTTTGCTATTTGTTTTTGAATGTTTGAACAACGTTGCTCTGCCATGTTTATGTGAGCTGCTTCAGCCGTACTGCCCATCCCGATCCCTTAGATCAGCTGATCGGCTGCTGCTGACAGTCCCTAAAACTGGGCTGAAGCTCAGAGGTGACAGAGCATTTGCTGCTGCTGCTCCCAAGTTATGGAATAACTTACCACTGAGAATCAGACAGGCCTCCCCTTTTCCTGGTATTAAATCTCAGATTTAAAAACACACTTATTTTTTTTTCTTGCCTTTTAATACACTTGTCATGTATGGCATTTTAAAATACTCCTGCTGTGAACCTGATTTTTGGCTTTTGATGATCTGCGTGTATGTTTTGTATGTTTTTAACTTATTTTCTTAACCTATTTTTGTTTTAATGTTCAGTACATTGGCCACGTCTGCGGTTTTTAAAATGGACTGTAGAAATTAAGCTGATTGATTGATTGATCGATTGATTGCCGGTGAAAAAAGGGAGAGCTTGGTCTTGTTTGTTTGACCCCAGCACCTTCTTCCACATGTTCGTTAATAGGCGGACCACATTTTGCTGGAATGAGAGGAAATCCAGAACAGAAGCAAAGAGCGCAGATCACCTTTGTTGCCATGTGCTGCTGTACGAAGGCGCCCAACTGCATGACAGCTTTTACATGAGCAGGGCCATCATGGCCACTGTAGCAGATCAGAAGGTGGGGAGGGGTCGGCGTGTCCCCAGCCCACAACACCACTTCCTTTTGGGTCTTGTTCTCTTCATCGAGGGGGAGAATTTCTACGTGGATCACAAAAAGACAAGTAGCATTTTACTCACTGGTGCATGGCACGTTGGGATTACTCATGGTTTGATTTGTGTTGATTTGCACCTGGGTTTACATCCACTTGCTTCCTGTGCATCTTTGACCTCCAACACAATAAAGCAGCCAGCAGGACTCCAAATATGGCTGCCGCAGGCAGACACAGAGCTAATACCACAGCAAAGGACGGAGAGCTATCTGCTGATGGAGGAGATCAAATCAGATGTTGAATCAGAGTTAGACTTCTGTGAAACACTTTGAAACTTTGGCTAAAGCTCTTATTCCCACATTGCAAACAACACTTTACACGATCAGATTATAACTCCAGAGTCACAGCAGAGGAGGAGGAGTTTTTTTTTTTTTTAAACTGTGCAATTGAGAATTATTTTCACATAGATGTATACAGTATATTTTGGGATTAACTCCATAGTATTTAATAAAAAGCCTTCAGGCTACAATACTCAGTCTTCTGTGGTGAGAACCCTGCCAGCCGCCCACATCTTGATCCTGTAACATTTGACCTCTAACTTGTAAAAGCTCCTTAAATCTGTCGCACCCTGGGGACATCTGGAAATAAAGCTGAAGCATCATTAAAGCCTTCCTTACCTTTCTGAGAGCCGGTGACATGAATCTTGAAGCGTTTTCTTACGGCATCTACCTGCTTAGCAGCGATCTGTGACAGAAGGACACGTTTAGCATTAAAGTACATTTCTGGTTTAAAAACCAGAAAACAGAACAGCCTTCAGTCTGATTTGTTGATGTCTTGGCCCACTGTAAAATGCAAACCTCATACTCAGGTTTTTTTTATTATAATTCTATTCATCTTGTGTTGAAGGAGTTTGTCAATGTACATTTGGTCACATGACAAAAACATACTTGAAAGCATTTTTCAGGGATTTTGTGTGACAGACCAACACAAAGTAGTGGTCTGCCCCCAGTCTCAAGTCTTTTGCCTCCGGCAGCTTTTTCTTGCAAGCTACCTCTGTATTTAGCTCCATCCACCTTCACGTCCACTCTGACCCGCTAAGCCTTCCAGCCCAAGGAAAGCATCCCCACAGCATGCTGCTCCACGTTTCACGGTGAGGATGTTGTGCTTAGCCTCTCACTACACTTAGGGCCTGATCCTCAAGAGGTTTGCACGTACAATAATGAAACACATGCAAGCTAGTTAGCGTGTACAAAGCAATTTCTGTGTGTAAAATGAGCGGAAAAGTGGGACCGTGCGGCTCCTTCCCAAACTCAGAGCGAGTTTAGAGAGGGGCTGACGGCTGACAGTCAGCTTTTCCTGGTTTTATGATTGATATGTAATCTTTTAAATTAAACGTGTGTTATTTCTTGTCTTTCTTTTTTTTTTACATTTGTAGCACTTTGAGACACTTTTATTATCAACGTTATTCCATCCATTTATCTCCAGCGGTCAATGGGCAAGGCAGGCGAGGCAGGGTCCTGCCAACGACCTGGAGGGAGGTTTTCAGTCGATGGGGGCTGGAGAAGTTCCACTCAGTTGTCGCATTTGGCACGGGCATAATCTGCGATGCATGTGCCATTAGAATAATGATAAACAGGCGTAAATCTGAATGGTCAGCTGTAATATTTTCTTCTTAAACTGAGAAAAGTAGAAAGAAAATAAAAGTTTTGTCTTCTGCAAAAAAACAACCGTTCTTTTTTTTTTTTTTTTAGGATAATAAGTAATATTTTCTGTAATAAAAGAAAAAGTTGAATAACAGAGGTTCTCTTTATTTAAAAAAAGGGCTTTGTGCATCCTAGGTGTCTGGAGAGATTATGTGTTGGCCGTTTCTGACTGGTATCCAGAAACTGAAACGTTGCTCAGCGTGTCCTCTTTCTGTTACGGTAGCTTCTAAACTGCCAGTAGAACACGCAATTGGCTCATTTAGATGTTGGTTTTGCACATCTTATCCAATGAAGATTCAATCTTTGTAGATCAGCCACAACATGACAACTTATTGTACACGCATTTTTTTTTTCTGCCCATATAATTTAGCGCTCCTTATTTGGGATCTTTGAAGATCAGGCTCTTAATATACTGCATGTAGGCCACAAAGTTCCATTTGTGTCAGATCTAGCCAGAGCAATTCTATGTTTTCTGTAATTCCCACATTTGTTGTGCCAAACTTTAGACTAGATTTCTTACGGCTTTCTTTCTTGTCAACTACTGATTTCTCTTGCCCGCTCTTCCATGAAGGTCAGCTTTGTGGAGTCAGGTTTGCCCACCTCTCTGGATCTCTGCTGCTCCTCCAGAGATCCCATCGGCTGCTTCTCTAAACAATTATCTCCGTAGTGTGCCTGTCAGTTTAGGTGGACGGCCATGTCTTGGTAGGTGTGCAGTTTTGCCATACTCTTTCCATTATAGGATGACGGATTGACCAGCGCTCTGTGAGATCTCCATGATGTCGTCTGGTCAACAGCGGGATTAAATATCCTCTTTTACAAAACTTTTATAAAACAGTTGCATTTATTCTGAGATTAAAGGTGGACAGCTGTAAACAATTGTGACTTCTAAAGGGTAATTAGTGGACCTCGATTTGAATTAGGGCATTATAGTAAAGTGGGCTAAATACAAGGTCCTTCAAATCTAAGCACTACTTTTCAATAGTCTTTCACAGTTCCACTCCTAATGAAATACATGTAGTTTGTGATTATATAAAGTTGCGAAAAATATTTTAGAGATCACAAACAGACTTTCCATCATTTTGTGTCCAGATTTCATCCTTATCATTCCAGGACGGTGGAAATATATCCCGCCTACACATGACAGAAATGACATGACGCTGGGTTTCAAACTTTAGTCTGTAAATAGCTCATATTTAATGGGATAAATGTAGGTGCTGTTCTGACAAAAACACACAACAAAAATAAAACAAAACTGGAAGATGTGGGAAAACAAACGAAGAAGACAGTAGAAATCAGAAAAGGTTCATGCCTCACCGTACAGTTGTAGTTGGTTCCTTCATGAAGGTCGCTCAGCTGAAAACTGTGGTGGGTTTGGTTCCTCGAGGAATCCTGAGAAAAATTGCACTAGTTTTTGTCAGTTATTTGCACAGAGAAAAGCTGTGTACGGCTATTTTTAAATGGTGCATTAAATGCTTTTATAGCACAATGACTTGTGGCAACGAATACATGTTTGTTGCTTTAATGCCTTCCAAATTGTTCAGAACCCTGTTCCTGCAGTAGCACTGAAACAGGTCATGTTTATGACCAGCTCTTAAGTTTTGTGCAAGACGGACACCTACACCGCCTCCCACTGATCCATCTGTCTACTAAATGAGTCCTACAATTGTTGTACCAACCGTAAACCTAAGGATCCGGTTTTCCTTATGTGTGGAAGCCCAACTGTGTGAACAGCAACGGGCCAAGCACCCCTGGAGAAATCCGGTGTTAAGCATGAAGTTGGAGATGCTTTTTTTAATAGTGGGGACTGACTGCAGTGTCACAGTCAAGAAGTTCAGAATCCAGAGACAAATGTCAGTGTTCTCAACCAGAAAAGGGGGGATTGCTTCTTCCAGGTCAGAACTGTTCTTTGCCTCAAGCAGAAGAGTTAAAGCAGCCATGATAGACTGCAGCTATGCTTTCTTTACATTCAGGAAAGCTCCTGTTGAATATTTTTTGGACCTATGTGCAACATTGTTTGAGAGATGTTTTTGGGTCCTTCATTTAGTCGACTTCTAAAAAGTATACTTGTTAGGCTGTACTATAGGGAACTCCTAAAATACATGTCATTAAAAAAGTAAGGTTCATTTGAAGTACCCATCCTTATTTTTATTAATATGTTGTTTCTGTGGGCTGCACAGTGGCTGGTGCCTTGCAGTAAGAAGGTTCTGGGTTCAAATCCAACCCTGGGTCTTTCTGCTTGGAGTTTGCATGTTCTCCCTGTGCATGCGCTGGTTCTCTCCGGGTACTCTGGCTTCCTCCCACAGTCCAAAAACATGACTGTTAGGTTAATTGGATTCTCTAAATTGTCCTTAGGTGTGAGTCTGTGTGTGAATGGTTGTTTGTCCTGTTTGTCTCTGTGTCACCCTGCGACAGACTGGCGACCTGTCCAGGGTGTACCCCGCCTCCCGCCCAGTGAATGCTGGAGATAGGTACCAGCAACCCCCGCGACCCTATGAGGGATAAAGCGGTTCGGAAAATGGATGGATGGATGGATATTGTTTCTGTTTCTGACCTCATACACAAATGTTTAAATAAAATTTATTTTGAATAAGGCTTGATGTTGTGGTTGGTAGATGACTATATATTGTTGCTGTTGACCATATGGATCCAGCAGGATTTTTTCTGATGGATTCCTAATTGTTTCTCTGGGCATGGTGTGACCACTTTGCTGACTGGGTCACAAACCAGTTTTCCAATTTATCCACGATTCCAAATAATAGGGGGAGTGGTGGCCTAGTTGCATTGTGCTTGTGTCTCGGAGGTTCTGGGTTCAACTCCCACACACAGCCACTCTGGATCCCTGAGTAGGAAGAGGATGGGTAAAATGCAGAGAACAAATTTCATTGGAATGTATGTTGCAATGACAACAAATGTGATGATTATCATTAAATAATTCTACGATGCCTTTTTAGTTTAAATTGTTTTCCCGTAGGCAACTACAAAAGTAACTACCTCAGTACTTGTTAAAGCCCAAATTAAATAAAAAGAACTTAATTGTGCTGAAAATCATTTATTAACATATTTCCCCCCCTCCACTTCTAAAAAGCTATCTGCGCCCCTGATTTGTGGGACACTGGGACAGGAGTGAACAATGTGGCACAGGCCACAGTCCAGCACAAATCAGGACACCCCATATGGACCCTGTTCTGAAGTCATAATGCTAAATCAGTGTCTAATGATGGGATGCTCTGGCACAGAAACCGTAACTGGCCAGCCTCTTGGACCAATTTATTATTTTACCGCTACAGTTTTACTTGAACAATAATTCAAAAATGTAAAACTTCATACATAACTATATACAAATCTATATATAATTTTTAACCTTTACCTGTAGAACTGACAGCAGGAAAACTGAAAACCTTTCAATTTTGTGGTAAACTAAACTGATGCAACAGCATTTTTTACAATATCTTTCTCAATCAGATCAACTAGACAGACATCAATTGATAGTGTGAATATGTTGGCGTAGTAAACACTAGGGGGCAGCCTGAAGATGAAATCACATAAAGGCATCTTTACTCTGCATACAGCACAACTACAGGAGCCTTTGTCTGTGGTTTAGAAAAAGAAAAATATGACAAACCAAGGTACTACTGTCTGATATGAACTGTCAAGTAGATTCAACATCAGCGACACGAACAACTGTAGCATCCCCCCCCCCCCCCCACCACCACCACCACCTCTTGTTGACAGGAAATAACAAAAAGGAGCTCAGAAGAGCTGTTTGCAAAAGTCTCCTGTATTTATCCCATATGTCCACCAATGGCACTGTTGGTAATCTTTAGTAGCATTACTAGTGTAGTTCATTTAGGTATACAGCATATTCATTTATGAAAACTGGGCTAAAAACATAAGACCAAATAAATGCAGATTCAAAAGAAGCAAAAAAAGCACGCTCACCGGAACTATGTCTGTGTATTTCATTTTTCCATTTCCGTTACACTGACAGTAGTACTCTCTGATGCCCAGGTTTGTGGGGGCCAAGTTAAAAGTAACAGTGATGTTAGAGCCTTCCTGCTGGACGTCAACATGACGCGGATACCAGTCTGCAACCGTTTCACAAGTGGACTTACATGCAGAGTTGATTTTAAGAGGACATCTTTATTCATATGATCATTTTCCTCTCAAGGACCAATAAATCTCACCTTGTTTACACTGGTCCAGACCATTCTTCTCTGTGCATGCTGGAAAGAGCACCATGAATATGTCATATAGATCCAATGCTGCTTTAACATATAGAAAGAAGTGAGCTAGGTTTTTAGGGATGACACAAGATGAAGAAATGTGAGTAATATGGTCTAAAAGGGGTTTACAAATGAAGTGTCACTATGAGAAACCCCATGTGTGTTCTTCGAGGTTACACATCATAAAGTAATGTCAAGCTCACAACTTAACAGGGTCTTACAGCGAGTGCTGAAGTAGAGGCCTTGGTAAAACTTGTCCCACTCCTCGGGAACCGGCAAGGCCATGACAGTAACAGCATATCGGGATCCCAAGGAGAGGCCGGGAAATGGGTCCGACTTGTACACCTATGAGGGAAAAAAAATAATTCCAGCACAATTGGACTTGTTTAAAATATTGGAATTAGTGTATAATGCCCAGTTTTATTGGCTTTCATTCACTGAACAATTCACACAAGCTAACAAACAGTTTGGACAACATTTTAGACGTCATTTGCTTTATGACACTCAGATCCCAACAACTCTGACTGCTACTTCCTTTTATTGCAGATTTTCCAACAGACCATTGTAACCAATTTAGCTTGTTGCTTTCAAATTAGCACAGTATGTATAGCTACTAGAGTTGCACCTGTGAAAGCTCCCTGTTGTGGTTGGATATGGATATGAGAGTTTAATTCAGCCATAACTTAATAGAAGCAGCAACAGAGAATATTGGGATTTCACCTGATCGGACATGCTTTCAAAAATGTTCTGTTTGCTAAGACACTGTGGTAGTGAAAGATGGAAATAAAATGAACACAGCTTGAAGAGAATTTCCTCAATACAAGTATCGTTAGCACTGCACCAAACCCAGCCGCAACAGGAAGTTAGAAAAGTCACCACGGATAACTTTGCTTTAAAATGGCAACAAGTTGAGTTGTGTGATTTGACTTCAACAGAGTCTTTGAATGAAGCTGAACATTAGGGCAATGGCGAGGAGGCCTTCCAACCAAAGACAAATGGTCAAAATACAAGTGGAGACATGCAAAAATGCTGGTCAGCCGTTATACGGAGGGTTTGGTCACTGTGATGCCAATCAGGAATCTTTGCTGGATCAGTTAAAAGTTTTAAATTATTTTTAACAACCTATTTTTATTAAACTGTAAATGAAACAGATACTTTTATAAATCCAAATTGATACGCCGTATTTCTGGAAAAAGTCAAAGGGCTTTTTATTTCTAATGGCTTACCACCTGTCACTGTGTTCATACTGTACACTATCTGTGTAAATCTAAAGAAATTGTAAAAAACAAAAAAGCTCAATATTTGTTGAGTCTGAAGTTTTTGTGACTTAAATACGACTCGAGTCGGAACCTGAAACGTGAGTCCCCATCTCTGGTTCAGACAGAATAAAACGATACATTTATCAGGAGATTATGTTAGTTATGAACTGAACTGCAGTAAAGGTTTCAGTTATTACGCTTAAACTGAAACTCAAACGATTTAAAAATGGATTCGCTCTAAGTTGTTTCCACTTCACTTTATACAAAAGGGAATGTGATAACTTTCCCATAAATCGATGTAAGCTACTGTTGCATAAACCATCCAGATGCTTAGACCAAAGGGAATGCCGTCTTTTGTACCGTTTGAGCTTTTGAGGCAGAGAGAGAGACGTTTCGGTTGAAGAGCAGCAGCTGACAGGCAACAGTGGTTCCTCCCAAAGCTTGCACATACACTCGAAAGCCTCGCAAAAAGGCAATTCCTGCAGAACACACAAAGAAAAACAGCAAGAATACACAAGCGTGCCTGTTAAACATTTATCACGCGTGCCGCTTCATATTCTGCTACTTATCAATGCAGAATATTCTTTTATTAATGAGCCACACATCTAACCATCTAGATGTAATCATGTGCAGTCAATGCTAATGCGAGCTTTGAACTACAGTGGCAACGCTGAACGAAAAGCTGTATGGGGCTGCCAAGGACTTCTGGGCCGTAGTGGAGGTTTTCCACCCAGGAGGAGAAGGAACCTAAACATACATCTATTTGCTACAACCGTTTGGCTCAAAATGGCCCGTTGTCCTGCAGGTGGTGCTGCTGGCAATGTCAAAACACGTTTATGGTCCTGAAGTGGAACCATCGAGCAGCCGCTTGTTTGGATGCATGTCCGTATTTGTCAAATAGGGCTTTTGTTTGAGAATTCTGTGAGATTTAAAAGGATGTTTTTTTTTTTTTCAGTTTTATTCATCTTTATGTAGCCGATTCATAACAACTGCTGTCTCAAGAGGGTATATATAATAAAAAAGATCCATTAATTATACATAGAAATCTGTTCAATTCAATCCAAACTTCTTTCTTCCCTGTTGATGACACCATGACTTGGTGGCTGAATTAGATGGGGCGGCTGCCAGTTCCTGGTAATGCTGGAAAATGCTGGCTAAGAAAAGGAGGTACTAACATCCACAACTCAGACCATAATCAAAGTTTTTGGCAGACATGCAAAGTGCTGTGGGAAAACTAACACTGCTCATCATCCTGAGTAAAACATCCCCAGAGTGAACCATGGTGCTGGCAGCATCAGGCCGGGAAACTACTTTTCCACAGCAAGGTTAGGTACGGCTGTGAAAGGCTGAAAGATGCATTCCCCAAAGGACTTACAGCTGTACTTGCAGCAAAAGATGGTTTAACGACAAGTTGACCCAGGGGTCAGAAAACATGTATACACCACTTTTTTTTTTTTACATTTTAAAGAACATGCGCCATTTACTTTTATTTTCACCTTTGTGCAAAACGTCATGCTGGTCTGGCCCATAAAAATCGCAGTCAAACATGGCAGAACCTGAGGCTGTAATGTGAGACAAACTTAGGAAAAGTTCAAGATGAATAAATTTCTTTGTAAATTACCCCTAATGGCAGCCAGCTATTTATAAAAAAAAAACAAAAAACGAACACGTTTGAGTTATGTAACGTCCAATTTTTACAACACCTTCAGGGATGAAAACATTTTATCAGGAAACCTTCCAGTTCTTGTTTGGAAGTTTTCAACAGTGCACCACATGACTGGACACAGCCCAGTTTCATTACAAGCCCTCCAAGTCGGTGTACTGTTGGATTTGTGCAGAGCACATATGTCAAAGTCAAGGCCCGCGGGCCCGATCCGGCCCGTGAATTAATTATCTACGGCCCCCCCTGATGATATTTGATTACTATTAGAACGGGCCCTCAGGCCACGGCCGCCCGCTGGCGTTTTGCACTTGTGACCAATATGGCCCAACACTCCTTCTTTGACACAAGGGGGAGCAAGCAACTCAAAAACCCAAACAGCGATCAAGTCCAAGATGTTTTATTTCAACAAAAGCCGCCGTAATAGTGGCACGATAAAACATTCCCTTTCCCTTTTTTTAAAAGTTCAAGATTATTCCAATAATTCCAATTCCAATGATTCCAATAATTGTCCTTAAAAGTCACCAATTAGAGGCCAGAAGTTGGGCTCCACTTATTATGCTGCTTCTGGTGGAGGATCCGTCTACAGCGCACCCTCTTGCCGATCCACAGCTGATTCTGCGGCGCTCCAGCACTGTTCCACTCCTCTGCGTGCCACGCCGCTTTTCAGATCGATCTAGCTAAAAGAAAGAAGCAGGAAAACTCCAGCATCCCTGCATCAAGACTCCGTCAGAATAGTATTTCCTGCCGATACTCTCTGATCGAGACGGAGCGCTATTTACAGGCGCCCTCGGTACTGGTCCGTCTGTTCACCTCCCGGTACTCTGTGTCTGGCGTGCGGATCCCACCTGCCCCTCGCTCGGCAGCGTGTCTGTGTCTGTCACCTGCAGGATCAGCTCCCCTCTCCTTCCATCCAGGCTATTTTTATTTTGCCCTAAATCAGCCTCTGCTGACACCAATTGCAGAGCGCACTAATTGCGCTCCACCTCCTTAGACAACCGACTTCAGCCCGGTGTGCTTGGATTGTTAAAGGGGAAAAACAAAAACAAAAACAATCCAAACATGCAAAGCACAACAAAAACGTTTCATCCCCGACACAGTGCCCCAGTTGCGCATCCAAGCTGCTCGGACGCTCTCTCTGTTTGGCAGCACATACCTATGTGAACAACTTTTCTCTAATCAACACATCACACAGGAGCCGTCTTACTGATAATCAGGCCAGCTGACAGCTTTGCTAGGGCCCGGGACAACGCAGTCTTTTTGGGCCCCCCTCTACACCTGCCGCCACCACACACACCCACACACACACACGCACACACACGCACACACCAAAAAAAAAGTCAACTTAACTGTATACTTCATGCCAAGGAAATCTGTATTTTATACTGGATATTTTCAACCCATCTATTGAATTTAGTGCACTAGTTGTATAATTAAACTGTTGACCTTTTGGGTTTTGTGATTTTTATTTTATTATTACAATTAAATAATAATAATAATAATAATAATGTTATGTTCATAGTGTTTTTTTCCTAATTCACCTCTTATATCTTTCAATCCTTATGTAATTGTGTCTGTGTTGTGTGCACCTGCCTGTTGCTTTAACCCTATAATTTTCCCCGTCGTGGGATAAATAAAGGATTAGCTAATGTTATTTTATCTTAAATAACACTTTTTAATAGGATATATGTACTGGATTCTTTCAAGGTCTTAAATACATTTTCTGTGTGGGCTCCAGTAACATATGATAGATAATATCTACTTTGAAAGTTAACATGAACTGCTGCTGAAGATGACCACTCTTATCTACCTGGATGTTCTCTGGAGGACTGAAACGCCTCAGTCAGTGACGTCAGTCTGTGGGTCTGTCGGGGCAATGAGAGAAGTTTCATCTCCTCTCTCCTTTTCTGTCGCTCGACGTTTTCTTGCTCATAGTTTTTCACGTGCTTAGATAAATTTGTTGTGTTTCAGCTGAATTTAACCGGCTTTTTACAAAACACACAGCTTGATTTCATTTACGGTATTAAAATAAAGCCAAATGGCGCTTCTTTCCCTCTTCATTTTTTTCCGTTTCTGCGGTCTCTCTCTCAGCTCAGAGCCCAACCCCAAACATTGATGAACTTGTATAAAAGACGAGACACCACCTAGTATCCGGCTCAGCCTCAGACAGGAGATAGTCCGTGGGCCAGAATCTGTAGGACCTCTCTTTAAGAAGTTTCGTATGAACTGTCAGGGGGAAACTTTCTTGCACTTGGATGAGTGATATCAAAACACCAATGTTCCCACGTTTTCACTTGCACATTAATAAGTTATAGCCGATAAAAAATATAAACTGTTGCGCACCGGTCCAAGAGGTCACGTGATTCGAATATTGCTGCTCAGCCAATCAGATCGCTGTATTGTCAGCTATGCGAGTTCAACCAGTTCATCATGGCTGCGCACGTAAAGTGTTGTATGCATCTGTTTCCAGATGAAAAAAGCCCAACAATACCATTTTCTGGTGCCAGTTGACAGAGATATTGATGGCAAGGGAAAAGAAATAGCCCAGTCCATCCATCCAGCCATCCAGCCATCCATCCATCCATTTTCTTACACTTTCAATGGGCGAGAGGCGGGTACACCCTGGACAGGTTGCCAGTTCATCGCAGGGCAGAAATAGCCCAGACTTTTCCCCAAGTTATGTCAAAAACAGAACTGTACCCATTTGATGTTTTTATGTTTCACTTTGTTTGTAGATGTTGTCAATATTATGTTGTGCTATTTTAAATGACTATCACTCTAATTTTTAGAGGTACTTTTCAAAAGCCCATCTAGGGACAAGTGCTGCGAATTAGCTGTTGCTATTGCACTATGACGCAAACATGGGACTGCTGTTTTGTTCAGTTTGTCTATGTCAATGTGTGTCTGTCACTACCAAATAAACTTTGAAATGAAATAAATGAAATTTTAAGTGGTTGGAACAGCAAGATGAAAGCATAAATGACCAAACATGCCTCAAGTAAATTTATGGATAACTCCAAAGCATTTTCCCCCCAGCAGATGTTTTTAAGCTCCATCTGCATGCAGCTAGAAGTCTGCAGCAACATACCGTAGTGACTGGGCCTCCATGAGATAACGGCGGTGTCATATTTGGGGTTAGGCTCATGTACAAACTCGATCTTCACATCATTTGGTGCTTGGACGTAGTGTTCACAGATGCTTGGATCTTCATCCCCGAGGAGCTCCAAACAAGGCCATGGGATACAGCCTGAGGAGGAGAGTCATTGGGATGAGTCCAAAATGGATTTATTAAACCTTTACGTCAGGTATTATGCAAAACATGTCAGCAACACATGCTTTAGTAAGTCACGTTTTTGTTATTGGCTCTTCTGAGCTTTTCTGCATGGAGATACACAAAAACACGGAGTACGCCCACAAAACGTGACGCGGCACACTGATAATCACAGACACGTGGACAATCGCGTGCCTCTATCATTGGGGCCATATGCAGTTACACAAGTGGATGTTTAGGCATGTGGAAAGTGGGTCAGAAACACCTAGAACAGCAATGGCATCAGCATAGTTAGAGGATGTGGCAAATGGTGCTGATAAAAGCTTCAAATACACTTGTAGTGACGACAAAGCACCCGGGACCTAATAAAACTATTATTTAGAGGCATGTCAATACATGTCACATAGTGCTCGAGAACGAATTAATTCATGATTAGTTATAACCTTTAAGCAGTTAGTCCAATGTGATAAGCTGATTGCACATTTGTCTTTGTGTTCGGTCTTGTGTGAATGGCCTTTAGTGGCTGGATTAAACAGGAGCCTCTGGGTAAAAATAAGGTGTTGGTCTGCACACATTGAACAGGTACCTAAACAGGAAAAAAAAAACACTTACAGGCTATTGTTAGCAGCAGTTTACAATGATCTCAGCATTTCGCCTTTTCTAACCTACTTCACCCTCAGATCTACCATGAGAGAGGGGCTAACAAAGCCATATGCCCGGACAAATATCTACAAAATGGCTAAACCATCCAAATGTTTTCTTTAAAGATTTTATATAATTTAGTAAAATATACAAAAAACACACATTTCAGTTTCTACAATATTAATCTACAATATTAAACCCTACAGTGCCCAGTATACTGTTGTGCCATACTAAAGCCATGATGAAATAATTGATGTCGTATTGAATTCTGGCCATGTAGCCGGAGGACAACTCAGAAGGGGGTTGTGAGAAAGAGTTTCAGGCTGGGACGGCCTCTCTCAGCAGGGTGCCTGCCGTGAGCCTGGACCACTCCTCAGATTCAAGCCCATTCTTCACTTCCTCCCTGGGGCTGCCAAGGAGAGGGTGGCTAACCAGCCACCTCTGCAAGCCACTACAGTATTCTTCACCTTCTTTTCCACTGTTCTCCCTTTGGATGGACAAAGTGGACCGAATTAATACCGCATTAATATGGAACATTAATGTCGATTTAAAGGGGTTTTGTTTACTATAGGAGTAACCGATTTTAGCGACCGATCGCTGCAGCACACCTACCTCCCGGAGGTAGAATCACATTAATAAAATCGAGCGTCCCTAAAGTAATGATCTTACTGAACAAATCATTCTTTCAAATTTTTATTTCCTCAAATAATATTTTGTGCAACTCGGGATTTGCATTGTGAATGGGTTGAAACACATACCAAATGTTGTTCTGAATTAGTTAAGCTAATTTAACCTCAATTCACATTCTTTAAGACAAACTTTGGTTCTTTAACTCAAACAAAATGTTATTTCATCAAATAATGTTTTGTTTACTCAGGATTTGCATTGTGAATGGACTGAAACACATGCCAAATGTTGTTCTTTATTCTGATGATGATCAACCACTTTTGTTTTGTCTTTTGTGTTATTTTGCATGTAAATAGTTCCTTAGCTTAGCTTCTCTTTATCTTCATTTTGCTTAGTAGTTTAGTTAAGTTTCACTAGCCTAGTAGAGAGGATTTATTGATTGAAATATTGTGTTAATTCAGATAAACAGCATTACATAGTGATGTTCTCTGGATGTTCATTTTATTTCTGTTTTTAAATTCTTGAACTTGAAGGGAAGTTGTCACTCCTTTATTCTATGTGTGTGCAGAGTTTGCTGTTAAAAGATCGCTAGTGCTCGAATCACCCTTTAAACTATTGTCCTGATATCAGCTCTAGAGCTGATATCCTCCAGACAACACTTAACAGACAAAGAGTTATATATTAAACATTAAATAACTATAAACAGTGTATAATTGCACAACAATGCCTCCCCTCTTCTTAATATAATAAATGGACTCTTCAGGAACCTTTTAAAAGTTGCGCAAACATGCTGAGGAGTGTTTTAGCCTGAACACAGAGTCGTCAAGCATGACAAATACAAAAGACTTTATAAGATTCACTTTTTACTACTCATTTCAAGTAATGCAAGCATTGCTTGTTATCCATTCACAGTTGTTGGTTATGGCTTTGTGTTTTTGTTCACAGGATGGGCTTTCATCACTGCCAGCTGAAAATAAGTTATAAAAGCACGACCTCAAACAGGAACGAAAAAATGATTTAATGCACTTCTCATTGTGTAATTATTTCAATCAATGTAATATTGAAAACCATTCCATATTTTACATGGGTTTCAGTGTAGGCATAGGAGCGCGACGACAGCTGGTAGCTTGTGACAGTGGCTCCATGTCTTATTCAGTTATTCCTCCTTTTTATCTACTTCTAGTTTGTGTGTGTGTCCCTGTTTTTTTTTCTTCCTTTGTCTTTCGACTCACAACATGGAACTAAACGTTTGTGGTCAATTGTGCTGCTTATTTTATTTTATACCACCGCAGCAGTTCGGCCTTGCTTAAATATCTCTTCATTAGTGCCTTTTTAACCCCATGCTGTGTATAGCCGTCGTGAAGCTTCTGGCCCATGCTTCGTGGTAGAACTGGTAAAGTTCAGTTGAACTCGGTCAACCTCCTTCGTCCCAATCTGCGCTCAGAATCATTGTTTCCAGATTTCGACCACCTCGCTGTTGGTTTGAGGAGAAGTTGAGGAATTTAAAAACGGTACTTCTTCATCAGCTTTTTGCCAAGCTGCACCCACAGCATGATGCGTCTGCCACCATGCATGACAGTTCTTATAGGTTTGAACACCTTCCCTCGACTCCTTTAAGCATTTTTCCTGACATAGGAACCTATCTCTGTCTTCTCTGACCGTAAAAGCTGTCTTCTGAAGGCATTTGCTTTTTTCCATGTGGTAAACTGAAACAGCTGTCCCAGCAGCTTCCACTTCGCGGCTGTCTCCAGACCTGATGGGTCTTGGGCTGTTCTCATCAAAACAAATCTCTTTTATTCATCTAAGAGAGACACACTGGGTCATCTTGCACATCTTGGTAAAAAGGGGACACATTGTACGCAAATGTATTTACATGGAGGCGTTCATGTTTGTTTAGCTGTAAAAGACTTGTTCTAAAACTCTACTTTGCTGTAGTTTTGGACATTGGTCAATGGTTACCCCCTTACTTCGGGATAAAAGGATGATCAGTGAGGGCTGATCGGGAGAGAGAAACTGCACCGTGCAGTCAGAAGGAAAGTCAGTGAACTTTTCAAGTTAAAAGACACTTCAGACTCTTCAGCAACATGTGTTAATGATTTAGACAAATTTACTTATTTGAGCCTTTATTTGCATTTTGAAGCCAAAGTGGATCAGAGAAACTCCACAACAAAGCTGAAACTTGTGAACCTGAATGAAAACACCAAAGTAATGAAAAGGCCCAAAATGAGCACGATGATCACGACCCTTAAGTGTGTAACTTACCTTCTGCTTGCAGCTGTAATTGAAACATGACCTACCCTCAGTTTGCCGGAGGGTAGATTAAAAGTCTGTGCTGCCAGGCTGAACGGGACTTACCTCCAGATATGTGGAGGGAGTTAAAGCCCAGAGTCTTCTTGATGTCATCTGCGGATACTCTGCAGTATTCACATTCAGGTCTTCCCTGCAGAGCAGAAAGTATACAGAAGTCAGAATCACTTTTTAAATTTCCCCTTTTCTATGATTTACTAATACATGCACACAGATTGACATGAAGAAAAAAAGCAAAACAATACATTTTAGAGTCACTCATTAACATTTAACCAAGACCTGTTCTTAATGTGATAAACAGGAACCTGTTTAACTAGACTTACACCTAAAATATAACAGTACTAGTGGCTGAATGATAGCAGTAAGAGGTTAGGATTAAGTTTCTTCTAAATAAGCAATGTAAATACAAATGGTTCTTTCTGGCTTTAAATCATAAGGAATAGTATCAATATTATTCCTTATAATATTCCTTATAATGAACTTTAATGAACTTTAAAGAAACAACTTAAAGAAAGTATTCACGCCCCTTATTCACACCTTGAATGTATCTTGTTACAACTAAGCTTGGATGTTTTTATTGGGATTTTCATGTGACGGAGAATTAAGGAAAAACTTGATAATTGGGAAGTAAAAGGAAAATTATCCATGTTTTTTATACATTTGTATCTGGGCCCCTTTACATGGAAGTCATGAATTAAGACACAGAGGAACCATTTGCCATCAGAAGTCATCTAATTTGCTCACTTGTGTGTGACTTAATCTCATTATAAATCCTGCTGTTCTGTAAAGCCCTAAAAAGGCTTATTAGAGCAGACAGCTAAACAAACCACATCACTAGTCATCAATTTGAAACAAGTGGATTCCACTCTTCTCTCCTTGTTTCCATGCGTGGCTGGACAGTCAGTCGTGGTCTGTAGGTCTCTCTTCATCGCTCTTTTCTCTGGGTCGCTCCATTCTGCTCTTCGCTACAGACTAATACTGCCTTCCATTTGCATACAGAACTCGGACATCCTAATTTCCGATCGGAGGAATCAACTGGAACGGCCACCAAAGTTGGACTTTCCCCTCAGATATTCTGAGAAATGTCTTAAGGCCAACTGTCGGATCCAACAAGGCAGCTCCTCATATCAGCAACAGTAAGCTGAGATGAAAACATGTTTATTTTACAAGACACAGTTGGAAGAGTGCATCTAAAGTCAATGTTACATGTAGTGGCTACAACTCTGAACCAAACAAATTAAAGGTGGCGTTTGCATGTGGACGGTACAGCTTTAAACAACATTTGTAAGAGGTACTACAAACAAAACAAAAGCTTTCCCGGCTGTCGCCATATTGAAATCTTGACATTTTGTGTTTTTTAAAATTTGTTTTGAAATCCTGACTACTCCGACTGTGTTAACTGGAACGCTGTTCACTCGGATTCACTCCATTCCCAGCTCCTAGTTTCGATTTACGAGGTAAATGGAACGCAGCATCATGAACGCTGCAGAAAAGAGCCATTAGGATAGTTCATGAGGCTGGCTATCACCACCACATTTATCCATTATTCCTTCATTCTTGCCTGCTAAAATTCTCAGATCTGGGAGAATTTCTAACATCACAGTTGACGTAAAATTCCAGAAAGAAAAAGCTACTAGACAGCATACAAAAACATTTTATTCAGGGAGAGGGAGGGTACCATTACAGCCATAACCTAAATTTCAAAAACGTATGTGCTCGGACAAACATGAAGAGAATGTGCATTTATAAAGTGGTGTGAAGGTCTGGAACAAATCCAGCAGTGAATTAGAGCAATGTCCAAGCATTAGACTGTTTAGGAAAAGGCTCAAACTAGCAGTGTGCATAGGCACGTATGAATGTGTATGTGTGTTATTTGGAAAGTATATTGATTTATTTGCTCTATTAATGGACTTTGAGTAGTATGGACTCATAAGTAAAGTAGGAATCAAGAATATTGTTGGTGTTAAGGGCTATAGGAAGGAGAAAGGATGATTTAATAGGTTTCACTTCTTCATACCCTTTTCAGACATAATCACTAAATAAAATTTAACATAAATATATTATTGTTATTTATATACAGTGTTTGTGTTACATTTATATTTTCACTGAATTGTCTGAAATAAATTATTCATTCATTCATTATCTTGGGTATATATTTTATGTACCTGAGCATATTATTGAGGTATAGGCTAATTGATGTTGTATGCTGACATTCCTGGCATTTCTCAGTAAAAGGAGAAAACTTTTTAGACTGAAAAAAAAGAGCCTTAAATTCTTTTAGAGATCTCACTGAATGTTCCTCCAGACTCAGGTTTCAAACAAGTCACGGTATACCCTCTGCTCCATAAAGGCGCTGCGGTCTTTGGCTCCAAACATGAAACCCCACATTTATTATCTTAATAAGTTACATGTGCGGTAAAAGTGATGGATGACAGCTACCAAGCACAGCTTTTTTTGACCATATATCGTGTTTGACAAAGTCTTTAGATTTTACGAGAGAAAAAAAAGAAAAAGGACTGAATGGGATTTAAATTGGGAGAAGGCTTAAAGGAAAACTTGGCTTTGCTTTCCAGTGGCAGGGACATTTGTTTCTGTTAGCTGCCAGTAGAAATTAAAAACAAATGCAAGTTCAAGAGAGGGTTAATGCATTGTTTATTAGCCGGCTTTCAGCTGATTAACATTTTCCTGCCTTGATTAATAGGCCTACCACCAGGGGTGCCGACTTATGGGGGAAAGGTTAGGACAAGGGCCCCTGACCATCAGGGCCTCCATAAAAGAACATTTAAAATATATATATCAGGTATATATGATGATTTACATTTCTTTTTTTAATGGGGCCCAAATTTCCTGACGGCACCCCTCCCTACTTTTAGTTTCTATTTTTCCATGTCCAACTTTGTTTCTACATTTTATTCCTACTTACTTATATTCTGTTTTTTTCCCCTGTATTTTAATCATGTAAAGCACTTTGCATTGTCTCTGTACTAAAATGTGCTATACAAATAAATTTGCCTTCCCTTGCCACAGAGCATCTCGACCGACAATCGTTGGAGTGTCTGTGTACATAAAACGCATATTTAAACAGACAGCGTTAGCTGTTGACGTTGGGAGGTTTATTACTTTTCTGTTCCAGATACTGGAGCTTTAATGACCTTTTTACATTTCTGTCAAACATCGGCATCGTAGCGTTAGCTTGGCATGAGGCATTGTTCATCCTGTTCGTTTTGTGTTGCCCCTCTGGCTCATAGGTAGAGTTCCTGTGAACAACACATTTATGTTTATCTTGTCGATAAAGAGGTTTGCATTTGTTTTTCAGGCTGTGATCGTCATGCTAGAAGAGTTTAAATTTCCTGCAGCAGATCATTGTCCAGATGAGCTGCTGCAATCGCTGCAGTATAGGGAGAAGCCCAACAATTTGGCCAAATGGGAATAAGTTGGTGTATGTCTGTTTTGATGAATATTTTTAGCATTGCTTGATTTTCAGCTGAACAGACTTCAAGTCCACCTTCTCCCCATTGATAATTGCTGGGGATGTTGCAGGATAGGATAATGAAAAACAGGCCAAAATCTCAAGATGAAAGTGTTCAGGGGCCATAATTTCCAATTGAAAAGATACAATTATTTGATGGTGAATTTATTAATTTCTGTTTACTCGCTCAACAATAAACTAAGAAGAAAGAAGAAAAGAACTAGCTCTTATATGTCCAAAAAAAGTTTAGTTGATTGCACTAATTTAAAAAAGGTGTCTAGTTATCAAAAATCTTGATTGTTTCTATTTTTGTTAGACTGTGAAATGTTTAGTACATCCACAGGAACAAAAATTAGAAGGATTTTCAACAACCCTTGACGTATTTAGCCAAAATTAATACATGTGTCCAAGCCTGTTTTGAGTAAATCTAATCATAACAAAAAATGTTTATCTGCTTCAGCTCCATTTGCTGGAGCGACAAAGTTCTTCTTTAGCTGTGGTCAAAGGCCATGCAAAACTAAAAAAATGGGCCCCCGGGTCTAACCCCACGTCCTAGGGATGATAAAGACCCTTGAACAAGAGACCTGGTTCTTACATATGGTCTGCCAGTGTCTAACATTGAAATGTGTGATTCTGGACTTTCAGCTCACACATTTTGTTCGATGTTAAACCTCGTGCCCCACTCTGGCACTGTCAGAAAGCAAAATGTGTCATCCAACAGATTTAACCCATGTGTTATTCAACAGGGTTGACTCTGTTCTTAATGGTCCTAAGGCCCTTGTTGGGAAGCCTCTCCTGAAATGTGAAATAAATTAATGATTTCTTTGTTTGTTTTTTGAAGATGTTCCCACCACAAGGGCTTGTCTTGACTCAGATCGTTCTGACTCAGCTCCATGTTATGCTGTCCTTAATCATTCTCATTCTGACCCTTTTTTTGAAGGATGTTGTGAGGCATCTTAGGCCATCAGGAAACTATTTAGAAGCTGCTATTTGGTTCAAACACTTTACAGAAGTTGTATTGTGTCAACTTCAATCATTTTTAAATGAAAATTATATTGTTAAAATCTTTCAGGTTAATTTTAAAGCCCTCCATTATTAAGCGTCAGTCATTAAATCTTGGTGGCATGTGATTCTAGGCACGATCAGCTAACTGCTGCCTTTGACACTGTGGACCACAGCCTTTTAATATCGAGTTTAAACCTTTTTATGGCACGTAGAACACTGCAATTGATTGGTTTAGATCATTTTTCTGGCTGATCGGTCTTTCTGTGTCAACATTTTGGACTCAGAATCATACTGCTTTCCTCTGTCATGTGGAGTCCCACAGGGCTCAGACCTAGGGCCACTGCCTTTTTTTCTGTATTTATCACCTTCGGGATCCATACTGAAACGGCATGGAATGGCGGTCCACCTCTATGCCTAAAATTGTGAGGTCTAGACGCTCTTAAATCAGAAGGAAAGCATTCAAATCAGAGCATTATTGGATTGCTCGGGGGATAGCAAAGCTTGGTTGGCCCTTAACTCCCTAAATTAAAAAGAAAACAGGGGTAATAGTGCTGAACCAAGGGGCCCCACTTAAAGTCTACGACTTATTTGGGATCCCCGGCAGCCTATTTTAAACCACCTGTCACCAATTTGAATTTTGAGAAACACCGTGAGTTCTAATTGGACAGTCAAATAAGCGCAGTTGTTCAGTCCTGCTTTTATGGTTTAAAGTGGTTGGGAAAACTGAAATCTTTTTATTTCATCCAACTTAGATTACTGTATTGGAATTTCCGTTGGGGGGAGTCCTTGCTCTCCCATCTGCTGGTGGTTCAAAAAGCTGATGAATACCTTCTGGGTCCCTTAGGTCAGCCAGAAATGATCTCCTGCAGGTACCAAGGTTCAGGATGAAGCTCAGAGGGGGCAGGGCCTTCTCCATGGCAGTCCCTCAGCTAGGAAAAACCCACCCCTGACATTAGAAAGACTCCTAGTTGTGAAACTAGGAGTCTTTTTATTGTTTGACTTTCAACATCTGCAAGACGTGGTTTGACCTTGTTTTGCTTCCCTTGTATGCTATTATTCTAATGTCATACATTTTCTGTTATTTCAGTGTATGTTTATAGTTTGCAGTTATGTGCAGCACTTTCTTTCATCAACTATGGTTGTTTGCAGGCACTGTATAAAGTTGGTATGATAATTAAAATAATTAGGAGCTCCATTATGTTCAAAATGAGACAAAAATGTTGTTGAAAACACTGTGGTTGGAATTGAAATAAATCATTTCAGGCACGTTTACACTCAAAAACATGGCTCCCATCAGTTGTAGAGTTACTGCCAAGCATGTTCCAACAAAGAACAAGGGGAAAAAATTAAACACAAATCTCCTCGCTTTTTGTGCCAGTTTTGAATTTTTGTCAGCAGGTCCACATCTGGAAAAGCAGGAGAAAATTATATTTTTTGGCTTTTTTTTTTTTTTAAACGTATGGAGTGATATGAATTATTTAAAAACACAAACAGCTGTTGAGAACCACCCTGTTTTCCAACTTTAGTGTTAAGTAGTGGACAATACTGTTCGCTTCAGTAGAAAAAATAAATAAGAATTCTGGAATGTGTTTCATGTTGAGACCAAAGCCACGAGTATCACTTTTCCAAACATCTGCACACAGTCATCTCTGAATGGTCCCTGAATTGTTTTTATTATTCCCTATAAAAGGAAATTGCAGTAGGTAGAGGGGACTGTTTCACATTCTGTCCGGTCATCTTTATTTAGCTGATTTTTGTGCAAGTAATGATCGCCCGTGGAAGCTGGCTGAGGCCTGACCTGACGTCTCAACCCATCCCTTTAATGTGGGCTAATGTTAAAACACGTTGAAGATGGATGTCAAAGTTTAAAAAGATGGACGGCCCACGAACTTTACCTGTATGTCAAACTTCACCTCCACGTCAAACACAAAATGAAGAAATTCATGAAATAAAAGAAAACAGGCATGATAACCACCTGAAAATGAATACAAGGTAAGAGAGCATTAGCTAGATGGACATGGATCCACATCTCCAGTGCATCCATGTCCTGTTGCTGTTGTGACTTTCTTGTTTGTGTCTTCACTAAGAAAGTAGAACACATCACCCCAGTTCTAAAGTCCTTACACTGCCTCCCTGTATCTCAGAGAATAGACTTTAAAATCCTTCTGTTAGGCTATAAATCCCTGAATGGCTTAGCTCCTAAATACATCACAGACTTGTTATCAGTGTATCAACCATCCAGACCACTCAGGTCTTCTGGCCTCAGCCTTCTCTGCGTACCCAGAACCAGAACTAAACATGGAGAAGCAGCATTTAGATCCTACGCTCCACTGTTCTATTTTGTCTCTACATTTTATTCCTACTTGCTTTTATTGTTTTTTTCCCCCTGTATTTTAGTCATGTAAAGCACTTTGCATTGTCTCTGTACTGAAATGTGCTATACAAATAAATTTGTATAAAAAATTTAAAGGTCTTCTAAAATGTTGGTTTAGGTTCACGTTTCATCTTTGCACTTTGGCAGCAGTAAACCAAAGTTTTTCTCCAGCAATGCTGTCCAAGCCAGCAGGTGTAAAACAGGCAGTTATCTGCTTCTCCTGCTTGTGTTTATTGGTATGTATTTATCTGCCTCGGGCGTAAATACATACCTTCCAACCTAACAATAACCTGGACAAACCTGATGCTTAAGTACTCGGTGTGATGCTGGGAGGCTAAACACCCCATGCTGCACGTTTGAAACAGAACAGAAGGGGCAGAAGCTTTTTTTTAACATGGGAGTCTGAAATAGTTTCTTGGAACCGACAAAAAGACGGTCTTTCATGTTCTATATTGATTTAGATCAGATTTTTGGCCTTATATGATTGCCTTATACAATTTATGTCTAAGGCACAGTTTAAAAAAACAAAAACAAAAAAAAACAGCTACATTATCTAAATCTAAGACAGAGATATTACAGCACTTATAAAATAGTGCAGACACAATAAAAATAGCATGCCAACTCTCACACTGGGCCAAACCCTGTATAGAAAAGAAAGAGTTGTTTTTTTAAAGAGATATTTAATAGTGTGTTTCCCAAACGTGTTGCAACATTTGGGAACCACACCAGTAAAAGCTTGATCTACTTTAAGTTTCCGCCTAAAAGCAGCTGGTCGGCTGATCCAAGGGCCTGCAACGGAAGAAATGGCCGGAGTAAATCACTTACAGGAGCAGGGCAGTTTAGGCGTTTATAAGCACAACATTAGGATTTTAAAATGAGTTCTGCGATGCTCTGACATCCAATAAAGGGAGGACAAGATGAGTAAGAGGTGCTCCTGTCTGACGGGCAGCAGCCTTCTGAACAAGAGGAAGACGAGAAAGGAAAGCCTGGTCAGCACCAGCATTAAGTGCAATGAGACAGTCGAGACTAGATGAGATAGAAGCATGTTCAGCTTTATTCTCTCCAAGTCATTCCTTGACTAAACTGATTTAAGTTTTGATTTTTGCTCTGGAAAAAAAATACTTTTTTCCTGCATAGAGATTATCTGTTTCTTAATTTTAAAATCAGTCGATAAATCCTCCCAGATTTGTTACATGCTGTATGACTCGAGCCAAGCAAAAACAATGAGTTGCATGAGGTAGTATTAGACCTGAACGAGCTCAGCTCTACTTTCATTGAAGCTCTAGACATTCAGAGCCATCCAAGCGTTGAGGGGAGTTCAGTTTTTAATAGTGGCTGCCGGATAGAGCATGGATTAGGGGTTCAAGGCAGGTAAATCTGGTAGTCATCTGGGCTACAAAGCAGGGCTTAGGTTTGACACAAACATTTCCACGTTAAAGCAAGGCTCTTTTTCCTTCAAATGGGAAAAGAGCCTTCGAGTGCTGCACCTGTAACCCCAGCTCAATCGCTCTAAACGAGAGACAACAGCGGGGTCTAAAGCTGCAGCCGCTGCAGTAAGGTCTAAAAGTACAAGAATCGCAGAACGTCCGGTCGTTTGCGAAGAGGATGGCATGACAAAAACCTTTAAAAGGGCTTATTCAGGGGAAAGGAATAGCTCCACAACTCCACCGGTGCCCAAAACATGAAACAAACGTTTTAGATTAACTTTACCCTTTGAGATCGCTAGCCATGTTTACATCTTTGAACCTTTAGAAGTCCGACATAAAAGCAAAAACAAAACGGAAACCCGCTCTTAGTTATGCATCGCTAAAATGACGTTATTTGTTGAGTTCGGAGCTAGATTACGGGGAAGCACATGGCAGACGGTGATCAGACAGGCATACAGATTCGTTTGAAGTAGAACTGAATGTGACCTAAATTATTCGCATGTTTGTTGGCAGTAATGCAAGCTGGAGCCTGACTACATGAAGCAACCCGCCACAGGTAAGCCAGACCTACCTGTCGGAGGCATTCCAGACTGCAGTTCTGAGGGGCGACGGCTGCAACCGGGACCTCCGTCTGAGCCCGGAGAGGCTGGGACACCACCAACAGCTGGTACACAGTCAGAGCCGACCTCCACATGATTCTACGGCCGCGGTGACATGGTCCACAAGTGGCACAGCTGGGCTGCAAGAGCGGCTGCTCCGTCTGAAACCTGACCTTTGGCGAACGTTTGGCTGGGAAAGCAGAAGAACCTGGGGGGAGGGAGAACGGCGAAGATGGGAGTGGTGTCCCGAGGCCACAGGTGGAGCAGTTGGAGGGTTTGGAGTGTTGCTTTAAAAGCTAGGCTGGCCACATGTAGCCAACATCTGGGACGTGTCAAACACTCCTCTCCTCTTAGCGTGAATAAATAAATCCGCTCAGAAATAAAGGGAGCAGAGGTGTTCAGGCACACGAGTCAATCACAAGCCCATCAGGGAGAAGTCATTTTTATTCAGCGTGACGTTCCATCACGTCGCTTTATTTGTGACCCATTTACAGGATATGTGGTTATTTACAGACAGACAAAAAAAAAAAACATCTAAAAAAGCAAAAGTTTAATATTCAAGTATGAGCTACTGAAAAGAGGTGAATAACTGAGTAAAATACGAGGACATTTTTCTATAGAACATTTCAAGAGAAGTCCAGAGGTAGAAGATGGTTATCACCGGATCTGAAAAAGATAAGAAAAACAAAGTTACTTGAATAGCGTGAAACATGTCACTAATCAACTGTGCAGTGGAGTATTTGTTTAAAGCACGCAGAAAAGAAGATGTTCGTTTTTATACGTCCCTGGAAAGTTTTGTGGCATTTAATCGACAGATCAATCCACACTTCAGAGGCGTGAAAGGGGCTCTGCAGGCACCCCTGTTTCTACATGTCCTCATGGACTAGGCCAGAACATCCAAAAGTAATGATCCCCATGAGGAGATGACGCCTTCCTGGCTCAAAAGCCTGACAAAAATCACTAAGAACAATAAATCAGCCTCCGGGTTTGACGAAGCTAATAGCTTTAATCACTTCAATTCACTGCAGCGATTAACATGGAAAACGTTTAGGATTTCCACAGATGGACAACTTTTCCGGTTGCAGTAAAAGTGCTTTCCTCAGCTAAGAAAATGAGCAAGAAATAAAAAAATAAAGCGCTTTGCTGAAGATCACAAAGATCTGGTGAAATGTAAGGAAGATCAAAGTTGGAACGTGGGTCTAGTTTCATTTTATGTCTTATAAAAGATGGTGGCGCACAGTAACACCCAGATTGAGCTCCAGAAATGAAAAGAAAAGAATGGTAAGAGAGAGAGAGAAATGTCAACAGGAGAATATATGGAGCAAATAAAGAAAAGATTGGAGGAAATCAAGGCTGCAAACATTGGAATGGCAAGTGGCGGTCCTCTTTGAGTCGGGGGAGGTCTAGTCGTTTTGTTTTCTCTGTGTAATTATTGATAAGTTATCATGGAAACCTCACATAGCACATATTAAAAGAAAAATCTCCCAAAACATTTTTGTTAGAAAGTGGAGGATGTGTTAAATTCAGAACATTGAAAATATTGTACAGTTCACTCATTGTGCCATATTTTAACTACTGCGTAGAAGTCAGGGGGAACACATATAAGTCAAATATAAAACATTTATTTATATGACAGAAGAGAGCTATAAGAATCATACACAAAGTTGGTTAACAAGAACACAGCAGTAAATTATTTGTTAGGTCAAGAATGTTCTGAACACTATTAAATATGTTTAAAGTAAAATTTACTAGAAAAAAATAAAACACCTTTTCCACTTAGAAAATGAGTTTAGTTGGAGAAACTTTTTTTTTAAGAAAATATCATTTCAAACATCACTTTGTACGTACAACACTTAAACAGATGTGCCCTTCAGTTATTGGGGTAAAACTGTGGAATTCACTTCATGAAGATCTCAAAAGTTGTAACAATATTTGTCAATTTAAGTATATGTATAAACAAAGTATATTTAGTCAGTATTAATTTAAAAAGGTTCATCTTAGTTTTTTCTGTATATGTATTGGGTTTATGTGTGTATGTGTATAAACTGCTCAAAAAATAAAGGGTACACTGAAATAACACATCCTAGATCTGAATGAATGAAATATTCTTATTAACTTTGTTCTTTACATAGTTGAATATACTGACAACAAAATCTCCCAAAAGTGATCAATGAAAATCCAATTTATTAACCCATGGAGGTCTGGATTTGGAGCCACAGTGGAAAAACAAACTACAGGCAGATGCAGCTTTGATGTAATGTCCTTAAAACAAGTCAAACTGAGGCTCAGTAGTGGGTGTCGCCTCCACATGCCTGTATGACCTCCCTACAACACCTGGACATGCTCCTGATGAGGTGGTTGATGGTCTCCTGAGGAATCTCCTCCCAGACCTGGACTAATGCATCCGCCAACTCCTGGACAGTCTGTGGTGCAACGTGGCGTTGGTGGATGGAGCGAGACATGATGTTCCAGATGTGCTCAGCTGGATTCAGGTCTGGGGAACAGGTGGGCCGGTCCATAGCATCAATGCCTTCATCTGGCAGGAACTGCTGACACACTCCAGCCACATGAGGTCAGCCCAGGGCCAACCGCACCAGCATATGGTCTCACAATGGGTCTGAGGATCTCTGTCACGTCTGTCACATGTGCTCAGTGTGAACCTGCTTTCATCTGTGAACAGCACAGGGCACCAGTGGTGAATTTGCCAATCTTGGTGTTCTCTGGCAAATGCCAAACGTCCTGCACGGTGTTGGGCTGTCAGCATAACCTCCACATGTCAGGCCCTCATACCACCCGTATGAAGTCTGTTTCTGATCATTTGAGCAAACACATGCACATTGGTAGCCTGCTGGAGGTCGTTGCAGGGCTCTGGCAGTGCTCCTCCTGTTCCTCCTTGCACAAAGGTGGAGGTAGTGGTCCTGCTGCAGGGTTGTTGCCCTCCTACGGCCTCCTCCACATCTCCTGATCTACTGGCCTGTCTCCTGGTAGCGCCTCCATGCTCTGGATGCTACGCTGACAGACGGCAACCTTCTTGCCACAGCTCACATTGATGTGCCATCCTGGATGTAGACTCCGTCTCTCCGTCACTCCATTTTGCAACGCCATGCCATACCCAGTGGACAGCGCTTGATTGGAGCCAATTTCATCCTACAACAGGACAATGACCCTAAACACACCTCCAAATCGTGCAAGCACTATTTAGAGCAGAAGCAGGCAGCTGGTATTCTATCGGTAATGGAGTGGCCAGCGCATTCACCAGATCTGAACCCCATTGAGCTGTTGTGGGAGCAGCTTGACCGTATGGTACGCAAGAAGTGCCCATCCCACCAATCCAACTTGTGGGAGCTGCTTCTGGAAGCGTGGGGTGCAATTTCTCCAGATTACCTCAACAAATTGACAGCTAGAATGCCAAAGGTCTGCAATGCTGTAATTGCTGCAAATGGAGGATTCTTTGACGAAAGCAAAGTTTGATTTAAAAAAAATCTTATTTCAAATACAAATCATCATTTCTAACCTTGTCAATGTCTTGACTCTATTTTCTATTCATTTCACAATGTATGGTGGTGAATAAGTATGACTTTTCATGGAAAACACAAAATTGTTTGGGTGACCCCAAACTTTTGAACGGTAGTATATATATATATATATATATATATATATATATATATATATATATATATATATATATGTGTGTGTGTGTGTGTCCACATTTTGTCACGTAACCCTAAACTTTCTGGATTTAACTGGAACGTCTGGAATAGACCAACACGACGCGATATTCTGAAATGTGTCCCCCTGTGTGTTCTCTCATCTCAGTATAAATCCAGCCGTTCTGGGAAGCAGTGCTGAGGAACCCGAGACCAGTCTTACTTTGTCTTGAGAACATTTTTTCCCAGTCTTGTCTCGATTTTAGACCGGCTGTACTTTGGGGTTTTTCTCTCTCCAGACCCAACAAGACGACAGCTACAGAATTTTTTTTATGTAACTGCAACTTAGTGTCAAACTCTTTGCTGCATTCAACTGCAGCCAATAAAGTTTCTATTAGAAACTTTTAAACGCTGCTACTTTAGCCCCTGTATGTTGACAATGAAAAAAAACTGTGAAATATTTTGCGGTGCAAAAATACACTGATATTTTTCTGAACTAAAGAACACTGAGTTCAGTCCTCCACCTCCACCTGTTGCCTCCATTGTCTCCGCCTGCAGCTAATACCGTGTCAGTCAACGCTCATATTGATGTATGTGCTCTTCAGAGTTGTCTGGCTTTCCTGCTTAACTTGCTACCAGCTTGTCAGCTTTATTGGACAGGTGGCGTGTAGTAGAACGTCTGCTTGCTTTGCATGCATGCTTGGTTTGGTTTCACCTAAACGCTGTGGCGGAGCAGAAAACTGACAAAGTGCAGCAGGGCAACCAGTTAAGGCCCATTCATACCTCTCGTAAAAGACGGATACGGATACGTGTGGAGTGTTTCATACGTTCTAACCGTCGATTTCGTCCGTACTTTGACACGAAAATTGGGAGCTTACGCTTACGGACGAAACGGATCAATACGGAGCAATACTACCGGAAACAGTGGGGGCGCTATTGAGTTTGTAGTACAAAATGTCAACAAAACCACGAAGAAGGTTGTAATTCTGGGCTTTAAACAATGGCGGGATTCGAGGAACAACTTGCGGAGCTTGTCCGCAACTACCCACACATATGATGTGTCGTGTCCGGGGCACAGGGACAAACAAAAAGTTTACTTAAGGAGCAAATACAACAAAATCACGTCTTGGACCGTCGCCATGTTTGATCAGTGACGAATCATTGGCGCCCAGCACTGCCACCTAGAGGACATATTGGTTATTGCGCACCTCAACGGACGGAGGTATGAAGGAGTCAACGGATAGAACGTACGGACAGAAATACGGATGTGCAGGCCAAACGTAGGGTATGAATGGGCCTTAAAGGCCTGTTATAGGTTAGCTTGCGAATGTTAGCAGGTTTACCTTAAACATTTGCTGTAACAAATACAAACCGGATTCCAAAAAAGTTGGGACACTAAACAAATTGTGAATAAAAACTGAATGCAATGATGTGAAGATGGCAAATGTCTATATATTCGTAATAGAATATAGATGACAGCTCAAAAGTTTAATCTGAGCAAATGTAACATTTTAAAGAAAAAATAAGTTGATTCAAAATTTCACAGTGTCTACAGATCCCAAAAAAGTTGGGACAAGTAGCAATAAGTGGCTGGGAAAAGAATATTGAGCATATAACGAACAGCTGGAAGACCAACTAACACTAATTAGGTCAATTGACAACAGGATTGGGTATAAAAAGAGCCTCTCAGAGTGTCAGTGTCTCTCTGAAGCCAAGATGGTAAGAGGATCACCTATTCCACCATTGTTGCACAGAAAGATAGTGCAGCAATACCAGAATGGTGTTGGCCAGCGTAAAATAGCAAAGACTTTTAAGTTATCATCATCAACCGTGCATAAAATCATCAAAAGATTCAGAGAATCTGGAACAATTGCTGTGCGTAAGGGTCAAGGCCGTAAAGCTTTACTGGATGCTCGTGATCTCCGGGCCCTTAAACGTCACTGCACCTCAAACAGGAATGCTACTGTCAAGGAAATAACAGAATGGGCTCAGGAATACTTCCAGAAAGCATTGTCAGTGATCACAATCCGCCGTGCCTTCCGCCGTTGCCAGCTGAAACTCTACAGTGCAAAGAGGAAGCCATTTCTAAGCAAGCTCCACAAGCTCAGCCGTTTGCACTGGGCCAGGGATCATTTAAAATGGAGTGAGGCAAAATGAAAGACTGTTCTGTGGTCAGATGAGTCACGATTTGAAGTTCTTTATGGAACTCTGGAACGCCATGTCATCCGGACCAGAGAGGACAAGGATAACCCAAGCTGTTATCAATGCTCCGTTCAGAAACCTGCATCACTGATGGTATGGGGTTGCATGAGTGCTTGTGGCATGGGCAGCTTGCATGTCTGGAAAGGCACCATAAACGCAGAGACCTATGTTCAGGTTCTAGAACAACATATCCTTCCATCTAGACATCATCTGTTTCAGACCCTGCATTTTTCAACAAGATAATGCCAGACCACATTCTGCAGCAATCACAACATCATGGCTACGTAGGAGAAGGATCCAGGTACTGAAATGGCCGACCTGCAGTCCAGATCTTTCACCTATAGAGAACATTTGGCGCATCATTAAGAGGAAGGTGCAACAAAGAAGGCCCAAGACGATTGAACAGTTAGAAGCCTGTATAAGACATGAATGGGAGAGCATTCCTATTTCTAAACTGAGAAACTGGTCTCCTCTGTCCCCAGACGTCTGTTGAGTGTTGTTAGAAGAAGGGGGGATGCCACACAGTGGTAAAAACGGCCATGTCCCAACTTTTTTGGAATTTGTTGACGCCATGAAATTTGGAAATAACATATTTTTTCCTTAAAATGATACATTCTCTCAGTTTAAACTTTTGATCTGCGATTTGTGTTCTATTCTGAATAAAATATTTGTTTTTGACACCTCCACATCATTGCATTCAGTTTTTATTCACAATTTGTTTAGTGTCCCAACTTTTTTGGAATCCGGTTTGTACAGTATATCAGTGTGATTCCAGGCAGGATATAGGAAATGATCTCTTGGTTAGGTCTTGGTCTTAACTGTGTTTCAGGTGAGGTGGTTGTGCAGGCCTCCAAGATTTTTAGATAACATTAGTGAGCAAAAACAATAATTCTTTATTTGTGATTTTACGGTATTAACAAATCGTCTATTTTGAGAAACGCAATGTTCTGTCTGCTCATGTCAACGTGCTTGATGGGTAAAGATACTCAGGGAAGACATTTTAACACTGAATACTCATTTAGAGTTACAAAGTCTACAATGAAGGACTTTTTCTCTTACTGTGTATTTGTCCCATTTCTTCTCTGGATCGTACGGCTCCCAGCGACTTGCAGGGAAGATGTGCTTGTTCTTCTCATACCAGCTCCTCAGCACCACTTTACCTGCGTGAGACTTTACCCAGACAGAAATACAACAGCATGAGCAATAATCTAAATGAAGCTCAGACTACGTTTTGGTTTTGGACAAGGAGGTCCCCAGGTACTGACATCACAACAGAACATTAGCACTGAGCCTCCACACTCAGGGGAGTGGTGGCCTAGTGGTTAGAGCAGCGCGCTTGCACTCAGAGAAGGATGCAAGTACCTGGTTCGATCCCCACTGCCTGCACTCTGGGTCCCTGAGCAAGACCCTTAACCCCTGATTGCTCACCGGGCGCCGCACATGGCAGCCCACTGCTCGCCAAGGGTGATGGGTTAAAAGCAGAGAACACATTTTGTTGTAATGTATGTTTCAATGACAATAAAGATGGTATTACTATTACTATTACATATTACTATTACAATAAAGCTCCTTGCTCACTCGAGCTGAACAGAGAAGTTTAGCTGAGAACCATAAAGTTGTCCCTGCAACTTATTGCAACACCAACACCTTATTAAGCAATAAATAAAGGAATAAACACGGCCCTATTCGCACGGTGAAAACAGGAAGGTTTTGTTGCGTCTCTACTGTTCGTATACAACACAGCGCACGTTGTTTCTGAAAACGACGCGATTTTGAAAACATCCCAGCCTCCGAAATCTGCCTGCATGGGGAAGCCTCGGCACCACCAAGTCATACTGTGCCACATGCACATGATCCATTTTTAAATGTAACAGATAAATTAGCATAAACCAACACACTAGAAATGCCATTCTATATAAGCTAATTTTCATGTAGCTTTTCTACAAGAAATGACAAATAAAAGCTCACTAATAAAGTTCATTTATTGAGCAGAAAAGAGTCACACCAATCCTTCACTGAGCCAGCAAGGCCAACCAACACTAGGTTGTCGCACACTTTCCAGCAAAACGGAAACGTAACGTGTGCCTTTCCGGTGTTTTGATTGGACGATCCAAGCTTGGGGCCATGTGGACCATAGACATTATATAAGAGTAAACCCCGCATTGACTGTCGCGTCACAGGAATTACAGCCGCCATCTTGGGGCGGTCGACCTGCTTCCCTATCCTGCTGATTCAAGCTGAGCACACTAATGATGTCTCAGCACTGTGCGGCGTATTTTTGTTTGAATCGAAATCGTATGAATCGTATTTTGTTTGAATATTATGTATTGTAGAGAGATACAGGTCTACACGTGGATGCTATAAACAGAGTCCAGGTTTTTGTGTGTCTCTCTCTCTCGTAATAAAACAAATATAAAAATGTATGAGTGGCTGTGTTTTGCAACATACTTACATCCTCTCAGAATATTCCATTACTTTTAACCCCACCAAGATTATTTAAATGCACTTGACCATTTGTTATAGTTTTAAAGTTTTCAGCAAAAACAAACGTGAAAATTAGTTCAATATTCAGCGAGTTATAGTTGATTAAAATTGATTTAAAATCGATGATGTGTTGACAGTGCCTGGTCAACACATGACACTGAGCTGAGCTGCCGACCGCCCCAAGATGGCGCCCCCAAATCTCGTCAGCGCACATAGGCAAGAGCGGTCGATGCGGGGTCTACTCTTATATTATGTCTATGATGCGGACTGCAATCTCAGATGTTCGTTATTTTAACAAACGTTGGTGTGCCGGCCCCAATATCAAGGTGCCTCAGGAGGACTTAGCCTACTGAACGTGTCAGTTTTCTGGCAGACTTAGATGTATAGACACACGTTTAGAACTGAATTTTATTGGTAAAGGACTCTTACAATTGGTAAAGGTCTTTTTTACAATATTGCTCTATGAAGAACGACCTTGTCCCATTGATTATTGTGAACATAGAGCACAGTGACATCTGGTAGAACATGCCAAACAGAGACACCACAGATCATTTCCCAGGAGGAAGGTTTTATTTTAGTCATAAAACTGGATTAGAACTTTTACTCAGACCAGCTGAAAGGAATTATTGCTCTGTGATTGTTCCAATTGTACCTTCATCTCTTGGGGCTATTACTTTGTTTGCTCAACACCATCAGTAAGTATCCTCAATTTCCATTAACTCACTGCACGAGAAACGCATCTGAGTCATCCTATGGTTCACCAGCCAACACCCTGAGTTTGACAAACAGAACTGTCTCATCCAGAGAAATTACTGATTTGTTTCTTTTTATGGCGGGCGTCCAAATTCAATTTTTTAAAAAAAGCACATTTTAAAAAACTGTTTAGATAAAGTTCTCTACAAAAATAAGATAAAGAGATAAAAACCAATACATAAAACAGATATTATAGCACTCATAAAATAGAACAGGGCCAATAAAAAAAGCAAGCCAACTCACACTGCTACTACTAAAAAAAAAACAACTGAGACTTTAAAACAGGAAGCAAGGATTTTGGTTTCATATTTAAAGGCAATCTGTGTCAGAGTTATGGAGCCACAACTAAAAGCAGCTGGTCGGCTGATCTAAAAAAAAGGGCAACCCTAGGAGAGAATCGGCTAGAGGCTTGGTGTGGTCAAACTGCACTGTGCAGAACCCCGGATGTGAAATGGTGTATAAGCGTTATAACTAGGGCTGTCAGTTTTAACGCGTTATTACCGCGTTAACTTTGTTAGACCATAACGCCGACATTTTTTTTAACGCGCGTTAATGCGTTTTTTTACCCGCATCGCTCCCCGGACTGTGTTTCTTTTTCTTACCGTAGGCGCTTTCCCTAGTTCCCAGAATGCTAGAGACTAGCAAAACAGACCCGCGCTCACTGTTGCCAAGCCCGCTTATTTCATGCGACTTTGGGCTTCTTTTTTCTAAAGTCGCTTGTAAATTTCATGACTTGCGGGTTGCAGTTTTTTTGGGCTTGTTTCTGAGAGTGAAGTCGCTTACTTGGGCTCTAAGAAAAGTGACGCTGCAGCACTACAGACACAGTGAGTAAATATCCCTCCGCCTCATAACGCGCTGCAGCGCATCCTCCTAGACCTAGACTGACATAGGAGCCGAGGCAGTAAAGGTAGGAAGAGCAACTCTGTCCGTATTTTCTGCAGTTTACCATTGTAATAACAGATAACTGCTGAAAGTAGATTACACGGTGCAGATCACTATGTTGAGCAGAGATTGGTTCTGAAGATGAGGGGTTTTTTTACATGCTGATAACACTGTAGTAACCCAACCCATAAACTATACTTTAATGCTTATTAATTTGTTGTCTTTTTTTGTCTCTAAAATGTAAAATTAGTATTACTTTATATATAAATGCTTAATACCGTGTCTATCTTTGTTTAAAGAGGCAAAAAAATATTACGGCATGAATTTTTATTTATTTACACATTGTGTAAACATCAGGGCGTTATGATTTGTGATTTAGCCATTATAGTCCACAGATTAACATTTTATGGCACCTGGATGTTTTCATTCCTATTCTGAAAGGTGATTGAAAATAAAAAAAAATAAAATACAAGCATGTTTTTTACTATTGTTATTTATTTCAAAATTGCATATTAACATGCAAAAATAGGCTTTTAAACTTTCAGAAAAAAATAAAATATGCGATTAATCGCGAGTTAACTATTGGAATATGCGATTAATCGCAATTAAAATTTTTAATCGTTTGACAGCACTAGTTATAACTTAATAAAAATTACCACAATGTTGGAAAAGCCTTCTCTGCAAAAACCTCCCCAGTGACATCCATTCCTCTTTTAGTGAAGTACTGAAGCAGGTAGTTGTTTCTCATTATTATTGTTATTGTTTGGTCTAGTATCAAAATAACCACCAGTTTTCATGAGATAGAAAATATTCTTCACTAACTGATGCCACAAACATGGCTGATCTTTGGGGAAAAAGATGCAATAATTTGCATAAATGCAGAAAAATATGAGCGTCAATGGTTTTTTAGTAGATGATAATTATCTTTTTAAATGTGGGAAAACTGCAATAGAGATGTGATTCACCTGGCAGCTGAATTTGAGAAATAAATCAAGGTAACTTGTTTTTTAACCTGTAAAGGCTTTGTAAATTCCCATGAGTCTAGCTTTCCACCTGCTGTACAGTTTGTAACAGTTTATTTCGGATGCCCCAGCCGTCTGGATTCTGCTCTTTATTTATCTGCCCGTTGAGCATGTGTTGTTCATTTCAGCTCTACTCAGATCCAGTGTGTTTGCTACATTCCTCACCTCATCTTTTTCCACTGTGGCATCGTTCACCAGTCGAATATCATCGTGGACGTCGAAGCTGAACAAAGGGCCTGCCAAGAAAGAAAGAAAACAAAATTTACATAAAGCAAAAATTAGGGCCAGAGCATGGTTACAGAAATATTTTCAACAAGGAAATGTAAAAACAGCAATAAAATAAACTAGTTTCAGGATATTTCTTTGTTTCAGTGTCAATTAACTGGGAGAGAAAGGAGAAAGAGCCGGTTTAAATCAGTGCTTTATACCGCAAACAGGACCATTAAATTGAAAACATGATCCTTTTAAAACCTCAGGAGATCACGTCATTAGCCATCATCACAGCCTGGAGATTTCCCGTTAGCAGTCACAGCTTTTTACACAAACACGTTCCCATTCGGAAAATCTACAGGAATGCGTGGTTTTGAACACTTTAGTGTCACCGACAGCTAAACCTTCTGGCCAAAATACTCCCAATGGAGGAGGTTTTGGTGTAAATCGTCTGGATTGGACCAGATGCAAAGAGGTAAAGCAGAGAGTTCCAGAGTTTTTGCAGATGTCTGCCCCCTCTGGCAACAAGTTGAAGCGACACCGGTGTTGTGCACGTTACCGACAATCAAGGCACAGAACCGCACTGCAACAATATCTACTGACCCTTTGACGGAAATCTTGAAGTCCTTTCAGTTCTCTCAACATCACTGACAAAACAATTTAACCTAAGGTTTGCGTAAACATGAATAAAGCTGCCCAGAGTATTTTAACTTACCAGACTTTCCTCTTGCTTTGGTCACAATGAAGTCGTAAAAACTGTGATGCTAAATAACAAAAACAGCAAGTGATTGAACTAGACATGTCAGTAAAGCATTTAAATCCATCTCTGTGAAATATATCTCCTGGTGGGAGACGAAATAAGATCAGAAGCCTTGACTTCGTTTACTAAAACAAAAGACTGGACTCACGTGTGGGATTATAAGATCTTCTTTGATGTACATCAGCTGCTCCACTCCAGCAGACCTGAAGGGACCAAGGAAAAAAAGGGCCTTTAACACTTGCACAGAGCTACTGTTCCCTGAGGAACAAAGTGCAACACATGACAACACGCCTGCTGGAAAATGAGGTGACGGCAAAAAGTGCCACGCCCCCCTTCCACTACACATCAGCCTGTCATCACCGTTTAGGAACGTTTGCGATATAAGACAATATGGGTAAATGTTGCGATTTGCTATAAATGTCTTAACAGTGTTAATGTCTTTTTGCTTTAGGATCTTAGCAAACCTAGACCCCAGGTCATGAGTAGTCTATCCAGCTGCTAACAAACCAAAAACATTCACCTTTCCATGTCAAACAACGTGTTAATGAAAAGGCTGCTGCTGTCCGACTTGTCGTGTTTTAGGCAAAGAAAGAACTCAGCTTTGCTTTCTTTACCCGTCTTTACCTCGTTTAGCGGTTTTACGTTGCATTAAACAACAGATGTCAGCAAACACATCAGGGGCAGGAAGAGGCTGAGCTCAGGGTGCAGAAATAAGTTTCTAACAGTCACTGCGCTCCAGGCGTTTCTTTGCGATATCCACATTGCGATAATACCGATGAATTTGTGATATTTATCGTGCAGCCCTTACCACCATCATTACTAGGGATGGGTAAAAATACGGATTCATCAATACACTGCAATACATTTTTCCCCCCCCATACAACATCCCAAACATTCCCAAAATCCTCTAAATGTATAGGTTCCCCTGGCCACTGGGCTCATGAGCGACAGTTCAGAGTGACTGGCGTTTCACGGGCAGGACGACGCACATGTAAATGAAGTCATTATTTTACTGCAGTGTTACTGCAGTGGCAGAATCCCTTCGCTATGATTCCAGTAGCATCACTTGTAATAGCTGGATTATTTTCCACCATCAGGTCTCACACAGGACCAATCAAAACCCTTGAAAAAGGCTATCTGAACAGAAAGGCATGAACGGCAAACTTTTCCAGCTCCGTCAGAACACAGTTCATATGGTAAAACTGGGTGTTAAACGCGAAGGGAAAAAACTGTAATTCTGGGAACTATTCCACTAATTGAGGCTACAATAACAGGATGGCATTTGTAATTCTGATCTCTGCTCTAACAAACATTTCCCATTTGAAACTAGAGGACGATGTTTATCCCCTGTGAAACATTTGTGAAGTTAGATCATTTGTCTCGTAAGCCAACATGGATCATATATCAGGCTTTAATTGCTTGCAGAGTACTTTGTGGTCTGACCGTCCTGAAAAGCAACCCCCCTGAAGTTAGACGGGGTGCTGCTTTTCAACTTCATGGAACAAAATGGCGGCTACTTCACCAAGATGAGTCATTAAGCCAAGCTTATCCCACAGGACTTCAGGTGGCAGGTTTCTTTTAAATGACCCGCAAACTAAGAACTAATCGCATCCGCATGTCTCTGGAACCGCCACCCTGAAGATCTGAGGCTGGCCGACTTAAAACGGAGACATGGGCTTTAAAATGGAGGGCTAATTGTCTTCCTGGTATCAGTACCACAATCCCCAAGGACTGTCTGGATGCAGCGTTTAGAATATTTCAAGACATTTGTTCATTTTCTACATGCAAATGAAACTTTCCCAGATTTCACTCGGCGAAATGTTTAGGCTCCCAGAAGGCGAGAATAATTTAGATTTATCACCACTGATGTCACCACTTTTGCAACATCCAAGAGGTCTATTGCAATTATTTGGTTTCTTAAACTAATTCCACCCTATTTTAAATTTGCTTTTATTTCACTAGAAGTGCTGAATCAGATTTTTGGTTTTTATCCCTTCATTTAGATTTTTGCGTTATTCATTATGATCACTACAATATTCACGCTAAAAACAAAAGAAAATCGCTATATTCATATATGTAAACATCAAATGACGTTGTCCCCTTTAACACATCCATTAAATAGATTGTTTTCTGTCTGAACTCACCGGAGCTCACTGAAGTCCTTCCTGAGGACCTCCAGGGCTTTCTGCAGGAAGTTCTGGATGGTGTTACCCTTCTTCATCTGCAGCACAAACACGCGCAGCATTAATAAAAGCATAAATGAGGAAATCCGTGCATTGATGTCTTGTGTATGCTTCAACGATGACTTGTTACACACGGCCTGTATTTTAGCACATTTTGCTGTTCTCCTGCAACCACCTTCCTAATAATCCCGCCTACTGTGGAGCTGATTCGGACGTTTTTCAGCTCCTGTGGCTGACGCGCCAGAACGCCGACAGCTTCGCGCCGACCGACCCGACACTAACTGCATGCTGCAAAGGGTCCCAAATAAAATCAATACTAGAGTAGAGACATCATGTTATTTTTAACAATTTTAATAACACATAGAAGCTCGGAAAAACTGCTTAGCTAACGGCCGACGTTCCCTTAGAGAACGAAGTCGACGCGCGCACATGTGGTTCCCCATGATCAGACCATTCTGACCTGTAAAAAGAAAGATCTATTTTGTTATTTTCTCTCTGTTCTCAACTGTTCTGATTGTGCTGTTTAGTAAAATGTGCCACGACATTTCTCTCAGTGAACATATTTTCCCAGAAACTCCTCATTTACTCTAAAATCTGTCACAGCAATTAAACCAAATAACTGATGTAAATTAACAGCTAGGTCCATAGAGATCACTGTAACGAAATGACTAAGCCGACTCAGACTTCCTGTTTACTCGCTTTAGAAGCAGAAAACTGAGGGAAGACGGGGCTTAGGTCAACATCACAGTCCCGTTTTTGTAAAGACATAAAATGTGATTATTTTAATCTGTTTACAGTCTAAAACTGAATTCAATTCACTTCAAAGGCAGTTGGTAACATTCATAGATCACTGTGTACCCTTTCCCAGATTTTTGCCTTGGGACAATAACAGATTTTCCTTTGACTTCAGGCCTGCTTAATGCTACGACTAACAACTGTGACACCACATGTATGCCGGTCCTTCCAGATCTGGTTCATCAAATGAATTCAGATGCATTTCAATGGAGCTTTAGGAACATCTTAAGTGGATTCAGTGAAAACACAAAGCAACGTTAAGCCTCATGGCAAAAATTTATACTTATTCACGTACGGTAAATACTTATGTACCTAAAAAGTAGAACTAATCAAATCATGTATTATGCTTGCATAAATTGTTTAAAGTTATATGTTAAAATTGCCAGGAGAACCTAAAGGAATGTTTCTTTTTTATTTCATGGTTCTCCTACTGAGGTGTTCAAACGGTCCCTGTGGCTCATATGCAGCATAAAGCCATAAAGCCTGCAGCATAATACAGCTGCAAAAATGGTATTAAAAATATAACGGCATCATTACAGGACGCGTTTTTAAAAGAAATGTTTTTATCCGTTTTGAAAAAGGGCTGTAAAATAAAATGAGGAAAAAGTGAAGCGCTGTAAATCCTTTCCAAGTAGAAGTTTAAAAAAAGTGCTGCTTTCCTGCCACTGCCTTTTCTTTCTACTCTCCAAATAGTTGTTTTTACCTTGGTAGTCTTTGAAAAGAATGAATAACGGCCCCGGAAAGATACCGAAAATCATCCGGGAGTTTACCTTGACAGTTTTCCGATGGCCTGAGCCGTCCCAGTAGCTGAAGGTAATTTCAATCTCCTCATCTGCAGACAAAGGTTTAGATCATCAGGAAATTCTGAGGACAAGCGGAAGGGACACACACATACATAGTAAAAAAAAAAAAAGAAAAAAAAAAAAAAAAGAGTCTTTCACTAACTCTTGATCTTCTCCTGCTTCAGCTCCCACTCCTGTCTCAGCTCCTCTCGGAGGCGGTTTTCCTCTTCCTAAAAGACGAAAGAAAAGCGGCAAAAATGAACGTAGCTAAAAATTTAGCATGGTAGCTTTACCGCAGAACATCCATACTAACACACTACTAGTTCCTTCACTCTCAAAATTTGTATTAAATTCATCTTCATAGAAAAGTGTGTGGGAGCCCTTGTTAACTCGTTGAATCTAAATGGCTCATAAATAAGATAGAGTGCCCCATAGAGTTTTTTTTTTTTTTTTTTTTTTTACCGGCTAGGGGATGAGGGGATGTTAAGATTTATGAAAAATTTAAATCCTTCAGTATATGTCCTTTTTCAATGTGTAACTGCGTTCTGATATTTGTTGCTGTTTGGTTTACTCTACCCATCATTTGTAATAGCGCTGGACGATAATTCAATAACATTATATATCAATCGATAGTCGTATATTGATGATAGAAAAAAAGGTCAATAAAGAGTTCAACAGAATAACAGTTTTCCTTCCTTTTTCATTCTAGCCTATCATGTAGATTAATACTACAGTCATTACATCCTCCCAACCAATCACAGACGCAGACCCAGGAACCTCCGTCACCAAGCTCCGCCCCCTTTAAAGAGTTCAGAGAGCATCCATTCCATTTTAAAAACTTGCAGTTTTGGTGAAAAATTTGTTGAATAAAGATTGAGTTTGAATTTAGAGTTTGTTTGTTCTGTATCTAAAAATAAGTTGCTAAGCAACAGCATAAAATGGCCAGGGCTGCACTAAAAATATGTTTTGAATTTGTTGATAATTATCAATATTGATCGATATGACTTCTATTTTATCTATACGCTTTTTTTCCATATGGTAATAATAATAATAATAATAATTGAAATTTATTGATCTCACAATGGAGAAATTCACTTCTGCATCTTAACCCATCCCCCTGGGGAGCAGTGGGCTGCTACTGTGTGCAATCGGGGGTTAAGGGTCTTGCTCAGGGACCCAGAATGGCAGTTTGTGGGAGTTGAACTCAGAACCTCTGGGACCGAAGCTCTGTGGTCTAACCACTAGGCCACCACTACCCCTGGTCCAGCCCTAATTTGTTATTCTGAAAGATTTAATATACACAAAATTGAAAAAATACAAATTCCTCATCAGCACCTGTGCTCTGAATGGGAATCAAACTAGATCTTTGTGAGCGAAACAGAACCTTTCCACTTAAAGAGAAACTGGGCCTTCAAATAGAGCTGACCTCTCTGTCTCGATCTGGAAGGAAACTCGTGTCCACGTCTGGATTTTTGCCCAATTTTTTCTTCTTAACTGGAACACCTGTGGAAAACATAAAATAGGATTTGTCTTGTCTTTTTATAGAAAGAGGACTTCATGCTTATAACCAGTAATGTCCACTATATTGCCAAAAGTACTTGCTTGTTTCTCTTCACACACACACACACACACACACACACACACACACACACACACACACACACACACACACACACACACACACACACACACACACACACACAGCATCCCATTCTCATTACTGTGTATGTCACACCCAGTGTGAGCAGTTATGCCAGCTTTATCTTTTCTGAGGCTTCCCACAGGATTAAGGACTGTGTTTTGGGGGATTTATGGCCGTAGTGGGTGAGAAAGGCCTGGTTCTGTATGTCCGCTCCAATTCACTTCACAGTTGTTCTGTCAGAGTGAGGTCAGGACTCTGGATGAGCGAGTGAAGCTCCTCCACACTTTATACTAAATTTATACTCATTAAACGAGGCATCAACAGCGATGCAACTGTACCGCTGACAACCCCCCCTCCCCCCGCGCGCGCGTTGTCGCAGCACGTGGTCGTGCAACTCTAAATTTATGTAACTTGGTGAAGAAAATTTTCTTCAAAATGGTGGAGTTCAAAGGAGCCCTCTCCGACATCCAGATGGCTTCGTAGTTTCAAACTTCTTAAAATGTCACGTCGCTGCTGTTTATTCTGCGACTAGAAACAAAGACACATTTAATGGCACGCTGACACGGAGGAGTTTATTGGCCAACTCTGTGGGAACAAACGAGGATTTGAATTCTGTTTTCCATCACTTGCAGCGTAAATCAAGTAGAAAACAAGAACTATTCAAAGCAATCAGCTTGTATTTGGTAAGGCAAAGTGTTTTTTTTTTAAATCCTGCAATAAAAAGAGATTATTCCTATGGAACAAAAAAAAAAACAGACTAATGGAAGACAGATGTCGACGTCACATTATATTTTATTTATTTTTCATTTTTTCTCAACACAAAGGCTTTTGACTAGTTTGTTCCTGACACAGTTTAAAATATCCTGATGCATCTCAATAATCCAGGTGGAAAAAGAAGTGTGAGCACATGGTGCTGGTCACGTCCTGATTCACGTAGCGGTGACTGAAACAGCCCCACTTCTAGCACCATAGCCGTCACTGAGTCACTCACTCGCCGAAGCCGACGCTGCGTCGAGACTCGCGAACCTACTGGACACACCTTGTGCTTCCGCTGAAGAGTGATTCACTCTGCTGCTTCGTTCGATTCCGCCGAACTATTTAGGCCTGATTTCTTCCCGCTATGAAGGTGACTCAGCCTTTCCTACGAAGCGCCCTGATTGGCGCACTACGCGAATCGTACCCGAAAGCGCCGCTGTGCCACTTACTCGCATACAACATCAAAGAACTGAGACAGGACGGACAGGTGTGATTTGGACTAGATAATGCAGAGATTTATGTAAAAAACAAATCTGACGTAATCTGGAATTATATAATTTACATTAGTGGTACATTTTTGATCCAAAGCTCATTTCCAGCTGGTGATTTTGCTGCACAAATAAAGCACCTAAACAACCTTTTTCTTTTACTTGTGCATGATGCCCACAATTTAGCTTCAAACGTCATAATACTCACATTCCTGCTCTTCCTCTGAATTTTTGTCATCGTCGTCTTCATCGTCATCATAATCGTCATCGTCTTCTTCCTCCTCCTCTTCATCAGGGTTAAAAGACAAACTGGCTATTTTTCTCTTTTGTTCCTCCTTTCTCTTCTTCTCCTTCTGTTTTTCAAGCTTGCTGGAACAAGAAAAGAAAAAAAAGCAGACCAATAAGCAGGATGGTTTGACGTTCCACTGGAACAATACAAAGGTGGCTGGAAACAGCATAAACCCAAGCTAATCTATCACAGATGGAGAGTTTATGGAGACGGTGCTCACCAGGCCTTGCACGTCTCCAGGGTCAACATAGCTTACCTTAATGTTATGCAAAACATCACCTGGGCGCATTCAAACCCTTGTGGCTCTTTATAAGATCTACAGGTGTTTGACTAAGAGAATAGCTTTTTGTTATTAATACAAAATTAATCTTTTAATCAATGAGCATTTAACTTACCATCCAAAGAATTACTAAAGGCTGATTTATATTATTTTAGAAATGTAAAAGTGGAATATATGCACAATTAGAAATATTAATAGACCTTATGCTCTTGCTTTTGTCACAGCTCAGCTCCCCACAGCCCCATCACCGGTTGCCCTGCTATATGAATATACGCTAAAACTGTCTCTTTAAAATGAACTGCAGCTGTCTGAATCACAATGAACTTCTTTGACCGTAGATGTCTCACCTGCATGACAGTTTACCTGATTTCAGCCAATTGAGCATAATTGCCAGAATGATTGAAGTAGAGGCCACAAGCTAGGTGCGCCTATACAGCACAATGCGTATATTTCCTCTTAAAATGAAGCATAGAAGAAGATTTCTTCTAAATAATTTTTTTTCTTGTGAATACTGTAACGTTCCGTTATGACACCCAAGCACCAGACCGAGGTTTTTGCTGCCAACACTTTATTTTAGGACGAACAGAACGGGACAGCTTTCACCCCGCCAGTCCCCCGAACCACCACTCCTCCCCAGGAAGCCACACATTTCTACCGGTGTAAACCCAAAACAACCTAACTTAAAGAAACAGTAAGTGTGCAACAGCACTTAGCAATAAAGTCTAATACATTACAATACATTTTTATTTATTGATTAAATTTACAGTTTTTGATTTTAATCTTTACAAAGGAAATGTTTATTTACACGTCTTTATCATATGGGGTAAAAACACTGTCAGACCACCATTACATTTTTCGTCTCGCACACCCCCTAGTGGCAGCTTGGGAATCCCTGCACTAGATCATATGCTGCACTAAATATGGTTTGGAGGCTTTGCTTCTCCTCACTGTGAGCTGGACAAGTTTTGATATAAGAAAACTTATATTTAAAACCTTCGTCCTCAATTCTAAATAGTAAAGAAGGTCCAAGTTCAAGGTGTATTTTTTTTATTAAACCTTTATTTAACCATGCAAAAGACCAATCAAGATGGAGACCAGTTTTACAAGTGACTCGTTTCACCATTGATTTAGAGATCAAGTTTTTGAGCACGGATTTTAAAAGAGAGCTCCTTATCAGTAGTTGTTCCCAGGTATTCATACCTGCTGACTAGTTTTTACCTGGGATGGGTTTAATTAAGCGAATGTTCTCTGTCCAAATCAAGTCTCACATTTTGAGGGAACAGGTCTAAGTCGATTCTGAAGGCTTTCATTGTTGCGACTTGAGTGTGAGTCGAGTCGGACTGTCAAACTTGAGTGGCCATCCCTGATGAACCGCTAACAGACAAGTTATTTTTGGAATCCTGTAAATCGCAGCTGCTAATGAAAAATTGAATTAGCTAAAATCATATTTGCCATGAAAGTATTACAAAAACCGGAGATCCAAAATACGCCTCAAAACTCTGCTTGATGTATATTTACAATTTTTAATTTTGTAAGATCGTGTCTTTAAGAGAAATTTGTGATTGAAAATGAACTGACACTGTTTTTTTTATTCCCATGTGTAATAATAAACACATCTGTGTGTACTATGCAACATAAACTAAAACTTTAATTTCATGTTTGTTGGATTTTACTAATTTTTGGGTATTATTGAGTTATTTCCTCTTCCTGTCAGCTTTTTTGTTGTAGAAGTTCACCTTTCTTTACAGGCTGACTGGACAGGAGATCTGCTTATTAGCCATCCAGCCAACTACAATGGAAATTGTAAATGTTACTTTATCCGAAATGGTCTTCAAACTAATTTGCTCTGTCAGAATTATTGCTGTTGCAATAATTTTGTGATACAAAACTACTAAAGTAAATAACATGGAGTCATTGATGAGGCTGAAGAGAGCTATAAAGCAGGGTAAGTTGTTACTATATCTGATGTTTGATCAGTTTCAAAGTGAGAAAACGTCAACAGTGCTTGGCTCGGGGCTGTGAGCGGAGTCCTGGGCGGCCAAAGTCATGCTTCAGGTGCCTCCTGAACGTCAGTCTGGTAGCTCGTCTAATGCGGCTGTTAGCTTGTTAGCTGGTTAATAACAGGAGCTCGTTTACGTGCGTAACTTTCCTGGATGTGATTAAAATGTGTTTGGATTAAAAGGAAAGAAAGTATTCCAAATGCACCGTTTATATGGGTTGGAAATCAAATAATCCGACCATGACGTGCGTTTACTCGCACCATGCTATATTCAAAATAAAAACTCTGACATTAGCAGAGTTGATGATTTCCAAAAAAAAACAACTGCAGAAGTTTTGTATTTCTTCAACAAGCGCAGAGGTGCGTTGGTTCTGAGATGGTTGAGGACTCATGCTGTTTCTGTTGAGAGAGCGGGAGGAAACAATGATCCTCCCAAAATGTTCTGTGCTGCAGCGCTGCGGCCTCATCCTCCACATGTAAGTTCATGAGTTAATCGGAACAAATGTCTAGATGGAGGCTGGTCGGATTATGGATCATAAACCGGCCCTCTCAGTCAGAATACAATTTCATTCTGGTGGTAATACTTTGTTAATTAAGCTTTAAGTTTTAATTTGCTGACAAAGTCTGAGTTAAGGTACTGTATGGGAGAGAGGAGCAGGGCTCTAAACTAACTTTTCAAGAATCAAGATTCTTTAATGTTGTTCTGTAACCATAGTGAAACTTTGGTGAGACACTCAGAATGATAAGAGGCAGACCCAAATTAAAAACAGGAAAACGAGACATAAGCATCTCTAAAGGACACCCTCAAAAATGTAAAACCCTCAGAACTGCATTGACACACCAGTTTTACAGCTTCAAGTTTGTGGTGTTAAATCGCTGTTCATAAAGACAACATTAACTATTAAATTATTGACTTACAATCTAGTCAACATAAACTTCTTTATTTGAAGCAAAATTACTTATTATCTAATATTATTGTAACAGTACACCTAAGTAGCAACTTGTGTTTTGTGCGCTTATTAGTTCTTTCATTCCAAATGTTCAATTTTGGAAAAAAGAAATGGAAATAAAACTTTTTTCTCTCCATCCGATTCATTGATTAATCATAAAAATAATCGACCGATTAAGTGATTATAAAAATAAACGTTAGTTGCAGCCCTAGATCTAATGCTTGCGCATATCTAGCCCAGAGGAAACACACTGGTTGGGTGTGTGGTCCATGGATTGCTTTCATTGGGACTAACAGAAGAGAACAAACACATGCTGTAGGCAACATTTCCAATTTCAGCTTTTTATTTCAAGAGTGCTGCTAGAAGAACTGTTCAGACTGAAAACAATCCTGGGAGTTACGTTTGTATTTAATTCATCCTGGCAGTTCATACAGACAAATGGCCATGCCACTGGAAAGCAAAGCCAAATTTTCCTGTCTGCTTCCAATTTGAATCTCATCCAGTCCTTTCTTTCTTCTCGTAAATTCAAATGCCCCTGTCAAACACGATATATGATCAAAAAAAGCTTTGCTTGTTAGTTACATTTACGCTTATTTGCTCTAATACCTCTCCTGTTTAGCTGTCATCCATTACATTCACTGCATGGGTAAGATAATAAACGTGGGTTTCATATTTGGAGCCGAGGATCACAGCACCCTTATGGAGTAAAAGGTATACTGTGACTTGATTGAAACAGATGAAACGTGAGATGAAAAGTAAACCAGGCCCAGACCTAAGAGGCTCTGCAAGGACTCCACAGAACATGTAGATGAATCCTGAGTCTGGAGGAACATTCAGAAAGATCCTCAAAGGATTTAGGGATCTTTTTTTCAGTCTTAGAAATGCTTTGTCCTTTACTCATAGACTCCAGGACAGTCAGCTAAAACATAAATTATACCTCAATAATATGCTCATGTATGTGAAAAAAGAAGAATATCCAAGATATTTTCATTTCTCGTGTTCTTTTGAGAAATGAATCAAAAACAGAAAAAGAATCACAACGGCAATGAGATAATATCTCGATTCCCAGTCCCACTGAATTATTTTTTACAGAAAGAAAACTGCATTAGAAACAGGTTGGTATCAGAGAGATGGAGATAGTTCAGTTGCTACTGTTTTACAATCCATACGTAACACCAGCTAACAAATATTAAGTTGTTCACCACGGTCATTCTGTTTGAATCAAAAGTGCTCCCACACTGCAGCTATGCATTCGGCTTTAAAACCTATTCCATATCTGTGTTTCCAAATCTCAACCAGCATTTCTCTGACTTGCTACGCCTCACGCTACACTCCAAGGTACTGTTGTGCCATATTAAAGCCACGATGAAATAATTGATGTCAGATTGAATTCTGATCATGTACCATGGAGGAGGGACCAGAAGGAATTCCACCACCCTGCTGCAAAGACAGTCTCTCCGCAGGGTGCCTGCTGTAAACCCACACCACTCCCCCAGACAAAAGGTCAGAGCACTTCTGACCAGACCCTCAGATCACTTATTCCAGACTTCCAATGCTTCTTCACCATTTTCTTCCTACCTGAGACAAAGGAGGAGAGAGGCTGGCTTGAGAACAGCTAGCACTATGCGGGCCTCTAGGCCCGAAAAGCCCACAAACTGCACAGAAAAGGTGTTCTGTGAAACTCATCTGCCTGCTTCAATGGAGTGACAAAAGCAAAAGAGGGGAATTCTCGTCCTCTGCGGAGCAGAGACTTCACTGAATCCGGAGAATCATCACACAGATCGAAGCTAAGTTGCACTGACTTCTGCGCAAACCAGCCGCGAAGTAAGGAATGCCGAAACAGCTTTGTTTATTTTTGTCAGCTGTTGCAGGAAAGCGGACGCGAGACGCGGATGCCTTCCTTCACCAGACAAGCTGAGAGATCAGACTACTAAATGGACGTCGGGCCAGGCCTATCCTCTCCGACCACGCTGTCGGTTAGCTCATAGCCGCAGAGCCGTAGGCTAGCCCACTGCTGAAAGACCAACGATTTTCCCTGCTTTTCAGTGCTCCTTCCTTGGATGGCCAAAGTGGACCAAACTCACACGAGGCACCGACAGGTTGGACAGAGAGACCCAAAAGGAAAGGTTACAATGGTCATTGGAAAATGTTTGTGATGCGTCCACATGCCTTTAAACAAAGGGGCTAACGGAATTAGCCCCTGCTAGCATCCTGTTCCATGGCATTGCTGATATGGTTCAAATGTGTTTTTTGGTTATAACAAACGTTATCTCCACAGGTCAACCACTTTGTTCTGTCTCTGTGTACCTTTGCATGTAAATAGTTCCTTAGCTTAGCTTCTTTTTATCTTCATTTTGCTTAGTAGTTTAGTTAAGTTTCACTAGCCTAGTAGAAAGGATTTATTGATTGAAATATAGTGTTAATTCAGATAAACAGCATTATATAGTGATGTTCTCTGGATGTTCATTTAATTTCTGTTAATAAATTCTTGAACTTGAAGAAGTTGTCACTCCTTTATTCTATGTGTGTGCAGAGTTTGCTGTTAAAAGATCGCTAGTGCTCGTATCATCCCTTTCAACCATTGAGCTAATAATCACCAGACAATACTTAACAGAGTTATTTATGAAACATTAAATAACTTTAAACAGTGTATAATTGCGCAACAGTACGTAACGAGACCATGCACCTGCCAAAAACCTTACGCAACATATCACTTCTTCCTACTCTAAGGAAATGCAAAGGGGAGGGCTGAGTCGAGATTGATGCACCAGAGTGAAAACTTTTGTCATCCAGTCTTGTTAGTAGAAAGAGAAGGAGCAAACAAACAAGCATGCAAATGGAAATTATCAATGTAGTGCCTCAGCCATTAAGTATATAAATATAAGGCTGTAATCAAACAGTAATGTAGGATCTTCCAAGGACCATCCTCACAGCAGGATACCTCCTGGCTCCTACAAAGCTTTCTCCCAGATTCAAATCAATCTCTTTTCCGTGGACCCCACTAGACGGGGTTGTATAGTCTGTTACTGGCCAAAATGGGCAAACATCTAAAACTGAAAGCAAAGAAAGTAAATTCTGCTTTCTGTGAATTCAGACATCGACCCAGACAGCCAGCCACCAGAGACACAGCCTAGAGATCCCTAAATGCACCTAGCAAGCACTGTTGATCTGTAACGTTGCAGCCTTCATAGGCTTGATAAGAGGTGAGCCCCGAGTGCAGCCGTGCTAGATAATTCCTGCTGAAGCCTCTGGAGCAGGCTCAAAGGAGGAAAACCCTTTTTCGCCGCCACCTGCCTGATGCCAACTCACTGCAGCCACTGAAACATCTACTCGCCGTTAAATGTCGTCCAGTCTCCAGAACAGTGCAATTAAAGGATTAAGTTTGGCAAAGAAAACAGGGAAAGATAGTTTGGGATGAACAAAAAGTGATTGTTTAGTACCAATGCGTTTTCACTCCGTTTTAAAGGTTAAACAGAGGTTAAAACCTGAAGCTAACCAACAGGCCAAGCTACCTGCTAGTGCTCCTTGACCATCATGCCAATCAAGAATCAATCGAAAATCAGGAATCTTTATTGTCATTATTTGTTACCAAAATGCCATTTTTGGTGAGGCAGACACCAGCTCTGAGTGCACAAAATCAAACATAACATGCAGATATGATCTTTCATAAAAAACAAATTATATATATATATAAAATTATAATAAATAAATACATATATATCAGTTGATTACACTGTAACACTCCATGAGAGGCTTAAGTGTGCAAATAGTCTTTAACAACTAATGGGCTCATTCTCGTGTCAAAAGCCAGACAGCAATACTCAACAATACTGTGAAATAAATTTAGTTACAGAATTGTGCAATTTGCATGGACGTCTAAACAGACAGTACCTGAGAAATTTAAGTGTGCGAATTCACATTTGCAGGTGAGAGACAGTACAAATGATTTTCATCAGACCAGAAACCTGTGTAACCAGTAGTGTGTTTGTAAAATATAACAGATTATTAAATGGGCTGGTTGTTTAGTAATTCTCAGCAGGGGCGTTAGCCCTCACAGCTTTGAGGAAAAAAGCTGTTTTTAAATCGATTAGTTTTTTATTGAATGTTTCTGACGTTTCCCTGATGAAAGTGGGACAAACAGTGCATTGCCCAGGTGGGCGGGATCTGTGGCAATACATCTGGCCTTTTTCATGCTAATGTGTTTTTTTTTAAGAGGATGACAAACTTTATTTCCATGAAGGTTTTCTTTTTAACAATGGGACATTAATGTTTGTGTGTTTCAGTCTGCTCAGTGCACTGAAATATAACAGAAAAGTCCGTTTAAACATGCTCTGATGTCTGCTAGTATAAGCAGGTACCAGCTTGCTGCTTGCCAGGTAAACAACTCTGGTCTGTTTCAGCATAACGCTGGTTTTCGTTCCGCTCTGCCATCGTACGATAATGCCATGAGCATTCATATAACATAAATAAGAGACACTGGAGTTGATTATTGGTCTTTTTTGTAACTTAAGAGAAAGCCAGGGTTTCCCCAGCGCATTATGAGCTTGGTGGGCCGGCAGGCTTTACTCGCCCCACCGCCAGGCTAAGCGTCGTTCATTTGAAATGCCTCGATGTTCATTAAAGTTTCAGCCTGGGAGAAAACCTCTCGGCGTGAATGAGCTATAGCGCTAGCTTTTATGAGCTCGAATATTCACGCTGCGCCCCTCCTTCGAGCTGCATGACGCAACACTCCTCCCACTTTCCTGTTCCGCAACCCCCCCCACACGTGCACCTCCCGCAAGACACCTACTGCCAGGATTACCCCAGTTTCTCAGGGAAACCCTGAGAAAGCTATCGCTGTTAGCCACATGACTTGGAAGTGCTCCCAACATTACTTTCTGTCATCCGTCCCCTTAAAGGGCCCCTCCAGCATCTTAAGTTAATAATTTAAATCTAATTATTTCTGGGGGAATAGTTAATCAATTAGAAATCAAATGTCCTAAAGGTTACTGATTTTTATTTTCACAACATGTTATCTAACTCTGAGTTTCTTTGTGAATGAGCTGAACACATGGCAATTGTTCTAAATTAGTTAAGCAAATTTAACCTCATTCCAAATTCTTTAAGATGAACTTTGGTTCTCCAACTTCGATCTTTAGTGAACTCTAAAAACCATCACCATATGAATGATTCAATGAATTTAACTATTTTGATTTGTCATTTTGTTCTTTTGTGTGTACATAGTTCCTTAGTTTCTTTAATCTTCATTTTGCTGAGTAGTTTAATCGATTTTCACATGCCTATTAAAAGCTTATTGATTGAAATGTAGTGTTAATTCAGGTAAACAACATTATTAGTGGTGTTCTCTGGATGTTAATAAATGCTTATACTTGAAGAGAAGTTGTCAATCATTTATTCCATATGTGTGCAGAGTTTGCTGTTAGAAGAATGCTAGTGCTCAAATCACTCGTTCCACTGATATCAACACCACATTGGGCTGATATTCACCCGACAATAACAGGCCGAGGGTTATTTGATTAAATATTAAATAACTTAAAAGCATTGAATTGCACAACATCAAATTCACTTTACTTTATCATGTGATTAATTGGTTTATGGCTTATTGTGACAGGCTTACTCTAGATCCTTATGTGAAGCAGTCTTTGGTGGTTTACCTGTCATTTCCCCTATGAATTAACCCACCCACCCACCAAAACACATTTTTTCACATATAAAGTATCTGTTACTGAAGTTTCTAAGAAACTGAAGAGTCATCTTGATCCCCATACATCTGCGGGACCCGTTAGACTTTCTCCTTACTATTTACATTTAGCAGCAGACATTACTATTATTTGGTATTATTTGGGGGGGGGTGGTTAGACATATATGCTTGTTAACTTTCAAACTGAACAATGTTTAGAAGTCTGCAGACTAAGGTTGTACCTACTGAGGAGATAAGAAGCACAAATGAAACAGATATCTGGCGACCTCTGGAGGATGTGGCAGGCTATGGTCTTTTTCTAACCCTGCTGTTATACAGAACTCCAACATACCACGCTAAGGCATGTGGAGTGTGAGGTGGATCTCTTCAGTTTTTTTGCAATGTCTCTCATGATTGTATGGTCTAACCTTGAGGTGAATTTGCTGGGTAATTTACTCCAGCAAAAGATTAGCAAATTGTTTCTTACTTGTGAATAACCGTTGTGATATTATGAACTTCGATTGTTTGGGATTGGCTCATCACTGTTAGTTTTTTTTTTTGTTTATTACACCACCCCATTGTAGTACTACTGACCTGAGAAAATTTGTAAAGAGCAATACAACACAAAATAAATTAACAAAAAGAAATGTGAACATTTGAACCTGTTTTTTTGTTTTTTTACCTCTCACTAAAGGTTCTTAGTAGTCCCAGTTTAAGAACAGCAGGTTGTAATGCAGCAAACAGAGACGCTCAACATTTTCTGCTGTCAGCCTGTTCTGCTCCTTTTGTCATAAATCTGGCCAATCTCACTGGAGACTCTCACACTGGGAACAGAGGAGGGAGGTGGAGACATGAACTTTCTTGCCAGTGATGTGACAGAAGGTGGAGACACAAGCATTTTGTTTCCACCATTGCAAGTCTTGACCGGTCTGTCTGTCAACCAACGGCTCCCGTAGGTACTGGTCCAGTTGCTGAGAGATTTACTGCTCTTCACCAATCGCTTCAGAGGTTTGACCATGAGCCCCTCAAATGTTTGTTCACGCAGGCCAGATGGATCAGGTTTAAATGCTGTACGCGTAGTGATAGGTAACGCGCATACATGGTTCTACATGACAACGCGCGCACGCTGACTGTAAGCGGCACAGGAGCGTTTAAAGACCCAACGTTGACGCGCTACTTTCAGAGCCAAGGAGAAAGTAAAAAACACAACGGCTCTGATAACTTCGCGGCCCGTTCTCAGAGTGAGACAGACACGCCGCTTTTCCCTCCCGCTCACAGTGACGGGCAGACTTTCAAAGGACAGATACAGCTAAATTAGACTTTTAAAAATAAATGAAAATTTGAAAACTTACCTTTGCGGCTGTTGCCACTCAATCCCTGCCAGGGAGGGAGCGGCGATGCATGCGTGTCACGTGATCTCAAGGCACGGCTGCTGAATGCGCTAATAGATCGGCGAACGCAGGCCCGTTTCGGGCCGATACCGATACGAGATAAAAACGCAAATATCGGCCAAAAATATCGGTCGACCTCTAACTTAAACATCTGATGTGCCACTTACAGTTAACATAGTTGAGGATCTATGGTGAGAAGTAGACTAAAAAAAGATTGTAATCACTGGATGGCAGTTTAACCTTTCTAAACCCAACATTTTTGAAGACAACTCTGCACTATAAAGTCTTAACATTTAGTGACAGTGGCCTAACCCCACGCCGATGATATAGCACAGAAAAGGGGCAGGCCTATGCAGGTATTTTAGCTCGTCAGGCTGATCAGTACATATGGATGTTTCCTGAACCAAACTGTAGCTATGGGCAAAAGTGATGCGTCATGTAAACATGCTAACCTGACTATGCCGACTCACAATCCGATCGACACCTTTTTTTTTTTATTTGAATGTGGCAAACTGACCTGAGTGTTGTTGAGTGGTGGAAATGCGCCGAGAAGCAAAAATGTCGGGGCTCCAGATGCGACCTTTCTATTCGTACCATTAATAGAGCTCGAAACTGTTATTTATTCAGTAATGTTTCAACTGTAATTAGAACCTCTTGAAAATCCAGCCTGGGCGCTCGGAAGACAAACTAACTCGTATAACGCTGCTTTACTGTTTTTCGTTGTTCAGCAAAGACGCAAGTTCTTCTTCTTCTGTGTTTTCTTAGGGAAATTTGATAACTACACACGCCAGAGTGGTTCTACTCTGAACAAAGCCTGGTGCATACAAACGCACATTATGATCGCATTAATTGATAAACGGTACAATCCGGTTTGCTTTTTAATCCGAATACATTTCAATCCGACCGTGAAATGTCTGCGTTCACTCACAGCTGGAGCTCTTTGGACTGCTCCTTCTTGGCCAGCTGCTTCTCTCTCTCCTTTACCAACGCCTCCTGCTTGGCCTTCATGTCGTTCAGGGTCACCAGACCTGTTTGAGACATCGGACGGCAAAGAGAATGCAACCACGCTTCACGCCACTCAGAAATCTTTGTTTGGGTTCTTCCCATCATCCCAGCAAACACACTCACCCACAGTGCTGGACTTGAGCTCCGCTTCCACAGCATCGTAGTGAGCAGAGAACTTCTTGTCGATGTTGGCCTTCACCATGTTGTCCTGCAGCAACCAAAACGCACAGCACCAAGTCAGAAACAGAAAGTTTGGAGTTAAGGTGGAACAGGACGGGATCCTGACATCTTTAGACTCCGCTCCACCCTGCTGCCGACGTGCCTAGAGCCTTTCCATTACCGTTTACAGCTCTGCTCTTGCTTACAGAGAAGGTTGGACTCTAAAGCAACCATGTTATTTTACCTGCTACAGGTTAGAAAGAAAATCTCTTGTCTATAAACTAAAACCCTTCCACACCAAGCAGGTCGTCGGCGACACACTCGGACAAGTGCGCCCTGAACTGCCGTAACTATGCGCCATTTTGAATGCTGAGGAGTTGTGCTGCGTAGTCAAGTTGTTGCAGGAAGCCTGCGCAGCCTCCTGATCCCCACCGTCCCGTGCACGCCGCCCGAGCCGGGAGTCGTGGAGAAAAACAGCAGCCGAGTGGAGAAACGGAGCCGATACAGTAACTTAACGACAGAAAATGTGGCGAGGACCACTCGGCTTTCCTGATCGTTTTGAGGCCGAAGGAGCAGCCGATGGAGGAAGTTCTGGCGGAGAAAGATAATGTTAGACCGGTGAATTAAAAGTGCTTAACTTGCAGCCCATCAGTTGAACTGAGATTTGTGCTGCATGTGGAACTTCTTTAGAACAATGTACCAACTCAGCTTGTCTGTGCAATGTAAGAGTATTTGTACTCTGCATGCGGAAATGTGTGCATTGCCCTCTCTAAAACATCTCTTTATTACATTTATTATAGTACTGTAGCTTCCTTAGTCTGTTTAGCTGCATTTGCATAAGTTTGCAAAGTGTATTATGCCCATGTGTTATGAGTGAGTGAGTCTAGCTGAATATTTTACTCTACTAGTTTCAGTACCTGTCAAGAGGAGCAGAAAAGTCTCCATGTGTTCCACAGGTCACCCAGTGGGGGCGCCATGCAGCACTGGGAAAAGACAGGTGATGGCTCCCAACAACGCTTCCACTTAGTTTTTAATATTGGCCCGCTTAATTCGCCATTCTGCTTTTCTAAACACACCCTTTAGGCTACAGTTCAAACTAAATAACAACACATTTTTTACACCCCCCACCCCTCCAAAAAAATGTTTCGTTTTGTAGTTTTTGTCATTTAAATCTGTCAATAAACTCTTCAACCAATTACAAATAACTGCCAAGTATTACATGTCTTCTAGAGAAATCAGTGAGACCATGAACACGCAGGACTTTTCCCGTTCTTTGTACAATTTAAACAGGCAAAAGAAGAGAAAGGCGTTTTTAAAGCTTAACTAAGTTTTATAAGGGGATTCATTTAAGAGTTAGCGGACGCTTGTGTGAACCGAGGCGTTGGTGATGTTGGAGCACGTGCGAAAGAAACACGGAATAACCCAACCGTGGCACTAAAATCACGAGCTACTTCTACAAGCGCGTGCACACAAAGTGGAAGGTGCCCCGAACCTCAGCGATCTTCTGTTTGAGCTGTTCAAGTTGCTCCCTCTCTTTCTCTCGCTTCTTCATCAGCTGCATGGCTCTGCCCGCCTCGCTGGCAGCTCCTTTGTACTGCGCCATGTTGCTGTCCTGGTCTTCGAAGCACCCTCGGAACGAAGAAAATCACAAAAAGCAGCGAATAAAGGCGTTCAATATCAGAATGTAACTAAAGATCTTTCCAGAACTGCGGAGACTCTCTTCACAGACCACCATAACAAGAAAAATGGCGACGATGCAGTGCATGCTGGGTAGTTACGTAACAACAAAAAGAAGAAGAAGAAGAAGAAGCACGTTGACGCACTTACCATATTGGTCAGGGAGATGGCTAAAGAGGTGGATGTAAAGGTCCGCGAACAAAGCGTCGGTTTTTAATCTGTAAAAAGTTAACCTTGGTACTTCAATTTAACTCTAGTGACCTTGGACCAGTCAATGGTCCTGAAAACCTTTTTTATAAACATATACCACCTTTATAACTAGGATGTTTTCAGAGTAACCCTCAATTTCAACATCTTCACGGATACTTTGTTTGTAGAACAATATATTTTTCAGTTTGTTTTGTCATAAAGAAAATCAACCCCCCCCCCACCAAAAAAAATAAAAAAATAAAATCTTAATCCTTGACCCTGCGTGATTGGTTGAAGCCCATGTTTTTCACATTTTTACTTAAGTTGATACTTCCATTTTTAGAGTGTAACACATTAACAGAAAGGTCTCTAGAAGTTGGACTTCCAAGTGGGGAAGTCAGATGATTCTTGCCAACATTGATCTTGTCACAAACTGTACAAACTCATTCAGCGAGCATGTTGCTATAAAGTTTGAAAGTACATGGAACGGTGAAATATTGCTATTGCTAAAAGCAGTTAGCCTCATTAATGAGAACATCTTGCTGGAACATGGCTGAGGTTGTTTCCAGAACCAAGATCGCACTTCAGATGTAAATGGAACACAGCCAGGGCAGCCATATCCACTTACCCTGGTTCAGTCCTTTCATCAAACAGGTAGTTCCCCTGAAACCTCTGTCAGTACACTTCTCTTCTAAAGACTTTGTAAGGATGCAAAGGACACTATACGTAAACAACTCACCTATTGGGCTGAGCTCTACATTGGACTTGTTTCTTTCATGTACCTTACAAACAACTGCAAGCAAAATGTCTTCCTGGTACCACAAAACACAGCCCAAGTAGCATCAATTGTGCTTAAGCCAGTTTGAGAACCATAGCCTGAGGCGAAGGAACAATATGTGTTGACTGTAACTCGGGGCGAAGAGAATTGTCTTACAATTCAAAAGTTGTTGGTCCAATTCTGGCTTCCTTTTGTCACATGTCAGTCTACCCCACGGCAAGGCGCTTAGCCCCAAGTTGCAATGCCTACCAATCTGCGTATCGGTGTATGAATGTGTCCGCGTTTGTGACTGGGCGAAAGTGGTTCTAGTACAAAGCGTTTGACTGGTCAGTCTGACTGGAAAAACGCTTTATAAATTCAATCCATTTAGCATTCAGGTTGATATGATGACTAAAATTCAAAAATTAAATACGTTTTTGAGAAAGAGCACTGTATATATGCCTGCATTTAGCGTTTTGATAGAGAAGCAAATAGAAAGTTAGACACAGTTTTTCACTGTGCCTTTGTGAATCTAGAGAATGCATACGATTCAGTACCAAGCAGGGAGCTGTTGTACTGGGTGAGGAATTTTAGCTGTGATAGGCTGCTGCAGGACTTATGTATGGGGCGTAAGATGTTTGGAAAATGTTGCGTGGGGGTATGGGTCAGGAGGGAGCCCGTTCTTCTTTGCAATGATGACATTAGCAAGAGTACTAAGCAGGTAGAAAAGAGCCTGGAGTTCCTGATGCGTTGTATGGAGACAATGCCAATGGTGGATATTTGTGGCTAGGGTCCGTATTACAAAAACTTTGAATATATGAATAAAATAGTTCCTGGTTAGCAGATGGTCTGAGAGGTGCTATAAAAAACATTTTCTTAAACGGATGCAAAATCCAGTTGCTTAATATCAGGTCTACACCAAAACTAGTATGGTTCAGTTACACATTTATCCACTTTGAAAGTGGAAAGAGAAAAAGAAAATCTGATTAAGAACAAAGATTTCCCTTCAGACTTATCAAAATAGTTTATTTAAATAAAATTGTCTGGCAAAACCTTTGGATTTTCTGATAAAAATAAACAAAATCAAGCATATTTAAATAAAAGCATTCTACCGCCCACTCACACACTTTCTCAATCTTGATTCCTTGTCGTTTCTTTACGTTCACACAGTGTCTTTGTCTCTTTTGTGATCCAAGTCTTTGTTCGACAGTGAGATGGAGATCTGAGTGCAGCAGAGGGCGAGAGACATACAGAAGGGAGAGATGAAGACGTTCACGGCGCACATGAACACGGAGCGCAAGCAGGGCAGGAAGGTGTTGCTGAGCTGTAGACAGGGAACCAGGAACCTGGAGAAACGAAAAGAGACATTAGAAAAGAAAGCACATGTAAGATCTCTTTCAAATCAGCGACGTGGGTCTGTGTCCACTTGCAAATGGAGCCTGAGGGGATTTGCTCACAGTGGCAAACGCATTTGGAGCATCAATCAATAAGAGGTTATGTCTGCTGTACATATGATTTATTTATTTTCATATATATAAAATATGACGATTTTTAAATTCCTTGCAATACTGTATAATTACAGTGCAGCGTAAAAGTGAACCAAAGCAAATGGTGTGAAATTGTTCGCCTGCTCCCAACCAATCCAACCAAGTCCCCAGACGATAAGGTCCAAGATAGCCAGAGAGTTGGAGTCTGTCTCATGAGCTGCTTCTGAAGTGGGGCTTACATTTGAGCATTTTGAAAGGAAACAAGTTTAAGAAAAAGTAGAACTGTCACTGAGTGACCGATTTGGTCAAAACGTACCAGACCCGTAGGCAGGCGAGGAGAGCCAGGAAGAAGCCGCACAGGAAAGCAAGGGGCACAGCAAACAGCAAGGAGAGGCAGCGGTATGTCCAGATACGAGTCCTCTCAAAGCCGACCAGACTGTGAGTCCACACTGTGTCCATGCTATGAGGTGCGGCAGGCTCAGCCAGTACGTCACTGACCTCCACCTGCAGAGGAGGGACAAGAAATGGATTCTATTGGGAAATACATATTCGACTCTATTATGTACTGGTGTCTTTCTTTGTTGTCATTTTGATTGTGAACTGAATCTGGAATGAAATTGCTCAATGATGTCCTCATTTTACAGCTGCTTTGATTCTCTCCTACTGTTTTAGCATGATGGGAGAAATAGCCAGTCAACCAGCAGTAGGGCAGCTAAAAGACCCTCAAAGATGCGACATGTGAACGGTTCATGTTCTCCTCAGTTTGAATAGACTGCCATCTCCAGATTTCCAGTGAATTGGGGTCTTATGGTTGCTGTTTGGTATCCATGCATACTGCTGGGGAGGTTTTCAGCTAAGGAATCTGGACAGTTCCAATCATTTTATCACTTGCTAAAGGTGTGTTGTGTTTTATTTAATTTTTAGGAGCTGTTCTTGATCCTTGATCAATTCTTATGCCTGATTTTTAATATTATTATGATTATTATGTTCTCACCTTTGAAAGTATTTTAAAGTCTTGGTTTGTTGACTTAAGGAACTCAGAGGATTACCTGAGCCCTTGTTCAGTAGTTTAGTTGAACATTGTCTCTCAGGAATTCTTGGAGGATCGCCTCTCATTTGTGTCTCCTCCTGGTTGGAGTTAAATCTCAGACATGACTGGAACCTCAGAGAAAGAGGGAGATTTTTATATCTAGGCCTTTAATAACATGTCAGATGAGTCTCCATTCCATCAGCAATGAAGACACGCCCAATGTGAGGACTGTTCTGATCCTTCACGCCATTTTTTGTTGTTGTCGTCAGTACTGCCTGTTTGTCTGCCTGGTTTTTCTGGGCAAAATCCTGAAAGATTGTGTTCTTTGCCATCCACTGGCGAGTCTTCCATGCCTCAGCGCTGCAAAGGACTCATTTCTTTTTATGTGTTATTACAAGGATGCTTGGTCCAAGCTGGGATTCAGAGTCTCATCTGTTGCGTCTTCTCATTACTTGGAGTAACCCAGGCCAGTCTGAAGTGCCATGGGCCAAAGCTCTTTCAACAGAGAGGCAAAGAGCTAAGCTGTTATCCTGTCTGATTGCTGAGAGCCTGAGAGCTAAAGATTAAGGGACATATTTCCTGATTGATCCAGGTGGGACAAATCTTTTCTACTGTCTGCTGTGAAAATGGACCTGAGCCAGTGTCAAATTTATAAAGTCAAAGCCATTTTCTTCCCTTTTAATTATATCCGAGAGTAGTCAGTTTAAGAGACGATCTTTCCGTACAAGATTTCATGAAAGTTTGAATAGTGTAAATATATGATCCGCATGGGACTAAGTCTATTTGAATAAGGAAAACATATCTGTAATCGATGTATGAGACTGATGTTGCATTCCAGTTGCAGTGGGAACTCGGAAATCCCGGCTTTCGATCAGAAAAATCAACTAGAACGTTGGCTATATATTGGCCTTTCCCCTCAGAAAGTTGGAGAAATGTTGTAAGGCCAATTGACGGATCCAATATGGCAGCTACTCGTATCAGCAACAGTAAGCTGTGATGAAAACATGTTTATTTTACAAGACACAGTTGGACGAGTGCGTCCAAAATCAATGTTACATGTAGCGGCTGCTTAACCGAACAAAGAGGTGTTTGCATGTGGAAAGTACAGCTTTAAAGGATGTTCATAAGAGGTATTACAAACAAAACAACAGCTTTCCTGGCCCTGGCCACAATACCAGCTTCTCCAACTGTATTAACTGGATTTCTCAGGCAAATGAAATGCAACATGTAAATATTGTAAATATTGCATTTCAAAGTAAAATATTATTTCTATATAATATATAACGAAATAATTTTTCTAACTTTCTTACTTTAGAAGACGGCTAAAAAAAAAAAACACGTGAAGTCCTAGCGATGAGCTTTTTTTTCTCTTTTCCCATGCGGCTGCACAACCCTGGTGTCATTTCAACTGATCGCCAGAGGGGGCAGACATCAGCACAAATGCGTATAAACCTTTAAAGGAGCAATAAGCAATATTTCACCACTAGGTGGTGCTTGAGCACTGTCTGTAGACCAAAACAAGATGTGTAACAAGCCACGCCTCTCTATACAGCAACCCAGCCCCTCCTTTCCCTTCTCACGCTCATATTAGTAAAGGACAGAACACACAGCGAAACAACATCACCTTTCGGAGGAACATTTCAAGTGAAGAAGTGAGTAACTCATAACTTTATAATGCTGTTAGCAAGTGAACATTTTGATCTGCTGGAGGTGCTCTTCGCTATGCTGCTCCAAGACTGTGCTGCTCTGATCTAAAATATAGAAATTTTGCTTATTGCTCCGTTAAGTCAATGCATTATAATAAAACAATTGAAATGTACATGCACATTTTTACATTGAATCACCCTACTCAGTTGCACATTATTTGAATCTGAGTATTCTATTTGTTATCACTGTAGAGAATCTTTCCTTATATTGTAAATTTCCCCTTACCGCATAATTTCATATTGATATTTGTGTTGCTTTTATATTTTCTACCCTTGTGTGTACCTGCATGCCTCTATCTGCCTTTCATGCTGCTACTGGTGCACCTGAATTTCCCCACTGGGGGCACAATAAAGGTTTTGTTTCCCCCATTTTGTTCTAAATTTATGTGGAACCGAGTGTAGAGCTTTGAAGTACTCCATATGAGACAAGCCACTGATGTAAACAGTGATAACTGACTGCATCACGACGGAGTCAGAATGAACAAAAGAAAAGGAAGGAGCACCTTAAGGTGTTTGTTGATGCCATGTGGGTCTCTGTTGACTGGGCGGGTCGGAGAAGGAGTTGAGGGATTTGCAGGAGGGGTTGGAGTTTTGGGAGCTGGAGTTGAAGCCTTGGATGCAAATTCTGGAGGAGGAGGAGGAGTGTTCATCTGTTCCTCATCACTGTCATCGATTTTACACTCCACCAGACAGTCATCGCTTACCATCATCATCTTAGCCAGAGAAAAATAGAAATGTCTCCTTTTTAGCAACAGAAAGCCAAATATGTGGGTAAAACTGTATTCGCTATGCATAACCATGCACACACACACACACACACACACACACACACACACACACACACACACACACACACACACACACACACACACACATGCACATACACACACTTCTCCAGCAGACGGTGGTCAAGTAGGCTGTAACAGCAAGCTCAGCCCTGTACAACCACCTGTTCTTTAGCCCCCCAAAAAGATGTCATACCAAAATCTGTAAATAGCAGCTGGTGATTTTAGGATGGATTTTTTTTTAGATGATGTATCATGTATGCTGCAGTCATTTCACAGCGCAGGCAAAACCGAAAGGAATGCAATACACATTTCTCCTAGTTGTGTAGAGAATTAGCATCAACGCCGGTCTCTGTTGAACATGCAGACGTTCAATAAAATGTTCTTGCGATAACAGCTTTGCTGCAAGATAAAAAAAAAAAATCCAGTTCTTTGACTGGTTTGAGTAATCCTCAACACAGATCTGCAGAAAACCTCTAACACGGGTTAAATCATGTCTTACTTACCTCACTTAAAGAGCTCTCTTAATCCGGTATCAGTGGAAAGATTTGTTTTTATTTGTTTTTGCAGAGGGATGAATCAGACTGGAACAGTTCAACCAAAAATGTCAGTAAGATCGTCAGATTCATCACCAGGCCCCTCAGAGATTATATGGCATACACATCAAGCACATAACCAAGACATCAACAGTGCTTAACTCTGTCCTGGAGCAGCAGAAGTGCTAATGTAGAGCCATACGCCTTTATTCCTTGTGTCTGGGTCTTGGTTGGCTGCAGGGGAAAGGGGTTATTTTAGGAGGAGGAGTGGATGGGTCCAAAAGATCACATTTCAGTGGGGGAGCTGTCCGAACGCAGAAACCGTAACAATGTCACACCAAACCAGGCATTTTAAACGCAATGTAGATCCATAGTGCAGTATTAAAATTTGACACATTAGAAATAGCCTACTGGATGATTTGGTCTCCTGCGAGGTGGAAATGGATACCATCTTCCCCCTCTGTTCAAAGCACGAAGATAAAAACCGCACCGAATACAGCAACGGTCCTCCAGCAGAGAATATTTGCTTTGTCTGGTTTGGATGTGCTGTTAGTGTGTTGGTGCAATGTGGCAGACTGCAAATAAAGCTCCCATGCCTCATGAGGCCTTGAAGTGCTTGTTTAAGGGACTGAAAGCATACCTTGAACTTTTTTTCTCTATTTTCTCACATCACGGTCACCTTAATGTGTTTTGTTGGGATTTTATGTGGTGGGCCGTGATCGAATAGCACAGAAACTGTGGAGTGGAAGAAAATGTTTGCACGGTTTCTATGTGTACAGAGTGTAGCTCGCCTTCGTCAATGCTGTGTGGGAATCACAATTTGCTGCTGTAGAAAATCATCTTACATGCCACAATTGCAGAAGGAAGGGATAATACAAAGCTGGCCCATGGCAGAGCAAAAGGTTTTATTTGAGAGAATACTTTCCACAAACCACCGGTGCGACTCATGTGAGTCTTTTCAGTTTGCAGGAGCCATTTTCTTTTTTAACTTAATCCAGCAGCGGAGAGGAAAGTGTTTCAGCAGTCTAAAGAGAGTCAGTGAGTCGAGAGGTGGAGAGTGGGCACGCAGGGGGGATGTTGATAGATCAAATAGAAATTAATTAAAAACAAAAGAGTCACTATGTGAACCATCTGCAGAGGGACAAAGTAAATACTTGTAAGAGCAGCCTTTATTCCCCTTAATGGTTAAACTGAAGTACAATCATGTCTCCGCTGGGCTTAAATCTGCCTTTAAGATGAGAAGATGGGGAAACAGCCACGATGACTGCAACCTGTGACTGGAGCTCCCCCAACAGGAGAGAATGAGTAAACCAGCTGTGAAAACTAGTAATGGAAGGGAAAGGACGGGAGCCAGGGGGATCCAGAGCTGCAGAACAGAGAACCAGAATGACGCTTTCACCACCATGTTTCACTGTGGGGATGCTATGTTCAGGGGGATGTGCAGTGCTCGTTTTCTGACACACTTCCGCTTCTGGAGATGTTCCCGAGTCTGGGGTATTTTTCGTTACCTAACTCCAACAAACCTCTGAGGCCTTCCCAGAACAGCTGGATTTCTGTACTGAGCTCAAGTGCATCACTGTTTACTGGGCGACTTCTGAAGACATTTAGTCGCAGTAGAGATTATTTCGGACGTATCAGAGTAAAGAGGTGGAATCCATATGCACGTCACTCTGCCCAGATTTTATTCGCAAAAGGTTTTCATCCACTTCACCGCAATGCACTGCTCTGTGTTCATCCATCGCAGCAGATCTAAATAAAACAGATTGAAGTTTGTGGTTGTAATATGAAGAAATGTATTAAAAAATTCAAGGGGTTTAAACACCTATAAGAGGCATTGCTAGGGTACTTTTTCATACACTTTCACATAAGAAATTATTCTTCACATGGATTGTCTGTTAATGACAGGGTAGTAGCTGAACCTGTCACAATGATGAGCCTGACTACGGAGCGAGACCAGTACAAATCGCACCACGGTGGAAGGGATGACTGTGTTCTTCTCCGAACAGCTCTGGGATGTTGAAATGATTGTAATCATTATTTTTACTTGCACATTTTCAAACTCACTGCCGTCTGCTCGGTGGCTGCCTCGCACGCTCACTCATCTGTGCTGCATAAACATGCCGACACTTTCATGATCGGTTTCTTTGTTGTCTTTATTGTACTCATAATTTTTACCCACATATACAGTTTAACACAGTAAACTAAGTAACATCATCAAACAGTGAGCCAAAATACCAAGGTGTTCTACCCACAGAAGCAGAATCATTTAAAAACAAAGACTCTACTTCTATTCTTTTTACATGACTGTAAAAGGACAGTGGAGAAATTACATATGTAAAAATTATAATCATCATTCTTTAAATAAGACTGCAAAAATTCAGAAGTACTTTTGAATTGGACCAGTGGATTGGACTATTTTAAATACCAACGGGGACCAAAACGAATGGTGGATTAAAAAAAGAAGCTGATTCTAGTATGGCTCCAAGACGCCACTATTGGTTTCACAGTTTAAACCAGAGCAAGTCAATGACGCCTCTCTGATATAGGGACCATTTTGGCTCTTCAGGCAAGGGCACAGTTTCAGGTTGAAGGGTAACGGTGCGCTCCATTTGACTTGGAAGTTGGAAGAGGTGGCAGGGTGAGGGCTAAACGTCGGATCTGAGCCCACTTTAAACCAAAGGAGCCTGAAAATAAGCGGCTTTAACGCGCCATGCAAGCTTAACATTTTCAGTGAGTCTATTAAAAGATGTTTATGAACATGAGCCACCCAAGTAAATCAACCATTTTTATGCACTTAGCTTCCAACCTGGGTTTTACACTTGAGAGCTGTTAGCTTTTATCAAGCTAGCATTTTTAGCTGGGTAATTCCAACTTTGAAGTTCAAATGGAAGCCACCATAAGTCAACCAAAGACCTGAGAGACAAACTCGTACTAATTCTTTCAAAGCTAAACCTGAGTTAGCCCATCTTCAACTCTGCAAAAGCCCTGAGATTAGGCCTCGTGTTGAGGCCTTTAATCACATATAAAGGGGAATGTGTTTTCAGTGACTATGTCCTAGGATATTAGGCTGCTTTGTAAAAACAATACTCTTTTATCAAGAAACGGCACCTCAAGGTACAATGTTACCAATAGACTTATTTGGATAAAATACATAAATTAATTTGTGATGCACTATATATTTAAACGTTAAACGACGGTTGTGGTGTCAGCCCCCAGAGATACCTTCGTATCTCAGCAAACTCAGCTGTTGCCTCCAGCAGCTGCTGTTAGCATTGGAAATAAAATAACACAATTTGATTTGCTTAACACAAGGAAAGTAACAAGTAAAAAAAAAAAAAAAGAAAATCAGTCAGATAAACTTGATATGAATGTGAACCAAGGGTTACTGTGAAGCGCTAACATTAAGATACTGATTTAACAGCGACGTAGCTACTTTTTGCACCGGAGGATGATAAAAATGCTCTAAGGAATAAAGTTTGTGATACTAAAGCCAGAAATCCCAGTTAGTATAGCTGATTGTAGTTTTTGCTTTTCCATTGAATTTTAATGCGAGCCAGCCTAGCTCGTTTGCCGGCTAAAAACCGTTGGATGTTAACTGGAAGGCACAGTTTAAAAACAAAAAGGATAGTACTTCCTGTGCCTATGTCCTGTACTTATTGAAAACCCCAATTGATTTATTAACGTTTTGGGTTTTTAATATAATACACTGGCTTACAGGAGCTAACTGAATGTGTGGCAAGCAGAGGGGGAAAACTGTCAACTTCACTTTTTAACACAAAACGTATAGCTTCACAGTCAAAACATGCAAAACCTGCTCCTATTGATGAGCTGGATAACATGTTACTGTACACAGCGCAGAAAATCCAATAAAGAGGTTGTCTTAGCAATCGGATGTAGGGTTTTCAGGTGAAAATTTCTTCATCCTCGCTACCTAGTTTCTGCCTCAACCTGTTCACCTGACTAACCAAAGAAATAACTCAAAGTATAAATCTGATGTTTCAAACAAAAGTACGTGTAGGAATAACTTTTTCAATGGAATAAGTGCTCCGGTCTCCTGGTTGACATTTGCATCAGCCATCAAATCCTGCTTTCTCGCTTTTGTTTTCTACGTATTAAAGCTAAGGTTTGCTCTCTTTTTTTTTTTAGAACAGTTTCGCAAAATTCTAAATAACGTTTTTTTCCTAGACACACGTTATATCTTTTGATCCTCATGAAAAATAGTGTGTAAAAGAAAAAAAGACTTGGGGATATAAGTATGGCTCCATTTGAAGGCAACATTTAAAACTTAAACTATGTAATAAAACAGGAGCACGAGCCCAGTGGCTTACCACCAATAGGTTATGAAGAACTAAAGGTCATTTTGAATCAAAGTTTTAAAAAATAAAGATAATCACTATTGTAATATAAAAAGTGATAATGCTGTTTACTATAATCATCAAGGTTTAAATGACTTAAGTTGTAGTCTTTTGAATAACCATAAACACTTCTGGGCCTATTGACATCATATCGGTGCACATCTTAATTTCATACACAAGCTCTACACTTATCTGGTGTTTTCAAGTGAAATAAACGCCAAAGCAGACGTGAAGGCACTCCTAGGCACAGGACTAAGATCAGTTTTCTTGAGCAAATCAACAGGGTGAGCTGATCTCAGACCTGCCACTAGGGGGCAGCTTAAGTTTTTTTTAATTCTTGTTTATGTACACTAGTACCATACTAAGCAGTTTTCCTGGTGGTATCACCGGTGAAGCCACATCCCTGATTCTCCAAAAGGTGCAAAAAGCCCGGAGAGCAGAACAAAGCAGAACAAAACCAGCTGTAAAAACAGACACACTGGACATACACCTACACGGCACCAAGACTAGTGGCACTATGAGATGGCACACGCAATTATTGTACACTGGTCCATAAAACAGGAAAAGACCAAAAAAAAAAAAAAAAATCAAGATCTTCACCAGATGCCCGATTGGCATCAGCTAAATGATCGTCATTGCCAAAAAAAAGAAAAAAGAACCAATTATCCCAGTGTTCTCCTCGCTTCATCTCAGCCCACCAGACTGAAAAGGGCCCGGCCTTCGAAGACCAAACACTTTTTTAGACGAGGAGGCAGCCTGAGCGACCGAGGAAGACGAGGAGGAAGGAGGAGCCGCGGGCACAGGGCCAGGGAAGGTGGCGGAGGGCGCGGCAGGCTGACGGGATAGGAGCTCCTTAAACACGGAGTTCATCTGACGGCTGATCATCTCCTGCGCGGGAACAAGAAGAGGAAGAATAAGCAAGGAGAACAAAGTAAACATGCAGCTACTGTGGAAGCAGGTTAAGGACATCGCACTGATAAGGCACGAGGTGTGAAAAGCATGTCATCTCAAGACGTGCGAATAGGGATGGGTATCGTTAAGGATTCATCGATACTACTAGTCTTAACGATACTCCTTATCGATCCAGTATTTGATCGGTACCATTATCGATATTTTTAAAAATCAAACAAAAGGGTAAAAAAAAATAAAATAAAAATAATGATCACTGACTGGTTTAGTTTTTAAACATCTGGAACAAAAGCAAACAAAATAAAAGTACAAAATACATATTTTCTATAGAAATGGCGCAAAAAAATGAAAATAATTATGTTTAAACAAAAGGCTAAAACACTATCTTGAATAAAAAGTATGTTGTAGGAAAGAGAAATATCAACACTGACAAGAGGAAATGATTAAAAACATTGTAAATAGGCTCAAAACAAAAAAAGTATTAAAGTATTAAATAATATTTTACCTGAATCCAAACTACATTTATATGTTTTTATATTAGCGATTTTAACCAAATGATAGCAGAGGCACCCACAGTGCATGAGCTGAATGACAGAGGCTGCATGTTAATCATTTACAGGGAGGGATTTATATAAGTGCAACAGTTTCAGTGAGAAAAAAACACCATTAGCCATTAAAGATTATGTTTATAATATATTTACATCCCGCTTTGTAATCTAGTGGAAGCTTTTGCTTATGTGTTAATGGAGAAACAGAAGAGTCGGTCTCATCTGTCTGACTTCAGCACGGTGAGGCTGACTGACTGACCGCCTGTCAGAGCTTTCAAAGCAGGTGGGGCTCTCAGCTGCATTCACGGTTTGCTGAAGAGACAGAAAACTTGTGTGGGCCCTGAAGAGCCACATGTGGGTTCAGAACCATGGGTTGCAGACCCCTGGTCAATGGCATAAAATCCCATTAAAATGAACGCACAAAGGTTAAAGGGATGAGCTTGAGGTTACCCAAGAAAAATGGTTCAAAAGGCAGGAAAATGACAGTAGGAGCCTCTGTAAACCCCTTGTCTTAGAGGTTATTCATGCAACATCCCCTTTATTTATACAGCATGTTGGGTTTTCTCTTTATTTTTCTATTAATAATTTTTAGAAAGTTTGATGAAATTTAATCGTTTTTTGCTGTCTCCATTCATAGTTTGTTCCCCTTTTTGTTCTTTGAAGGTCACTTTCAAAGAACAAATAGTAAATAAGGTAGAAAAATTACACTTTAAGAGACTTATAAAGGAAGGATTAATTTCCTACGAACCATGATCTGTCCACCTGTTAACAAAGTACGTTTTCCCAAATATAAAGCACGCAGCCTGAGAAAAACACATAGTTTGGGAACAAAAAACAGAAGCGGGTTTATTTACTTTGACTTTTGTATTCTAAGGCCCATAGTACAACAAATCTTTTTGACTGTTCTATGAATAGAAAAGTAATTTAAAATGTGTTTACTCCTTATTTTTGCAGCTCTGGGGTCTCATTTATAAAACCTGCATGTACAAAGAAAAAAAAAAAACAGGGACTAAATCTTGCATATGTCACTTTCCACACAAAGGCAGTGTTGTATTCAGAATGTACAATCCCTCCTGCAAACTCTGACCCATGCTCATTTTGGGGAAACTGGTGACGCAGATGGTAAACTGCATCCTGATTCCTCTCAGATGTTACATTTCAGTCCATATCAGACTTTAATCATGGATCGACCTTATCATAAGCATTCAAAACTGCAGCGTTATTCATGCTTGCGCTGATGACACATAACTATGCATAAGGATCTTTCAATAAATTAAAAAAGCCGATAAGCCAACTTAAATCTTAAATCAAAGTCCACAAAACATTTCATCAGCATTTTCTACCATCATCTGCCTAAGTGGCTGTTTGGACCAAATTGTCGACCAAAATATAGAAAGCAAAATTAAAACATTCCCAGGAACAAACGTTTGATCTGAAATGGCAGCCTCTACAGGAGCTGCAGATGTTTTGCAAAAAGCAAACTTTCAAAATCCGCCAATCAGACGCAGTGATTATTTTCCCGGTTGATATCAGCCCAACAGGGACTCCGGTTGCCGAGTTACAAATAAAAACACGGCCCAGATGCGAAGCAAGATTGTAAATGCTTACTTTTCGTTCCTTTATATCAACGCTTCTTTCTAACACAGTGAATAACAGAAGAGTTCATGGAGAGCCTTGCAGGACTCTAGCAAAGCATCTAGTTTCCAAGGACAGATTACCTTGTCGATTGTTGGTCTTTCTGCTTGAGCAAACGGTGGTTTGTCAGGGATTCTGCAGCTGGTTTGTCTTACGGTGTCCAAAGTGTGTCTTCGTTCCTGAGACCTGGAAGACAGGCAGAAGACAACCTGTATCATCACATGCCATAGAGCAGGGACGACCTGGGGGGAGTCAGACAGAAGCTACATCTGTTCTTTAGCTTTTCAACATGTCAACTCAAGCCATTAGACGGTGACATCCACCTTTATTTTGGTATTCTCTTTCCCTTCAGCGCTTTATTTCTTTTTTTAGTTTAGCTTTTACCAGATCCTGGAGGAGTGTTTTTGTTACTTTTTCAAATGCTGAATCTAATATTGAGAGGCGCAGCGGAGTGAAGCAAAACGAATTGGCTGCAAGCTTTAAAGCCAGTAGAAAATGAACGTAGACACGGTGGCACTAGCATAGACCGCTGCGCTTTGCTATTCCGTGCTCCGTCTCCTGCCGCTAAGGTCCCAGAAATCAATGTTTTCCCATTTTGGCACATTACACTGGTAGAGCAGCACAACGGAGCACATTATTTTCTATCTCTGGTAAATTGGTATAATTTAGGGTAACCCCCAAAACTTTTCCACCTTCTGAACGACGTTGACTATACATCTACGGGACATTATGAATCACTAATCCCAAATCCCCTAATCCATGGGATTCTAAATGACTATTATGTCTGGCATCCTGACAGCGACACAACCCTGCCTGCACAAAGTCAAACTAGAAATAGTAATACAGTCCACACTAAATCCAGTTTACTGTTCCTGATCCCTGCCTTTTGATTCGGTAATAGTAACGTGTGTGTGTGTGGCGTTTCGGGTCACAGTTTGTGGACAGAGGCTGGCTCAGAGCAGCTGGCTCCACCTTCTCCTCATCCTGCACCCTTGTTAGACCGATGCTCATCTTTGTCCCAGCCATTTCTGTTCAGACTCTCACGTAAGCCCGACACTCGCTGTTGCTCTGCGCAGACGTGACTGCATCTGACCCCATTGGCTCAACGTCCGTTGACCTTCTGTTTTCTCTCAAATGACCTGAATCTCTCTGAGTGGCATCCTTCTGCAAACCTCTGAACCGTACTAAACACAGAACAAGTGTTTTTTTTTTTCCCCTGTGTGCCTGAGGTGTGCAGCCTTACACAGGTATTTGGTGTCTTGTGGCAGAGGACGCTTGTGGCTTTCGACTCGGGCTCCCCTCGCTTCCTCTCTGTCTCCCTGGCAACGAAGCACTATCGCTGTTTACCCGCATCCTGTCGAGACACGCCGAAATTTTATGACTTTGGTTAATGTCTGTTACCGTTTGTGGGCTTGGATGTATGTGAATGGCGGTACAATGATGTGAACTGAAGGCCTCTGTGTTTGCCCTGCTACTTTTCTGTCTGTGTGACAGCTGTGGGGTGGTAGTTTATGGCGTCCCTGCTCCAAGCCGACCATGGAAAGATAAGGTATCTTGACTCAGCCGATGCCTTTATGTTGCACACGTTAAAATGTCCGTGAATGCGTTCGTAGGTGCGTTTATGTGTGTATGTGTGTGTGTGTGTGTGTGTGTGTGTGTGTGTGTGTGTGTGTGTGTGTGTGTGTGTTGAGCGTGAGTACAATGTATGTGTGTGTGCACCTTGTTGTGTTTTCCGTGTGCGGATCTTCTGCTGTTAGGTTTCCAGTGCTGCCTCCGCCTACTCTACCTTCATCTCTCTTCCCTCGCTCTGACCTGGAGGAGGAGAAGCAGAGGGATATATAAAGCGTGTGTTTCATGGGAAAAAAGATGAAACAATGCAAGTTTGAGTGTGGGATAAAGACGGACTAAGAAAATGTTCTGGACAAGAGTAAAAGTGATAAGGAATTCTTCAGCCACTGCTTTGGACCGGAAATAATTTAAAGTTCCAGTTTCTTACCTTTAAAGATCCCTTGCAATTGGCAGATTTACTCTACTGTAACAACACTGAGGCCTAACACAGATTTTTTGCAACTGTTATATTCCCGCACTCGGTTTGCCAGATGCTTTCTCTGATGACGATCAGCTCATCAACTCATAGCTCGTTGAAATTCCCAAGTTAATCTATCATGTTAATGAATTTTTGCCAATTTTTTTGAATTTAATGAACATTTTTGCCAGGGTAATATTGTCTTTCACACATTGTCATAAAATATTATTCATTTTGGGAAAGACAAATGATATTACAAAGTGTTTTACTTAACATCTCAGACCTGCAGACCTCAATGGACCTCATTATTTTTGCCTTAATAGTGTGGTTTTGAAATGCTATTTGAAATGCCTCTTCGTAATGCATACAGACATTCCCAGTGATCTGTATGTGTAAAAGTTGCTCTTAATAGGAGTTACCTTCACTAGCATTCATATTTTGCTGTGTTTAAAACCAAAAATTGGGCGCACCGGTGGCTCGGGGGTAGCACACGCCCCCCATGTTGGAGGCCTTAGTTCTTTGCACGGCCGTCTTAGGTTCAACTCCATCCCGTGGACCGTTAGCCCTCTCTGCCAGCCTACTTCAATAAAGGCTGCTAGTGCAATAAAATACAATAAAAAAAAAATATTTAAACAGGAAAATCAGCAGTCTATTTGTAGCCTGTAACTTGCAACAATGCCCAAGGGAATTGTGTGTTTAGTTTATGGCATTTTTTTGAATAAATGATCAGTTATTAGAATTAATTTTTTCAGTTGTCTTTTTTTCAGTTTGTGTCTAAACAGACGCTGTCTTAGAAACTGGAATGTTAATTAAAAACTTCATCGGATTAATAATTGAAACTGTTCAATACAGAAACAATAACGAGAATTGTTTTGGCCATTCAGCCCACCTTCATCCGAATGCAGCTTAATACTAATTCAACTGTCACTTCTTGCCTTTATTCCCAGTAATCAGACTGACAATGAGCTGAGAGACGGGAGGAGAGAAAAAAAAAAGGGGGGATAAGACATGCAGCAAAAGTTTCAATGTCAGAAACTGAACCCCAGTTGGCTTTGTCCAGGACTAACAGCCACTAACAGTGGCGCCCACTCAGTAGGCCACCCCTGTGTGCCCCTAATTCATCTGTGTTTGAAGCAAAGTAATTTTCTTGTTCTGATCCTAAATTAAGTCAACTAAAACCCGGCTGGCGCGGTGGCGTTTGTGTGGCGGCCCCAGCCATGTCACTGCCCGGTAGCTTAGTGGCTGGCATGCGATGGTTCATGGGAATATTGAAGCCTGTCTGTGGGCTGCAGAGGCTGAGCTGGGCCTTTGTGGGGGTCCCACTCCCTTGACTTCCCAGGAGCTGTCCAATCAGGTGGAGTTGATTTTATTAAGTCAATCAAGCAGTAAATGTACCGTCTCCAGATGTCCTTTTTGTAGAGCAAAGCTGCCGCGGTGCATGCAGGCAACCTGCTCCTTGGTGTGCATTAAATCAGGGGTGTCCAAACTTTTCAGCACATGGGCCAAAATTGTCAAGTCAAAAGCAATTGAGGGCCAAAAAATGAATAAAAAAAACAATTTAAAAAGTTGTTGTGTTGTAATTTTTTTCACCTCCTCTAAAGAATGTGATCATTTTCAACAAACAAATTTGTCGGATTTTCTGTAGGAAAGGGTTGTGTAAATCATTGTAGATTTGAAGGTCATATGCCTTATTAAAACATGGTCATCCCATTTGCAAATTATTTTGGGCTCAGTTGAAAAAAAAAATTTCTTTTGGTCTGGTAGAGAACCAGCACGTGGGTCAGTATTTCGTTGTAAACACTTGCTATATTTAGTACATTTTGATAAATAAATTTAAAGCAGATTTTATTGCACCATAGTTTGCATATGAGTAAAAGTCATTGGATAGCTGTCCTTTTTACTAAAAACCTAAAGAGAATGTAAAAATGTGGTCCATAAAAGACAAATACTTCATGTTGTATGTTGTATGTATGTTGTTGTACTTCATGAATTGTAAGATTTTACCTTGTCTCATAATTATGCCCTAATAAAAAAATAAAACCTTTCCATGGGCACTAGTCAGCTGTGCTGGTGGGGCAAATGTTTTTTGAAATACTGTTGGGGGGCCGCACAACATCTGTCCAAAAAGACCCCAGGGGCGCACTTTGGACATGCCTGCATTAAATGTAGCGACAGGACAGGTAAAAAAAACAACAACCGAGATGCTTCAACAAAGTGTTAGCATGAGGGTGTGTACACTTATGCAATCTGGATTTGGCGGCTTTTATTTTCCATATTTATTTTCTAATAAACAAGTTTGTTTTTGAGTTGATTTGTACGGAATAAATCTCACTTTATGTTGGAGTAAGTTGAATTTTTTTTTTTTTTTTACATCACAGAAAGCTGGCATTTTAACAGCAGCGTGTAGTGCTTTTGAGAGCAAATGTAGCAGGGAGAAATCCGTTTTTGCAGTGAGGGAGACAATTGCTTTCATCATAAATCCTCCTAGCAATGCCAGCCAGAATAGCTGCTACATTAATGTCACTTACCCTTCGAGTATGCTGATGTACTTGTGCGGGACTAGACCCTTAACTCCTCCAACTTCGCCTCTCCACCAGTCAGAAGAGGCCTTGGTGTAAAGGATAACAGGATCTCCCTGCTTGAAGGATAGCTCTGCTGGGGATCTGGCCACATAGTCGAACAATGCCACTGCCTCCCACTCTGCAGGTCAAAGGTTACGACATATTTTGTTGAGGAAATCACTTAAAATCTTTTCCGTTGTGTTTCTGTGGAAAGGGGTGTTTAAAGCTTGGTATGATGTTAGCGTGCGCACTGACCATCCTCACTAGGCAGATGCTCGGCCTCTCCGTCTCCCTCCTCCGTGATTGGCTCACTGCGCACAAGCAGAAAAATAGAAAGTAGCTGGTCACGCTCAATTCCTCTTTTGTTTGACACACAAACCAGAACTGCAACACCACAGCCCTAACTTGTGACAATGTCCTCATGCAACACCACATGCAAGACTTCACATTGATGTAGGCAAACCTCAGTCGCTGTCAAATTTATGAAGAATACATCTATGAAGAAAAACAAACAAACTGCAAATAAAAAAGTAGCATTTTTTCCTAAGTGCTTATTTTGGCACAACGCAGTGCTGATAGGCCGCAGGCTGGTGTTCATTTTACGTGAGTAACAAGCTTATTTGTATTTACACCAATACGTGAGCGCCACCAAAATGCCTTTTTGCCTCAGCGTGAAAGCCTGTTTCAAGATGATGAACTGTGAAAAGGGGACTGAGAGGAAAGCTCCTTTATTCATTTAGAACCGTTGCATCCAGTGTTTTTAACTTTGAATTGAAACGTGGAACTGCACAGCCAAGGGGCAGGTTCCAATCGTTCCTTATCCATCAGCCTTCAAAGGAGAGAAAAAAAAATACAAGTGGAGTTTTTTTTAAGTGAAAAACAGCTGCAGAAAAGCTAACTATATCTGCCTCATAGCACCTTTGGTGGAGGTAATTACATGTTCAAGTCAAAATGACAGACAAACCTTTTTTTTAATATTGTTGTGAGTATGTAAACATAAAAAGCTCGCTTTTTTATTAGACAAAAATTCTATTTCATTGTTTCATCTGTATCGCTACACCTACACCTTAACTTACGTGAGACTCCACTGATGGTTTGGGAAGCTGTAAACAGCAGCTTAGTTCATTGGTCTTTTCAGCATCTATGTTATGAATCTTTTTAAGGGAGACTGACAGTGACACTGAACACAAAAGGTGTAATGAGATCACAAGATCTTAACATTAAAACACCCAGTTGCAGTACTTCTCACTAATAATAGTTTAAATGGTCAAAGAATTACAATTTATACAAATATATATATATATATATATATATATATATATATATATATATATATATATATCAATCCAACCATCCATTCTGCTCTGGCTGAACTGAATTTTAACTAGTTCTTGTTAAGGATGAACAAGTGCAACGTGACGATTGATCAGTAAGCACCATGTGTAAACGTCAACCTTTACTATCCTCCTGCAAACGGAAGGTTGACAGTTTGATTCCCACTTCTTCCTTCCACACGTTGATGTGCCCCTGCTATAGAGTTTTAAAGAGTTTGTTCTGCATCTTTTGTTTAAAATATTCAAAACGTAGACTGATCAAACTGAACTGGATAATCTTACACTGAGATAACATTACACAGAGATTACATGAGGATAAAAAAGCACAATATATAGACTAATAAAACCCGCAGTGATCACACATCCTTCAAAACAGCTAATGATGCATCAAACATGTACTCCATTAGTAAAAACAAACAAAAAAGGGGCTTTTAATTTTTCTAAAAATATAGCACAGATCTTGTTTCATTTTTGTTAATGGAAACAAAATATTGTCCATCATCTCTTCTTGTTAGCTTAGTGTGCTTTGACAATCCTACTACAGATTATACAAATGCTAGTATGGTAGGTACAATGATTATTACATTCTTATAATCACACCTCCTGAGGCTGTGGTGAGCACCAGAGTTTGAACCAAGCAGTCACGGAAGAGGTGGGCACTACTGCCACTAACTGTTCAGGATTGCTGTTGATTACCATGAAGATGCTGAACTCATGCTGGTAGACAGACATTGCTAGCAAAGAAGCTACACTGGTTGGTTAGGCAAGGGTTCAGGCTGCCAAGAGATGTGACAGACACTGCTCTTCTCCTTAGTGTGGTTCAATTTCCTTAATCTAAAACTGAAATACTGACAGTCCATCCATCCATCCATCCATCCATCCATGAGTTCTCTCTTCTAGCTCTTTCAGAGTAACACCCAAGATTGTACAAAGCCAGCTTTGAAATCTAATCCTAACAGACTGTCATGGCCCTACTCACACACCCTCCTTTTGATTATACACAACCGAAACATCTATCTGGGAACTAGAAAACACACCCAGGGGGATACGGATCAACTGCCTAAACCATGTCAACTGGCTAAATCAGTTTTGTGTGTTCTGCTTTGTACGTGTAGGTGAATAATGGATGTTTCAAACAAAATAAACAACTATCAAATTACCAGAGGCCATTTTAGGCCCTGGTGACATGGCACCAATACATTGAAAACGGGATTGTTGTTGTTTCTGTTAACACATCTCCATGACAACATTTTAAAGGTGCATAGCCACGTTATTTGACTTTTTTTTTGTTTAGAAATCAGTAACTCACTCTGGTTCCATACAAAGTTTTTCTGAAAGATTATCATGTCCTGGTGGTGTATTAGTTGTTATTTTTGTGTTTTATGCTTTGTTTTTGCTCAATTTGTTACTAAATACAGCCCTTCAAGTATATTTCTAATAACAAAGGAAGCACAACATTGCGCATGTGCGCAGGGGATAAACAAGGAGGCAGCTAACATTGCGGAAACAATGATGAAAGGTTCAAGATCGTGTAAAAAAATGCAAAAACAATATATATATATATATATATACATATATATACATGCATGATTCCAAGAGGGAAAAGGCTGGAATAGTGCTGGGAATACAGTATGAACATTGGTGTTCACTGAAGCGGAAGCTAAAGCTGCCAAGGCTCAGACTGCAGAGTTGATTGACATGAGTAAACGTCCTCATTAATACTGAGATGATACTAATACCAATGCTCTTCTTAGCCTCTACAGTCTTAAGTACAAACAACATTATAAATAGATTGATTGATTCTTACCTTGATGCTGTGTCCCTGTTTCCGTATAAAAATGTGAATTTCCTTTCTTATTGATATTGTGATATGAGGCTCTTAGAGTTGCTGTAGATAGGTTTATTTAATTGTAACGTATGGTCTTTGATCATGGCGAGCTGCCGCTTTACCGCAAGGAACTGCAGAGAGGTCAGGCTCTGTCCGGCATTATTTAGTAGTCATGAAAAAGTCGGCATCTGGCTTTCTGATAGTTCTGCGATACTGCTGGTAGATGCCGCCACATCTGTTTATATCTGCTCATCTCACCCGTTGCTGGGTTCTATTTAGGCTCAAAAAGGACCTACAAAACACTATCAGGATGGATGCTTAGTGTATATAACCCTATTTTATCATGATCTAAGAGTTTTTGGTCTTTTTATAAGCATATAACATGGCTATGTACCTTTAATGACAATCTCCGTGAACACAACACTAGTAGAAAGATGGGAATCGTGTAATTCCCCTGACATGGCCTTAGTAGGCGGTATTTTCTATATAAAATGAGTGTCTGAACATCAAGGTAACAGGGTACAAAATGAGCTCTTTGTAAGAGAATCGTCATTAGATTCAAAAGAATATGCAGCACAAAAAGTACTTAGCAATCTGCCATTGTTATTATTGATATATTCTTCTTTTGTGTGCTTAAACCGGTTAGTAGTATTTATGCTGTCCGGGTTCGCATGAATTTCTACTAGTGGTAGTTATACTGCTCATGTGTCAGGCCTTTTCACACAGGAAGGTGCTGTTTTCCTGTCTACATGAAGATGAAGATTGTGATGTTTTCAAAAGTCTGAAACTAATTTTCAAATTGTGCCATTTTCATAGAAAACGTACACCGTTGTTGTACACAAACATTAGAAATACAAAAAAACTTTTCCCAAAAAAATGTTGTTTTTTCCACAAATTTTTTTTATTTCTTGTTGCTTTGTATGTCCTGTCTTAAAAGGCAAAGCAATGTTCCATGATTTGTTTTTTATTCATATAATTACTCAGGGCTCACCAGTACTCCTGCTCCAGTGTCATGTGCTTCTCATAAACAGGACCCGGCAGTTCTGATTGGCCAGGGAAGATGATGTCATGCTGAAGGATCATGGTTTTAACAAGGTCATTAACTTGTGGCTGCCTAGCAACGGCATCATCAGACTCCAGTCCTCTCAGGAGGCTCGGACCAAAACAAACTGCCAAGTTGTAGGGCTGCATCATGTTCTCGTCACTGTACTGAGACACACTGTCAAGAAAAAAGATGACTAGTTATTTATTTTTGGATGGGCACGTAGTTTCAAAACATCAGTCAATTTTAGAACAGGAGAACACCCAACACTTTGTTTCAGCTTACTGATTGAGGAAAGCGAAAAGGTAGCGCATCACGATGAGGAGAGGTCGTGGAAAAGCGGAAATGATGGCTTTAATCTGGGCAGCTTTCTCTGTCTCCTCCTCAATTTCTGGGCAACACAGGGAGAATCAAATGAGAAACACGCAGAGATGAGCATAAGAAAAAATTCTTAGAAGTTATTAAGTACATATTCTCTCAGTACCAGAAGCAAAAACTGACTCAAATGGACAAAAATTATACTGGTTCTGGCATTTAAATCAGAAGCAGTCAAAGTAAAACAGGTTTAGATTAAAATCCTGATCTAAGTGGGCGCATGATCTCCCATAGCTTTACAGGCGGGAACTGAAAGATTCTTAATCAAAACTTACAAACCAATCACAAATGTTATAGTTTAAATAGAAACAAATTCCAACTTTTTTTTTTAAAAGCTGAGATTTTTATCTTATAAAAGACAACATATGATGTCAAAGATGCATCAGACCTGGAAAATGATCAAAAACCAATTTCAGACACGATTAAAACTCTGTGCAGTCGTCATGTCAGCAATGTCAAAGTGTATTGGGGAATACTGATACAGAGCGGTGATCACTGCACCCATTTCTCTGGAGGTTAGTTGATTATTTAGTACAAGTAAAAACTTACAAAGTTTTTTGTTATCAGTTAAGCTTTACAAGCTAAGGAAACTCTGTTGCATGAAGGAAGATTCAGCTTATCACAACTACAACAGTAAAAAAAAATTTTATCCAACAACAAAACAGTTTTTGCCTCACTGACAACACTTTTGACCACGACTATATGGGCTTCATAGCAGACAAGTGAAAATCCAGATCTGAAAATCCAAGTGAAGCGGATGCCAGATTTTAAAACAAGTTAAAACTGAAACAAATGCAACAGAGGTGACATAAAGGCGTCTTACGGACACACTCCAGGAGTGGAGAGTAGCTCTCGTAGGGGAACAGAGGAGGCTCAAGCCCCCTGAAATACAGCTTCAGCACACCAGCCACGGAGTCCAGGTCACACTCACTGTCTGACAGAGGATCCTCTCCTTCAGACAAAGAAAACAAGTCCATGGCATAAAATGATCATTGCAGTGAAAACCATGTTGAGCAACGTTTTGTGGGGAAACAATGTAGCTGAAAAGAATCATTCTTAGTATCAACAGAACTCAAAGGCACCAAAAACTGGGCTGACAACTACTGTGTCAGTAAAAATGATAAAGGGTTTTGGTACAAGTGTTTATTGCCCTTATACATTTTCACATTCTGTCATTTTATGTCACGACCTCCTGGTGTTGGGGGTTTAGTTTTCTTTTGTCTTTATGTTTTCTGTATTTTCTTGCTGTTGTTTATGTTCATCTAATGTGTTGCCACATTGTTTTATTCCCGTATCCAGCTGCCTGTTCATTCTAGAGTATTCCACTTAGGTTAGTATTTATCTTTTCCCATTGGTTTTATTTCTTTTTGTCTTTGTTTAGCTACTCGTGTTATTGAGAATACCTTTCCCAGTCTCCCTGCCTTCCTTCTGCCCAAGCTGCTTTCTATGATCTCTGGATTGACTCACCTGTATTCAGTGTCATTCTCCACTTCTCCCTCAGTACCGTATTTTTCGCACTATAAGTCAAATTATTTTCATAGTTTGGCTGATCCTGCGACTTATGTTCAGGTGTGACTTATATGTCAAATTTAAATGGCAATTTATATTGACCAGTAGGAACCAAGGAGTAAACATTACCGTCTATAGCCACAAGAGGGCTCGCTAGGCTTGTGAAAACGTTATGCCACTCCTGTACCACTTAAAAATGAATTGAAACATTAACTTATATACAACAAAGACTGAACACGTTTATATGTTGTTTTGCTGTTTCAGTATGCATTCACGCAAGGAGAGCGTTGCGTGGTGCAGCACAAAGGGCCCAGACCATGAGAGAACCCTGTTATTAGGCTGTCCGTGAGCTAATAACAGCTAAGCTATCTTAAAGGTCTGTTGTCCGGACGGCTTACAACTTCGCTGATACACCCATGTCTTACTGATAGCTTAGCACGTGGCACCGTTACGCTCACGGTCTAATTTCAGCGTAGGTTTGACAAGTTTTAGTGTTTTGTTAGGCTGAAATTCGCTGGATAAAACCAGGGCTCTCAACTTTCACGCATTGACGGTGTGACACACGCATTTCACTGACTTCACACGCTCACACGCAACACATGGCATTTCACACGCAAACATGGCATTTCTCACGCATAAAAATCCCAACGCCCATCTGGGCTGCGGACGACAAAACTCCGCCTTCTGCTGAGCTGTTTCGCTTCTTTCACAGCTTGTGGCCATCCGTAATTCCTGCTGCAGTTCGTGTTAACAGAGCGATCAGAGTTATGAATAATTTTAGTCTTAACCAGTGGTGAAAGTAATCGGTACGGTCCTGTACTGCGTACGCAGGAGGAAAGGGGGTGGGGGGTGGGGGGTGGGGGAAGAGCTGCTGCCAGATATTGCCTTCATTCAGAACCAGTCATGGCTGCCCTCTGGATCATAAAACAGTTCTGCTCACCAGATGCAGTTTAAAACGCCACTTAGTCTGTTTATAAGTTTCGTTTTTATTAATTGTGCATTTTTTAACTACATGCACCGTATTTCTGTGCCTCAGCACTTGCTCCTCTCCCCCCTCCTTTTCCTCGGACCCAGTTGCTTTTCTCACCATTCAAAACGTGAATCACTACGTTTAATGTCCTCACATCCGTAGCAAAGTGTGCCAGTTAAAGTCAATAGGAGAGTTAGTGGCTGTGTTTCATGCTCTTTTGTTTTTCACAACAGAATCAGTGGCGCTTCGGTGGGCATGCTGCCTCGCGCTTTAGTTCAGGTGCGCAAAATTATGTTACATGTAATTTTGGTGCGCACTTTTAAGGGTCATTTTAAAGAACTTGTAACATCAGGGGCTTGATCTCAGACCCGTCAGTCCCCCTGTTTCCTCTAAAAGAGCCCTTTACAGTTTTTATTTATGCATTTTCTCCACTGCTAATCCCTCGCACGCAGCGCACCAACGTAAAATCCGCCCACCTCACCGCCCAGAGCGCTCTGACGAGACAAATACAGATTTGTCTGGTCAGCGCGGCGACTGAGATGAGAAACCTGTCGCTGTGAAAGGTGATGATAATGGTTATAAACTGTAACAGTCTAGAAGTGCATTGAGCTGAAAAGAGGGAGACATCAGCAGCTGGATCGTGCGTAAAGACGCAGCGGGAACCTCTGTGTGCTTCAGTGTTGCTGCTGAGGGGAAACTGTCGGATATGTCATATGCTGTATAGGCTTGATGAAACTCAGCCTGATTCACCAATCAGGTTAAAGCTCTACAATGAAACAAACCCATAGATGAATCTGTAACTGTGTAATAATTCGGTCAATAACTTAAAACTACTTTATTTTATTCAGTATTATTTGAACAATTTTTTTATGTTTTAATCCACTAACTGAACAATAAAGTTTTAACACGTCTTTTTCTCTTTTTAACAAAAGTAATACATGTCTACTTCAATGTCTGGTGGGATAAAAATGAGATGGAGTTGACTCCACAGGCTCTTCCAGGGCCCAGTTAGCCCCACCCCAAACAAGCCCCGCCCCCAAAATTAGCATAATCTCACTCTTAACTTTTGATAAAAGTTGAGAGGTCTGATAAAACCTTGCTTTTAGGAGTTGCTAATTTACCTCATTCATCCTCACAGGTATGTTCCATGTTATTCAACCGGTTGTGGATCCAGCTGTGTAATTTAATAAATTGGTTTACCAGATCAAATGTCAGCTTTTATTCTTGGATCGTGTGAAATTAATGTCTAAATTAAAGCTTATAGTCCGGTGCGACTCATGTTTTTTCCTCTTTATGACACATTTTTTGAATGATGCGACTTATGTTCCGGAGTGACTTACAGTCCAAAAAATACGGTATGTAAGCTTTCTGTTGGTCATTGTTCCTTGTCGGATCCTTCCATTACCATGTCTGGTACTTTGCTTGTTTCTTCCCCATGTTACCAGCTGTTTTCTCTGTCCATTTTCCAAGTTCTGAGCTCCTTGTGCTGTAAGTTTTTGCTCTTTGTCATTTTAAAAATTGTTTAACTCACCAGTCCACTCCTGAGATCCAGTCTGCCCTTTTGTCCAGTTCCCAAACCCCATACAATGAGATATTACAAATACAAACTTTTTATTGCGATTTTATTCTATAGATTAACGCAACAAATCATAATTGTGAGGTGACATTTGTTGTCAGTTCCCCTTTACTATGACATCTTTAAATGAGATCCAACGTCACCGATTGCCTTGAGAAGACACTTAACTATTAAACCGGGTTTAATTGGTATAATTTAATCTCAGGATAAATACAAACATAGGGTGATGGCAGCATCATGCTGTGGGTATGCTTGTCATCAGCAGAATAGGAAGGTTGAGTTACTTGGAAAATAAATAGGAAGGTGACCAGTAGGAGACTAGAAAGACTTGAGACAGAGGCTGAGGTTTACCTTCAAGCAGGACAACCCCAAACATACAGCCAGAGCTACAATGGCACAGTTGGTGCGTTAAAACTTCTTATTTTGAACTTACTAAATGTGTGGACCTAAAACGAACTGGGAGTTGTTTTAGTTGTAGTAACTTTAATGGCTTTTCAGAGATGTTGTCCATCCACTAGATGAGCTTGAGCTATTAGGCAAAGAAGAATGGGCAGAAATTGTTAAAAACTGGTTAGATGTACCCCAAAAGGTTCCCAATTAATTGATTAATTATGTTGGTTTACCACAATATATCCCAATAAAATACATTAAAGTTTGTTGTTGTAGTTTAACAAAATGTGGAATAAAGCAAAGTGTGTGAATAATAGTACGAGACGCAGTATGTCGGTGCTGTCTTCCTGTCTGTTTAATCCAAAATAAAGCATTTTATTGCATGGAGCATCAGAAAATGTAATCTATCTATCCGTTACAACTGCTGGTGTCATGACGTAGTGAGGGTTATCCGTAGTGACCTGTTTAACATTCTACTAAAATGCCTATTTCAGGTCCAACAAGCCTTCAGGAGCCAGCAATATGGCAACAATAACCTGACTGTTCCTCTAGCCCGTAACACCTGCTTGACTTTGCAAAAATCTAAAGTTCATTGAATATTCTCAGGGGGGTATTTCATTCATTTTGAACATATTAACAAGAGCTCACAATCCCTTTTTTAAAAACTTGCATTTTATACGAAGAACACTGAACTATTACCTCTCTCAAATGCATCTCTGATGTGGTTCAGCTCCCTCTGTGAACCAGGGACTCGGAAAATTCCCTCATGGTGGAGGCCTGCAACACACACCACGACACTCAAGCCAAGTGAAGAGCCCTTCCACCTACTCATAACCCCCTTCATCCAAAGCTCTCTCACTACGGCTGCCTCTGCTATACTGTATCAGCAAAACTGACTCACCATGGAGGTTTATGAAACGAATGCAGCTCTCAACCACCACAGGAATCTGCTGCCCAGAGCTCTGGAAGAAACACAGACAGATGGACAGTGACGATACAGGCAAATATAGGGGAGAAGGAAATGCAAACTGTGTAACAAAAGTGTGCAGGGAAGTGAAGATGCACGGTGCCAAAACAGCAAAGAGACAGGAGGAGGTTAAAGCATGGGGAGGAGGCATTATGATGCTACTATTATCTAAACAGAGTTTTTTGCTTAAAGACATCCGTTCTTTGACCCAATGGAATAATAATTTGCCTTCCTATTTTATAAACCTGAGGTATCAAAATAGATGTCATGGAAACCAGAAAAAAAATTGACAGAGTAAAAATGCATTTAAGTGAATAGCAAATAAACTGAAAAACATAACGCAAGAGCAGTAGAGCTTTGTTTTTTACAACTTTGACAAAAACAATTGCAAGAGACTTCCTCAGACTGGAATAGAAAAACAGGAAGATCAGTCTTCCGAGGACTGCTACACTTTCAGAAATTATTTATAGCCCAACCATAATTCACAGTATAAACGGTTTCTTGAAACTTGTGCTTTACTTGACTCATTTAGCACTTAGTACTTTTTATGACTGCCACACAACCACAGTTTATTTTTTCATCTAAAGATATGCTTTGTAAATATGTGAAACCTCTATAGCTTTAAAAGGCAGCTAAATACTAAAATCTTAAACACAAGACTTTTGGAAAAAACTCTGTGAACTGATGAGAGAAAAGTGGCACTTTTTGGAATTGCTGACAGCTTTTAGGAAACCTCAAAGTTGAATTAAGGGTATAGAGTCTCTATACTATAGGGAATACGCGGAGACAGACGCTTACGGTATAAAACACTAAAGGCAGGTTTTTATGTTAACTTTAATTTAAACATAATTAGTTGGCCTCTGTTTAATTTTTTTATAGCTCTTTTGTTGCCTCTGCTCCAAACATTGAAATGATCAATGCCAACGGTTGGCACATAGGCGAGTATAAAACATTTATGATTGCTGGCAATTATATTTTCTTATATCATATATGTCTCAATGTTGTACAAAAAACTAAGAAAGGAAATCAGCTAAAAGACTCCAATAAGTTCATCTCTAGTCATTAGGAAATCTTGACTATTTCAAGCAATTGAGAGAAAATGTTCTTTTTCACTCTGTTCTTGAGTCAGAATAACATGCTGCACATGACCTCTCCATGGCAACCTGAGCTCACCACCAATGGACATTTGACAATCAGCAGCTTCTCTCTCATCTCTTCTGCTTTCTTACACTGTGATAGATTCAATGTAATAAACCCGATTATATGGGGTTCCATTAGTGCCAAAAATATTTCTGCGTCCGTACAGGTTGTATATGTAATTTGCTGATGTTATCTAACATGTCCAAGTAATGTGTCTATGTACCGCATATCGATGTGCCACATGTCTATGGGATGCGTCTGTGAGCTGCGTCTACTTAATGTATGTTCTGCATCCAACGTGGTATGTTGACCTAAAACAATTTAAAATGAAGACCTAAACATTTTAGCCTATACACCGCATATGCACCTTATACATGACCAAACTTCCTATACACCTCACGTAGACACCTAAACATACATAGACAAATAAACATGTTTTTGGCACTAATGGAACCCCTCAGTGTAATTTTTCTCAGCAGACTTGGGAATCCTATAGTCATTCCAGGCACAATCAGCAGGGCAATCGGATTAAAATTTCTTAATATTCCTGAACGGTTTCAACAAAACAGCTTGAAATGCACTTTTCCCCCTAACGGTTTCCTAAATGGCATGGCGGACATCATGCCGGCATGGCTGGAAATGGTAAATGGACTGAATAGCGCTTTTCCAGCTTCACATTATAGCCACATTCAGCCAATCACACTCACTAACGCGCACACATTCATGCACCGACATGCAGATTGGTATCTTGGGGTTAAGTGCCTTGCCCAGGGGCACATCGAAATGTACAAGGGGGAAGCTGGAATCGAACCCATTATTGAGTCGAATTGCAAGACGACTACTCAACCCATTGAGCCCCTGCAGCTGCCTTGTGTGCAGCGGCGTATGAGCAGCAACGGAGGGTGCTGTGTACCTGTGTCCGAGACATGCGCCTTCTTCTTCTGCACCAAGCCAAGCACAGCAAAGCAGGGAGACAGAAAAAGCAGAGATTAGAAGAAAGGGGGGAAAATGACAATACGGAGAGTGAAGATTTGGAGTCAGTGGGAAGAAGGTACATGTCAGCGCGCGCACACACACACACACACACACTCAATAGAGGAGTCGAGAGGAGGAAGCAAAGAGGCCAGTGCATTTAAAATCCTTTTCACAAGCGAGGGAGGGAAGCGGTATGAGGAGTTTGGGTTGAAAGGAGACAAAGCCAGCAATAAGCTGTAAGCATAACCATACACATGATGGCAACACTGAGGGTGGTGTTGGCTGGGGGGAAGGGGGATTGTCAAGAGTGTGCATGTGTTCAGGCATCCCCCCCCCCCCCATTCTTCAGCATGAGGACTTTTTCAGTGATTTTCTTCTGAAGGATTAAACAGCAGCAGTGCAGCAAAGTGCGACAACCAAGAAAGGGGGCAAGTGATACTTGTGTGTGCTGTTGGAGTGTGTTACCTCTATGTAGGAGAGTATGTCTGTGGTGAAGAGTGTGTGGCAGAATTGGGAAACTGGCCTGGACTTCCGAACACGGACTGACCGAGTAGTACATTGCATTCTGGGAGATATGACAAATAAAATGCACAATCCTGCTTTACATGTGGATTAAAAGAATCAAGACCTATTGTTTAACCTTTTGAATAGTAATGAACACAAACAGATCAGTGCGAATGTTATAAATATTCACTAATTTCTTTCCATTTTCCTTCCAATGAACCAGATTTTGTGCAAGTCTCTTTAAAAGGGTGATTATCCAAAGTTTTTCAGGCTTTCTCAAAGGTTTTCCAGAATCCCATGATGATGGGAAGCAAAATATGATAAAAAAGGATAAAGACTTCTGTGCAGTGATAAAAAGAAGTCTGATGACAAAATTGGTTTAAATTTGCTCCATTTCTCTCCCCCATCCCTCCCCTCGACTTCTCTGCTCTCGCAACGTCTGTCAGGCACACTTGAACATGTACTTGGACCCCATTTACCTGGAAGGGTCGCTGTCGACGGCCTCCGCTGGAAGGAAGACACAGAAGATCAATGAAACAGGGACGTTGTGTAAAATACGTAGCAGTAAACAAGGCACTGATGATATGATTTAAGTGCCTTGCAAAATATTCACACCCTTCGACCCCCCCCCCCCCTTTGTCAAATTATTAAAAACATCAATGTATTTTATTGGAACTTTATGTGAAAGGCAAACGCTGAGTGGGACACAAGTGTAAAGTGGAGGGTAATTGATAATTATACACAATTTTATTTATAAAAAATTATAAATAGAATTAATATACAGTATATTCAGTTATTCTTGAGGCAGTAGTTTGCTGAGCCACACTGATATAATTACAGTAGCTGTCTTCTAACAGCTTCGCACTTCTTGGAGTGAGATTTTTACTTATTGTCACCTTCCTAAAATAATGGCCTATGTCATTCTTTGCCAAAATTTTTGATATATTTACATACACATATACACACACACACACACAAATATATATAGCCTATATATATATATATTTAGAAATAGGGCAAAAAAGCAGTGATCAAGATGTTACCAGGAGAGAGCAAGGCTATTCATACTGACTTAAAAATATATTTAAAACAGGATGAAGCATCATGAGAGGAAAGATTAGTCATGATCTTTTGTCACGCATACATTTCCACATATCTCTAAAATTCATTAGTCATTAGCTGCTTCAGTGTTTCTGCCCATCAAGCTGTTTTAGCCTGAAGGGTTCATGAAAGCAAACACAGAATCCTGGTAACGGACTTACACTATTCTCTGGGCTGATTAATAGCAACAGTGGTAAAACTACTTTCAATCTACTGTATATACTGTATGAAGAGCACCTTTCTGTATGGCATCTTGGAGAAGATCATGTTTGGCTTGAAGTTTGGAGGCCAGAGAGCTGCTGTTTAGGAACTCCTTTACTTTCTAAAATAAAAACAGAGATGAGAAAAACTGGATCGCTCTAAGAGGAATCCCTCGTTGGGAGAAAATAAATGTCAAAACATTCTTTACTTCAATCCTAAATGTATACAACTTACTGTAAAGTAGTAAGTCTCTGTCTCTTGCTGATTGGCTCGACGCTTGGCCAGAGTAAGTTTTGGGGCGGTGCTTCCTCCAGGGAGCTCGTGTGATACGCTGGTGGACAGGTCGGGGGAGGGGTTGCACTCGCCATCGCACATGGAGTCCAGCAGGGCTACAAGTGTGGCTTTAAGCGTTTTGCTTATCTGAAAAGACGGCAGAAATAATCATTTTGTGGTTTTTGCTTTTGTTTCTGTCAAGCAAATTCTGATCCAGTTTATGTACCAAAGTTGCGTCCTCATGCTTGCCTGCAGTACTGAGTGACTGGCTAACGTTAACAAACCAATCATTAGGTAAAAACGCTGTAAGAAGTATTGACTGACCTCCTCTGTTTCCAAGGTGACGGCAGCAAGTCGAGACTGAAGCTGCTGGAACCGGGTTTCGAGTTCGTACCTCACCTGGCTCTCCGCGCTCACCTCGCACACCTAAAAATATACAAAAATATAATGCACCACAAAAAAAGTTTGTCCAGTTCAAAGTGATGGCAGGCTGTAGCACACAAAAGTAGCAGACAATGGGAGATGTTGAGTAAACTTTGTTTTACGCATAACAAACCAAAAACTGCGCTGTGAATTTGTATTCAGCCCCCTTAAATGGAATCCCAGTTGCTACAGTGATACATGTAAGTCTTTTGGTGGAGGCCTCTACATCTGGGGACAGTGATTTTATTTGCAAGACAGACAGAAGGACTCAAAATAACATCACTGTTGGACAGTGTCTGCCACCACATACATGAATCTGTTGCAGAGCTCCTCCAGTGACAGACCGCTGCATCCTAAATGCACAAAGGAACGTGATCGCAGGTCCTTCCTGCCAGCAGCTGTTAGACTTTATAACCCTCACTGCGCCTAACAAACTCAATCAATGTTTACACCCTGCGATTATTTCGCACAATTGTTTTTGTTTTATTTCCTATACATTTTCTATTGTTTTTATGCACGAGCATGCACACACATCTTGTAAATTTTTTTATTTATCTTGTTTATCTGTTGCACATTTCATTTAGTGTGCTACTTTCAAAACAGTACCATATTCTGTTCTTATGCTGTATAATTTGCTCTTTTTGTACAGTCTCTTATTTGTAGTTCCTGTTTTTATATTGTTTCATATTTTTGGTGTGTGAATTCTCCCACTTGCCTTTTACTTTCCTGCTGGTAAACCTGAATTTCAACACTGAAGGACAATAAAGGATATTTCTTTTGCATGCCAAAGCTTTAGAGACATGCCCATTAAAGACTTATACGTTTTGAGTAAGTTGGGCTAAATGCAAATGCAGACAGTGGTTTTTCAGAATGTTATCTGTAAAACATATGAAAGCCATGAAACATTTTCCCTCCACTTTGCAATTATGCCCTTGGCTGTCTTGTTCTATGTTATGAAACCCCTGTGCTGTGACGTGACTAAACATGAAAATGTTCAAGTGGGTTGAAATCCCCTCCGTAAATGCTGGACATCCAGGATGTCTCTTGCCAACAGTGGATTTCACAGCGGTGTGGAAATGCACCACGTCACAATAAACGCACCTGGTCTCCCTCATGTGGGTGATAGTTGAATCGGAATGGAAGGCAGAAAGCAGCATCATGTTGCTGTAGCAACGCATCCCTGTCTCCACTCTGGTCCAGGGACGTCACAGCAGTTTCTAGCTGTTTCAGCCCTGTCTCCTCTGTTTTCTGAATGCGCCACCTACTGGCCAGGTAGCACTTCATCACCCTCTCCACTGACAGATGGAAGCCAAGGTCACAGCACTGCCAGAGAGAGGGAGGGGAAAGAAAAGGATGGAACAAAGGATGGGGTGAAGAAAAAAACCAATTAGGTTGAAAAGTAAAATTAAAAAAAGAAAAACAAAGATTATAGAGTTTTTTGGAAAGGTTATTGAAAAATCTCCATGAGAAAACACATTAACACTTAAAAGTTTACTTAAACTTGTGAGCAGTTTAATAAAAGCACAGTATGAATTCCACAACACAAATTGTTTATTTCTTACATCGATGAGTGTGCTGACATCCTGCAGGTAGTACTTGTTCATGGCCGCATTTGAGGCAGCTAGATTCAGCAGGTAGTCATTCCGAGCCTTTGTACACTTCAGCTGGGTCTCCTGCACTCTTCCATGCCTCTGTGCACACACATATGCATGCAGACAATTATCAAGAAACTGAGGAAGCTTGCTACCAAAGCCCAACAGAAATTTCCATTTGCAGAAACACCTGAACTCATTCGACAAAAAGGAAGAGGAAGCGGTTTCCGCTGCATAAACCTCACTGCAAGACTTCCTGTGGTTTTGCACTCTGTTTCTGTCTCAACAAACGCTTTCACACCTTTTCCATTAACCGTTCCATCTTCTTGACAGAGCTTCGCCGCTGCCCGGCCAATGGGCCGGGGCCGAGATCGGCCGATTTGCCGGTGTGCCTTTCTTCCAGCCGCTCGGCTTCTTTGAGCTTGCCCTCAGCTATCAGGCAGTCTGTGTGGTACTGGTTGTAGGTCTTCAGAGCCTTTGTTAACACACAGAACAACAAAATGTCACATGAGTAAAATGAACTGCACAGTACTTGTAATGCTGCTGGTACCAGATGTTAAACCTCTCCTGTGGATGCCATCCAACAACTGGAAGTACGTACCGCTTGCAGCTCAGTGGTGACCTTTAGCAGCTCATCCTGCATCTGGATTCCCACCTCTTTGCTCTGCAATGGGCACAGATAGATTTGTAACTGGAAATATGATAAACTTAAGTCTAAATATCATTAACTTTACAGTTATGATGACAAGGTTTTGTTTTCAATTCAAAAATACTTTATTAATCCCCAAGGGAAATGAAGTGCTGATGTGACTCATTGGGGTTTCTTCAGCGAGTTGTTGCAGATGCTGATGTCTGCAGGCAGGAAGGAACTCCTGTAGCGGCCTGTCATACAGCGGACCTGGAGAAGGCTCTGACTAATGCGCCACGGTCTGATGAAGAGGATGCTCAGCGTTGTCCATAATGTTTTTCATTTTATGAAGAACCCATCTTTGCATAATCATCTGCAGAGGTTCGAGAAGGGTCCCCAAAACAGAGCCGGCTTTCTTTCTAAGCTTGTTGAGCTTTTTTGAGTCAGTTCCTCTGATTTTGAACCTAATTTTCTGTTTTCATAATTGTATCAGGGCACAACAGGTACTCAACTAAAATGTGTCTTCAGGGTTCTGGTAAGGGGGCTGCACAGTGGCCCAGCTGGTAGCACTGTTGCCTTGTGGCAACAAGCTCCTGGGTTTCTGCGTGGTGTTTGCATGTTCTCCCTGTGCATGCGTGGGTTCTCTCCAGGTACTCACGCCTCCAAAAACAGTAAGTGGTTACTCTGAATTGCCTTTAGGTGTTAGTGTGTGCGTGCATGGTTATTTGTCCTGTATGTCTCTATGTCGCCCTGTGATAGACTGGTGACCTGCCCAGGATGCATCCCTCTTCTTGCCCACTGACCACTGGAGACAGCCACTAGCCACCCCGCAATCCTGCAGGGATAAGCGGGTATAGATATTGGATTGTTCTAGTAAGAATCGTGTTTTATCATTGTTTATTATGGTTAGCTGCTTCTAAAAGAGAAGATCGATTAAAATAACAAAAATCACAGCTCAAACTGAGCAGTTTGTAATTAGTATAGCGTGAATCTGGACTTCACGTCTTTCCCCCCCAATGACTAATTTCCAGCCGATTTCAAACGGTGTGCTGAATTCTAATGTTTTGCCTCAATAAACCCCTACCTCAGCAAAAGCAAAGCTTCTTTTTCAATGCAATGACCCATTTCACATGGTTCATATGTCTTTAGAGCATGGTCTGGGCCAAGAATTCCCTCAGGTGTTACACAGTCTTGCAGTCTGAGTAAACACCTGAGGGAATTCAGTGTTTTTACAGTCTTGAGCTACAGATCACATAAAAACTCGAGGTGAAAGGTGGCAACAATGTGGCTCATATGCCTTCCTCACTTTAAACCTATTTTCTTAATACCCTTTCGACAAGCAGTTAAGCAATGCATAGAACAGCCAAATGTCTTTGCGGATGAGTTTTTTCTTTTTTTTAATCAACCCAAGTGATTCTAATGCAAGAACCCCGCTATGCGCTCAGACCTACTTAGTACCCATCCAGCCAGAGGGAAACCAAAATACAGCCCACATGCTCTACATATGTTGACTGGGTTGGGTTTTGCAGAATGTTTTTTAATAAATAAGATTTGAAATCTCAAAGGCTTATGGACTATCAGCTGGGTTTGTTCTTTGAGTCAGACAACAAAATATTCCCACAGTGGTTTTGTTTGTTAGGGAGGTCCCCCCCCCCCCATCTTTAAAAAGAAACATACTTCATCGAATCTAAAGGCAGATGTAACGATTTACCTCAACAGAAACTTTATACTTAGAGAATAAAGCAGGGGCTGTCATGGCGGTTTGTGGTGAGAGGTTTGTGAAAGCAACAACTGTGGGCGACTGGGGAAGGTTTTAACAGTTTACTCAGACAACATCCATCCATTTTCTAACATGTCTATCACTGCTGGGGTCACGAGGGGTGCTGGTGCCTATCTCCAGCTGTCAATGGACAAGAGGCGGGCTACACCCTGGACAACACAGAGTTCACCGTTGAACCCTGGTAAAAGGGGGCAGAGCGTTGAGGACTCTACTCAGAACATCTTTATGCTCCTCCTGGTTAGCCTGAATGAGCTCCAGCTGTGAGGAACCACCCTGCTATGGGATGAAGGCAGGGCCCACAGACACAAACCTACACACAGCCCTGTGGATATGACAGAAGCAAAGAGTGTTTTCCCCTGACAGGAAATGCCAATGAAAAGGTTGTACGCAGCACCACTCTTGTAGAGGAGGACCGTGATTAAAATGACTCAGCAGAAGCCGAATCTGCCATTGTGTCTGTGCAAATTAGAGCTAGCACTGTGGCTCAGCGAGCTGCTACAGGAAAGTAGCGGCCTAACAGTGCTTCCTTTGCTGTTGCCGAGGACGCAGCTTTAACAATGAATATTATTAGCCACCGCGGTACGTTCGTTTGGCAACGAGTAACGCCGCCGATGTTCAGAAGAGGAGCAGCAAGGGCTGTGGAGAACGAATGCAGCAAATAGCTCCCAACAGATGAACAAGTGGGCACTTGCACGCAGATCCAGACTAGCTATGTGAGAAGGAACTGTGTTAGTGGCAGTTTTGTGCGTGCATGTGTGTGACAAGCTATTTATCTATCAAATATTTAATAGATATTTGTTACAGCAGCTGCCAGACATGGTGATGTGACCCCTATTATAGACAATTTTAGAAAATGGTTTGAAATCTGGTCTAACTTTCAACAGTGTGTTGCATTTAAGAAATGCTTAACTCATCTGTCTGTAATGAATAACGAGAAGTGAAAAGCAAAGTATGATGTCTGGCACATGGCAGTGCAGAGGCACAAATACAGAAGATGTGCATGTTCAAATGAGTTACATAGCGTCAGCGACATTTCAAATAGCTCCAACGGACTAATATAAATGCCCGTGGTCTGGTTGTTGAGCAGTTTTAGGGCACACTTCATAAAGGGTCGATTTCAATGCCAAACAGAGAACTGGCTTTCTTCCGCTGAGAAAGAGGAAGACTACTTATTTAACGCAGCAGATTCCTCCAGCCGATTCCTACTTTTGGGATGTACTGGTGGTCATAAATAATACATGGACTTGTGCTCCAGAGCACAGTTGTATATTTATGTCCTCTGCAGAACTGAACACACAAAAAAAACCCTAAAACTGTGTCTGTAATCACTTATCAAGTCAAAGCTGGAGTCAAAACTCCACAATATGCATCACTATATGTCTAACTCAAATGATGTCATGTAGAAATGAAGGACCCCTACTAAGATTGACAATTTGATCAAAGGAGACAAGGCTTCATCAAGGGACTTTTCCTTGTTTACTTTGACAGAAATGGTCTCGGGTAAAATGATACTTTCTTATGTGAATGGTCAACACTTACATGCATGTCATGCTGTTTACATAACCTGCCATGCACCCACTGGAGGAGCTGCTGCCTGTCTCCAGTTCGCTGCTTATTCATACACAAAAAAAACAGCCTGGACTCGCTCGATCTTGCAATCAATTAGTCAATTTGTGTGTGATTAGTCAAATTACGTGTTTTATAGTACATTGCGTAAAAAGCATTTTTCTTAACCAGACAAAAACAAATTCAGGTATAGTTCCTTTAAATCCACTGTGCAAAGCAGTGGGTATGTAGGAGTGGGAAAACAATCAAATTTCTGTTTCCAACAAACACAGAATTTAGGTTTTCAGATCCTGTATGTCCAGAAATCATGAAATGTCACTTCCTCCCTTTGGTCAACTGGACAGAGGATCTGGACTTTTTCCAAAACAAAGAGTTTTTTTCAATATTTGCTACAATATTTGCTAAAGAACAACGGCGAAGGAGAGACCCAATTGGCCGCTTGAGCTTTAGGTCTGTCTGACTGATGCGACATGCTCGGCTGATGCTCAGATCTTAGAGCTCAGATCTGAAACGCTAGACTATTAAAAACTATTGAGTTTTACTCAAAGTGATCATGACAAAAAAAAACCATTATTTCAGTTTTAGCTTAATTAGTGGTGGTGTCATATTTTCCATAATAGAGGAGCCTATGTGGTTGGTTACTATATGCCGTTTTGATCAAATTAAATCCCTTTAAGTTTCAGAACTAAGATATCAGATGTGCAATTTTTGAACACATTTTTACAAAATGTCATTTCTTTGTATAAATATAACTGTAGAGAGAGCCATGTTTGAAAGGAAAAGATGAAAGTTGTTTTGCAAAGTTACGCACTTGCTTTGAAATATCTTCTCTTACCATAGCTGGTTCTTAATGTTAGCTTACTTTGATGTTTTTGTTTTTATTTCGTATCACGGTGTTCCAGAAGTACATTTCTTTTGAGAAAAACAATGCAGGCGTTGTGCGATCCTTTTCTGAAGGAACAAGTATTTTCTGTTGTTGTTATTTTTAAGGTTGTGCAACATTTTTTTTTTTTTTTTTGATTTGTGGCAACAACACCTGAAAGTGAGAGTGGAAGCTGAAAGGCTTTTGGTCAGATTGAGGTTGGTCGGTTGCTATAAAACAGTTATTGATGCCTGCTTACGATTCTGTTCAAATTTCAACAGCAAAAGGGTTCAGGGAGCATTTATGACAAGCTGTCATTTTAAAGAGCACGCTGTGGACTGTATAAATGAATGTGACTGCTTATCTCGCACTTGACTGAAGGGGCGCTTGTACAGCCTGTACTGACTTCCAGTACTTTTGTCCATGTCGGAGTCTGCAGCAAACACGGTTTCACCTTTTTGTGCAGGCGGTGTGTGTCCTCAGTGCTGTGTGTCAGGCTCTGTGTGAGCGTGTTGAAGCAGGTGTCCCCCAGCGCCGCGTGCTCCCGGCTCTCCAGACGGGTCTGAGTCAGCAAAACGGACCAGACCTGACAAACAGACTGACCCCACTGCTCCTTCCTACAGATGAGGGGAAAACAACACGATCACTGCCTGACCTGCAGAAGACAGAACCCCTTTAAATAGCACCTCTCTGACAACCTTACGCAGGCACAACAGATTGATCCCAGACGACAAGAGAGGAAATGCTCTAAGCCCCCGTCCACAAAAGCTCATCCTTACTTTTTCGTCTTGTGAGTGAACCTCTCGGTTAGTTTGTCAAGGGCTCGCGCATATTCAGTCTCGATGTCGCCCCGGCGCCGGAGAAACTCCGACAGGTCTGAGAGTTGCTGCTGTTTCACCTCAACCTGGGAGTCTAAAATCTTTATCTGGTCTGTCAGCTGGGCCCGCAAGTCTGACAAGTCGGAGAGATGGAGAGAGAGAAGGGCCTCCAGTTACATAAATGCATATTCATGAGCCTGCAAGCATGCTGACATGTGAAAACACAGTAAACAGAGAAAAGATCCTTTTTTTTCCCAGCAAGCAGTGAGGCATTATTTGCCTGTTCCTTTTGATACTAAAAATATCAACATAATTAATGTTATCTACAGTGTGTTTAATTTAAAAATGTATTCTTAACAGGTACATGATAAATACGGCATGCATTTTACAATTTCTGCCCCGTTATTTGCAACACCAAGACAGCATGGTTTTTGTCAGAGCAAACAATCACATTATTTAAGGAAGACTTTCGTTTGATAACCAATCCCATTCTAGATATGATGTATCTATCTTTAATGAAAGCACGCAGTATGTCCAACAGGCTTTTAAAGATAGCTGTAATGAAACCATTACTGAGGAAAGCTTCTCTCGATCAAGATGACTTATTAAATTACAGACCTATATCTAATCTGACCTCCTCATTGTTAATTCTTGAAAAAATAGTTGCTAATGAAGTATGTGAGCATATCCACAGTAATGACCTGTTATATACTTTTTTATTTGTTTAGTTTTATTTTTTTACTGAAATGGCCCAAGCACAGAGCCCTGAGGTTCTCTAAAAGTAATCCTGGAGTGTGAAGAACATATCCTCTAGACTTGAAGTTTGGCTGAGAGCTTATCTGCTTAGCTGTGTGCCTCTCCTAGATGAGGACACTAAAAGAGGCGCTTCTGTGTTTTTCCGTGTGTTTGTGCATGCTCAGTCCGTCATGGCAGACGGCCACTGGGGCTGATTCTGTGTTCTGCTGGAGGTTTCTTTCTGATAAAGGGGAGTTTTCCTCTCCACAGGCTCTACATACAGTACTTGCTCAGAATGAGGTATGGCTGCAAAGTCAACGACACAATGCAAGCGACTGTCCACTGTCGCTACAGGCGCATTCAGGAGTGAATGCCGCAAGTCAATGACTCCGTGCATTCTGCTGGTTTTCCTTAGATAGAAAACATCCTAACCAACTTGAATAATAAACTGAAGTTGAATGCACTGTTTGATAACTAGAATCAATTTGGAATATATGTAATTGGCTTGGAATCTGTCTGCATAATTTGATGGAATAGACGTAATTGAATTGAAGTGAATTAGCAGCTGTAAAGTCTGAAGGCCAAGCAGCTTGGAACAACATGGAAGAGTTCAAAATCAAACTTGTTCTTTTATTAGCCGAAGCTTCAAATGATGACATTTCATATGTATCTTTGCAACCATCATCCAGGAAGCAAGGCCTTCATATTGAATGTCAAAAGGCTTAAAAACAAACAAATACTTCAGTGCAGTAAATATGGATAATGTTCTTCAAATTTCACAGTTTTCCCTCCATCATAGGCACCTTTAATATTCATAAAACAAGGTAAACTACAAGTAACTTTTTCTGAAATAAAATGCATCTGTTGCAGGATATATATTTTCAGACAAATCTGTAAAAATAACTCTTCAGGACAAAAATAAACCTAACTTGCCAAGATATACCAAAAGCTATACTTTAAGGTCTTCATAAATGTGTTTATTTATTTTCATATTGCTGTTGCAGCTAAAGAGGGCACAATCTGCTATAAAGTTTAAGGATCAATTCGTTTTTCACACCAGACTGGCCGGGTTGGTCTAGATAGCTTTTTTTCTCTTAATAAATGAAATTATCACTAGAAATCTGCCTTTTGTTTACAGGTTACCTTTGATGTTAAAATTTGCCTGATGATCTGAAGCCATTAGGCGCAGCAAAAAAAGAAAGGAAATCTATATGTAGGTGGGCACAGTGCCTTTTTAATTGCACTTTATTGTTACACAACACTGATTTTGATCAGAATATAGCATCAGAATGGCTGTTGGTATTGCTTAATTACTAACCTGATGGTGACTCAGATCAGGTTATCTGAGACAAAAAAAAACATGATGGGTACAATTTGGAACAGCGACGCCTAACCACGGGGCTAAATGAGTTGGACAGGCTTGACAAGCACTTAGTGAAGTATCTATTTTATATTTGACCTTTAGACACAACTAGGTCCCATGTCTTTATTTAACCCTATGAAAAATGCATCTCTCAGGTCTCAAGTCAGGCCTACGCTGAACGGTTTATTTGCAAAAAGGCTTTTTTAAACCCTTCAACTGCCACTAGTCTAGTCCTCACAGATCTTTCTTTAACGAAGTCTCCACATCCTGAGGACATCTGCCAAACAGTGATGTGCAGGAATTAGACTGAATACGAGGGCTAGAAACAAGTAAAGGTCAAGAGCAGAGGCACAAGGCAGAGGCATCAGTTTCTGGACACTACCAAAAAAGTTGAAAGAGGATCTACAAACAGGACTGGCACAGAACGTTAGTTTTTAATGTAGTTAACAGAGTTCGACTGCTGTCAACTTCCTGGAAAAAAAGCTCATTTACAATTTACTCAATTGTGCTTTACAAGCATTTCTGTCCACACTTATGTTGCTTTTGCAGGAAAATCTTTTACGAGAATGTTTAGAACCGGGCAGCTATATGTTGCCTGATAATACTGAATACTGAACACAAAGTTATCCCATTTTGTTAGATATTAAAAAGGTTTGCCATCAGTTGGTCAATATCTATTCAAGCACTGAAGATATTGTTAAGGCTGCAGGAAGTTTTTTTCTGAACTGGGACAAAAAGAAACGAGACACCAACACAAATCATTAAAACGTAGCATCAAACAGTCCCTGACAACTGCTTTAGCAAAAATAGTTTTGTTGTGTGTCTGAACACAACAACCTTGAGAAAAATTGTTTGAATATAATTTTGCTTCACAAACAGCACCTTGTTAAGTATTCATACTCCTTAAATGTCCCGTTTTTCTCACAATGCAATCGTAAAGTTCAATGTGGGCTTTTGGAACTGGATGTGATAAAACAACACGAAGTGGATCATTGAAAGGCGAATGAGACATGGGTTTCAAAATGTATTGTAGGTTAAAAAATGGGAATAGCAGAAAATACTTTAACCAGCTGTCACGGCAATGGCAGAGGTTTTTTAGGCTATGTCTCTATCGGTGTTGCACACCTAGACAGCAAAATATTTCACCCGGAGAGAGTCAGTGGGCAGCATTTTTCCAATCCTTCCACTGAGTCTCAATTTAACTGTCTGGAATTTGACCGGGCCATTCCAATGAATTAATATGCTTAGATGTAACACTTTTTCTACCATGATTGTCCTGCATTTAGCTCTGACCAGCTTCACTGTCCCTGCTGAAGCAAAACATAACCACACCATGATGCTGATAGCATTCATTCAAGGTGGAGAAGGTTGTGTTGTGCAGCGTCGGTTTTCCACCGCCCATAACCAGAGCAACGTGTTCCACTTCACAAGACTGATATAGTCCGGCAAATTCTCCTACCTGGGCTATGGATCTCTGCAGCTGCTCCAGAGTTACCAGGAGCCATGCAGGACACGGTTGCACTGGATTATTTCCGGGGGTGTTGGTCTAAAAGCAGCTGATTTTATTGGTCAGCAGTAGTGTCCATCTTGTATCCTTTTCCTTCCACTTGACAGTTGTGTGCTACTTTATGTTGGTCTATCACATGAAACCCCAATGAAATACTTTGGGCTTTGGGGCTGTAGCATGAGAACATGTTCAACTTGTATGACTACTTTCTCAAGGTACTGTCTGTACGGTATTATTTCTGCACAGTGAAAGACTTTTCTTTGGGGGAAATCTGAATAAAATGCTCCTAGGTTAGGTTCCCTTTGTGTGTCAGAGTACTTTGATAATACTTTTTGGATCACTTGCTTTAATCCAGCGTGACATTACATTATATGCACAAGCTTGTAAGCAAACAGCAGATCCAACGAGCGCACCATCCCCACGCTGCGCTTTAATATGAAAAGGCTAACACAAACATAGCTATCTGAGATATCCCTGTTTTCAATTTGCTCCATCAAATCTCATTCTCCTTTTCCTACCCCACTCTCTTCCCTTTCTCTTTTTATACCTCCATCATCCCACTTTTCTCCTGCTACATTCCCCCTCCTCCTTACTCTGCCCCGGGCTGACTGGATGTGAGGAGACAACATCACTAATACTAGCTATAAATACCTCCCGTTATAGTACAGTACGGCCAGGCAGCCGGCTAAGACACGCACATTCCAGACCGTAGTACACATAAACACGCCATGTGAAATCCTCATATTGCCAAGACCAGCCAGGTTCTGCTTTTTATCATAGCCTCGTCCTCGACAGACTGCTTCTTGGAAAAAAATCTCTAACTGCAAGAAAGTTTTGCTCTAGTGTGATATCAGCAACACCCAGGAGTATCCATTTTGGATGCACATCATGCATTTGAATGCAGGGGCGCGGATGCTCCTGCATACAAGTATATGCACGGGTGCCTGTGCAGATCATCTGCATACATTCACGCATCACTACATCTTTAACACACTCGTGTGCAGATAGGTGCACAGGAAGACATGCACGTACAGAGAAACTTACCCTTTATCTGAGATTCATACTCTGCCAGGCTGCCCTTCTCCCTCCTCAGCTTTCCATGTGAAGTCATCATCTTTGATCTTTTGACCTTTGACCTTCCCTCCCAAAGCCCTTGCTCCTCGACCTTCTCAACCTCAGCTTCTGCTGCAACTCTGTGGTCTGTGACCCTTCACCCCTGATCCCCTCCCTCCCTCTTTTGCCTTCTTGCTCTACAGCGGCGAGCAACGCATCAGCATCGGGGTCGATAGACAGTTCTCAGCGGGGATGTCGGCCGGGTCGATTTGTCCATGGAATCCAGTGGGTCCCTGATCCCTAGGTGAACGGGCCTGAGAAGAAAGAGAAACAGGGAACACAATCAGAAAGGGAGCTGATATGATGACAGGAAGGCCACAAGGGGCCAGAGGATTACACAGATCAGAGTGAAGAAAAGAGAGTCAGAGGAAGAGGGCAAATGAGATCAGGGTGACAGGAAAGGAAAGGGACAGTGACACCAGGGAAGAGAGACTGCAGAACGGCGAGTAGACAGTGAGAGAGCAGAGTGATAAAACTGAAGGATGGGGGGATGGGGAGATGAGAGGTGATGAATAACAGCAGTAATAAAGGGCATTCGCTGCCTCAAGGTCGGTGGCTGGGGATGCCCAGTAAAAGTAATGTTTAAAAAAAACAGAAATCAGTATTCTTGTATGGTAAGATCAGAGAATTGGCAACGTAGCACTGACTGAAGGCCTCCAACAGATTGGTCCGTGCGCTGATTTGCCTGTGGTTTTAACACGTTATTCCACGAATGACACAACAAAGCAGCCAGAGTGAAACACGCTTCTCAGATTGAAAAACTTTTCTGTGACTAAGGAATGAGCCTTGGAAAACAGATGACCTTTATGTGGAATATATTAACACGTCATAAATACTGTAATGACCTCCTTCTCATTCTGAATGCCCATTTTAATTTATTAATGGTCTGCTCATATACTCAGCTTCATCCCGGGTTAGTACCAGTCCCACTGGCTGATGGGTCTGGCATCAGAACCTCCCTGCAACTACAAGCTATAAAATGGTTATAAACATAACAAGATGTCTATTCTCAAAATTCAAGCTAAACTACATGAAGTTGTACTTTTTGCCATGCAACAAAAGTACAGCAGGGTGTTTCTCAATTTAAATCGTCTTATTCGGTATGTTATGCGTATGCATTTGCGGCATAGATTTTTTTAGTATATGATTTTTTTTGTTGCAGTTTTTGGGGTTTGAAATAAGCAGAGCAGCTTCTTTTTTATATTCATCTTCAGTATTTTCAGCGTTTTACTAGTTAAAATTCCATCTGTAGCACAAAAATGAATGATACACTTTAATGATGAAGAAAGAAGAACAACAACAAAACAATCGACTCCTAAAAACCTCCTCCGGTCATTTTGTGAATCTGCCACTCTTACGTCTGCAAACTAAAAATGTGGCTGCTGCTGGCTGTCTCCAGCGGCACAGTGGTGTGCACGGTGGACAGGTCATCAGTATATAACAGGGCAACATAGAGAAAAAGGACAGTGGAAGGGGATTAAACATGCATAGGAACAACATACAAAATCCATGCAGAAAGGGCCCAGGAGCGATTCAAAGCCAGAACCTTGCTACTTCAAGGCAACAGTGCAAACAACAAGCCACCATGCAGCCTTCAATAACACCAATAATAACACCAATTCAAATCAAATGTAATCCTAAGGCACTCTACAAGCCAGTTCACGTTCTTTTGTACAGAATCCAGCAAGGTCCAAACTGTATTCGGATCAAACTAATTCATTCCAATACACTGCAGTCATACAGTCAGATTACACCCAGTCCAATTCCATCCAGACTCAGGTGATCAAATAATGCCAGTTGGTAAAAGTTTTTCGAACAAAGTCCTGCCGATTACAGCAAGTTATCGACTTTGCAGCAATTTCTCCTCCTATGCAAGCATGTAGAGTTAGTGGATAGGAAGAGCACAATGAGGTTCAGCATGACTTGGGGTTAAGAGGACAGAAAGAAAACAAAGAATAGAGAGGCAGCGGTCCAGGAGTACATCCATGGCAACACCAAAAAGAGTAAATGGCAGCTAACGCTCTTCAAAGGTACACTTAGAGGAAAAATTACCATTGACTGTCCTCTGTCGAGCCCCGTTTTTTTTTTTTTTTCAGATTGTCAGGCTTTTTTAAATAAATACACTATACACGATTTTGTGATGGATCATAACAAGTGCCAAGTATTACAGTAAATGCATAAAAATTGAGTGATATTCTAGTAAAGGTTGAGTCTGAAGGAAAGGCCTATATCCTAGCAGCCTTTGGGGAAAAGGTCCATCACAACTATCAGAGACAAATGGCAAACAACTAGAAATGCACCGATCCAATACCCGGACCGGATATCGGCTCCGATATTGACTAATCAGCTGGATCGGATATTGGATGATTGATGCCGATCCAGTATACTGATCCTGTCATTTCTTTTTTTATTAATCTCATACACCACAATACAGTTGCCGCAATCTATTCACTTCTTTTCTATGTTTGAAACATTGGTTACACAGAGTACGCACAGCAGTTAGCGATGAGCCAACACAGAGCAAGTGCCGGAGCGAGCCAAGTCTGCTATTTGGGAACATTTCAAACTTGATATGCCAACAAGTCCGACTGCAACATGCAGCACCTGCAATGCATAAGTTGCGAGGGGGGTGATAAGGTTGGTAAGTTCAACGGCACAAACTTAAGTAAGCAGCTCGAAAAGCACCATGCTAAAGAACATGCAGACATTTTTTAACAATGTTTATGTCATGCCTGATACCTTCACTCACATGGCAAGGTACACGGTTCATTCATTCAACAGTAGCATCGGATCTGTACCGGGTATCGGCCGATACGCTAGCCCAGGTATCGGGATTGGATTGGATCGGAAAAAACTGGATCGGTGCATCTCTACAGACAACCCCCTCTAAACCAGGGGTGTCAAACTCCAGTTCTCAAGGACCAGTGTCCTGCAACTTTTAGATGTGTCCCTAGTCCAGCACACCTGAATCAAATGGCTGAAATAGCTCCTCAGTATGCAGTCAAGTTCTCCAGAATCCTGCTAATTATCTGATTATTTGACTTGGATATGTTGGACCAGGGACACATAAGAGTTGCAGGACACCCCAGTCCTTGAGAACTGGAGTTTGATACCCCTGCTCTAAACATTGGATGACCATGGACATCTACTTTATGACCAGTTGTGATTAGTCAGTCCTTGTCTTTACGGTGAAAACTGGACATTTTTAGCCCATCCAAATTTAGCCTAAACAAAATCATGAAAGTCAGGCTTGGTGAGCCATATATCAACCCCCCCCCCCCCCCCCCTCCAGCTTTCAACCACAATTAGGAGCCAGTAGACATCTTTACACAAATTCCTATTGTCTGTTCAACATAATTTATCTCATGAGGCTTATCTGTGCGTAAACTCATACTTGAAGACAATTTAGGATCACATCAAAAAATAGGTAAAACGTGGAATGTCCTGGGCTGAGATATATGGACCCAAGACCCTATTTGCCGTCAGACAACAGTGCTAAACATCATGCACTCCACCAACCAAGCATGGAAGACATGGCAGCCAACTAGAATTTTGTCAAAAAGCACCTTAGAGATTATCAGACCAAGAAAAATGCCCAAAATAAAACATTTGGTTTCATCAGACCAGAGAATATATGAATGTTGTGTCTGAAAAAGAAAACAGGCAGAGCTGATCACCTGGCACCTGGGGATGCCCCTTGTGCATTAGTACCAACTGTTAGCCGTTCGCTACAGGTCAATTCACTTATTCGGCTTTTCCATAAGTAATGGGTACAAGGAACCGTTACTATTTTTATTACCTGCTTTGAGTCACGTCAAGAAACAACGTCGGAAGACTGTCGGTTGCTAATTCGCTAGGAGGTAGAGTCACTGTTTTGGCAACTCCAAAACAAGAACCAGAACTCCCATATTTAAAAAAAAAAAACACAGCAGGTGTTTATCATTAGATACTGAACGAAGATGGAAGCCCCTAAATTAATACCATTGTCCAATGCAGAGATGCACACATTTCTGTGCTTGGCGGCTGATGAAAAACCGCCTTGCTATGTCAACCGCGCCTACATTGGTCGGGTAATGGACAACCACCTGTGTACAACTGGATCAGGTCGACCCTTATTGAATTGATTTGTCACCATGGAAAGGGGCCTTAGAACCATCTTTAATGTAAAGGATGGAGGCGGCAGCATTATGGTGTGGGGATATTTTCTTTTGTTGCTGGGTAGACTTGTTTGCATGGAGGGTAAGATGACACCAGCAAAATACAGAGATTCACCAAGGAAACCTTCTCTAGAGTGCTAGAGTAGACTGGGCAAACAAAATGTCCTTTCAACATGACAGTGATCCAAGGCACGCAGCACATAAGAAAGAATGAGGGGCTTCAGAAAGCGTCTGTCAATGTCCTTGAGTGGTCCAGCCAGCATTTGGGATTTTTGAAAGCCTTTATTTGAAGACTGTAACAAAATGTAGAAAAAGTGAAGTGGTATTAATACTTTCTGGTGACGCTGTACCAAACCGAAGTGCCTTATGAGCTGCATTCAGACATTGCTGGAACCCAGCAACTCTGAAAAGATTCCAATATGGAGACCTGCTGCCATTAGTCTTATGTGCACACCTGACAACTTAAATTGCTGACAGGCTTTGTTATTTCTTAAGGGGATGACAATGCGTTCTTAGATCTGTTCTTACGTTCTTTTAAAAATGAACACAAGCAGACACATAAATACACACCCTTGAAAGCAAACAGATATTTTCACATCTCACATCCTGTGTTTCGGCACTCTGTGATGTGTGCCAAAAGGTACTCCTTTCACTGAGAGACAGATTCTAAAGATGTATTTTGGTTTTGGACAACCCCGCCATCTTCTACAACAAACAGGTTGAATTCTGTCTGCTTTGAGTCGAGGGAGGCACGGTGAAGCGTTACATCAAAAAAGTGAGAAACGAAGATGAAGATGGCCTCAAACGTCAGGCACGCCTCACACCTCTCACTTAACTGAAGTCGACCACTCATTCTTTCAGCGCTGAACTGTACTCTCATTTCCTCTTCCAGGGCAGTGCGGTGGTTGTGAATCAGAAGCGTTTCAGTGACAGTTTCAGAAGGAAGCAGGGAGTAAATGCAGAAGCGGCACAAAACACACAAAAGAGATGTCTGCGAATGAGGGAGCAAGGCCGTGAGACCACCAACGTGTACGGAGGGGTTTCGTCAGCATGCGACCCTAATCTGAGAAGAACAAAGCGGATGTAAATGATCTGAGAAAGAAACAGGAGGGGGTTGTAGGAGAGAGAGATCAGGAGAAAAAGAAGCAGCTCAAAGCTGAAAGGCCAGGGAGGCTAGAGAAATGGAGGTTATTGGAGAGCAGCTTTTTATGCTTGAAGTCATGGTTAATGAAATGAGGAATGTGATGCTGTGAGGAATAAACTGATGGCAAGAGAGGACATGGTGCATCGTGTACAGTATTAGCTCTTTACTGCCATGTGATTTTTCTACCAATTTCATCAGAGGAAAAAAACATGAATACAAAGAGTGAGGCAGCACAAACGGGACATTGTTTTAGCTGTAACGTCCTGATTCTCTGAGGGGATTTCCTGATGCTGCTGACAGCAAACAACCTTCTGTTTTCTTGACCGCTTACTGTAATTTTATGCTGTGGGTATTTTTGCAGAAAACTTTACAAATGTGTTCAGTTCTTCCAGCTCTGTGTTCTCTCAAAAGGAGCTTTCTGTAAGAAGAAAATTCTCCCTGAGCCCTGCAAACTTCAGATAAAACCAAACTAAGGCTGTGCAAAATAAAAGGACGGAAAAAAATTGCTCCCAGCCAGATGATCTCACTTCCTGAAAGCAACTCTTTTGGGAAAACCAAAGTTTTAGCCTGCTGAAAAAAGAGAAGGTGCTTATAGGCCCGTTTACACTACACTTTTTTAACCGAGCCGAGACCAGTCCGAGCTCGGTAACCGAGATAACTCTTCTGTGTAAATGGTCAGCAGACTGAACCGGACCGCGCTAAACATAACCGGACCACTGCAGACCAGCTCTTGAGTAGGTCTCGGCCTGGTTTTATTTCTGGCCCGGTTTTCTGATAAAGAGCGCATGAGCAGACCGCGTCATCTCCTTACAGTCAGCTGACTGTCCGCGGGTTTTCCGGCAGTCTGGCTGCACGTCCCGATTCACACTGCATTCAGACAAATTTCAGACATTCATAATAATACTAGCTTCCTTACCGTGCCACAGGGTTTCCAGAGATGAATCTGCTTAGCAGCGCAATGAACCTCAGCGTCTGTCGTTTCCTGCATCTGTAAATCCTTATTAGACGTTCGTTTGTCTCATCCACTTCCCAAAAAAGCAAACTTTCTCAAGTAAATTCACCAATGGTTGCCTTCTTCCCCTGACTCTCTGCAAACACCGAAATATCACAATATCAAGCATAACTTCCTGAATGTTACGGGCGCCGCGCTGTTTTGTTTTGCTGCTCCCGCCTTCAATCCCAGAGAGCGGTAGTACCGCAGATCGCCAATAGGGAGCGAGGAGCAACCAAGGAACCGAGATAAGCTTTGTGTGTAAACGGGTCGGCTTGTCTTGGATAACTGATCCAAGCTCGGACTGATCTCGGCATGGCTCGGTTTTTAGGTGTAGTGTAAACGGGGCTTATGTATCGTCTTGGTGTCAGTGCTGGGGTTACAACCGAACACTGAAATTTGAATGAAGAGGTCAAACTTGATCTTGTGCCAATATGCGCCGTCAGCCACACTTCAGCTATGCATTCACTCAGAGAGACAGGTGTGACGACTGCTGTTCCAATGGATGGATTGAAGTGGTTCTTGTAGCAGAGCTTCGACAAGGCAAGGTTATTGCACTGAAAGCTGACAGAGAAATCAATGAAACACAATCTTCCAAAGACAGTCACACAGTGAACCGCTTCACATTTTCACACTACAACCACAAACACATTACATAAAAGGTATTTCATTTTATGTTATTGCAATCCTCGCATGATCCGAGTCCAACCGAACAGAGGCACTCCGCTCTGAAACACCTCCGGTGGAATAGGGCGACTGGCAGAAAGCATGGTGCAGCCGCACCACAGCGCTCCCACAGCACTTCCACATTCAGTGGAATCCCGGTGTTGGGGTTGCCCTATTGGAAGGTGAGCATCCATCCAGTCTAAAGTTTCTTGCAGCCTCTCACAAGTTTTCTTTTAGGATTGTCCAGTATTTAGCTCCATCTTTCTACCCCTAAACCTTGACCAGCAACCCTGCTGATGATAAGTATTCTCACACCTAAATGCATCACTTTGATTTCCTTATTTAACCAGTTTTCCCAAATCAGCACAAAAAATATTACACTAAACCAGACTGTTGAACTGGATTATAATTGGAGTCAGTTTCATTCAACTGCAAATAACTATAAACTAACTGAACTGTATTTTGGTTGGGTTGAATTAGACTGACTTCTATTTAGCCTGAATAACTTTCCCTTTACAGTTTTTACATTTCACTTTTCTTGTGCATATAGAGTACATAAGCCAAAAAGTAAAAAAGATGATTACTTATGTCAGTTCAGCTATATTGTAAGATAGCAATACTGCAGAATATATATAAGCTTAAACATTAGTTATTGAAAGGGAAAGACAGATGATGTCAAAAATGGATGGCAATGTTTGCAGATGACACTGAGATATATAATGATACCAGAATAATTAGCTGCAAGAGAATTAAAGGCAGAAGAACTAAGAGCGACTGAGAGGCATACATATGCTCCCGCAAGGAGTAATGACATTGAAGGTGGATGATTTTGTCTTTTTCCCAAAGCAACATGGTATTGCAGAAGAATGGTGAAGAAGACAGTATAGCCAGGGGGCAGTGGAAGGACAAAGGTGTCAGGGGTATTTTGTGCCGGAGTGAAGGGAAGATTTACAAGTTGGAAAAGTTGGTAAACTGTTTGGCGACATAAAGCTTTTTGGGAAACAAATCCATCATAAACTCATGTAATTAGACCCTCTCTATGCTTCCTCTAATACCCCAAAAACAAGCAGGTAATATCCTGCCCCGATGTGAGCACTTGAACATGAAGTCAGCAGGGACTGGAACTCTGCCGGCTTTGGGATAGAAAGGATGGTCATCAGTTTTCTCCCATTCTAACCACAGGGATCAGGGGTGTCTAAGTTATAACCCAAGGGTCATTTTGTGGCCCTCGAAAACAATTCAAGAATGGCATAAATTTGGTTTGGTAACTCGGTCAGTTGATGTGGAAACATGTATATAAAAATGTTTGGGTCCAATTTTCACTGATGTGAGACCTTTTCAAGAATAAGAATACCTTTATTGTCCCACAATGGGGAAATTTGGGTGTAACAGTGGCAAACACACGGACAGTTACACACAATTATTAGCAATGAGAAAAAAAGCAAAGAAGAAAAAGAGCAAACCGGTGTAATCTAAAATTAGCTCTAAAGAAACACCAAGAGTAGATGATAAGGGTAAATACCAGAGTAAATATTGAACAAAAGAAAAAAAACTATTTAAAAGTGAAAAAAAAAACTCCAGCCGATTTATACAGGTACAGACAAATTAAAATCTTATGCAAAGGAAAATGTAAGGTGCAACACAAAGTATTCATCTTATACAAACCATATTTTTTGCATTCCATTTATTTTGATATGAAATGGGACCACAAACGTTCAGTGACTTTTACTCAAAAACAGACTTGAACTTACAAATTTACTAAGCTTGCCTTAATAAAGCAAGAGTAAGCTATATCCTATTATTGTTGTTGAAAACACAAAACAATAATAAATCTAGGCAAAGATAATCAACCAAAAAAGTTAGAATATTATATGACATTTACTTTGTTTCTTGTTAAGCAAGTTAAAATGCAAAAAACCCCAAAAAAACACGTTTTATTTTATTTTATTTTATTGAAGGAAGATACCCAGAGTTTGTGTGACGCAAGAGGATGTAAGTGGCACAATCACAGATGTAAGTTGACTGGATGGGATGGAGACAGATGGACCACTATAGAGACCCATAAAAGGAGAAGAAAAAGGGGGGGGGGGAAATCACTAGACCAGAACAGGATATTCCATCAAAATGTGTTTTACTGTTGAAAGGGATACGTATTACATCTTTGTAGAAAAGTTAGAACCTTTCATCAGGACAAAATCATGCCTGCTACATTGAAAAAGAAAAAAAAATTCCCACAGCTAGAAGCTTTCCAACAATTTATTGGCTTGTGGACTGCAAATCTTTAAGCACCTTGATGCAACAGGTAGGGCCCCTGAAACTGACTCCACCCCCGGGCTTCATTGACAGCATGCTTGTGTTCACCTTGTGTCAGTGTGAGAAGACACCAATATATGCTGCATTTGTCTCCGGAAACAGGAAACTCTACAGTCTTATGCCACCACAGGCCTTTACTCCTGCGCAATCAGCAGACAATTATTCTGTTCCTTCACGCTCTCAGCAGCAGCTTAATCCTCTCATCACTGCTAAACCACACATTGCGGGGAAAACTAGTTTCAGAGCAGCACATAATGCTGCACCTGAAATACATTTAGGAGACTTGAGTTTTGATACAGATTGTAAAACACTGCATATTTGCGAAGAAGTGTGAATCTTTACTACATCATACTCAGGGCATGAACAGCGTCTTAGATTCGGCCTTGCTCCCTGTCTGCGAAAGCTCAAGTTGATGCCAAACAGCTCACAAAGGTTTCCAGTGTTGTCATGCCATGCTTGACTTATGACGTGGAGGATCGTTAGGCTGTGTTTATTAAAGGCATACCTGATGGTCTCAGGAGAGGGCAAAAAAGAAATAAAAAACCCTTAAACGAAACAGAGGGTCAGTGTGACAGCGTCGGCTGGCACACTGGACACATCCGTCTTTAGGACAGGGCTCAAAGCTCGGATTCTTCTTCAACACTGGAACGTTCCCAAAGAGAACTGAAGTATAGGCTTCCACAGTATCTGGATCTACTGTCAACTTTGATCCCTATTTACGCTGTGCAGAAGGATGAGTCAGTATCCATCAGACCTGTGATGGACACGCCGTACTTTAACGTTATCAACACTAATATTATGCTATGTTTGTGCTGCTTTAAAGCATAATTTCAGTCAGCTGGTAGCTTTGCAGGCTAGTTCACTATCAATAAGACAGGGACACATTTGGACAAAGCGAATGCTTAAAGATACATGTGTTTCATGAAGAACATCTGGTGCTTTATAGCGTTCACACCTCTTTTTCCTATTTGCTAATGTTACAACCAAAAGGATTCTTCATAAAATTAGGAAAGTTACAGACAACCCTGAGCCTCATCTTCCCAAAATTGCCATACAATAACAGCTACATTTACATGGACATAAGTAATCGGAATATAGGGATGATTGGAATAAAAATGCGTCATGTAAGCACACCAATCGGAATATTATGATTGAATTAAGCTCAATCGGAATGTAGTTGTATTCCGAATGAGACGGGTGGTTTATGCCGACCATGTCATTCGGGTAGGGGTGCATGTGTGCCCTAGGTCTCTCAGCCCATAACTAAGGAATATGGCGATATACTTGTGTCACCAAATTGAGCGTGCAGTCAAGCATGCACCAGTCATGTACTGAGCTAGTCGTGTGAGACTTAAATGCACACACCGGTCCCACTGTGTGCTCTGGTTATAACGCCATACGATTCTGAGCACTCAGGAAGGATACACAGAAAAAACACACTTCAGCGTTTGTTTCGGGGGGTTTTTTAGCCCAGAAGTACTACTTTTTCTTGTCAGGATCCCCAGGGGTTTGAATACTTTTTGTAGCTCTCTGAGGATCCTGCAGTCTGCTTATGTTTTACACCTTTAGTATTTAGTATCCTTAGGCCCTTGTTTCTGTCATCAGTTTAGTTCTTTGTTCAGCATTTATGGTTAGAGTGCATTATTGTTTTTGTTATTTTCGGTTTCTGTTTTAGTTTGCTTCAGTTATTTCTGATTTCAGAAGTTCTGTTGGATTTTTATCTTCTGCCTTCTTAGTTTAGCTAGGTTTTCCCTCGTGTCTGGCCATTTTCATGTTCCCTGTTAGATTCTGTATTCCCCCTGCCCCTGCCAGTCCTCATTGTCCTCCCTCCCCTGCAGCCTAACTGCCTTTATTCAGTTCACCTGTGCTCATTTGTCCACCTGCTGTTCCTTCCGTCTCCTCCCCTATAAGTTCAGCCAGTTCTGTCACGCTCATTGTTAGGTCCTCTGTTTTATTACCGCATTCTGGTATATTCCGTGCCCTGCTTCTGATTCCCGTTTTCCCTGCCATCTTGCAAGCATTCTTGCTTTATTTTCACAACTCAATATTCGACATGCGGCCTCCCTGCTCTTGTCTACGCTCTGGTTCTGATCCATTTAACTCAATCCTGACACTTCTGTGGGTTTTTTAGGGTAATTTGACATCTCCAGGCATGTCAGAGAGTTTCTATTCTGAATAAAGCCTGGTGCATGTAAACGTACACATGACCAGATTAATTGATTTTGTGCCCATATAAACTGTATATTTAGATTTCAATCCAATCAAGGAATCTTGCACAAGTAAACCCAGTGAGAGTCTTCAGTCAGAGGCTTCCTCAGATCTGCTGTAGGACTTATCACTACAGGAGATCCTTCCTTCTCACAGCCATCAGCATCTACAAGAATTCTTTGAAGAACGCTGTACAACGAGTTACACCAACATTTAATTTCCTTCCGGGATTGATAAAGTATTTTATGAATTGAACTGAACTAAAATGATAAACTTCTATGTATTTGTTTGGGATGTTGTGTGACAGACTAACACAGTGTAGCACATAATTGTGAAGTGGAAGGAAATTGATAAAAAATAAAATCTAAAGAAGGCTGTTGTGCATTTGCCTTCAGTCTTTCACATAATCATTTCCCATTAAAAGTGACCTATCAACTGAGTAGAGCCCCCCTCCCTGTGTCATTTACAGCATCATGAAGACCAAGGAACACAGCAGACGAGTCAGGGAGAATATAGTGGAGAGGTTTAAACCAGTGTTAAGTTCTATAATATTCCAAGCTTTGAATATCTCGATCATCTGAAAATGGAAAGAGTATGGCACAAATGCAAACCTAGCAATACATGGCCACTATACTGATAGGCGGACTTGGAAGGCGCTTCAATGAGAGAAGCAGCCAAAAGGCCCATGATAACACTGGAGGAGCTGCAGATATCTACAGCTCATGTAGGAGACTCTGTCGTCTATAAATTGGAAGGGATTATTAAAAACAAAGCCATAAGATTCGCCATCTTGACATAAACTATGTAGGGGAGGTTGGATGGGGGGCAACAAGTAAATTGGGGGAAGGAGCTTTAGTTAGACAAGACTAAGATTGAACTTTCTGTGCTGTGTGAAGGAAAACTAAAAACACATCAATCTGAACACACTATTATAAAACATGGTAGTGGCAGCGCCGTGCTGGGGGGATGTTTTCTATTTATTTATCAGGAGCAGGAAAGCTGGTCGGAGTTGGTGGGAATATGTATGAAGCCAAATACAAGCTTATCAGGGAAGAAACCCAGTTGGAGGCTGCAAAAGAGTTGAGACCGGGGTGGAGGTCCACCTTCCAGCAGGACAGTGACCCTAAACATAGAGCCAAAAATACAACGGAGAGGGTTAGGTCAAAGCAAAAAGATGTGTTAGAATGGGCCAGTCAAGTGGAAAGAATAAACAACTGCTGTTCTCGGATACTTTAAATCTAATCTGACTGAGCTTCAGCTATTTTGCAAAGTAGAATGGGCCAAAATATCCATCTCTAGATGTGTGAAGCTCAAAGAGACATTCCCCAAAACAACTGCGTATCCAAATGTGGGGACAAATAAAACGAAACATCTCTAGTTTGTTATGTCACAGAGGCCGCCACTTACATGCGCGCAGGCTAACCGCCACATGAAGGAAGTGGGGCAGCTCCCAATAAGTAACACATGATGCACTTTGAGCGAGCGCAGCGCCCAAATGTGGCTCACAGAAAACCTTGTTCGACACAGGGGACAGGTTAGCCTGCAACCTTTTCTGCCTTGTTGCCGTTACAGGTCAGGGGATTTAAATCTTAATAACGTTGCTCTCCAGCCTGTAATCTACAGGAAATCTGTATGAAATCAATATGCACCATGGCCTGACTAAATCAGGACTTCCTTCTTGATTTAACTCACTCAATATAGTAAAAAAAAACAAAAAACAAAAACAGAAGCTTTGAAGGTTGCAGTTTTTCTCCTTTTTGTCACAGTTGCACGGTTGCACAGGGAAGGCGGCGTTGCAGCGTGCACTGCTTGTCTGCATCTTCTGATTGCACACAGTGTTGCTGATGAGGACAGGGATTTAATAGGGAATTAAGGCTCCGCCGAAAGAAAAACAACATCAACAGAGTGTTGAGTTGTATGTGCAGTTTGCTGTAGACCAGACCATATGGTTAAGGCAACTGTGGAAGAGGGG